>CM067847.1:116431698-117031698 GCA_034509565.1 Triticum monococcum | reverse complement strand
TGTCACACTACGGAATACGTCAGCAAATTAGATTTGTGTAAATATTATTCTCTCTATGGCAATATGTGGAAACTTATTTTGCAGAGCCGGACACTACCTTTGTGTTCAAAATCTTCTATGAAGTACTTGGAGGAGGAACCCGCCTTGCAATGCCGAAGACAATCTGTGCACCGGACTCATCGTCATTGAAGCCTGGTTCAGGGGCTACTGAGAGAGTCCTGGATTAGGGGGTTGTTGGAAATATGCCCTAGAGGCAATAATAAAATGACTATTATATTTCCTTGTTCATGATAATTGTCTATTATTCATGCTATAATTGCATTATCCGGAAATCGTAATACATGTGTGAATACATAGACCACAATGTGTCCCTAGTGAGCCTCTAGTTGACTAGCTCGTTGATCAACAGATAGTCAAGGTTTCCTGGCTATGGACATGGGGATGTCATTGATAACGGGATCACATCATTAGGAGAATGATGTGATGGACAAGACCCAATCTTAAGCTTAGCTCAAAGACCGTGTAGTTCGTTTGCTGTAGCTTTTCTGAATGTCAAGTATCATTTCCTTAGACCATGAGATTGTGCAACTCCCGGATACCGTAGGAGTGCTTTGGGTGTACCAAACGTCACAACGTAACTGGGTGACTATAAAGGTACATTACAGGTGTCTCCGAAAGTGTCTGTTGGGTTGGCACGAATCGAGACTGGGATTTGTCACTCCGTATGACGGAGAGGTATCTCTGGGCCCACTCGGTAATGCATCATCACAATGAGCTCAATGTGATCAAGTGGTTGATCACGGGATCATGCATTACGATACGAGTAAAGTGACTTGCTGGTAACGAGACTGAACAAGGTATTGGGACACCGACGATCGAGTCTCGGGCAAGTAACGTACCGATTGACAAAGGGAATTGTATATGGGGTTGCTTGAATCCTCGACATCGTGGTTCATCCGATGAGATCATCGAGGAGCATGTGGGAGCCAACATGGGTATCTAGATCCCGCTATTGGTTATTGGCCGGAGAGCCGTCTCCGTCATGTCTACGTGTCTCCCGAACCCGTAGGGTCTACACACTTAAGGTTCAGTGACGCTAGGGTTGTAGGGATATGAGTATGCAGTAATCCGAAAGTTGTTCGGAGTCCCAGATGAGATCCTGGATGTCACGAGGAGTTCCGAAATGGTCCGGAGGTGAAGAATTATATATAGGAAGTGTATTTTCGGCCATCGGGAAAGATTCGGGGTCACCGGTATTGTACCGGGACCACCGGATGGGTCCCGGGGGTCCACCGGGTGGGGCCACCCATCCCGGAGGGCCCCATGGGCTGAAGCGGGGAGGGGAACCAGCCCATAGTGGGCTGGTGCGCCCCCTCCTTGGCCCCCCTGCGCCTAGGGCTGGAAACCCTAGGGTGGGGGGGGGGGGGGCGCCTCCACTTGCCTTGGGGGGCACTCCACCCCCTTGGCCGCCGCCCCCCCTTGGGAGATCCCATCTCCAGGGCCGGCGCCCCCCCTAGGGAGCCTATATAAAGGGGGGAGGGAGGGCAGCCAGACCTGAAGCCTTGGCGCCTCCCTCTCCCCTGCTACACCTCTCCCTCTCGCAGAAGCTCGACGAAGCCCTGCTGCGATCATTGCTGCATCCACCACCACGCCGTCGTGCTGCTGGATCTTCATCAACCTCTCCTTCCCCCTTGCTGGATCAAGAAGGAGGAGACGTCATCCGCTCCATACGTGTGTTGAACGCGGAGGTGCCACTCGTTCGGCACTTGGTCATCGGTGATTTGGATCACGGCGAGTACGACTCCATCATCCCCGTTCTCTTGAACGCTTCCGCTCGCGATCTACAAGGGTATGTAGATGCACTCTCCTCTCGTTGCTAGTTGACTCCATAGATTGATCTTTGTGAAACGTAGGAATTTTTTTTGTTTTCTGCAACGTTCCCCAACAGTGGCATCATGAGCTAGGTCTATGCGTAGTTACTATGCACGAGTAGAACACAAAGTAGTTGTGGGCGTCGATATTGTCAATTTGCTTGCCGTTACTAGTCTTATCTTGATTCAGCGGCATCGTGGGATGAAGCGGCCCGGACCAACCTTACACGTACGCTTACGTGAGACCGGTTCCACCGACTGACATGCACTAGTTGCATAAGGTGGCTGGCGGGTGTCTGTCTCTCCCACTTTAGTCGGATCGGATTTGATGAACAGGGTCCTTATGAAGGGTAAATAGAAATTGGCAATTCACGTTGTGGTTTTGGCGTAGGTAAGAAACGTTCTTGCTAGAAACCTATAGCAGCCACGTAAAAAACTTGCAACAACAATTAGAGGACGTCTAACTTGTTTTTGGAGCAAGTGTCTTGTGATGTGATATGGCCAAAGGTTGTGATGAATGATGAATGATATATGTGATGTATCATATTGATCATGTTCTTGTAATGGGAATCACGACTTGCATGTCGATGAGTATGACAACCGGCAGGAGCCATAGGAGTTGTCTTTATTTTTTTGTATGACCTGCGTGTCATTGAGAAACACCATGTAAATTACTTTACTTTATTGCTAAACGTGTTAGCCATAGTAGTAGATGTAATAGTTGGCGAGCAACTTCATGGAGACACGATGATGGAGATCATGATGATGGAGATCATGGTGTCATGCCGGTGACAAGATGACCATGGAGCCCCAAGATGGAGATCAAAGGAGCTATATGATATTGGCCATATCATGTCACTATTATTTGATTGCATGTGATGTTTATCATGTTTTTGCATCTTGTTTACTTAGAACGATGGTAGTAAATAAGATGATCCCTCGTAATAATTTCAAGAAAGTGTTCCCCCTAACTGTGCGCCGTTGCGACAGTTCGTTGTTTCGAAGCACCATGTGATGATCGGGTGTGATAGATTCCAACGTCCACATACAACGGGTGTAAGACAGATTTACACATGCAATACACTTAGGTTGACTTGACGAGCCTAGCATGTACAAACATGGCCTCGGAACACAGAAGACCGAAAGGTCGAGCATGAGTCGTATAGAAGATACGATCAACATGAAGATGTTCACCGATGTTGACTAGTCCGTCTCACGTGATGATCGGACACGGCCTAGTCAACTAGGATCATGTTATACTTAGATGACTGGAGGGATGTCTATCTAAGTGGGAGTTCATTGAATAATTTGATTAGATGAACTTAATTATCATGAACTTAGTCTAAAATCTTTACAATATGTCTTGTAGATCAAATGGCCAACATTGTCCTCAACTTCAACGCATTCCTAGAGAAAACCAAGATGAAAGACGATGGCAGCAACTATACGGACTGGGTCCGGAACCTGAGGATCATCCTCATAGCTGCCAAGAAAGATTATGTCCCACAAGCACCGCTAGGTGACCCACCCGTCCCACAGAACCAAGATGTTATGAACGCTTGGCAGACACGTGTTGATGATTACTCCCTCGTTCAGTGCGGCATGCTTTACAGCTTAGAACCGGGGCTCCAAAAGTGTTTTGAGCGACACGGAGCATATGAGATGTTCGAAGAGCTGAAAATGGTTTTCCAAGCTCATGCCCGGGTCGAGAGATATGAAGTCTCCGACAAGTTCTTCAGCTGTAAGATGGAGGAAAATAGTTCTGTCAGTGAGCACATACTCACAATGTCTGGGTTGCATAACCGCTTGACTCAGCTGGGAGTTAATCTCCCGGATGACGCAGTCATTGACAGAATCCTTCAGTCGCTCCCACCAAGCTACAAGAGCTTTGTGATGAACTTCAATATGCAGGGGATGGAAAAGACCATTCCTGAAGTATTTGCAATGCTGAAATCAGTAGAGGTAGAAGTCAAAAAGGAACATCAAGTGTTGATGGTGAATAAAACCACTAAGTTCAAGAAAGGCAAGAGTAAGAAGAACTTCAAGAAGGACGGCAAGGGAGTTGCCGCGCCCGGTAAGCAAGCTGCCGGGAAGAAGCCAAAGAATGGACCCAAGCCCGAGATTGAATGTTTTTATTGCAAGGGAAGTGGTCACTGTAAGCGGAACTGCCCCAAATACTTAGCGGACAAGAAGGCCGGCATCACGAAAGGTATATGTGATATACATGTAATTGATGTGTACCTTACCAGTACTCGTAGTAGCTCATGGGTATTTGATACCGGTGCGGTTGCTCACATTTGTAACTCAAAGTAGGAGCTGTGGAATAAGCGGAGACTGGTGAAGGACGAGGTGACGATGCGCGTCGGGAATGGTTCCAAGGTCGATGTGATCGCCGTCGGCACGCTACCTCTACATTTACCTACGGGATTAGTTTTAAACCTCAATAATTGCTATTTAGTGCCAGCTTTGAGCATGAACATTGTATCAGGATCTCGTTTAATTCGAGATGGCTACTCATTTAAATCCGAGAATAATGGTTGTTCTATTTATATGAGGGATATGTTTTATGGTCATGCTCCGATGGTGAATGATTTATTCTTAATGAATCTCGAGCATAATGCTACACATATTCATAGTGTGAATACCAAAAGATGTAAGGTTGATAATGATAGTCCCACATACTTGTGGCACTGCCGCCTTGGTCACATAGGTGTCAAACGCATGAAGAAGCTCCATGCAGATGGACTTTTAGAGTCTCTTGATTACGAATCATTTGACACGTGCGAACCATGCCTCGTGGGTAAAATGACCAAGACTCCGTTCTCAGGAACAATGGAGCGAGCAACCAACTTATTGGAAATCATACATACTGATGTGTGCGGTCCAATGAGTGTTGAGGCTCGCGGTGGCTATCGTTATGTTCTCACCCTCACTGATGACTTGAGTAGATATGGGTATGTCTACTTAATGAAACACAAGTATGAGACCTTTGAAAAGTTCAAGGAATTTCAGAGTGAGGTTGAGAATCAACGTGACAGGAAAATCAAGTTCTTGCGATCAGATCGTGGGGGAGAATACTTGAGTCACGAATTTGGCACACACTTAAGAAAATGTGGAATAGTTTCACAACTCACGCCGCCTGGAACACCTCAGCGTAATGGTCGTAATCACACTCTATTAGATATGGTGCGATCTATGATGTCTCTTACCGATTTACCGCTGTCATTTTGGGGCTATGCTTTAGAGACTGCCGCATTCACTTTAAATAGGGCTCCATCGAAATCCATTGACACGACACCATATGAATTATGGTTTGGGAAGAAACCTAAGCTGTCGTTTCTAAAAGTTTGGGGATGCGATGCTTATGTCAAGAAACTTCAACCTGAAAAGCTCGAACCCATGTCAGAAAAATGCGTCTTCATAGGATACCCTAAGGAAACCATTGGGTATACCTTCTACCGCAGATCCGAAGGCAAGATCTTCGTTGCCAAGAATGGATCCTTTCTAGAGAAGGAGTTTCTCTCGAAAGAAGTAAGTGGGAGGAAAGTAGAGCTTGATGAAGTATTGCCTCTTAAAGCAGAGAGTAGCGCAGCTCAGGAAAATGTTCCTGTGGTGCCTGCACCGATTAGAGAGGAAGTTAATGATGATGATCAAGATACTTCGGATCAAGCTCCTACTGAACTTCGTAGGTCCACAAGGACACGTTTCGCACCAGAGTGGTACGGCAACCCTGTCTTGGAAATCATGTTGTTAGACAACGGTGAACCTTCGAACTATGAAGAAGCGACGGCGGGCCCAGATTCCGACAAATGGCTGGAAGCCATGTATGAAAACGAAGTATGGACTTTGACTGACTTGCCCGTTGATCGGCAAGCCATAGAAAATAAATGGATCTTTAAGAAGAAGACAGACGCGGATGGTAATGTGACCATCTATAAAGCTCGGCTTGTCGCTAAGGGTTATCGACAAGTTCAAGGGGTTGACTACGATGAGACTTTCTCACCCGTAGCAAAGCTGAAGTCCGTCCGAATCATGTTAGCAATTGCCGCATTCTATGATTATGAAATATGGAAAATGGACGTAAAAACGGCATTCCTTAATGGTTTCCTTAAGGAAGAATTGTATATGATGCATTCGGAAGGTTTTGTCGATCCTAAGAATGCTGACAAGGTGTGCAAGCTCCAACGCTTGATTTATGGGCTGGTGCAAGCATCTCGGAGTTGGAACATTCGCTTTGATGAGATGATCAAAGCGTTTGGGTTTATGCAGACGTATGGAGAAGCCTGCGTTTACAAGAAAGTGAGTGGGAGCTCTATAGCATTTCTCATATTATATGTAGCTGACATACTTTTGATGGGAAATGATATAGAACTTTTGGACGGCATTAAGGCCTACTTGAATAAGAGTTTTTCAATGAAGGACCTTGGAGAAGCTGCTTATATATTAGGCATCAAGATCTATAGAGATAGATCAAGATGCCTCATAGGTCTTTCACAGAGCACATACCTTGATAAGATATTGAAGAAGTTCAATATGGATCAGTCTAAGAAGGGGTTCTTGCCTGTGTTGCAAGGTGTGAAATTGAGCACAGCTCAATGTCCGACCACGGCAGAAGATATAGAAGAGATGAGTGTCATCCCCTATGCATCAGCCATAGGGTCTATTATGTATGCCATGCTGTGTACCAGACCTGATGTAAACCTTGCCGTAAGTTTGGTAGGAAGGTACCAAAGCAATCCCGGCAAGGAACACTGGACAGCGGTCAAGAATATCCTGAAGTACCTAAAAAGGACTAAGGACATGTTTCTCGTTTGTGGAGGTGACGAAGAGCTCGTCGTAAAGGGTTAAGTCGACGCTAGCTTCGACACAGATCTAGATGACTCTAAGTCACAAACCGGATACGTGTATATGTTGAATGGTGGAGCAGTAAGATGGTGCAGCTGTAAGTAGAGCGTCGTGGCGGGATCTACATGTGAAGCGGAGTACATGGCAGCCTCGGAGGCAGCGCATGAAGCAATTTGGGTGAAGGAGTTCATCACCGACCTAGGAGTCATACCCAATGCATCGGGGCCGATCAAACTCTTCTGTGACAACACTGGAGCTATTGCACTTGCCAAGGAGCCTAGGTTTCACAAGAAGACCAGGCACATCAAGCGTCGCTTCAACTCCATTCGTGAAAATGTTCAAGATGGAGACATAGATATTTTCAAAGTACATACGGATCTAAATGTCGCAGATCCGTTGACTAAACCTCTCCCTAGAGCAAAAGATGATCAACACCAGAATTCCATGGGTGTTCGATTCATCATAATGTAACTAGATGATTGACTCTAGTGCAAGTGGGAGACTGTTGGAAATATGCCCTAGAGGCAATAATAAAATGATTATTATATTTCCTTGTTCATGATAATTGTCTATTATTCATGCTATAATTGTATTATCCGGAAATCGTAATACATGTGTGAATACATAGACCACAATGTGTCCCTAGTGAGCCTCTAGTTGACTAGCTCGTTGATCAACAGATAGTCAAGGTTTCCTGGCTATGGACATGGGGATGTCATTGATAACGGGATCACAACATTAGGAGAATGATGTGATGGACAAGACCCAATCTTAAGCTTAGCTCAAAGATCGTTTAGTTCGTTTGCTGTAGCTTTTCTGAATGTCAAGTATCATTTCCTTAGACCATGAGATTGTGCAACTCCCGGATACCGTAGGAGTGCTTTGGGTGTACCAAACGTCACAACGTAACTGGGTGACTATAAAGGTACATTACAGGTGTCTGCGAAAGTGTCTATTGGGTTGGCACGAATCGAAATGGGATTTGTCACTCCGTATGACGGAGAGGTATCTCTGGGCCCACTCGGTAATGCATCATCACAATGAGCTCAATGTGATCAAGTGGTTGATCACGGGATCATGCATTACGGTACGAGTAAAGTGACTTGCTGGTAACGAGACTGAACAAGGTATTGGGATACCGACGATTGAGTCTCGGGCAAGTAACGTACCGATTGACAAAGGGAATTGTATACGGGGTTGCTTGAATCCTCGACATCGTGGTTCATCTGATGAGATCATTGAGGAGCATGTGGGAGCCAACATGGGTATCTAGATCCCGCTGTTGGTTATTGGCCGGAGAGCCGTCTCCGTCATGTCTACGTGTCTCCCGAACCCGTAGGTTCTACACACTTATGGTTCGGTGACGCTAGGGTTGTAGAGATATGAGTATGCAGTAATCCGAAAGTTGTTCGGAGTCCCGGATGAGATCCTGGATGTCATGAGGAGTTCCGGAATGGTCCGGAGGTGAAGAATTATATATAGGAAGTGTATTTTCGGCCATCGGGAAAGATTCGGGGTCACCGGTATTGTATCGGGACCACCGGATGGGTCCCGGGGGTCCACCGGGTGGGGCCACCCATCCCGGCGGGCCCCATGGGCTGAAGTCGGGAGGGGAACCAGCCCATAGTGGGCTGGTGCGCCCCCTCCTTGGGCCCCCCTGCGCCTAGGGTTGGAAACCCTAGGGTGGGGGGGGGGGGGCGCCTCCACTTGCCTTGGGGGGCACTCCACCCCCTTGGCCGCCGCCCCCCCTTGGGAGATCCCATCTCCAGGGCCGGCGCCCCCCTAAGGGGCCTATATAAAGGGGGGAGGGAGGGCAGCCAGAGCTGAAGCCTTGGCGCCTCCCTCTCCCCTGCTACACCTCTCCCTCTCGCAGAAGCTCGGCGAAGCCCTGCTACGATCATTGCTGCATCCACCACCACGCCGTCGTGCTGATGGATCTTCATCAACCTCTCCTTCCCCCTTGCTGGATCAAGAAGGAGGAGACATCATCCGCTCCGTATGTGTGTTGAACGCGGAGGTGCCGTCCGTTCGGCACTTGGTCATCGGTGATTTGGATCACGGCGAGTACGACTCCATCATCCCCGTTCTCTTGAACGCTTCCGCTCGTGATCTACAAGGGTATGTAGATGCACTCTCCTCTCATTGCTAGTTGACTCCATAGATTGATCTTGGTGAAACGTAGGATTTTTTTTGTTTTCTGCAACGTTCCCCAACAGGGGTGTCCGGATAGCCGGACTATACCTTCGGCCGGACTCCTGGACTATGAAGATACAAGATTGAAGACTTCGTCCCTTGTCTGGAAGGGACTTTCCTTGGCGTGGAAGGCAAGCTTGGCGATACAGATATGTAGATCTCCTACCATTGTAACCGACTTTGTGTAACCCTAACCCTCTCCGGTGTCTATATAAACCGGAGGGTTTTAGTCCGTAGGACAACATACAGAGCAACAATCATACCATAGGCTAGCTTCTAGGGTTTAGCCTCTTTGATCTTGTGGTACATCTACTCTTGTACTACCCATATCATCAATATTAATCAAGCAGGACATAGGGTTTTACCTCCATCAAGAGGGCCCAAACCTGGGTAAAACTTTGTGTTCCTTGCCTCCTGTTACCATCCGGCCTAGACGCACAGTTCGGGACCCCCTACCCGAGATCCGCCGGTTTTGACACCGATAGATGTGTTGCCATCCTACGATGTCTGAGTAGATTTTCGTTGTCCTATCGATGGTTGATGAATTGCTATGATTGATTTAATTTGCTTGTGGTTATGTTGCTGTCCTTTGGTGCCCATCATATGATTGCGCGCGTGGATCACACCCTAGGGTTAGTTGTATGTTGATAGGACTATGTATTGGAGGGCAAGAGTGACAGAAGCTTCAACCTAGCATAGAAATTGATGCATACGGGATTGAAGGGGGACCAATATACCTTAATGCTATGGTTGGGTTTGACGTTAATGAACATTAGTAGTTGCAGATGCTTGCTATTAGTTCCAATCATAAGTGCATAGAATTCCAAGTCAGGGATGACATGCTAGCAGTGCCCTCTCCCACATAATACTTGCTATCGGTCTAGTAAAGTAGTCAATTGCTTAGGGGCAATTTCACAACCCCTACCACCACTTTTCCACACTCGCTATACTTACTTTATTGTTTCTTTATCTAAACACCCCCTACTTTTTATTTACGTACTCTTTATTATCTTGCAAACCTATCCAACAACACCTACAAAGTACCTCTAGTTTCATACTTGTTCTAGGTAAAGCGAATGTCAAGCGTGCGTAGAGTTGTATCGGTGGTCGATAGAACTTGAGGGAATATTTGTTCTACCTGTAGCTCCTCGTTGGGTTCGACACTCTTACTTATCGAAAACTGTTGCGATCCCCTATACTTGTGGGTTATCACTGATCTTATAGCGCAATGCACCGCATACCGGGCACGCGTTCAAATCCACATACTCACCGCGGTAGACGATGCAGTCATTAGGGCATGCATGTATCTTCTGCACCTCTAACCCTAGAGGGCAGACAACCTTCTTTGCTTCATACATACTCTCGGGCAATTCGTTTTCCTTTGGAAGCATCTTCTTCAACTTTACCAGCAACTTTCCAAGTGCCTTGTCAGATACACCATTCTCTGCCTTCCATTGCAGTAATTCCAGTGTGGTGCCCAGCTTTTTATTGTCAGTTTCGCAATTTGGGTACAACAATTTCTCGTGATCCTCTAACATGCGCTGCAACTTCTTCTTCTCCATTGCACTTGCGCAGTTTCTCTCTGCATTGGCAATGGCCCAACCTAGATCATCAGTTGGCTCATCTGATGCCTCTTGTTCAACTTCTTCCCGCATTGCCGGCTCAGCTTCTTCCCCCATTGTTGTAACATCGTATTCAGGGAACCCATGGCCAGGATAGCTATCGTCATCCTCTTCTTCTTCATTTTCTTCCATCATAACCCCTCTTTCTCCGTGCTTGGTCCAAACAATATAGTGGGGCATGAAATCAGACTCAAACAAGTGGACATGAATGGTTCTTGAGTTAGAGTAATTGTGACCATTCTTACAGCTAGCACATGGACAAGGCATAAAACCATCCGCCCACTTGTTTGCCTAAGCCGTAATCAGAAAAGTATGCATGCCCTCGACGAACTGGGGAGAGCATCGGTCATCGTACATCTATTGCCGGCTCATCTTCATTACACAACACCGAATAGACCAAATTAATACAAGTTCATACACAAAGTTCATACAATACTTATTCTCATAAAGCAAACATACAAATAACTCTCTAGCTAAAGAATTTAAATACAACAACAAATGCGATCAAGATCGCAAATAAGGTAACAATTGATCAAACATCATAACGATACCAAGCCTCACTACCAATGGCATATTTTCTAATCTTTCTAATCTTCAAGCGAATTTTCTCCATCTTGATCTTGTGATCATCGACGACATTGAGATCATGCAACTCCAATTCCATCTTCTCCCCCTCAATTCTTTTCATTTTTTCTTCCAAATACTCGTTTTCTCTTTCAACTAAGTTTAACCTCTTGACAATAGGGTTGGTTGGAATTTCTAGTTCACATACCTCCTAGATAAAAATATCTATGTCAACTTGATGGGCATAATTTTTGCTACCTCTTGAGCACTGCGTTGGTTTTCCCCAAAGAGGAAGGGATGATGCAGCAAAGTAGCGTAAGTATTTCCCTCAGTTTTTGAGAACCAAGGTATCAATCCAATAGGAGGCTACGCGCGAGTCCTTCGTACCTGCACAAAACAAATAAATCCTCACAACCAACGCAAATAGGGGTTGTCAATCCCTATAAGGCCACCTACAAGAGTGAGATCTGATAGATATGATAAAGATAATATTTTTGGTGTTTTTGTGATAAAGATGCAAAGTAAAATAAAGGAAAAGTAAATAACTAAGTAGTAGGAGATCAATATGATAAACATAGACCCGGGGGCCATAGGTTTCACCAGTGGCTTCTCTCGAGAGCATAAGTATTCGACGGCGGGTGAACAAATTACTATTGAGCAATTGACAGAATTGAGCATAGTTATGAGAATATCTAGGTATGATCATGTATATAGGCATTACATCCGAGACAAGTAGACCGACTCCTGCCTGCATATACTACTATTACTCCAGTCATCGACCGCTATCCAGCATGCATCTAGAGTATTAAGTTAAAAACAGATTAATGCCTTAAGCAAGATGACATGATGTAGAGGGATAGACTCATGCAATATGATCAAAACCCCATCTTGTTATCCTCGATGGCAACAATACAATACGTGCCTTGCTTCCCCTACTATCACTAGGAAAGGACACTGCAAGATTGAACCCAAAGCTAAGCACTTCTCCCATTGCAAGAAAGATCAATCTAGTAGGCCAAACCAAACTGATAATTCAAAGAGACTTGCAAAGATAACCAATCATACATAAAAGAATTCAGGGAAGATTCAAATATTATTCATAGATAGACTTGATCATAAACCCAAAATTCATCGATCTCAACAAACACACCACAAAAAGAAGATTACATCGAATAGTTCTCCACAAGAGAGGGGGAGAACATTGTATTGAGATGCAAAAAGAGAGAAGAAGCCATCTAGCTACTAACTATGGACCTGTAGGTCTGAGGTAAACTACTCACACTTCATCGGAGAGGCTATGGTATTGATGTAGAAGCCCTCCGTGATCGATGCCCCCTTCGGCGGAGCTCCGGAACAGGCCCCAAGATGGGATCTCATGGATACAGAAAGTTACGGCGGTGGAATTAGGGTTTTGGCTCCGTATCTGATCGTTTGGAGGTACGTGGATATATATATATATATATATATATATATATATATATATATGTATATATATATATATATAGTGCGTCGGTGGAGCAACAAGGGGCCCACGAGGGTGGAGGGCGTGCCTGGGGTAGGCAGGCGCGACCCCTACCTCGTGGCCTCCTCTCTTGTGCCTTGACGTAGGGTCCAAGTCTCCTGGGTCTTATTCATTAAGAAAATCATGTTCCCGAAGGTTTCATTCCGTTTGGACTCCGTTTGATATTCCTTTTCTTCGAAACCCTAAAATAGGAAAAAAACATCAATTCTGGGCTGGGCCTTCGGTTAATAGGTTAGTCCCAAAAATAATATAAAAGTGGATAATAAAGCCCAATAATGTGCAAAACAGTAGATAATATAGCATGGAGCAATAAAAAATTATAGATACGTTGGAGACGTATCAAGCATCCCCAAGTTTAATTCCTGCTCGTCCTCGAGTAGGTAAATGATAAAAACAGAATTTTTGATGCGGAGTGCTACTTGGCATAATTTTAATGTAATTCTTCTTAATTGTGGTATGAATATTCAGATCCGAAAGATTCAAGACAAAAGTTCATGTTGACATAAAAATAATAATACTTCAAGCATACTAACTAAGCAATTATGTTTTCTCAAAATAACATGGCCAAAGAAAGTTATCCCTACAAAATCATATAGTCTGGCTATGCTCTATCTTGACCACACAAAATATTTAAATCATGCACAACCCCGATGACCAACCAAGCAATTGTTTCATACTTTTGCCATTCTCAAAACTTTTTCAATCTTCACGCAATACATGAGCGTGAGCCATGGACATAGCACTATAGGTGGAATAGAATGGTGGTTGTGGAGAAGACAAAAAGGGAGAAGATAATCTCACATCAACTAGGCATATCAACGGGCTATGGAGATGCCCACCAATAGATATCAATGTGAGTGAGTAGGGACTGCCATGCAACGGATGCACTAGAGCTATAAGTATATGAAAGCTCAAAAAGAAACTAAGTGGGTGTGCATCCAACTTGCTTGCTCATGAAGACCTAGGGCATTTTGAGGAAGCCCATCATTGGAATATACAAGCCAAGTTCTATAATGAAAAATTCCCACTAGTATATGAAAGTGATAACAGGAGAGACTCTCTACTATGAAGATCATGGTGCTACTTTGAAGCACAAGTGTGGTAAAAGGATAGTAACATTGTCCCTTCTCTCTTTTTCTCTAATTTTTTGGGCCTTTTCTATTTTTTTATGGCCTCTTTTTTTCGTCCGGAGTCTCATCCCGACTTGTGGGGGAATCATAGTCTCCATCATCCTTTCCTCACTGGGACAATGCTCTAATAATGATACTCATCACACTTTTATTTTTCTTACAACTCAATACTTAGAACAAAATATGACTCTATATGAATGCCTCCGGCAGTGTACCGGGATATGCAAGGACTGATGAGTGACATGTATGAAAGAATTATGAACGGTGGCTTTGCCACAAATACGATGTTGACTACATGATCATGCTAAGAATTATGACAATGATGGAGTGTGTCATAATAAACGGAATGGTGGAAAGTTGCATGGCAATATATCTCGGAATGGCTATGGAAATGCCATAATAGGTAGGTATGGTGGCTGTTTTGAGGTAGGTATATGGTGGTGTATGATACCGGCGAAAGGTGCGCGGTATTAGAGAGGCTAGCAAAGGTGGAAGGGTGAGAGTGCGTATAATCCATGGACTCAACATTAGTCATAAAGAACTCATATACTTATTGCAAAAATCTACAAGTTATCAAAGCAAAGTATTACGCGCATGCTCCTAGGGGGATAGATTGGTAGGAAAAGACCATTGCTCGTCCCCGACCGCCACTCATAAGGAAGACAATCAATAAATAAATCATGCTCCGACTTCATCACATAACGGTTCACCATACGTGCATGCTACGGGAATCACAAGCTTCAACACAAGTATTTCTCAAATTCACAACTACTCAACTAGCACAACTTTAATATCACCATCTTCATATCTCAAAACAATTATCAGTATCAAACTTATCATAGTATTCAACACACTCATAAGAAATTTTGTTATTAATCTTGTGTACCAAACATATTAGGATTTTAAGAAAATTACCATGCTATTAAAGACTCTCAACATAATCTAAGTGAAGCATGAGAGATGAATAGTTTCTATAAAACAAATCCACCACCGTGCTCTAAAAGATATAAGTGAAGCACTAGAGCAAAAATATATAACTCAAAAGATATAAGCGAAGCACATAGAGTATTCTAACAAATTCCAAATCATGTATGGCTCTCTCAAAAGGTGTGTACAGCAAGTATGATTGTGGTAAACTAACAAGCAAAGACTCAAATCATACAAGACACTCCAAGCAAAACACATATCATGTGGCGAATAAAAATATAGCTCCAAGTAAAGTTACCGATAGAAGTAGACGAAAGAGGGGATGCCTTCCGGGGCATCCCCAAGCTTTGGCTTTTAGGTGTCCTTATATTATCTTGGGGGTGCCATGGGCATCCCCAAGCTTAGGCTCTTGCCACTCCTTGTTCCATAATCCACAAATCTTTACCCAAAACTTGAAAACTTCACAACACAAAACTCAAAGTAGAAAATCTCGTGAGCTCCATTAGCGAAAGAAAACAAAAGACCACTTCAAGGTACTGTAATGAACTCATTATTTATTTATATTGGTGTTATACCTACTGTATTCCAACTTCTCTATGGTTTATAAACTATTTTACTAGCCATAGATTCATCAAAATAAGCAAACAACACACGAAAAACAGAATCTGTCAAAAACAGAATAGTCTGTAGTAATATGTAGCTAGCGCGAGATCTGGAACCCAAAAAATTCTAAAATAAATTTATGGACGTGAGGAATTTATATATTAATTATCTTCAAAAATAATTAACTAAATAGCACTTTCCAAAAAAATCGCAGTAGTTCTCGTGAGCGCTAAAGTTTCTGTTTTTTACAGCAAGTTCCACAAGACTTTCCCCAAGTATTCCCAACGGTTCTACTTGGCACAAACACTAATTAAACACAAAAACACACAACCAAAACAGAGGATACATAAATTATTTATTACTAAACAAGAGCAAAAATCAAGGAATAAAAATAAAATTGGGTTCCCTCCCAACAAGCGCTATCGTTTAACGCCCCTAGCTAGGCATAACAAGCAAGAATAGATCTAGGTATTGCCATCTTTGGTAGGCAATCCATAAGTGGCTCTCATAATAGATTCATAAGTAAGTTAATTTTATTTCTAGGAAAGTGTTCCATGCCTTTCCTTAATGGAAATTGGAATCTAATATTTCCTTCCTTCATATCAATAATTGCACCAATCGTTCTAAGGAAAGGTCTATCAAGAATAATAGGACAAGAAGGATTGCAATCTATGTCAAGAACAATAAAATCTACGGGCACATAATTTCTATTTGCAACAATAAAAACATCATTAATTCTTCCCATAGGTTTCTTAATAGTGGAATCCACAAGGTGCAAGTTTAGAGAGCAATCATCAAAATCACGGAAACCTAACAAATCACACAAAGTTTTTGGAATCGTGGAAACACTAGCACCAAAATCACATAAAGCATAGAATTCATGATCTTTAATTTTAATTTTAATAGTTGGTTCCCACTCATCATAAAGTTTCTAGGGATAGAAACTTCCAATTCAAGTTTTTCTTCATAAGATTGCATCAAGGCATCAACGATATGTTTAGTAAACGCTTTATTTTGACTATAAGCGTGAGGAGAATTTAGCACGGATTGCAACAAGGAAATACAATCAATCAAAGAGCAATTTTCATAGTTAAATTCCTTGAAATCCATAATAGTGGGTTTAACAACATCTAGGGTTTTAATTTCTTCAATCCCACTTTTATCAAATTTAGCACCAAGATCAAAAAATTCCGAATTCTTGGAACGCCTTCTAGGTAAAGGTGGATCATATTAAGTCCCATCATCATCAAGATTCATATTGAAAAACAAAGATTTATTAGGGGACACATCAATAACTTTTAGATCTTCATCATTATTTTTGTAGGAACTCGAAGAACACACTCTTATAAAGGCATCTTTCTTAGCACGCATCCTAGCGGTTCTTTCTTTGCACTCATCAATGGAAATTCTCATGGCTTTGAGATAATCATTGATATCATGCTTAGGTGGAATAGATCTAAGTTTCAAATAATCAACATCAAGAGCAATTCTATCAACGTTCCTAGCCAAATCATCAATCTTAAGCAATTTTTCTTCAATCATAGCATTAAAATTCTTTTGCGAAGTAATAAATTCTTTAATATTATATTCAAAATCAGAGGGCATCTTATTATAATTTCCATAAGAATTGTTGTAGGAATTACCATAATTATTAGAGGGATTACTAGGATAAGGCCTAGGATTAAAATTTCCTCTATACGCGTTGTTACCAAAATTGTTCCTACCAACAAAATTCACATCCATAGATTCATTATTATTCTCAATCAAAGTAGACAAGGGCACATCATTAGGATCAAAAGAAACACTCTTATTAGCAAACAATTTCATAAGTTCATCCATCTTTGCACTCAAAACATTAATTTCTTCTATCGCATGCACCTTTTTATTAGTAGATTTTTTAGTATGCCACTGAGAATAATTAACCATAATATTATCTAGGAGTCTAGTAGCTTCTCCTAAAGTGATTTCCATAGAAGTGCCTCCCGCGGCCGAATCTAAAAGATTTCTAGAAGAAAAATTCAATCCGGCATAATTTTTTTGTATAATCATCCACAAATTTAAATCATGAGTAGTGCAATTACGTATCATTAATTCCATTCTCTCCCAAGCTTGTGCAATATGTTCATGGTCAAGTTGCTTAAAGTTCATAATATCGTTTCTGAGAGATGATCTTAGCGGGAGGAAAATACTTAGAGATAAAAGCATCTTTGCACTTATTCCATGAATCAATACTATTTTTAGGCAAAGACGAAAACCAAGCTTTAGCACGATCTCTAAGAGAAAAAGGAAATAGCTTCAATTTAACAATATCATTATCCACATCATTCTTATTTTTCATGTCACACAAATCAGCGAAGCTATTTAGATGGGTAGCAGCATCTTCACTAGGAAGGCCGGAAAACGGATCTTTCATGACAAGATTCAGCAAAACAGTATTAATTTCACAAGATTCAGCATCGGTAAGAGGAGCAATCGGAGTGCTAATAAAATCATTGTTTTTGGTATTGGTGAAGTAACACAATTTAGTATTATCTTGAGCCATCGTGACAAGCAAGCAAACTAACACACAAGCAAACAAAAAGCAAGCGGGCAAAAAGAGGCAAATAGAGAAAGAGAGGGAGGATAGAGAGAGAGGGCAAATAAAACGGCAAGGGTGAAGTGGGGGAGAGGAAAACGAGAGGCAAATGGCAAATAATGTAATGCGGGAGATAAGGGTATGTGATGGGTACTTGGTATGTTGACTTTTGCGTAGACCTCCCCGGCAATGGCGCCAGAAATCCTTCTTGCTACCTCTTGAGCACTGCGTTGGTTTTCCCCGAAGAGGAAGGGATGATGCAGCAAAGTAGCATAAGTATTTCCCTCAGTTTTTGAGAACCAAGGTATCAATCTAGTAGGAGGCTACGCGCGAGTCCCTCGTACCTGCACAAAACAAATAAATCCTTGCAACCAACGCAAATAGGGGTTGTCAATCCCAATAAGGCCACTTACGAGAGTGAGATCTGATAGATATGATAAACATAATATGTTTGGTATTTTTGTGATAAAGATGCAACGGTCTACTTGTCTCAGACGTGATGCCTATATACATGATCATACCTAGATATTCTCATAACTATGCTCAATTCTGTCAATTGCTCAACAGTAATTTGTTCACCCAACGTAGAATACTTATGCTCTCGAGAGAAGCCACTAGTGAAACCTATGGCCCCGGGTCTATATTTATCATATTAATCTCCTACTACTTAGTTATTTCTGTCCAGCATGCATCTAGAGTATTAAGTTAAAAACAGAGTAACGCCTTAAGCAAGATGACATGATGTAGAGGGATAGACTCATGCAATATGATGAAAACCCCATCTTGTTATCCTCGATGGCAACAATACAATACATGCCTTGCTGACCCTACTATCACTGGGAAAGGACACCGCAAGATTGAACCCAAACCTAAGCACTTCTCCCATTGCCAGAAAGATCAATCTAGTAGGCCAAACCAAACTGATAATTCGAAGAGACTTGCAAAGATAACCAATCATACATAAATGAATTCAGAGAAGATTCAAATATTATTCATAGATAGACTTATCATAAACCCACAATTCATCGGTCTCAACAAACACACCGCAAAAAGAAGATTACATCGAATAGTTCTCCACAAGAGAGGGGGAGAACATTGTATTGAGATCCAAAAAGAGAGAAGAAGCCATCTAGCTACTAACTATGGACCCGTAGGTCTGAGGTAAACTACTCACACTTCATCGGAGAGGCTATGGTGTTGATGTAGAAGACCTCCGTGATCGATGCCCCCTCCGGCGGAACTCCGGAACAGGCCCCAAGATGGGATCTCGGGATACAGAAAGTTACAGCGGTGGAATTAGGGTTTTGGCTCCGTATCTGATCGTTTGGGAGTACATTTATATATATAGGAGGAAGGAGTACGTCGGTGGAGCAACAGGGGGCCCACAAGGGTGGAGGGCGTGCCTGGGGTAGGCAGGCGCGCCCCCTACCTCATGGCCTCCTCTCTTGTGCCTTGACGTAGGGTCCAAGTCTCCTGGGTCTTATTCGTTGAGAAAATCACGTTCCCGAAGGTTTCATTCTGTTTGGACTCCGTTTGATATTCCTTTTCTTCGAAACCCTGAAACAAGCAAAAAACAACAATTCTGGCCTGGGCCTTCGGTTAATAGGTTAGTCCCAAAAATAATACAAAAGTGGATAATAAAGCCCAATAATGTCGAAAACAGTAGATAATATATCATGGAGCAATCAAAAATTATAGATACGTTGGAGACGTATCAATTTGTCATAAACACGAAATGCAACAAAATAGTTATCAAAGAAAATATACCACATCTGAATCATAACCCGGACGAGGGCCGGCGGGGACGGATATCAAAACCATGGCACTATGAATAACAAAAAACGTACATGTAAGATAATTATACATGTAACTATATATCTAAATCACACAAACATGATTTTTTATATAAAAAAGATAAGAACAAGAGGCTCACCCCACAAGGTGGTGCCGGCGACAAGACGGTGCGGACGATCGACGATGGTTAGGATGGAGACGGGAAGGCACTAAGTAAACCACACCTACATATGCAAACTAAGAGTTATTTTGAGCGCAAATTGCATATAAATCAAATAAACTACCACATATAATTCCTCCCAAATTACTAAAACCCACAAATTAATGACTATATAAAGCATTGCAAAAGCTAATCTAGCAATGAGAGATGAAAAGGACAAAGTTGCTTACCTTTGTGATCACTTGAATGGATGGGGGCCTTCAAATCTTGACAAAATTTGGGCAAAATGTGAGATGAGATCGAGGTAGAGGGGGAAGAACAGATAGGAGAGGTGAAAGGGGAAAAACAGAGAGAGCTCGATCGCGGGTGGACGAAGGGTTGATATAGGACGACCTTTAGCACCGGTTCGTGCCACGAACTGGTACTAAAGGTGCTGTCTTTAGTACCGCTTCGTGGCACGAACCGGTGCTAAAGATTCGCCACGAACTGGTACTAATGAGATTGGCCCAACTAGCCATTGGAACCGGCACTAATGCCACATTAGTGCCGGCTCAGTTACAAACCGAGACTAATGAGCTGAACATTTGACCCTTTTTCTACCAGTGTAGAAAAGACCAGAGGAGTCACGGATAACAACAATACCTAAGAAGTGGTGAAGAAGACCTAAATCTGTCATAGAGAATTCGTGGCGAAGAAGAGAGATAATATGATCTAAAAATTGTTGTGAGGAAGCTGTGAGGATAATATCATCAACATATAGGAAGGTAAGTAGTGTTGTTGTTGTGATGAAAGGTGAAGAGTGAAGTGTCAGAACGGGAAGGGGTAAAACCGATGGTTTGAGCATACGTAGAAAAGCGTTGGAACTAGGCACGTGGTGCTTGTTTAAGACCATAAAGAGATTTTTGAAGAAGACAAACATGATTAGGATAGGAGGAATATTCAAAGCCAAGAGGTTGTTGACAATAGACTGTTTCTTGAAAAGAGCCATGAAGAAAAGCATTTTTGACATCTAGTTGATGAATTGGCCAAAAAAAGAGATGGCAATGCTAAGGACAGTGCGAATAGTGCTGGGCTTGACAACTAGAGAGAAAGTTGTTGGGGAACGCAGTAATTTCGAAAATTTTCCTACGCACACGCAAGATCATGGTGATGCACAGCAACGAGAGGGGAGAGTGTTGTCTACGTACCAACGCAGACCGACTGCGGAAGCGATCACACAACATAGAGGAAGTAGTCGTACGTCTTCTTCCCAATCCGACCGATCCAAGCACCGTTACTCCGGCACCTCCGAGTTCTTAGCACACGTTCAGCTCGATGACGTTCCTCGGGCTCCGATCTAGCAAAGCGTCGAGGAAGAGTTCCATCAGCACGACGGCGTGATGACGATCTTGATGTACTACCGACGCAGGGCTTCGCCTAAGCACTGTAACGGTACGATCGAGGTGGAATTTGGTGGCAGGGGGCACCGCACACGGCTAAGGAACGATCTCAAGGATCAACTTGTTTGCCTTGGGGTGCCCCCTGCCCCCGTATATAAAGGTTGGAGGAGGGGGAGCCGACCGGCCAGGGAGAGGAGGCGCAGGGGAGTCCTACTCCCACCGGGAGTAGGACTCCTCCCTCCAATCCTAATCCTATTAGGACTCCCGGGGGGAAAAGGAGAGAGAAGGGGGGCCGGCCCCCTATCCTAGTCCTACTAGGACTTGGGGAAAGGGGGGGCGCCGGCCAGCTTGTGGGCTTCCCTTTTTCTCTTTTCCACTAAAGCCCAATAGGCCCATTAGTCTCCCGGGGGGTTCCGGTAACCCTCCCGGTATTCCGGTAAAATCCCGATTTCACCCGGAACACTTCCTATGTCCAAACATAGGCTTCCAATATATCAATCTTTACGTCTCGACCATTTCGAGACTCCTCATCATGTCGGTGATCTCATCTGGGACTCCGAACAACCTTCGGTACATCAAAATGCATAAACTCATAATAACTGTCATCGTAACGTTAAGCGTGCGGACCCTACGGTTCGAGAACAATGTAGACATGACCGAGACACATCTCCGGTCAATAACCAATAGCGGGACCTGGATGCCCATATTGGCTCCTACATATTCTATGAAGATCTTTATCGGTCAGACCGCATAACAACATACGTTGTTCCTTTTGTCATCGGTATGTTACTTGCCCGAGATTCGATCGTCGGTATCCAATACCTAGTTCAATCTCGTTACCGGCAAGTCTCTTTACTCGTTCCGTAATACATCATCTCACAACTAACATATTAGTTGCAGTGCTTGCAAGGCTTATGTGATGTGCATTACCGAGAGGGCCCAGAGATACCTCTCCGACAATCGGAGTGACAAACCCTAATCTCGAAATACGCCAACCCAACATCTACGATTGGAGACACCTGTAGTACTCCTTTATAATCACCCAGTTACGTTGTGACGTTTGGTAGTACCCAAAGTGTTCCTCCGGTAAACGGGAGTTGCATAATCTCATAGTTATAGGAACATGTATAAGTCATGAAGAAAGCAATAGCAACATACTAAACGATCGGGTGCTAAGCTAATGGGATGGGTCATGTCAATCAGATCATTCAACTAATGATGTGACCTCGTTAATCAAATAACAACTCTTTGTTCATGGTTAGGAAACATAACCATCTTTGATTAACGAGCTAGTCTAGTAGAGGCATACTAGTGACACTCTGTTGGTCTATGTATTCACACATGTATTATGTTTCCGGTTAATACAATTCTAGCATGAATAATAAACATTTATCATGATGTAAGGAAATAAATAATAACTTTATTATTGCCTCTAGGGCATATTTCCTTCAGTCTCCCACTTGCACTAGAGTCAATAATCTAGATTACACTGTAATGATTCTAACACCCATGGAGCCTTGGTGCTGATCATGTTTTGCTCGTGGAAGAGGCTTAGTCAACGGGTCTGCAACGTTCAGATCCGTATGTATCTTGCAAATCTCTATGTCTCCCACCTGGACTAAATCCCGGATGGAGTTGAAGCGTCTCTTGATGTGTTTGGTCCTCTTGTGAAATCTGGATTCCTTTGCCAAGGCAATTGCACCAGTATTGTCACAGAAGATTTTCATTGGACCCGATGCACTAGGTATGACACCTAGATCGGATATGAACTCCTTCATCCAGACTCCTTCGTTTGCTGCTTCCGAAGCAGCTATGTACTCCGCTTCACATGTAGATCCCGCTACGACGCTTTGTTTAGAACTGCACCAACTGACAGCTCCACCGTTTAAAGTAAACACGTATTCGGTTTGCGATTTAGAATCGTCCGGATCAGTGTCAAAGCTTGCATCAACGTAACCTCTTACGGTGAGCTCTTTGTCACCTCCATATATGAGAAACATATCCTTAGTCCTTTTCAGGTATTTCAGGATGTTCTTGACCGCTGTCCAGTGATCCATTCCTGGATTACTTTGGTACCTCCCTGCTAAACTTATAGCAAGGCACACATCAGGTCTGGTACACAGCATTGCATACATGATAGAGCCTATGGCTGAAGCATAGGGAACATCTTTCATTTTCTCTCTATCTTCTGCAGTGGTCGGGCATTGAGTCTTACTCAATTTCATACCTTGTAACACAGGCAAGAACCCTTTCTTTGCTTGATCCATTTTGAACTTCTTCAAAATCTTGTCAAGGTATGTGCTTTGTGAAAGTCCAATTAAGCGTCTTGATCTATCTCTATAGATCTTTATGCCTAATATGTAAGCAGCTTCCCCGAGGTCTTTCATCGAAAAACTTTTATTCAAGTATCCCTTTATGCTATCCAGAAATTCTATATCATTTCCAATCAGCAATATGTCATCAACATATAATATTAGAAATTCTACAGAGCTCCCACTCACTTTCTTGTAAATACAGGCTTCTCCAAAAGTCTGTATAAATCCAAATGCTTTGATCACACTATCAAAGCGTTTATTCCAACTCCGAGATGCTTGCACCAGTCCAAAAATGGATCGCTGGAGTTTGCATACTTTGTTAGCTCCCTTTGGATCGACAAAACCTTCTGGTTGTATCATATACAATTCTTCTTCCAGAAATCCATTCAGGAATGCAGTTTTGACATCCATCTGCCATATTTCATAATCATAAAATGCGGCAATCGCTAACATAATTCTGACGGACTTAAGCATCGCTACGGGTGAGAAGGTCTCATCGTAGTCAACCCCTTGAACTTGTCGAAAACCTTTCGCGACAAGTCGAGCTTTATAGACAGTAATATTACCGTCAGCGTCAGTCTTTTTCTTGAAGATCCATTTATTCTCAATTGCTTGCCAATCATCGGGCAAGTCAACCAAAGTCCATACTTTGTTTTCATACATGGATCCCATCTCAGATTTCATGGCTTCAAGCCACTTTGCGGAATCTGGGCTCACCATCGCTTCTTCATAGTTCGTAAGTTCATCATGATCTAGCATCATGACTTCCAGAACTGGATTACCATACCACTCTGGTGCGGATCTCACTCTGGTTGATCTACGTGGTTCAGTAGTATCTTGTTCTGAAGCTTCATGATCATCATCAATAGCTTCCTCAATGATTGGTATAGGTTTCGCAGAAATAGTTTTCTGTGATGTACTATTTTCCAATAAGGGAGCAGGTACAGTTACCTCGTCAAGTTCTACTTTCCTCCCACTCACTTCTTTCTAGAGAAACTCCTTCTCTAGAAAGTTTCCGAATTTAGCAACAAAAGTCTTGCCTTCGGATCTGTGATAGAAGGTGTATCCAATAGTTTCCTTTGGATATCCTATGAAGACACACTTCTCCGATTTGGGTTCGAGCTTATCAGGTTGAAGTTTTTTCACATAAGCATCGCAGCCCCAAACTTTAAGAAACGAAAACTTTGGTTTCTTGCCAAACCATAGTTCATAAGGTGTCGTCTCAACGGATTTTGATGGTGCCCTATTTAACGTGAATGCGGCCGTCTCTAAAGCATAACCCCAAAACGATAGCGGTAAATCAGTAAGAGACATCATAGATCGCACCATATCTAGTAAAGTACGATTACGACGTTCGGACACACCATTACGTTGTGGTGTTCCGGGTGGCGTGAGTTGCGAAACTATTCCACAATTTTTCAAATGTACACCAAACTCGTAACTCAAATATTCTCCTCCACGATCAGATCGTAGAAACTTTATTTTCTTGTTACGATGATTTTCAACTTCACTCTGAAATTCTTTGAACTTTTCAAATGTTTCAGACTTATGTTTCATTAAGTAGATATACCCATATCTGCTTAAATCATCTGTGAAGGTGAGAAAATAACGATATCCGCCACGAGCCTCAATATTCATCGGACCACATACATCGGTATGTATGATTTCCAATAAATCTGTTGCTCTCTCCATAGTACCAGAGAACGGTGTTTTAGCCATCTTGCCTATGAGGCACGGTTCGCAAGTACCAAGTGATTCATAATCAAGTGGTTCCAAAAGCCCATCAGTATGGAGTTTCTTCATGCGCTTTATACCGATATGACCTAAACGGCAGTGCCACAAATAAGTTGCACTATCATTATTAACTTTGCATCTTTTGGCTTCTACATTATGAATATGTGTATCACTATCTTCGAGATTCAACAAGAATAGACCACTCTTCAAAGGTGCATGACCATAAAAGATATTATTCATATAAATAGAACAACCATTATTCTCTGATTTAAATGAATAACCGTCTCGCATTAAACAAGATCCAGATATAATGTTCATGCTCAACGCTGGCACCAAATAACAATTATTTAGGTCTAATATTAATCCCGAAGGTAGGTGTAGAGGTAGCGTGCCGACCGCGATCACATCGACTTTGGAACCGTTTCCCACGCGCATCGTCACCTCGTCCTTTGCTAGCGTCCGCTTATTCTGTAGTCCCTGTTTCGAGTTGCAAATATTAGCAACAGAACCAGTATCAAATTCCCAGGTGCTACTGCGAGCTCTAGTAAGGTACACATCAATAACATGTATATCACATATACCTTTGCTCACTTTGCCATCCTTCTTATCCGCCAAATACTTGGGGCAGTTCCGCTTCCAGTGACCAGTCTGCTTGCAGTAGAAGCACTCAGTTTCAGGCTTAGGTCCAGACTTGGGTTTCTTCTCCTGAGCAGCAACTTGCTTGCTGTTCTTCTTGAAGTTTCCCTTCTTCTTCCCTTTGCCCTTTTTCTTGAAACTAGTGGTTTTGCTAACCATCAACACTTGATGCTCCTTCTTGATTTCTACCTCCGCAGCTTTCAGCATTGCGAAGAGCTCGGGAATAGTCTTGTTCATCCCTTGCATATTATAGTTCATCACGAAGCTCTTGTAGCTTGGTGGCAGTGATTGGAGAATTCTGTCAATGACGCAGTCATCTGGAAGATTAACTCCCATCTGAATCAAGTGATTATTATACCCAGACATCTTGAGTATATGCTCACTGACAGAACTGTTCTCCTCCATCTTACAACTATAGAACTTATTGGAGAGTTCATATCTCTCAATTCGGGCATTTGCTTGAAATATTAACTTCAACTCCTGGAACATCTCATATGCTCCATGACGTTCAAAACGTCGTTGAAGTCCCAATTCTAAGCCGTAAAGCATGGCACACTGAACTATTGAGTAGTCATCAGCTTTGCTCTGCCAGACGTTCATAACATCTTGCGTTGCTCCAGCAGCAGGCCTGTCACCCAGCGGTGCTTCCAGGACGTAATTCTTCTGTGCAGCAATGAGGATAATCCTCAGGTTACGGACCCAGTCCGTGTAATTGCTACCATCATCTTTCAACTTTGCTTTCTCAAGGAACGCATTAAAATTCAACGGAACAATAGCACGAGCCATCTATCTACAATCAACATAAACAAGCAAGATACTATCAGGTACTAAGTTCATGATAAGTTTAAGTTCAGTTAATCAAATTACTTAGGAACTCCCACTTAGATAGACATCCCTCTAATCTTCTAAGTGATTACGTGATCCAAATGGAGTAGTTTTCAATGGTGAACATCGTTATGTTGATCATATCTACTATATGATTCACGCTCGACCTTTCGGTCTCCGTGTTCCGAGGCCATATCTGTATATGCTTGGCTCGTCAAGTATAACCTGAGTATTCTGCGTGTGCAACTGTTTTGCACCCGTTGTATTTGGACGTAGAGCTTATCACACCCGATCATCACGTGGTGTCTGGGCACGACGAACTTTGGCAACGGTGCATACTCAGGGAGAACACTTCTTGATAATTTTAGTGAGAGATCATCTTATAATGCTACCGTCAATCAAAGCAAGATAAGATGCATAAAAGGATAAACATCACATGCAATCAATATAAGTGATATGATATGGCCATCATCATCTTGTGCTTGTGATCTCCATCTCCGAAGCACCGTCATGATCACCATCGTCACCGGCGCGACACCTTGATCTCCATCATAGCATCGTTGTCGTCTCGCCAATCTTATGCTTCCACGAGTATCACTACCGTTTAGTAATAAAGTAAAGCATTACATCGCGATTGCATTGCATACAATAAAGCGACAACCATATGGCTCCTGCCAGTTGCCGATAACTCGGTTACAAAACATGATCATCTCATACAATAAAATCAGCATCATGCCTTGACCATATCACATCACAACATACCCTGCAAAAACAAGTTAGACGTCCTCTACTTTGTTGTTGCAATTTTTACGTGGCTGCTACGGGCTTAAGTAAGAACTCATCTCACCTACGCATAAAAACCACAACGATAGTTCGTCAAATAGACTCCGTTTTAACCTTCTCAAGGACCGGGCGTAGTCACACTTGGTTCAACTAAAGTTGGAGAGACAGTCTTCCGCAAGCCATCTGTGTGCAAAGCACGTCGAGGGAACCGGTCTCGCGTAAGAGTACGCGTAAGGTTGGTCCGGATCGTCTCACCCAACAATGCCGCCGAACCAAAGTATGACATGCTGGTAGGCAGTATGACTTGTATCGCCCACAACTCACTTGTGTTCTACTCGTGCAAATAACATCAAACCATAAAACCTAGGCTCGGATGCCACTGTTGGGGAACGCAGTAATTTCGAAAATTTTCCTACGCACATGCAAGATCATGGTGATGCACAGCAACGAGAGGGGAGAGTGTTGTCTACGTACCAACGCAGACCGACTGCGGAAGCGATCACACAACGTAGAGGAAGTAGTCGTACGTCTTCTTCCCGATCCGACCGATCCAAGCACCGTTACTCCGGCACCTCCAAGTTCTTAGCACACGTTCAGCTCGATGACGTTCCTCGGGCTCCGATCCAGCAAAGCGTCGAGGAAGAGTTCCGTCAGCACGACGGCGTGATGACGATCTTGATGTACTACCGACGCAGGGCTTCGCCTAAGCACTGTAATGGTACGATCGAGGTGGAATTTGGTGGCAGGGGGCACCGCACACGGCTAAGGAACGATCTCAAGGATCAACTTGTTTGCCTTGGGGTGCCCCCTGCCCCTGTATATAAAGGTTGGAGGAGGGGGAGCCGGCCGGCCAGGGAGAGGAGGCGCAGGGGAGTCCTACTCCCACCGGGAGTAGGACTCCTCCCTCCAATCCTAATCCTATTAGGACTCCCAGGGGGAAAAGGAGAGAGAAGGGGGGCCGGCCCCCTATCCTAGTCCTACTAGGACTTGGGGAAAGGGGGGGGGGGCGCCAGCCAGCTTGTGGGCTTCCCTTTTTCTCTTTTCCACTAAAGCCCAATAGGCCCATTAGTCTCCCGGGGGGTTCCGGTAACCCTCCCGGTATTCCGGTAAAATCCCGATTTCACCCGGAACACTTCCTATGTCCAAACATAGGCTTCCAATATATCAATCTTTACGTCTCGACCATTTCGAGACTCCTCGTCATGTCCGTGATCTCATCCGGGACTCCGAACAACCTTCGGTACATCAAAATGCATAAACTCATAATAACTGTCATCGTAACGTTAAGCGTGCGGACCCTACGGTTCGAGAACAATGTAGACATGACCGAGACACGTCTCCGGTCAATAACCAATAGCGGGACCTGGATGCCCATATTGGCTCCTACATATTCTACGAAGATCTTTATCGGTCAGACCGCATAACAACATACGTTGTTCCTTTTGTCATCGGTATGTTACTTGCCCGAGATTCGATCGTCGGTATCCAATACCTAGTTCAATCTCGTTACCGGCAAGTCTCTTTACTCGTTCCGTAATACATCATCTCACAACTAACATATTAGTTGCAGTGCTTGCAAGGCTTATGTGATGTGCATTACCGAGAGGGCCCAGAGATACCTCTCCGACAATCGGAGTGACAAACCCTAATCTCGAAATACGCCAACCCAACATCTACCATTGGAGACACCTGTAGTACTGCTTTATAATCACCCAGTTACGTTGTGACGTTTGGTAGTACCCAAAGTGTTCCTCCGGTAAACGGGAGTTGCATAATCTCATAGTTATAGGAACATGTATAAGTCATGAAGAAAGCAATAGCAACATACTAAACGATCGGGTGCTAAGCTAATGGGATGGGTCATGTCAATCAGATCATTCAACTAATGATGTGACCTCGTTAATCAAATAACAACTCTTTGTTCATGGTTAGGAAACATAACCATCTTTGATTAACGAGCTAGTCTAGTAGAGGCATACTAGTGACACTCTGTTGGTCTATGTATTCACACATGTATTATGTTTCCGGTTAATACAATTCTAGCATGAATAATAAACATTTATCATGATGTAAGGAAATAAATAATAACTTTATTATTGCCTCTAGGGCATATTTCCTTCAAAAGTCTCATCATAATCGATGTCGTGTTGCTGAGAGTAACCACGACATACCCATCGAGCCTTATAACATGCAAGACTCCCATTAGAATTAAATTTATGGCGAAAAACCCATTTGCCCGAAACTATATTTGTATTGGAAGGACGAGGAACTAACTGCCATGTGTTATTCTGCAGAAGGGCATCATATTCATCTTTCATAGCTGCGGCCCAATTAGGATCTAGGAGAGCAGATTTATAAGATTTGTGTAGAGAGGAAGGAGATAGAGATGCATGAAGATTGAGATGATCTTTTGCAGGTAAACGAAACCCAGACTTGGCATGTGTGCACATGGTATGATCGTTAGTCGGAGCTGGAACGGGAATAGCATGAGCAGGAGGGGTGGGGGAAGATGTGGTGGACATATCCGGTGCAGCGGAGGAAGCGGACGCGGGAGATGGTGGTGAAGACTGCGGCGGCAGGAGTTCTGCCGTGAGAGAGTGTAGTTGGTTTTGCTGTGCCGGAACAGAGGTGATGATAGAAGTGGTCGCGGCAGGATCCGCTACCGCGGTAGAGGATTCGGCTGGTTTTGCTGGATAGGTCGGCGGGTGAAAGAAGGGAAGATGGTTGCGATGAGAGGGACTAGTGGGCGGTGTGGGTGAGTTGGGATCTAATTGTTGACGCTCGAAAAAGGGAAAAATGTTTTCAGTGAATGTTACATGACAAGACACATGAACACTACCACTAACAAGATCTAGACAACGATAACCCTTGTGCTCATTAGAAAAACCTAGATGGACACACGGGTGATGTCTACTACACAACCTTCTTCTTGTAGACGTTGTTGGGCCTCCAAGTGCAGAGGTTTGTAGGGCAGTAGCATATTCCCCTCAAGTGGATGACCTAAGGTTTATCAATCCGTAGGAGGCGTAGGATGAAGATGGTCTCGCTCAAGCAACCCTGCAACCAAATAACAAAGAGTCTCTTGTGTCCCCAACACACCCACTACAATGTTAAATTGTATAGGTGCACTAGTTTGGCGAAGAGATGGTGATACAAGTGCAGTATGGATACTAGATAAATGTATTTGTAATCTAAAAATATAAAAACAGCAAGGTAACTAATGATAAAAGTGAGCGTAAACGGTATTGCAATGCGTTGAAACAAGGCCTAGGGTTCATACTTTCACTAGTGCAAGTCCTCTCAACTATAATAACATAATTGGATCACATAACTATCCCTCAACATGCAACAAAGAGTCACTCCAAAGTCACTAATAGCGGAGAACAAACGAAGAGATTATGGTAGGGTACGAAACCGCCTCAAAGTTATTCTTTCAAATCAATCCGTTGGGCTATTCCTATAAGTGTCACAAACAGCCCTAGAGTTCGTACTAGAATAACACCTTAAGACATAAATCAACCAAAACCCTAATGTCACCTAGATACTCCAATGTCACCTCAAGTATCCGTGGGTATGATTATACGATTCACATCACACAATCTCAAATTCATCTATTCAACCTACACATAGGACCTCAAAGAGTGCCCCAAAGTTTCTACCGGAGAATCACGACGAAAAAGTGTGCCAACCCCTATGCATAGGTTCATGGGCGGAACCCGCAAGTTGATCACCAAAATATACATCAAGTGAATCATGTCATATCCCATTGTCACGACAGATACGCACGTCAAGACATACATCAAGTGTTCTCAAATCTTTAAAGACTCAATCCGATAAAATAACTTCAAAGGGGAAACTCAATCCATTACAAGAGAGTAGAGGGGGGAGAAAACATCATAGGATCCAACTATAATAGCAAAGCTCGCGATACATCAAGATCGTAACAACTCAAGAACACGAGAGAGAGAGAGAGAGAGAGATCAAACACATAGCTATTGGTACATACCCCCAGCCCCGAGGGAGAACTACTCCCTCCTCGCCACGGAGAGCATCGGGATGATGAAGATGGCCACCGGAGAAGGGCTCCCCCTCCGGCAGGGTGCCGGAACGGGTCTAGATTGGCTTTCGGTGGCTACAAAGGCTTCTGGCGGCGGAACTCCCGATCTATTGTGCTCTCGGATGTTTTTAGGGTATATGGAGATATATAGGCAGAAGAAGTACGTTAGGGGGGGGCAACGAGGGGCCCACGAGGGTGGAGGGCGCGCCCAGGGGGTGGGCGCGCCCCCCTACCTCGTGGCCTCCTCGAAGCTTCCTTGACGTAGACTCCAAGTCTCCCGGGCTTCTTCTGATCCAAAAATAAGTTCCGTGAAGTTTCAGGTCAATTGAACTCCATTTGGTTTTCCTTTTCTGCGAGATTCTAAAACAAGGTAAAAACAAAAATTGGCACTAGGCTCTGGGTTAATAGATTAGTCCCAAAAATGATATAAAAGTGTATAATAAAGCCCACAAACATCAAAAACAGTAGATAATATAGCATGGAGCAATCAAAAATTATAGATACGTTGGAGAATTATCAGCATCCCCAAGCTTAATTCTTGCTCGTCCTTGAGTAGGTAAATGATAAAAACAGAATTTTTGATGCGGAGTGCTACTTGGCATAATTTTAATGTAATTCTTCTTAATTGTGGTATGAATATTCAGATCCATAAGATTCAAGACAAAAGTTCATATTGACATAAAAATAATAATACTTCAAGCATACTAACAAATCAATTATGTCTTCTCAAAATGACATGGCCAAAGAAAGTTCATCCCTACAAAATCATATAGTTTAGTCATGCTCCATTTTCGTCACACAAGAATGCTCTCATCATGCACAACCCCTATGACAAGCCAAGCAATTGTTTCATACTTTAGTAATCTCAAATCTATAAACTTTCACGCAATATATGAGCGCGAGCCATGGACATAGCACTATGGGTGGAATAGAATATGATGATGGGGGTTATGTGGAGAAGACAAAAAGGAGAAAGTCTCACATCAACGAGGCTAATCAATGAGCTATGGAGATGCCCATCGATTGATGTTAATGCAAGGAGTAGGGATTGCCATGCAATGGATGCACTAGAGCTATAAATGTATGAAAGCTCAACAAAAGAAACTAAGTGGGTGTGCATCCAACTTTCTTGCTCATGAAGACCTAGGGCACCTGAGGAGGACCATTGTTGGAATATACAAGCCAAGTTCTATAATTAAAAATTCCCACTAGTCTACTACCCCTATAAAAGCACGAAAGGGCGGAGAACCAATTCATCTCATCCGTCAAATAATGTGATCTGATGGTCTAAATCGCTCCAATCTATCAAACGTGTTTTACACTTTAATTACCCACGATGCCACTCCACGTCTCTGCTAACCCACCGATCTCACACTATTCCATCCGTACCCTTGGTCGTCCCAGAGCACGATGCCACGATCCATATGCCATCTCTCCCGTATTGCTGCCGCCAACCGCTCGGAGGGTCATCGACCACAGCTCTTCCTCTCCGCCATCGCCCCACGCCGTCGCCACATCGCTGTAACCGCCCGCATCTGCTTAAGCGTGGGTCGCAGGAGGTCCTTCTTCGTCCGAGCGGCTGCACCGCCGAGGTAGCAGCGGGGTCATCCCGGCCGCCACCCAGGAACTGCGGCCCTCCTCCCGCCGCGCAGGCTCCGCGACGAGGCCCTGCTGGCACGCCCAGCCGTCACCACCAGGGCCGCGGGCCGCTCAGGGGCTCAGCCGGGCGGCCGTTGCCCAGGGGCCAATGCGGACGCGCGCCGGCAGACATGTGCCGCTCGCCGGTTGCTCTGCGGCTGGAGGAGAAGTTCGACGATGAGGCGAGGTACAGGGACTACGAGAACGAGGAGGAGGATGAGGGGCAGGGGAGGTTCGCTGGGGGGACACGATCGGCGATGCCATGCCCAAGCCACCCGCTGGCTTCGTCCTGGACGACCACGGCGAGTGCATTGCTGCCGCCTCCAAGCGCATCGTGAACATCGTCACGTGCTCCACATTTAGTTTTCTACTAGCTAGCGGTTCATACTTTAAATGCATTATCCAAGTTCATCTTGCAAATTTGAGCAGATTGATGAGCGAACAATCTAATGCATAATCAGGAGGGTGTTCAGTAGCACGTAGGATCACGAGTGCTTGGCTGCTTGCTCCCGGTCTACATGTAATTAACCACACTCTACCAATTAGTTGCAAACTTGCAATGTTCATAAGTGATTCCCCTCTTCTTCGATTACTTCTTTCAGGCCTCTACAGGTGCTCAAGAGCAACAACTTCAGTAGTTGGATCGATCTATGTCACTAACTACATATATTTTTAGTCCCAACAGGCACTTCATTCATTTGTACTTCTCTGCCCTGGGGCCAATCCGGGCACGCTGCCTGCAGGAAGGCCAGGTCCCCGTTGACCACACTCGGGAGGAGAGCGAACGGCTGCTCGAGCAGGCTGCCGCCGGTGCGGTGCCCAGCGGCGTGGGCGACGTGTGATAGGTCGTCGTCGCAGCCGTCCGTCAAGTGGATGGTTTCTTACCGTGCGGGAGATGTGCGTACGCAAAATCCCATGCGTGTACGATTGCCCCTGTTTGGACTGGTAGAGGACACCACATGAGGATGAACTGGTGAGAATTTGAATTTGAGTACAATCATTTATGCTAATATCGGTTGATTTCTGTGAGCAATTATGTGCATGTAATACTTTGAAATCTGAATGTCGTCAGAAAAGTTGTACATGTGTTTGTAACATCCCAAAATTCTAAATTTTGGAATGTCATATTAAATAAATAGATTTGATTGATTGACTAAAAGTGAGTGAATTTGAACTTTTTGAAAGTTAAATGAGAGGGAATAAAAGGACTTTCCCAAACTTTCATTTTTTTCATTTATGATCTTCGTGAATTCAAATTCTTTTCAAATACAAAACCCTAGAGAGAAGATGACATGTTTTTTCCATTTAAATAAATGAAAAGGGGTGTTGAAAATATTTGAATTTCATTTGAAAAATGTTCCCAATTCTGAAACTTTATGCAACTCAATGATTTTCATGAGAGGAGATAAAATGACTTCTTCAAATTATATGAAATATGAGTTGGGAGTTTCAAAGGATCAAATTCAAAGTCTTTTGGAATTATTTTTCAATTTGGAGTTATTTGGATTTTATTCAAACCATTTGTCTCCAAAAATAAAATGCATGGAAAATAGGGTAACATGATTCCCTACAACAGAAAATTGGAGAGAAATAAATTTGATTCCATTTTGGTATTTTTAAAATGATTTTATTGGATCTTACTAGAGCAGGAGCACTGTTGGAATTATTAGAATTTTTGTGTATTTTATTTAATGCTAGAAAAATGTTTATGTCGTAGAAATTCTTTTTCTAAAAATTTTGATATATAATATGCCTATATAAAATATTTAATTTTTATTTTTGTTATTCGGTTTTCTTTCTGTTTCTATTTTTTAAAAAAATGTACGTGCGGCCCATATTTATTTATCGCCTACATGCGCAGTATAGTAGCTTCTGGCGCTCCATTGTTTTTTTCTCTTAAGTAGGGCAGGCTCAGCCAGCCTTTTTTTCTTAGCCCGAATTTTGTAAAAAAAGAAAAAAGCTGCACCACAGCGTGCGCACGGCCGACCGAAGGACTTTAGGCCAATCCGCCTCTTTTCTTCTCTGTTTCGTATATTTTCGTCTACGTTTAGTCCCGCATTGCCTAGCCTTTGACCCCTAAGCCTCTTTTCCACCAATAAATATAGACCCATAGAGCCTCCAAAAATCATCCGATTCATGTTAAATCAATATTTTGGTTTGACTATATTCATTTAAGAAAAATATTTTTCTCCTCTCCGGCGCAATTTCTAGAAGTTGTCTCATCTCTCCAAAGTCGTCTTTTCTCTGCCTTATAAAGGTATCTTTTTTTATTTTATTTCTTCATATACTTTCGTAGTTTATTATTTTTAGACTAATACGATAGAATAATTAGATTATTAATTAGTCTGCGTATTTATACATTAGACCCTAGCCCGTAGCTATTTTTCTTCCGTAAAACAGCTTGTCCCTCATTTTTCAAATATCCATAACTTTCACTCGTTTATCCAAATTAGATGAAACGAGCGCCTATAGCTTCGTTTTGTTTTCACCTATCCAGTGAACCAGTCACATCAACTTTTTGAAATTTTTAAATTTCGAATTTCGTTCAGATTCATATTCAAACTTCTTTTGAACATAACTTGAGTTTTGTAACTCTGATTTAGTTGATTCTTTTTGCAAATCGAAACTCTTGACCTAAACCTTCTGATAAGGCCAAATTCACACAATTTTGGTACTGTTAGAAATTGTTTTATGTTGCAAGAGCTATTTGCTTGGTTTTGATGTTTCTCGAATCGTTTTCTTCAATCTTTCTGATCTTTTGAGTGATTGCTTATGTGTGGTTACTATTGCTTGCTTACGATAGATTGACCGGAGTGTGACGAGTAGAGCTATCAAGAGTTTTGAGTTGGCATCATCTTGATCAACATTGCGGGCAAGTTCAGACTTTGATCATATCCCTTTTGTCACCTAGTTTTTATGCATTAACTCCAATCCTCAAACATTGCATGATTAGGATGTCATTAACATGTGGGCATTGGGAAGTAGTTCATGAGGTAGGAACCTATTACCATGCATTCAAACCTTGGGAGTTACTACTACGTTATGCTTATAGTGCCATGCTATGCTCGTAGACGTGGATTGGGTTTTGAGAGTATTCATGACAGATGTGAGATTGTTAATTAATGGTTTACTTGAGGTGGCAACTTAAACACACATCTGGGTGGATTGAGGTACCTGGGTATTCCAGGATTGCCTGTCTAGGCACCTGGGTAGACCAGGATTGCCTGTTTTTTATGGACCGCCACCCAGACTCAAAGGGATCATAAGATTATTCATACTAGAAACTTCCGTGTGCAGCCACAAGCTATTATGGGCTCTAGCATAGCTGATTAAGTCGTGTGAACTCTTACAGTGGTAGACTAGCAGATGTAGGGGAAAGTAGGTGTAACGGTCTACCCATCATATGGTGCTAGCGCTTCCGAAAGACTATGTCTCGGTCATCCGTTTCTCAAACACCATGTACTGCGAGAAATCCAGCGGAGGAGATCGAGTCTTGTGGGGGAAAGTGCACAAACCTCTGCAGAGTGTATAAACTAATCATGATTAGCCGTGTCCCCAGTTATGGACGTCTTGAGTATCTAGTACTTGGATTATCATGTGAATCTCATCATGTTACTTTAAATTAAGTTTGTTGGGTTTAATGATGTTAATTAATTGGGATGGAGAATGCCGTCAACCATTCTCAATGTTTAACAACCACCATGATAGTTAAATAAAATTTACTCCTTTGCAGTAGGGAAAAATTGGCTTTACGCAAAACTGTAACCATAGAGCTTTTCCACCAGCCATATATGCATGTAGTGATAGCCATTATTCATCATTGCTCTACAGTGTGAATTTGCCAGTACATTCAATGTACTGACCCTTTGTGCCTGCAACGTCTCATGTTGCAGGATATCTTACGACGAGTAAGTAATACGTTAGGGTTACGATTTCTACGCTCAACTTTGCCGTTGGTGTTGATGGTAATCCACAACCTTGTTACTTCCGCTATTTTGGATTGAGGTAATAGTATTTACATTACTTTGTACATGTGATTTACCTCTGTTATAAATCCTCGAGTACTATGTGTGTTAGCATACCGATCCAGGGATGACACTTAAGCACAGAGACTGGATCCATTCGGGTCGGGTCGCTACAAGATGGTATCAGAGCACATGTTGACTGTAGGACGTGACCCTAGAAACTGGCAAGCCCATAGGAAAAGATTTTTCTCTAAAGCTTTACTCTTCAAAAAGATCTTTTACCTCTCTTTTCTTTTGAGCTTATTCAAATATCCCCTTTTAGTGAGACCATACCCCCTTTTCCCTTTTGACCACACGAAGATTCGACTAATGAGACCACTCCAAGATGTACAAGATATCGGACAACCGAGACCATTCGGAATGAGGAGGATTTTACCATACATTATAATAATGGAAACTACAATGGTTGAAGACTCCGAAGACTAGGAGAATTGGAGGCTCTGAAGAATCCCTAGATTTGTATGAGCTAGGAAGGCTACCCTTATGGAACTTGACATACTATGGAAGTTGTCAATGCCCGAGATTAGGGTATATCGGAGAAAGACCGGAGCATGGAGAGTTAAAAACTTAAAGTTCTGTCAAAGAAAACCCTAAGACAGGAGATATCAACTATGGAATGATAGCTCATGGGAACGACAAGAGCAGAAACACAGTTATCCGTGATGTCATCGTCCGCTGATGCTATTGTCACCGTGTTGAGTTAAGGATGCTTTCTTCAGAATGGATTTGATTGGAGAAGGCTGATGGAGCACCTATTAGTAAGATGAAGTTTTAACCTTAGCCGGTGTATCACCAGGATCTGGAGTAGTACACCAAGAAGTTAAGGTGGAGCTCCATGAAGCCGTATTAGACAAGGAAGCACTTCGTGAGGAACTCAGGACCCAGAAGCTGAAAGTAGCCAAGCTGGAGGAGCAAAACCTCGAGATACTGAAGATTCGTCGGGAACTGAAGGACAGTAGGACCATGGTTCATGCCAAGGATGATGAAACCTAAAAGTTTGGGACGCAACTCCAGAATAATAAAGGACGTCATGAGAGACTTCACATCAACAGAGATGATCTGGCAAAAGAACTTGAGAAGACAAGCATGATCGGAAGAAGCCATTGGAGGCATGAACAAGGCTTGTAGAGTTTGGAGACGTTGAAGATTTATTGACCTTTAGAAGACCAAACCCCTGTTATATACCTACGTTAGATGCGACGTTTGTGAGCTGTCATTTGTTTGATGTTTTTCGACAGCCACAATAAAATCTGTCTTTCCAAAACTTTTTTTTTGTATTGTGTGCATCCCTCTCTATCTCTCTTATCTCACCCCAAACCCATGGACCCAATAGAGGATGAATGGAGATGAGCTTGTATTTTCTGGACTGATGAGTCAATTGGAGACAGACCGATGGATTCAGAACATGGAGGATCACATGGAGAATAACCCTATAGTTGGACATGATATGACCCAGCATGCTCTTGAGTGCTTTGAAAGAGGTGCTACTACTTGGTGGAGGATGTACCAAACCATCAATGGATGGCAAGGAGTAACCACTTGGAACGAATTTAAGTTGACTCTGCAAAGATCTCACCTTGTGTCCTAGAAGTTGAAGCCTTATGGAAAGGATATGAAGAAACCTTGTGCATGCAAGATTTGTGGAGAAATAGGACACACCCATAAAGAACACAAGGATGAATGCCCTAATTGTGAAGGAAGTCACCCGGTTGAAGAATGCCCAACTAGGTATATTACTTGTTTCTTGTGTGAAGGGACTACCCACTATCCTGCTCAGTGTCGCATTTACCCCATGGTACAACGAATCATCCAGCAGAAGAAAGAAGTAAAGAAAGGAGCCCTTATGGGAATTTTAGAAGAAACTGTGATGAAGGAAGAGGTGGAGGACACACCTAAAGAAGACCCGAGTAAACCCTGCACTAAGTCTTGCTATTCATGTGGAGAAGAAGGACACATCTCCCAAAATTGTTTGAATGGGGATCTAGTAGAATTCCCGACAGAGGAAGTAGAATATGACCCACAGGAAATAGAAGCCCTGATTGGAATGGAGAAGTCCAGGAAGAGAAACCGATTGGAGCCCAGGAGGGACCTGAGTCATATCATCTGTTACAGGTGCAAGGAGTCAGGGCACTACCTCAACAATTGCCCAAAAGGGAAACCTCGATACTCGTCAGAAGTAATATGTTTTAGTTGTAATGGAGCAGGGCACTTTGCCAGAGAATGCCCTAAGGAGAAGGAAACTTGTGCTAGATAGTTGAGTTTGCAACAAAAGAAATGGAGTAGTAGAAGTGAGAACATTTTCTTTTATATTGAGGTGTTGAGTTGAGACATGTAATGGAAAAGCAAGAGATTGTAATCATTGGAGAATCAATAAAGTTAGCATCATTGGTAAAGATTTGGGTTTTATGACTTGTTACTCTATGAAGAAGGATTTTGACCATTTTTGAGGATATGAGAAATATGGTCTATGGAAGATTTGTGCATTTTAAGGGCGGTAGTACCCTATAAGAACCCTTGACCCCTGGAAAAGATAAGGATACTCCACTGAGTGGATTTCGGACAAAATGAATACGAGTTTTGTCTCGATATGTGTGATACCCCAAGAGTATGTGGGATGAAGTTGGAGACCGTCAGTTGTTGGACCAAATGTGATCAAGGAGTTAGAAGAGAATGTTAAGTTGATTCGAGATAGACTGAAGGTAGCTCAGTCTAGGCAGAAGAGTTATGCAGACAAAAAAAACGCAAGGAGGTAGTGTATGAAATTGGAGACAGAGCATGTCTTCGTGTGACCCCTCTGCGAGGAGTTAAACGATTTGTAGTTAAGGGAAAGTTAGCCCCGAGATTTGTAGGACCATACCGAGTTTTGGAGCGTATGGGAGAAGTGGCCAACAAGTTGGAGTCACCCGAAGGACTGTCAGGAGTTCAAGATGTGTTTCACGTTTCCCAGTTGAAGAAGTGCCATGCAGAGATGGCCAGTATTCCCCTGTAAGGACGCTTGACCCTGGAAAGGATAATGATGTTCCACGAAGTGGAATATGGACATCATAAGTATAAGTTTTTATCTCGCTATGAGGGATATCCCACGGGGATGAATAGATAAATTACTATTGGATATAAAGGAGGTATGATGTTGGAAATATGGATCAATGGAAACTCCATGATGAGTCTGAGTAAACATGTCCTAGTTTGGTGCCAATAGAAGGAATGAAGATAGTACAATAGGATGGATTTAAGAATACTAGGAAGTTGGAAGTTGGAATAATATTCAGTTGCCCGATGATAAGTTCAAGGACTACAAGTGATAAGATGGGCCATAACCCACAGGCCCCAGGACCTGCCAAGAAGCAAGCACGTTCTTGCTGAAGGAAAAACCCTGGAGGAAGATACAACGTTTATCGGCAGACAATTTTATAGGAGTAACGCAAAACCTAAGAGTTGTGAAGGAACGATAGATGTTTGTTTGGCTTGCAGAATCCATGGAATTATCCGAACTTAGTTCGTCGACAAGAGAAATTCTACAATGCTTGTGAGGATGATTGAGTGTTAGTATGCGAGATTCGCTAAACTGTATACATGGTAATGATTTGGGTGCGGGATGGATTGATCACCATACTGACTTGCTCTTATTATTCGCCTTGCTATACGGGATGGTAAATCTGAGTGACTTACCTATAGTAGAGAGACGACAGTATTAAACGTTGATTGAACCTTAGAATGGTATAGCAATTTTCCCTGGTACAAGGCAGCTTTTGCCAACCGTAGGTTATACAGTGAGGATCAACCCAGACCCATTTCCTGCAGGAGAAACCATAAATGGTTGTCCACCATGAGATATCGATTGTTTTTTAGTTTTGGCGCCAGACCCGTCAGCTAAGAAGACCTAGTTTTTGGAATAACCTTACCAAGATGAAAGGATACAAAAGAAGTGAGGAAAAGGGTTATGCCACTACCGGAAGAGCCCAGAGAAGGAATTATCCTTACGATCTGAGAAGACCGACACTGTCAAGAATAAGGATGGAGTAGATGAGTATTGATGGGACCGTAACGATGTTTCTAAGGGTGGTAGCACCCCAGAACCCGGTGATGATCAATGGATTTTGAGGAGACACCAAACCCTAACCTATTTCTTGCTAGCCTCTCCGAATCTCGAGGACGAGATTCATTTTAAGGGTGGTAGGTTTGTAACATCCCAAAATTCTAAATTTTGGAATGTTATATTAAATAAATAGATTTGATTGATTGACTGAAAGTGAGTGAATTCAAACTTTTTGAAAGTTAAATGAGAGGGAATAAAAGGACTTTCCCAAACTTTCATTTTTTTTCATTTATGATCTTCGTGAATTCAAATTCTTTTCAAATACAAAACCCTAGAGAGAAGAAGACATGACTTCTTCCATTTAAATAAATGAAAAGGGGTGTTGAAAATATTTGAATTTCATTTGAAAAATATTTCCAATTCTAAAACTTTATGCAATTCAATGATTTTCACGAGAGGAGATAAAATGACTTTTTCAAATTATATGAAATATGAGTTGGGAGTTTCAAAGGATCAAATTCAAAGTCTTTTGGAATTATTTTTCAATTTGGAGTTATTTGGATTTTATTAAAATCATTTTTCTCCAAAAATAAAATACATGGAAAATAGGGTAACATGATTCCCTACAACTGAAAATTGGAGAGAAATAAATTTGATTCCATTTTGGTATTTTTAAAATGATTTTGTTGGATCTTATTAGAACAGGAGCATTGTTGGAATTATTAGAATTTGTGTGTATTTTATTTAATGCTAGAAAACTGTTCATATCGTAGAAAATCTTTTTCTGAAAATTTTGATATATAATATGCCTATATAAAATTTTTATTTTTATTTTTGTTACTCTGTTTTTCTTTTGTTTCTATTTTTTTAAAATGTACGTGTGACCCATATTTATTTATCGCCTATGAGCGCAGTATAGTAGCTTCTGGTGCCCCATTGTTTTTTTTCTCTTAAATAGGCCAGGCCCAGCCAGCCTTTTTTTCTTAGGCCAAATTTTGTAAAAAAAACTGCACCGCAGCGTGCGGACGGCCGCCCGAAGGCCTTTAGGCCCATCCGCCTCTTTTCTTCTCTGTTTCATATATTTTAGTCTACATTTAGTCCCACATTGCCTAGCCTTTGACCCCTAAACCTCTTTTCCACCAATAAATATAGACCCATAGAGCCTTCAAAAATCATCCGATTTGGGTTAAATCAATATTTTGGTTTGACTAGATTCATTTAAGAAAAATATTTTTCTCCTCTCCGGCGCGACTTCTGGGAGTTGTCTCCTCTCTTCAAAGTCGTCTTTTCTCTGCCTTATAATGGTATCTTTCTTTATTTTTTTCTTCATATACTTCCGTAGTTTATTATTTTTAGACTAATACGATACAATAATTAGATTATCAATTAGTCTACGTATTTATACATTAGACCCTAGCCCGTAGCTATTTTTTCTTCCGTAAAACAGCTTGGCCCTGATTTTTCAAATAGCCATAACTTTTCACTCGTTTATCCAAATTAGATGAAACCAGCGCCTATAGCTTCGTCTTGTTTTCACCTATCCAGTGAACTTGTCACATCAACTTTTTGAAATTTTCAAATTTCGAATTTTGTTCAGATTCATATTCAAACTTCTTTTGAACATAACTTGAGTTTTGTAACTCCGATTTAGTTGATTCTTTTTGCAAATCGAAACTCTTGACCTAAACCTTCTGATAAGGCCAAATTCACACAATTTTGGTACTGTTAGAAATTGTTTTATGTTGCAAGAGCTATTTGCTTGGTTTTGATGTTTCTCGAATCGTTTTCTTCAATCTTTCTGATCTTTTGAGTGATTGCTTATGTGTGGTTACTATTGCTTGCTTACGATAGATTGACCGGAGTGTGACGAGTAGAGATATCAAGAGTTTTGAGTGCACATCATCTTCATCAACATTGCAGGAAAGTTCACACTTTGATCATATCCCTTTTATCACCCAGTTTTTATGCATTAATTCCAATCCTTAAACATTGCATGAGTAGGATGTCATTAACATGTGGGTACTGGGAAGTAGTTGATGAGGTAGGAACCTATTGCCCTGCATTCAAACCTTGGGAGTTACTATTACGTTATGCTTATAGTGCCATGCTATGCTCATAGACGTGGATTGGGTTTTGAGAGTACTCATGACAGATGTGAGATTGTTAATTAATGGTTTACTTAAGGTGGCATCTTAAACACACATCTGGGTGGATTGAGGTACCTGGGTATTCCAGGATTGCCTGTCTAGGCACCTGGGTAGACCAGGATTTCCTATTTTTTATGGACTGCCACCCAGGCTCAAAGGGATCATAAGATTATTCATACTAGAAACTTCCGTGTGCAGCCACAAGCTATTATGGGCTCTAGCATAGTTGATTAAGTCGTGCGAACTCTTACAGTGGTAGACTAGCAAATGTAGGGGAAAGTAGGTGTAATGGTCTACCCATCATAAGGTGCTAGCGCTTCTGAAAGACTATGTCTCGGTCATCCGTTTCTCAAACACCATGTAGTGCGAGAAATCCAACGGAGGAGATCGAGTCTTGTGGGGAAAAGTGCACAAACCTCTGCAAAGTGTATAAACTAATCATGATTAGCCGTGTCCCCGGTTATGGACGTCTTGAGTAACTAGTAATTGGATTATCATGTGAATCTCATCATGTTACTTTAAATTAAGTTTGTTGGGATTAATGATGTTAATTAATTGGGATTGAGAATGCTGTCAACCATTCTCAATGTTTAACAACCACCATGATAGTTAAATAAAATTTACTCCTTTGCAGTAGGGAAAAATTTGCTTTACGCAAAACTGTAACCATAGAGCTTTTCCACCAGCCATATATGCATGTAGTGATAGCCATTATTCATCATTGCTCTACAGTGTGAATTTGCCAGTACATTCAATGTACTGACCCTTTGTGGCTGCAACGTCTCATGTTGCAGGATATCTTATGACGAGTAAGTGATACGTTAGGGTTACGATTTCTACACTCAACTTTGCCGTTGGTGTTGATGGGAATCCAAAACCTTGTTACTTCCGCTATTTTTGATTGAGGTAATAGTATTTACGTTACTTTGTACATGTGATTTACCTCTGTTATAAATCCTCGAGTACTGTGTGTGTCAGCATACCGATCCAGGGATAACACTTAACCACAGAGACTTGATCCATTCGGGTCGGGTCGCTACATATTTTTGCTTAGATTTTTGGACTTTTGTTTGCATCGGGAATGCATAAATTAAGCTATTGCCATTGTCGATCATCTTCTAAACTCTATTTCAGGAAGCACTTGGTTTTATCCCATATATTGGTATATAAGTATGTTTAGCTTATGTATAGTTGGTAATTTGTCCATGGAAATTGGTGATTTTTATCTTCTGCATCTGTTTTGATCTTTTTAAAGCACATCAGTTAAATTGGTGATTTATTCTGTTAATGTAGAACCAATTTCGGCAAATGATTTTTCTTTGCTACCAGTTAGCTGTAGTCTGCCAGATATTCAGAAAGATTGTCATGTTTGTCTTTGTCTTATATCCTAACACTAGTAGAAAACAGGGCTTTGGTCCAGGCCGGGTCAGCCCATTAGTCCTAGTTCAGTCCTGAACCGGGACCAATGTGGGCATTGGCCCCGATTTGTGAGCCCAGGGGGCCGGCCGGGCCACGTGGGCCATTGGTCCCGGTTCATTTGGACCTTTTGGTCCCGGTTGGTGGGATGAACCGGGACCAATGGGCCTTGCTCCTGGCCCACCACCATTGGTCCCGGTTCGTGGCTTGAACCGGGACCAAAGGCTCCCCTTTAGTCCCGGCTCATGTCACCAACCGGGACCAATGAGGTGCCTATATATACCCCTCGCTCGCGAGCAAAGCACCCCAGTGCTCTGTTTTTCTCTGGCCGAGGGGGAGAGGGCTTTGTGGTGCTCTAGCTCACCTCCTATGGACATGAGGTGTTCGATGGAATGCCCGAGCCACACTACTTAAGCTTTCTCCTCTCGAAGCTCGACATCCAAGCTCCATTTTCCTCGAGATTTGTCTAGATTTAGCGGTCCGTCACGCCCCGTCCCCGTCTTCACCGCCGCCGATCACCCACGCCGATCTCATCACCGACACCACCGTGGTGAGCCTCTTGTTCTTATCTTCTTTCTGAAAGGAAAAATATTCTTACTTGTATGTTTAGATAGATACTTGTATAGTAGAATGTTCCGCGCATCTCCTAGTGATTCAAGCGCTAGTTTCATCAATACCATTTAGGATTCTTGCTTATCAGTTTGATTGACCTCTATTTCTTGTAAAGTGGTTGTGGCAGGAACAAGGGAATGATTTTTGTGGATACTACGTCTGCGAGTCCATCCGCCACACGACCTGTGAGCGGGGCGGGTACTCTGACGAACAATATGAAGTACGTAAATAACAACATTTACAATTTTATTTTATTACCATCATTTGTGTTGAGTTTCATTCATTCATATATATGTATTGACCCCCTTCTTCAAATTAGATGTTTCAGAAGTGGGATGAACTCCTAGCACCAGCTCGCATGCGAGCAATTCAGGAGGAATTGGCGGCATTCTTTCTTCACCACGTGATCGCTGAAGAGGGAGAATACTATGTGGACCATGAGTCCGTATGATTATATTTGTAAGAGATAATTATTGTATATATGTAGCCGGTAGTGTCGGATAGATATACGAGAACTTGTTGTTCGACCAATCTCTCGGAGAAGGAGAGGTGGTCGATATCACTTCTCTCTGTATGCATATATGTTCATGACGATCTTCTGTTTCCTTCATTTGCTTACTAGCTAGCTAGCGTGTCTAGTCCTCTCTATACGTATGTATAGTACATAGTGTCGACCAAGCACAGACATAAAAGAGGACACTTCTCTCTATTAATTATAGCTAGCTAACACAATATATGAAACACCTAAATTAACCCCCCAAAACCCCCAACCCCCCCCCCTTTCAAAAAAAAAAACCCCAGCCACAGAAATGCTGACGCGTGGATGCCTATTTGTCCCAGTTGGTGCACCAACCGGGACCAAAGGGTCTCCTGCCTGAGCTCCGCGCACAGGCCACCGGGAGTAAAGGGACAGGGCATTAGTACCGACACTTTAGTCCCGGTTCAGGAACCGGGACTAAAGGCCCTTACGAACCGGGACAACATGCCCTTTTTCTACCAGTGTAACATCCATTTCTTTCATGATCAGTACAGCTGAACTTGTTAAGAACCTTTACAATGATCATGTTAGTGACTTAACTTCCCTTTTTTTGTGAGGAAATTTTAGACAAGTTGAAGCCGAGTATCAAATAGTTTTACTTACAACAACCAAGAGCTACCCAAGGTCCCAGGACCTGATCAGTTGCAGGTTGTGTCGTTCAGGCTATAAAAGACACCAGCTTTGGCCTTCTGATCCTCTTGTGTGTTTTATTTCCACTGAGAATTCGAGTGTTAGAGTTCACAGAAGTCAAGAACAAGGTCACCATCCATGATTTTTTAGGATAAATATTTTGTAAGTAATGACATCTTGGCTCTGCATTCAATCTACAATCACCCGATCATTAAGTTCACTTCCGCGAGAGCGCGAGATGCTCCTGCGCTATCATATTAAATGTAGGAGGTACAATCTGCTTGATTACCAACATACTTTTCCAAGCTTAATTTAGGTTGACTGAATAGCAATAAATTGTTGAAACATATCCTTCAAAGAAAAACTTAGAAAACATTAATATTTTATCCTAAAAAATTATGAATATTGTTATATATGTACATATAGAGTTATAATATGTATGTTTGTAGAAAAGAAGACTGGATGAATCAAAATGGGTTACTTTTTGTTCCTTTGAACCACAAATTTCTCTTTCTTTAGAAATTTGTGCATTGTCTAATGAATTTTTTTATAGACACGGGGAACAACTAGAAATTTGTGCTTTTACTTTGATGCATAACAAATTCACTTGAGAAAAGGAAGTTATATAATAGAGCAAACTATAATGCTAATTCAGTAAATTGTCACCTAAAGACTAGGTATTGCAGCTGATGTAAACTCAACCGTTCTTTTTTGTTGTTGTTATAGATTCATTGTTCTTGAACTTCCAAAGAACCAGTGAACTTTGTTCTGAACTTTTGAAATATGTTAGGGAGATAATAGTGTGGTACCAAGGAGTAAATCCCTGAATTTGCCCTCTGTGTAAGGCATGTAGCGACGGCATTGGACATGCAACTTTTCGTTAAAAAGTAATGTCACTACTATATTCGTGCAGTGGAAGGTTATTATTTTGAACATACTTAGTAGCATTTATGTTATTTTCTATTAGAATATTTCATATAACCATTTTTTATCCTTTGTAAACACAAAGGATGATATTAGCATCATCGTGTATGCTCAATGGCGAAGCTACGTGTTAGCTGTGGGGTCAACTGACCCCACAGTTTTTTTGAAAATAAGCCTGAAAACACTGTTCAGTTACTGTTCATAATAAAAAAAATCCAAAAAATACCATTGACCCCACAGACACTTTAGGCTGGCTGAGCCGCTATTGAGTATGCTGGTGCTCATCAAGGAACAACATATAGATGTATTGTGCCATTTCCAATAAGTCTTGAGTGCATTGTGTCATGTTGATATTGGTGAACTAAAACTAACTCTAGTAGTTTGATGAATTTTGTGTTTCGTTGATAGTGTCTTGAATCTAAAATCATAAAAGTATGTTGTAGTTGAGACGTGCTTTGTGTATTCTAATGATTCCTGACAAGACGTGCATTGCACATGCACACTTACTATATAAATAAAGCCTTACAAGATTTGCTCTTTTACTAATGGCCTGGGAAGGTCAGAGATGTATAATAGCCGTATTGATCCAAATGACAAGTACGACAGTGCTAACCTGCTTACCTTGAATTTTACGAAAGGCTAAGACTAGCAAATTTGTACATAGTGTTCAGGTATGGTTCTTGCATACTGTCGACAAGGGCGCAACGTTTTTCCTAAACTTTTTGTTTTCCTTATTGGTTGAGCTCGGTTTCAACTTTTACCTGAGCAGTTGATAGGCAAGCCTGATGCGGGTGTATGGAACTTATGCAGTTCCATTAGCTCTAGAGTTATCCAGTATACTGCCGAGGCCTACATATTTTGCTGATTCAGGTTGGAGGTGAACATGAACTCTGGCAATCCAAAATAGCAGATATAAAATAACTGCAGCTCATGCCATTTTATTCTACAAAAACCAAAGAACAAGTCTATTTTTTTAAGCCGACCTCGGCCATGCAATTTAAGTATATATTGGTGTTCTCTATTTTTCAGAGGTGCATGTACTGAGAGTGCCCATGATTCAGGGGAAAAAAGCTAGATAAAGTGGCACAACTTTGTACGAGTGCCCATGATAGCCCGTTGAAGGATGCTGATTTTGGCTATCCAACTTCAACAACGTGCTTGCAACTCATGAATGGCAAAGTATAACATGCGACCTTTTTTAAAGAAGCCCCTTCAAATTATGTATGCAGTATGCTGTGAATAACTCATGACAAAGCCTTGTTTGTATGCATGTCTTTATGTAATTTCATATTGGCTCATGTAATGTACTCTTGGCCCCCGCACTGTGGATGAGAGAAACTCAAGGTGGGGCAAAATGGTCACCACCGGCGGACGAAACTATCTCACTGTGACTCCCACGGGCGGTGTTGTACTTCAGTCCAACAATTCAACTTCTGAAGATAAAATGTAGGCTGAACCCAAGAGGGAGCGAATTACAATTACTTTTTTAAATATCTTTATTCAATGATTGCATCTCTCTCATATTCATGTGGACAATTACTATACCTATTATAAGTTCTTCCGAGGTGACACAAGAAATTAGACATCCTGCATTCTTTACTATATGACTGTGATTTCTTGGATTCGGATTTCCTTGTCCTCTTGAATTTCACATGACATCATCAAAAGATAAGTGATGGGACTTGTAACTCTCCATATTTCTAACTCCCCCAACCCCCACCCCATATCAATTTTCTGAAATCAGAATTCAGAATTCAATACTCACATGAACTTCATAGGCTACTTTGATCGAGATGACACACATACACCCTTAGTGTTCCCTCCATTCATAAATAAAAGGTGTTCTAACTTTGATATGAATCAGATGTAACATGTTTTAGTTAGTTTGTTCACTCATTTCAGTCCGTATATAGCCCACATTAAAATTATCCAAATTATAGTATTTGTGAATCAAGGGAGTAGTATACAGTAAGCTTCATTTCACCCAGGAGAACTTTCTTACATGAAAGTTAATTAGAATTAAATACCCTCATGAATTTTATAGGTTGCTTTGATAAAGACGTGCGTTGCACGTGCACGCTACTAGTATATGAAAGTGACAAAACAAAAGACTCTCTATCGTGAAGATTATGGTGCTACTTTGAAGCACAAGTGTGGCAAAGGATAGTAGCATTGTCCCTTCTCTCTTTTCTCTCATTTTTTGGGCCTTCTCTTTTTTATGCCCTTTCTCTTTTTTGGGCCTTCTCTTTTTTTATGGCCTTTCTCTTTTTTTTCTTTTTTTATTCCTCACTTGGGACAATGCTCTAGAAAATGATGATCATCACACTTCTATTTATTTACAACTCAATGATTACAACTCGATATTAGAACAAAGTATGAATAAATATGAAGGCCTTCGGCGGTGTACCGGGATGTGCAATGACTCATGAGTGACATGTATGAAAGAATTATGAACGGTGGCTTTGCCACAAATACGATGTCAACTACATGATCATGCAAAGCAATATGACAATGATGAATGTGTCATGATAAACGGAATGGTGGAAAGTTGCATGGCAATATATCTCGGAATGGCTATGGAAATGCCATAATAGGTAGGTATGGTGGCTGTTTTGAGGAAGATATAAGGAGGTTTATGTGTGATAGAGCGTATCATATCACGGGGTTTGGATGCACCGACGAAGTTTGCACCAACTCCCAATGTGAGAAAGGGCAATGCACGGTACCAAAGAGGCTAGAAATGATGGAAGGGTGAGATTGTGTATAATCCATGGACTAAACATTATTCATAAAGAACTCACATACTTACTGAAAAAATCTACAAGTCATCAAAAACCTCGGCACTACGCGCATGCTCCTAGGGGGATAGATTGGTAGGAAAAGACCATCGCTCGTCCCTGACCGCCACTCATAAGGAGGACAATCAAATAACACCTCATGTTTCAAATTTGTTACACAACGTTTACCATACGTGCATGCTACGGGACTTGCAAACTTCAACACAAGCATTTCTCAAATTCACAACTACTCAACTAGCACGACTTTGATGTTATTACCTCCATATCTCAAAACAATCATCAAGTATCAAACTTCTCTTAGTATTCAATACTCTATATGAAAGTTTTTACTATTCTTGGATGCCTAGCATATTAGGATTATTTAAGCAAATTACCATGCTCTTATAAGAAACTCAAAATAATATAACTGAAGCATGAGAGTTCATCTATTTCTACAAAATAAAACTACCACCGTGTTCTAAAAGATATAAGTGAAGCACTAGAGCAAATGACAAACTACTACGAAAGATAGAAGTGAAGATCAATGAGTAGTGGAATAATTATGCAACTATGTGAAGAATCTTAACATTTAATAATTTCAGATCTTGGTATTTTATTCAAATAGCAAGCAAAACATAAAGAAATAAAATGACGCTCCAAGCAAAACACATATCATGTGGCGAATAAAAATATAGCTCCAAGTAAAGTTACCGATGAATGAAGACGAAAGAGGGGATGCCTTCCGGGGCATCCTTGTAATGCCCCGAGACCGATGTGCCAGGTGTCCTCCAGTTATTCGCTATTGTTGCCTTGTCATTGCTTGCGTGTCATGCATCTCATATCATGTCATCATGTGCATTTCATTTGCATACATGTTCGTCTCATGCATCCGAGCATTTTCCCCGTCGTCCGTTTTGCAATCCGGCGCTCCTATGTCACCCGGTGTCCCTTTCTACCTCTTTTCGTGTGCGTATGTTAAACATTTTTGGATTGAACCAAGACTTGTCATGCGGCCTTGGGTTACTACCAGTAGACCGCCTGTCAAGTTTCGTGCCATTTGGACTTCGTTTGATACTCCAACGGTTAACCGAGGGATCGATAAGGCCTTGTGTGTGTTGCAGCCCAACACCCTTCCAATTTGGCCCAAAACCCACCAAAAACCCCTCCATCGTCTAGAGCGTTCGATCACGATCACGTGGCCGAAAACCGCACCCCATTTGGACTCTCCTAGCTCCCTCTACCTATATATTTGTGCTCTCCTCCGAAATTTCCGCGCAGTCTAACCCTAGCGTCTTCCTCCTCGCGTCGCACCGGACATGTCCACCGCCCCGGCCACCTCACCCGGGCCAATCCGGTGCTGCCACCTCGGTGCTCGCCGCCGCCCTCCACCACTCCCGCGGCGCCACCTCATCGTTCTCTCTCTCCTCCCGCGCGAGCCCTGAGGGCCCAGATCCGGCCCTCGGGATCTGGATCCCGTCGCCGCCCGAGGAGCTCGGCTCCCAGCGCCCGAGCCGCCAGATCCGCCGCGCCGCCCAGCTTCCGGCGACGCCGCGCCCCGCGCGTCACCCGTGGCGCCGCCGCCATGCGCCACTGCGACTCCTCGCCGCCGGCCGCCTCGTTCACCGTGCGCCACCGCCTCACACGCCATGCGCCGCCATCTCATTCGCCGCGCCCGCCGCCTCCGTTCGTCAGCGTCCTCCGCCGCTGCCTCGCCGACATCGCCCTCCGGCGAGCCTGCGTCTCCTTCTCCGTCACCGGCCACATCTCCGTCGTCTTCTCCGCTGAACCCCGGCGAGGTCCCGTGGATCGGGACCATATCCACCAACCCCTTCAACCAAACGGCCTCCCCGCGTCCCGCTCCACTCCGTCCCGGATCCCTCCGTCCCGCGTTGACTTTCGCGGAGGTAGAATTTCACTAAGTCCCTGAAGTTTTCCAGATTCATGTGCCCATTTTCATCATGCCATAACTCTGCATCCATAGCTCCGATTCGTGCGTGTAGCATATCAAAATGTTCATCTCGACGAGTACATAATTTGATCTCATTGCATCATTTTCATTTGAGCTCATCTTGATGCCCGAAATGCTGTTGGAGGAGGGCTATGCGATGATTACATCAGATCTGTTTCAGCAAATGGCCTTTTGTCATTTTTGCCATGATTAATGTGTGCATGCTATGATCCTGAGCTCTACATGTGTTTTGTAATATGCCATGCCATCTTTATAGGGGTGTATGCCATGTATTTTTGTGATCTATGTGGTGACTAGCACAAGCATGAAAAGTAGCTTACTCGATGATGCTATTTTTAGGGACTTAGAATTTCACTAACTCCTTGTCCTGATATTGTTTTGATGTCATATGTTCAGGTTGTTTCCTAGTGATTCATGCCTCTTTTGAGGATGATCAGTAAGGATGTTTTGTTAATATTGTGGTGTTCTATCCATCCATGTCTTTGTTTGCATTATGGAGCACCCTAGATTGAGTCAATTGAGCTCTACTTTTGCTATAAAATGTTCCTGGCAGATTGTTAACATGTTTAACGATTTTGCTGAGGTTGTTGCTATTGATCCGTGCATGCTATGATGTTTTTCTTGCCATTTCTAGCTTCTATGCCATGTCTTCTTGATGGGTGTATGCTTAGTTTGTCATGACATGCTTTGTAGTGAGTGCATCGTGCTCGTAAACATGCCTACTCGTTAACTGTTTTGCCATGCTCCAGTTTTTCACTAAGTCTGAATCTGTTTATGTTTTTGCTATGTTCACATGCTTGCAATTGTATTTTCTGATCCCTTTTCGCTCAAGGTCACTAAGGTACTTTTGTTATGTGCTTAGAGTAGCTTCATGCCATGCCTTGCTTTGCCATGATATGTTCCTGTAGCATGTAGTTTTCATGCTCTAAAGATTGCTTCCTGATGATAAATTCCTGATTTGTTGTTATTTCACTAAGTCTGAAACCTGTTATCATTTGCACTTTTGCCATGCTTGTTTGAACCTGCTATTGAGTGAATTAGCCGTAGCTCAGTGTTCATCTTTTTTCAAGCATCATGAATGGATCCCTGTCATGTATTTTGTTGCCATGTTTGAGTGCTGTAGCATAGTGATCTTGTTGCATTTAGATGGCTACTTGCTATTTATCGCAGACCGTGCCATATTTGTTTTGCTTGCCATTTCCAAACCGTGCATCCGATTCCGATGATCTTTATATTGATTTCAACCGAAATCAACTCATCTTTCCAGTGGCACTCTTGGTTTTCCAAGTTGAGGCCAGGTTCAATCATTCCTTTCCAAATCATGCATATGCATCACATACAACATCTCGCATATCATAGCATGTTCGTGTGTTGGTTGTTTACTATGTTGTGTGCTTCTTTCCGGTGTTGCTTCTTCGGGTTGGTTCCGTTAATGTCGCGTTTGTGAGGACCCGTTCGACTTCGTCCATTTGTCTTCTTCATGGACTCGTTCTTCTTCCTTGCGGGATTTCAGGCAAGATGACCATACCCTCGAAATCACTTCTATCTTTGCTTGCTAGTTGCTCGCTCTTTTGCTCTGCCTATGCTGCGATACCTACCACTTGCTTATCATGCCTCCCATATTGTTAAGCCAAGCCTCTAACCCAGCTTGTCCTAGCAAAAACCGTTTTTTGGCTATGTTACCGCTTTGCTCAGCCCCTCTTATAGCGTTGTTAGTTGCAGGTGAAGATTGGAGCTTGTTCCATGTTTGGAACATGGATATTTGTTGGGATATCACAATATCTCTTATTTAATTAATGCATCTATATACATGGTAAAGGGTGGAAGGCTCCGCCTTATGCCCGGTGTTTTGTTTCACTCTTGCCGCCCTAGTTTCCATCATATCGGTGTTATGTTCTCGGATTTTGCGTTCCTTACACAGTTGGGTTATAATGGGAACCCCTTGACAGTTTGCTTTGAATAAAACTCCTCCAGCAAGGCCCAACATTGGTTTTACCATTCACCACCTACCCTTTTTCCCTTGGGAGTCGCACATCCCGAGGGTCATCTTTATTTTAACCCCCTCAGGCCAGTGCTTGTCTAAGTGTTGGTCCGAACTAGAGCCACTTGCAGCGCCACCTTGGGGAAACTTGAGGGCTGGTTTTAGCTGTACATAGTGTTCATCCGGTGTTGCCCTGAGAACGAGATATGTCCAGCTCCTATCGGGATGTCGGCGCATCGGGCGGTCTTGCTGGACTTGTTTTACCATTGTCGAGGATGTCTTGTAACCGAGATGCCAAGTCTGATCGGATTGTCTTGGGAGAAGGAATATCCCTCGTTGATCATGAGAGCTTGTGATGGGCTAAGTTGGGACACCCCTGCAGGGATTTGAACTTTCGAAAGACATGCCCGCGGTTATGGGCAGATGGGAATTTGTTAATGTCCAGTTGTAGAAACCCTGAAGTTGACCTCAATTAAAATGCACCAACCGCGTGTGTTACCGTGATGGTCTCTTCTCGGCGGAGTCCGGGAAGTGAACACGGTGTTGGAGTTATGCTTGACGTAGGTCGTTCTAGGACCACTTCTTGATCGTAGTTGTTCGACCATGCCTTTTCCTTCTCTTCTCGCTCTCATTTGCATATGTTAGCCACCAAATATGCTAGTCGCTTGCTGCAGCTCCACCTCATACCTTTTACGCTACCTTTAAGCTTAAATAGTCTTGACCGCGAGGGTGTGAGATTGCTGAGTCCCCGTGACTCACAGATACTTCCAAAACCAGTTTGCAGGAGCCGATGTTACCGTGCAGGTGACGCAACCAAGCTCAAGGAGGAGCTCGATGAAGATCTTGTCCTTTGTGTTGTTTCGTTCTAGTTGATCAGTAGTGGAGCCAGTTGGGGTCGATCGGGGATCTGTGTTGCTTTTGGGGTAGTCTTCTTTTATTTTGGTTCCGTAGTCGGACCTTGTTTGTATCTGGATGATGTAATGCTTTATTCATGTATTGTGTGAAGTGGCGATTGTAAGCCAACTATGTATCTCTTTCCCTTATGTATTACATGGGTTGTGTGAAGATTACCTCACTTGCGACATTGCTTTCAATGCGGTTATGCCTCTAAGTCTTGCTTCGACACGTGGGAGATATAGCCGCATCGAGGGCGTTACAATCCCCAAGCTTAGGCTTTTGGTTGTCCTTGAATATTACCTTGGGGTGCCTTTGGCATCCGCAAGCTTAGGCTCTTGCCACTCCTTATTCCATAGTCCATGGAATCTTTACCCAAAACTTGAAAACTTCACAACACAAAACTTAAAGTAGAAAACTCATAAGCTCCATTAGTATAAGAAAATAAAACACCACTTCAAGGTACTGTAATGAACTCATTCTAAATTCATATTGGTGTAATATCTACTGTATTCCAACCTATCTATGGTTCATACCCTCCGATACTACTCATAGATTCATCAAAATAAGCAAACATCACATCAAAAACAGAATCTGTCAAAAACAGAACAGTCTGTAGTAATCTGGATCAAACGTATACTTCTGGAACTCATAAAATTCTGAAATAAATTGCTGGACCTGAGGAATTTATCTATTAATCATATGCAAAAATAATTAACTAAATATCACTCTCCAAATAAACATGGCAGCAATTCTCGTGAGCGCTAAAGTTTCTGTTTTTTACAGCATGATCGCAAAGACTTTCCCCAAGTCTTCCCAAAGGTTCTAGTTGGCACAAGCACTAATTAAAAGCATAAAACCACATATAAACATAGGCTAGATAAATTATTTATTACTAAACAGGAGCAAAAAGCAAGGAACAAAACTAAAGTTGGGTTGCCTCCCAACAAGTGCTATCGTTTAATGCCCCTAGCTAGGCATGATGATTTCAATGATGCTCACATAAAAGATAAGAATTGAAACATAAAGAGAGCATCATGAAGAATATGACTAGCAAATTTAAGTCTAACCCACTTCCTATGCATAGGGATTTTGTGAGCAAACAACTTGTGGGAACAAGAATCAAATTGCGTAGGAAGGTAAAACAAGCATAACTTCAAATGGCTAGAGGAAACACGTGTCGGCTCATCGTCGGGACAGATGTCATCCACTCACTGGACAGAAGGCGCCTATGATACGTCGACACGTGGCATGGCCAAACAAGTTTAAATGGGCCGGCCCAACTAAAGGCCCACAAGATTTTGCGGACCATAATGGGCCGACCCAGCTAAAGGCCCACGAGATTTTGCGGACCATAATGGGCTGGCCCAGCTAAAGGCCCACAAGATTTCGCGGGCCATAATGGGCCAGCCCAGGTAAAGGCCCACAAGATTTTCGTGTGCCATAATAGGTCGGCCCAGGTAAAGGCCCACGGTGACTCTAGCCCATAATGAACAGTAATTTTCTTTATACCCGTTAACGACCCGTGATTTACATGGGCCGTTTCCAGCCCATGTTAGCTTTCAGCCTATTGACGGCCCATATGTTCTTGGGCTCCTTTTCGGCCCTCGATTACTTCCGGCCCGTTACTGGCCTGTTCCCCTAATGGGCCACATTCGGCCCATGGCAAGAGTCGGCCTGTTACTGGCCTGTTCCACTAATGGGCCAAATTCGGCCCATGACAAGAGTCGACCCGTTACTGGCATGTTACCCTAATGGGCCAAATTCGGCCCATGGCAACAGTCGGCCCGTTTCTGGCCTGTTAACCCATTGCGCCGTTTCCAGCCCGTCCTATATTCTGGCCCATTAACGACCCATTATGCCTGTGACAGATTTAAGCCTTTGCTGTCCTACGGCCTGTTAACGGCCTGTTACCCTGCTGGGCCGATACCAATTACGCCCGATTATGGCCCATGTAGACCCATTTATCCGACGGCCCAAGGCCCGCCGATTACAAGCCCATTTATCGACGGCCCGTATGAGACCCATGGATCCTACGACCCGTATATGGCCCATGGTAGTTGCGGCCACTAGCAAAACAGGGAAAAAGAAGACTAGGAAATAAATAAGGCCGAAACTAACGCTAGGCTATTAAGGCGATTGCACAGATTACATCCACTCGGCATCAAAGATCGCCACCAGTGCAAATATAGGGAACACCCTATACTATACAAAAATGGCTTGCTGTTTTCTTCAGGCGGTGGCTACACGTTAAGAATAAATTTTGTATCGCACCAAAACAAATTACAACTATATAACAAAAGGAAGGTTGGCATAAAACTTAACAGTCTAGTAGATAAATGCACCACCAGAAGTTTAGAAGCTCAGTTCATTTGACCTGACTATTACGTTTTCATGCTGTATTGTCTGATGGAGCACCATAACCCTTGCCTTCATTTCCCCTAGGTTCCTGAACAACATAGAAAATGTCTCATAGTCTGGTTTCAAAACCACGCATATCTTGACGACATTGAGCAATGTTTCTCCTTGTTTCACAAAGGGTCTCTGTTAGGGAATGGACTTGTGTCTGGAGCGCAGATACAACATTGCTTTGAGCTTGCATATCTTGATCATGAGGCAGTTTGGACAATATTGCCTTAACAACCAACCCAGTATTACGCAGGAACGTGCTTTTGGCACTGTTAGTGGACATGTACTGACCCACTGCAGCAAGAGCTGACATTGCGGTTATAGTTGCCTCGCCACCTTCAGAAGGTGGCGGTTCCACCATTTTTTCCATAGCTCGCTGAAAAGTTGAGGTTTTACATTAGTAGTACTAGAACAGAAGATATTAAGGAGCCAGCAAAACCAAATAAAATAGCTTTGGTCTATATACAGAACTTATTCTGGTGAACCCATGTAAAATATTAGTTGTATTTTATTGCAAAGTACATAATAAAACCAGGTTCCAAACATATGACCATGTACCATCGCTAATGTATTGTCTATTTCTTCACATTGTATTGAGGGCTAAGGATAAAGAGATGAAGTTTATAATACGGTAAGCATAGTATGACGTCATTCATATCACAAAACAACTGAGAATAGACAAACAGGCAATTGTAACGTTGTGTGGGCAAGTCCAGCACGGAACTAGATTACGGGTCGAGATCAAAGGAACATCACTCCTCTCTTTTAAACCTTGTAAGGAGCAATGATACGCTAAGACAATTGTGTATAAAATTGAAAAGAGTAATAGACATTGGCTGCAAACCATGCAGTTCAAGGCACAAGTCAGAGTAAGTAGTAGTTAAAAGGCATGAGGATTAAGGACTTACAACAGCGGCTTTGACTGGTGTAGTCATGCCCTTCTTCTTGCTGGTGTGACAGTCCTTGAAGATTTCCACAGCATTTGGTTCAGGTACTTTTTGGTCCTTGCGGGCTTTCCTCTACATTTGGAACAAGTCAATATAGATCTGATAATATGGTACAGCGAAAAGAGTGAAACATCAGCTAATTACAAGAGCCTCGCAGTGTGCAATATAGCTATGAGATCCTGTCATCTGTTGGAATTTCACTTTCATACGGTTGGCCTTGTTCTTTGAACAGTTCACCTACAAGAAGATATATTTGTGTGGCACATGCGTAAATAGGACTTCAACATGTGATCTAATGACATATATATATATATATAATGTACCTGATACTTTGCATCGGACTAGTGTTTAACGAGGCCTCTCCAGTCTTCATCATATATATTTTCCACTGGAGATATTTGGGCAAGTTCACTGTTAGCCTTGTCTTCAAAGTGAGTTTTCCTCAAGTTATACCGATACTATCGTAGAGTAGACTTGAAAAAATGGGTGCAAGCTTGTCTGGTTGCATCATCTTGGCTATCCAACTTGAACCTCATCTGTTGAAAATTATGGGAGTCTCATTATCAGCAACCTAGAAAGTATTGGACAGAGCAAGACGATGTTACTAGTTTCCATACATAACCATACTTACAGATAAATGGTCGATTAAGATGTTGAACTGGGTTTCGTCTTTGTCATTCCTGTACTGAATCCATGTTGGGAGGATACATACATGACACCTAACAACAACCGCTGCCTCTGATACTAACTTGGCTGACTCTATAGCATCACGTGGCCTTTTTAAACCTGCCTCAAAACGGATCTCCATTCTTCCTCCTCTAGATTTAGTAAACCTATCGAGCATTATCCCTGATGTTTGTTTCCTCTCGCGCCTAGGTGCTAGTCCAACAACAAACATAGGAAGTGTTAGTGTACATCAAACTGTGAGACTACATATAAAGAAGCATGCAACTGTAACTTGACTCCAGCAACTACCTTCTTGCTATTGAAGCTCACAAGGTTCATCTGATATTGCCAACTCGTCTTGTGTCAAGAGTGCTTGGGAAGTAGTGTTAGGTGGCAAGGGAGCTTGGGAACGTGCTGCTAGCTCAGTTGACGCACGAGTACGTCGTGCAGCTGGTAGTATTGTGGTAGGTGTTGCAAGAACTAGGGCTGTCTCTACTTGTTTGGTGGCAGCTATTTGTTTCTATTTGTCTTTTTTTGCAACTCGTGTAGCATGGGATGCCGTGTTTGTAGAATTGTCTGCTGGACTTTGGCCTTCTATTGCACCATCAGTACTAGCAGAATCTGCAGGATTCATCCGCTTCTCATTCTCTGCCATTCTGTGTTTCTTCCTCTTTATCTATGCCATGTTAAGTCAAGCCGACAAAAAAAACGAATAACAATTTAGTTCTTCAGAACAAATTGATGCGTGATGCAGATGAACTGAACTTTGATGTTATACAACCACATGATAGGAGGATGTAATATGTATGAAAAACAAGATGGAAGAGATAACCAGAACTATGATGTGTAAACAAAGAAGAAGACATTTCACCAAATTAGAAGCAATGCAATGGAAGGTAGACACCATATGAAAGATGCTACAAATATCGCTCTGCCAAGTTAACAGTGTCTCATCATAAATGGCGTTTAAACAAATGTGAAGCAGTACAAGAAATAAATCATATGCAAGATGCAAACAACATCACACTACGATGTTAGAGGTCTCTCGTCATTAGTGCCATTGCATATTCACAGCTTATGATATGTAAACTAAGGAGAAGGCATTTCAACAAATTAGAAGCAATGAAAGCTAGACACCATATGAAAGATGCAACGAATATCACTCTACCAAGTTAAAACTGTCTCGTCATAAGTGCCATTTCAACAAATTAGTAATACAAGCTAGAAAATAATGTGAGATGTAACCTATATCACACTCCGAAGTCAAACGTGTCTTATGATAAGTGATTGTTGCAGGTTACACAACAGTAGTAATTTGATGTAAGAACATGGTGTGATAGACAGATATTGTATGTTCTAGAAACAGGAACATGTGTCTTATTCAAGTATAATGTGTAAAGTAAGCAGATGGAACTCAACAAAATTAGAAGCAATAAAAGCTAGACATCACACATAACATGCAACCACATATAACAGTGCCAAGTTAGAGGTAGCATCGGTGATGCTGCACTAGGGGAAATGTGCTCATCATAAACACAGCTTTGTTGAGTGTCTATGCATGTGTTGTCTTGGAAATCATCTTGGGGGTGTGGAGGAGTAGAAACTGTAGAGGCCCTCCGTTCGGAAGGAGCACCTTTATCTACTGCGTTGCTAACTTCCTTCCGCTTTATTTATTTTGAATTGTCAAGTAAAACCAACAAGAAAAAGCAATAAAATTCTCTCTTCGGACCTCATTCATGCATGATACTGACAATCACTACATTGATGTAAGGCAAACACATGATACCAGGATGGAATATGTACGAAAAATAGGACGACATGGCATGTTCACAACTGTTTGTGTAAATTAAGCAGAAACCATTCCAGCAAATAAGAAGCAATGCAAGCTAGACACCACATGAAAGATGCAACCAATATGACTCTGCCAAGTTAAAACATCCCATCATAAATGGAATTTCAACAAATTAGAAGCAACTCATGCTATAAATCATATGAAAGATGCAACCAATATCGCACTGCATATACTAAAGGTGTCTCGTCATGTTGATTGATGCGGGATACAAAAAAAGCAATAGTTTTATGTAAGGACATGCTTAATAGATAGATGTACTATGTACTAAATACAGGAAGGCTTGTCACATTAACAGGTATAATGTATAAGCTAAGCAGGCTAGCACATGCAGTTTAACCAGATTGGAAGAATTACAATCGAGACACCATATGCAACATGCAACCACATATCACGCTACCAAGTTAGAGCAAGCACCTGCGATGCTAGTGTAGGGGAAATGCTGTAATCAACTACAGAGCTACGCTCACTATCTTCATCTAGCATTTCTGTTTCTGACGCTGCATTCTTTAAATGAGGAGTAGTCCCCTTGCCTGCCTGCCTCGTCATAAGTGATTGATGAGGGGTACACAAGAACATTAGTTTGATATAAGAACATGGTTAATACATAGATGTACTAGTATGTACCAAAAACAGAAAGGCATGTCATATTCAAAGGTATAATGTGTAAGCTAAGCCGATGCAATTTAACCAAATTGGAAGCAATACAAGCTAGAAATCCGGCTGGAGTGGTGAGCATGATCATCTAGGACCTGAGAGCCTGGTGGGAGGCGGGCTGCTTCGCCACCATCGCAGCTTTTTAGTTGGCGTCTAGGTGATGCCCATCTTTGCTGGGCTTGTCACTGGCTCGGCCAGTGCCCTGACTAGCTATTTGTCTTCTGGTGCTCACGGGATGGTGGTTCATGTAAAAAAATATCTTTCCTTATCTTACCGACTTCGGCCTTTCGAATACAAGCTAGACACCATATGGAACATGCAACCACATATGACACTGTGAAGTTAAAGCAAGCACCTGGGATGGTGGTTCATTGCAAGCGAGGTCATCAACTCCAGAGCTACGTTCCCCGTCTCCATCCGCTGACACTACACCCTTTAAAGCGTTGAAACGTGTCTTGCCTAGCCGCACACCAAGCTGGAGCGACTTCTCTCTTTTGTTTTTGGCTTCTCTCATGGCAGCAGAGTCTGAAATACCCTTCCATAAAAACACAACAGTGAGAGTAAGGGTGAAGTGTGTGCAGAACTAGTGCACTGTAAAAGTAGCAGATAGCAGGTGGCTGAAAAATAAATGACAGGAGACATATGATAGCTCTACAACATTGCATGGCAAACAAAATTAGATTCTACTTTGTATGATTTTGTAATATATGAGCACAGGAAATGCAGGTACTCCTCCAGCACACCACCACATGTGGTCATATCGAAGATAATAGTCGACTGAAAATAAATAGGCCAGTCGATTTTTTTAATGAACCGTCCGATCTATAAGGAACGGGCAGATGGCCTTCATCTACCTCCCGCCAGTCACTGTTGACGATCTTTATCGAACCGCTAGCGACCACCGGCCCAGACCCCTGCCTCCGCCGCCCCGCCCTCCCATCGACCTCACAACACCGCCGTGCTTGGCAGCGCCCCTAGGCCATCCCTTTAATCCCGATCGACCCCCAGATCGGGCGCCAGTAGCTCTAGGCCGCACACGCCCCTAAGATAAACACCAAGGCGCTGCTTCCCCTGTAGCGACCCGACCCGAATGGATCAAGTCTCTGTGCTTATGTGTCATCCCTGGATCAGTATGCTGACACACACAGTACTCGAAGGATTTATAACAGAGGTAAATCACATGTATAAAGTAACGTAAATACTATTACCTCAATCCATATAGCGGAAGCAACAAGGTTGTGGATTCCCATCAACACCAACGGCAAAGTTGAGTGTAGAAATCATAACCCTAACGTATCACTTACTCGTCGTAAGAAACCTGCAACATGAGACGTTGCAGCCCGAAAACGGGTCAGTACATCGAATGTACTGGCAAATTCACACCATAGAGAATGATGAATAAAGGCTATCACTACATGCATATTTGGCTGGTGGATAAGCTCTATGGTTATAAGGTTTTTGCGAAAAGCCATTTTTTCCCTACTGCAAAGGAATAAATTTATTTAACTATCATGGTGGTTGTTAAACATTGAGAATGGTTGACAGCATTCTCAATCCAAATTAAAAGTGAACAATTAAACCCAACAATATTAATTAGAAGTAACATGATGAGATTCACATGATATTCAAGTACTAGATACTCAAGATTGTCCATAACCGGGGACACGGCTAATCATGATTAGTTTGTTATACTCTGCAGAGTTTTGCGCACTTTCCCCACAAGACTCGATCGCCTCCGTTGGTTTCCTCGCACTACTGGTGTTTGAGAAACGGATGACCGAGACACAGCCTTTCAGAAGCGCTAGCACCTTACATTTGGGTAGACCGGTACACCTACTTTCCCCTACATCTGCTAGTCTACCCTGTAAGAGTTCGCACGACTTAGTCAACTATGCCAGAGCCCATAATGGCTTGTGGCTGCACACGTAAGTGTTTAGCAAGAAAGATCTTATGATCCCTTTGAGCCTGGGTGGCGGTCCAAAAAAACAGGCAAGTCCTGATAGACATCAGGTGCCTCAATCCACCCAGATGTGTGTTTAAGTTGCCACCTTAGATAAACCATTAAAATTATCAATCTCACATCTGTCATGGATATCACTCACCCAATCCACGTCTACTAGCATAGCATGACATAATAAGCAAACGTAGAAGTAACTCCCAAAGGTTTCATAGTAACAGGTAATAGGTACTACCTCATCTACTTCCCATCCCACAATTTAATTAGATCCTAATCATGCAATGTGTGAGGATGGATCTAATGCAATAAAACTGGGTTGTAGAAAAGTATGATCAAAGTGTGAACTTGCCTGCAATGTCGATGAAGATGATGCGCACTCAAAACTCTTGATAGATCTACTCGTCACACTCCGGTCAATCTATCGTAAGCAAGCAATAGTAACCACACAATAAGTACTCATCTAATGCACAGGTAAAACTCGAACAAGAGAACGAACTAGAAAGTTCAACTTAAGAACTCCGGTTGCAAAGAAAGAAAGAACCGACAAACGACGGAAAACAAACGACGGAAGAAAACAACGCGGTTCTAGCAAGTTGAAACTAGGTCAAATTTTACTGTAGCAAAAGCCTGTTCAAGTTGATTAGACGGAACGGCGGTTTCGAGACGAAGCTCCAGGCGCTTGAATCACCTGATTCCGATAAACGAGCGAAAAGAAAGACTAGAAAGAAGATCGGATCTGAGATCGCGATCGGAGAGAACGCGGAATAAATCCGACAAGAAAGAAAATGAAGAACGGTTAAATGAACGGACGTTCGTTAACCTAGAAGAATCCGGTGATCACGTTCGTTGAGACGAACGGTCCGAAAGAAGAACGAAAACCGATCTAGGGTTTTCGGAAAAGAAATCAGAACGAAAAACCGATCTAGAAAACCGGAACGGTTTAGCGAAGAACCGGAAAGAAAATGAATCGGAAGAAATGGAACGATCTAGAAGAAAACCGATCCAAGGGAAAAGAAGAGACGCGGCGCGGTACCTCCGGCGAGGTCTCCGGCGAAAGGTGGCTCCGGCGACGGCGGCAGTGACGCAGGGCGGCGGCGGCGCGGTGACGCATGGCGGCGGCGGCGGTGTATGACGGCGGCGGCAGCACTAGGGCGCGGGGTGGCGGCGTTGGGCACGGCGTGGTGTAGGGCGCGGCGCGGCGCGGTTGAGGGCGCGGGGTGGGGGTGCGGCGCGGGGCGGGTGGTGCGGCGCGGGTGATGGGCGGCGCTGGCGGTGGCTTTGGGCGGCGCGCGGGTGACGCAGGGCGCGGCGCGGTGTGTTTGGGGCTTTGGATTTGGTGTGTTTAGAAGGGGGTGGGAATATTTATATTGGGGAGGGGAAAGAAAACTTGGTGTTGGGGTCAAGAAAATAGACTAAGAATAGGAATAAAAAAGAGGGAAGGAAAAGATCTAGAAATAGAAAAGGAAATACGGAAGTAGATGAATCCTACTAGGAATACTAAAGGCAACGGCGGCGGCTCCTCCTCCGCCTGGGCGCGGCGCGCGCTAGCGATGGCCTCTGGCCAGCGGCGGCTCGGTGGCTTGGGCCTTTGGCCCAAGGCGCTGATCTATTTTTGTTTTTAAAAAAACGGTTCCGCGCTCGAAAGAAAAAAAATAAAAGAGATCTAAACGAACTTCAAATTTAATAAAGTAAATTTTCCCCGACTCCTAAAAATGAGTGGAACAAAATGAACTTTTCTCCGGGCCTAAAATGCAAACTTTTAAAACGTGCATTTTTCCCTATCCAGATAAACACGCGCAAGAAACACCGGAAAACAAAATTTGATCTATTTATTAAATCTTCCTTTTTTGTAAATTTTGAGAAAGTCATATTATTCCCTCTCATATAATTTGACATCGGAAAAATATTTGAAGATAAAATAAATAAATCAAACGACCCTCTTTTCAAAATTTGAGAAAACTCCCAACTCATATTTCATATAATTTGAAGAAGTCATTTTATCTTCTCTCGTGAAAATCATTGAGTTGCACAGAGTTGCAGAATTGGAAATATTTTTCCAAATGAAATTCAAATGTTTTCAGCACACCTTGTCATTTAAATAAATGGAAGAAGTCATGTCATCTTCTCTCCAGGGTTTCGTGGTGAAAAGAATCTGAATTTACGGAGATCAAAAAGCAAATATGGAAGTTTGGGAAAGTCCTTTTATCCCCTCTCATTTAACTTTCAAAAAGTTTCGAATTCACTCACTTTCAGATAATCAATCAAACAATCAATCAAATCTATCCATTTGTTTATAACATTCCAAAATTTAGAATTTTGGGATGTTACATCCCCAGCGTAATAGGCGTACTAGCGGCTGTTACATCGGGGAATGCTTCCGTTAATTGGGAATCAAGTGGCCAGAAATTGAAATTCAGGGGGGCGACAGACCTCTAGCTAAGGTGAAATAGTATATGAGGAGAAACCGTGTGCATCATGAGTTACTAGGAACATCTAGTATCAAGAAGAAGCGGTCAACTAGTATCTTCTGTGGGATGAATACCGTGCAAGCAGAGACATAAGATTTGCACGAATAACGGAAGAGGAGTACCTTTTTCGGTTGCCGGTGTGGTCACCTCCACAAGTCGCGCCGATTTTCTTCTTTTTACCGAGGAAACCGATGTTCTGGAGGGTGCAGGCTTGGATGAACCCATGGCCAAATTGTTGATTGTGTTGTCGTGGCCGTATGTCGGCGGAGGGGAAGCAAATCCGAGGCGGCGAAGGACGGTGTAGCAGGAACAGCTCCGGTGCGGTGGAGGGTGGCGAAGTTGGAGCGGCAGCAGTGAGGCGCAGGACGGCGTGGTTGAACTGGCTCGGGTACGGACGGCTCGGCCTCGGCTTCAACTACTAGCCGTGGAGGGCGTTGCGGTTGAGGTTGCGGTGGACGATGACGTCGGGGTATCGGCTCTGGCATGATGGAGGAGGGCGGCGGTTGATGGGTGGGATGGGGTGGCGGACGGAGGACGCCGGGGTTTCGCGGCTGGTGGAGAGGTAGTTTTGGCGCCCACGGAGTACGAATGGGGAATCGGACGGGTGGGGGGGGGAACCATGTTTTGGTCTGGGACGCGCTTGTTTTTGGCTTTTTTGAACAGAAATGGGACGCGCTTGTTTGAAATTTGGGGAAAGTACAAACTTTGCCCCCTCTTAAATTTTGGACCTACTGCGGGTTGGGGGTAGGATGATAATCCCAGGTGTCCCAAATAGTGGGCGGGAGCGATTTCGGCCGCGTGCATGTGTGCTTAGGCGGCCATTGTGTATGAATGTTTTTCGGATGCGGTTGCGTGGCGTCTAGATGAAGCTACAAACCTACCGCGGTTTAGACCTTCGGACGTCGGGCCGGTAGGTTTCACGGGTCGGAGTTATTAGAAAAGTAATTTCCTTGTACTACCAAACATTGGTCTCATGCGGTTTCGGGCGAGTAGAGGCTCTTTTGGTGCCTCGTTCGGAATTTTGAAACACAAGCATTCACGTTTAGAGTACTCTTGAACTATGAGGATTGACCTAAATATACAACATTATATTTGACCTTGTATGTTTGAAAACCTCATTAAATTATCCGCTTCTTTCTGAACTTTTGACACTTGAAAATCCTATAACTACGATTATTTTGGAATGGAGGAGCTAAATTTGAATCTATTTTGTACACGACTCCATATGCTATTATGTACAAAGTCAGAGCAAAGATTGGTGCCCCCATAATTTAGGTATGGTTTACAAATGCCATGATATCAAATTCAAATAATTCAATCGACTTCATGTTGAATTCAATTTTTTAAACCACCTTAAGTTGAATTCAAATGTATGCTAGTTCATAGGTAGTAGCTATTTATAACGTCCATTGTGTAACTTTCGTATGTATAATGTGCTTTACACACACAACATGAACTATACTCACGTTTATATTCGATTGCTAAAGCGATGCATTGTCTGGAGTTCAAAATACTAACTATGTGGATCAATTGTGTCAAATAATAACATAGACATGCTCGAATTCGATAGAATCTAGATGTCTGATGGATCAATGACCGCTCCTTACGCGAATTCCAAGTATCATGATCCCATCCTAATATTTGGAAACAATTTATATCTTTAATCAATGTGTAGAGCAGTCTTTTACGTGTAGTTTCACTCTCCATCGGTGGTCTCTCACACATGCTCACACACTCTCTCTCCCGAGGTGTCTTTCTCGCACACATGCCCTAGATATAACCCTCCCTCCCTCTCGTAACCATTTACAACTGTTTTCACTAACCTTTATCACAAGCACTCTTCCTCTCGCAAACATACACACGCACAATCCTCATTGACCCTTTCTATATACATGGACCTGCCTACATATCTCATGTACGCACATTATCTTTACGCCTGTCTCTCACGCATTGTCTCACACCTCTCTTCCTAATCGACGAGTATGATTCTAGCAGAGCATTCTGTAGGATGCCCCATAAAGTTAGGTTGGATGAATAGTAATATCAGAGATAAAGGGGTTACCTTAGTCCGAGAACCTAGGGTTACAAATCCTAGCCGGCTTTGTCAGTGGACATAGAGTCCTTCACAATTCGGCTATGTTTGTCTTGTACGACTAGTCATCCATGGGTCTTCCTAAATGCATCACGGGCCGATCAATGTGGCGCAGGATGGAACAGAACGAAGGGCCTCACCTCGACCCACCGGACCTCACGCGGTGACACACCCTCTGCCCCCACGTCTCATTATCTTCTCACACCCACACATACCAACACAAACACCACACACACAGAAAATTTCTCCTGGTGCCTCTGTTCCCTCCCCCCTTGCATATACACACTCAAGGGAATGGAATCTCTTGTCGTGACGTCATATTTGTCTCTCTCTCTAGACAACTCTCATTTCTCGTGCTATCTCTCCCACGCTCCCTTGTAGGCCCCTCTCTCCATGCCTCTCTCGAATACGTAATACACACACATACCTCTCTAGGCCCCGCCAAATGCATCAACTACACATTCACACATGTTACATCACGTACCCCATTGATCTAAAAAGCCCTCTCTTCACGTTTATTTCGCATACAACATTCCTTTTGAATAAAGTGTGGCCAAAAAATTATTTTAGAGTTTCTACATATATACAACATTACAAAGTTATATGGAGGAGTACGAACGCTAATTTGCATTGCATGGTGCCCACAATGATATTTATTTCGCACTATGAATTTGTATATTTTTATACTATATACAAAGTTACTCATAATAAAGAGAAACGAAGAGCATCTCTCTCTCCATCGCATACCCCCTATACGGCCCTTTCACGTATGCACACAAAACTATCTCCAGGTCCTCTAAAAGTAAGCCCCCCCCCAGAAAATTCACTCATGTTTCATCTTTCTCTCGCGATATATGCAATGACGATCATTGTATTTGAAGCGAAAGCACGATACGTACATTGGACTTCAGAATCCACTCATTACGGTCACCATTTACGTTTAGTGGTTATTATGCAGTCACGGGCTCACCGTACAACTCTGTATTTGCTCATGACATGACTAGTTGACCAGTTAAACGCTCCACGTGGCACCTCTAGTGTTGCATCACATTATCTCACTACCATCGTGCCCACCTGTCGACTTGTATCTACTCTACATCTACACTCTTATAAAATACATAAAATACACTCTTATAAAAAACAGAGTTGGTGATGATGGTGTGCCTGCCATCCTGCAATATAGGCTGTCCAATTTATATCTGACGGATAGGAAAGAAACTATGGAAATTTTGCAAAAAGGTACCCACACACCTCTCCACATTTGCAAATAAGTCCTTCCCACGTTCATCCTTTTCTCTCACAAGATAAACAAGTCATACAAATGCATCTTGATGTTACATGCAATGCACGGGCATCTTGCTAGTAAAAATGAAAACAAACGACAAAAAAATATTTGGACGGTGGTTTGAAGTCATGACCGCGGGCACAACAGACAAGGTGGCAATGCATTGGTATGCCGAGCCGTTTGTTTTAACACACATGAGATGGTGTGGTGATCATACACACACGCATGCATGCACACGAACTACAGCCACGCAACACTCACACAAACACATGCACCCACGCACGCACGCAACACTCACACGTACACACGCAGCCACGGACGCACGCAACACTCACATGCACGCACGCAACACTCGCACGCACACATGCACGCATGCATGCACACACCAGTACACCACATGACCAACACACACTCTCACGCTCAAGTGCTCAACCTACATGTGCATGCGCACACATCAGGCCCTGATAGACACATACACAACCAGGTGATTCCCGCGCATGGGTTGGAGCCTTGTCGCGCCTGCGTAAATTTGTGTTTAGCTGACCTTTTGCCTATGCGAACTGACAGGTGGGACCCACAACGAACGTGGTCAATTTAACTAGTCAACATGGCACCACGTAGACTATTTGGCCGGTCAATAGAGTGCAATCCGATACTGAGCTGTGAGCAAGTGACCGTATAATCACCGCAAAACGTATATAGTGACTGTAATCAGCTTATTCTGAAGTTCGGTGACTGTATTACGCTTTTCTCTCTGTAGGCCCTCCAAAACTACATCTCTACACGTTCTCGCATGTTACATCTAACAACTATGCAATACAACACTACTACTACACTCTAACACAATAAATCATATGTGTTTTTAGTTTTACTAGATATCATATTGTTACCTATAATTATTCAGTTTGCATACATTAAAACTGCCTTTGAAATGTATGGCCAGTATCATCTACCGTGCGGGAAAAATCCCGCCCTTTCCTGTTTAATCGGGTTTGTATCGATGGATCGTGTGAAACAACAAAATTATAATACTATACAGTACAAGTGACAGTTCACTGGGCCGTCGTGTCGTCTACTCCTCCGTCGTAAGAGTGGAGCGCTCGCTTTGATAAATCTTCTAGTCCCTTTCACCGATATGTGGGACATCAAGCTACCGGGTCCACGTGCCATACCGGAATACAGTGCAGAGCAGCCGGGGTGAAGCACCCCAGTCATGGCGCCGGCGTAGTAATGAGCAATGAGGCGTCAAATCACAAAGCTGCACCTTTCCCGCAGTTAAGTTGGAGGGACGAAGCAACCATCATTTCACTCATTGCTGAATCCGCTTCTCCTTCTTCAACTTAACCACGTGTTGCTTCTGCCATTGTTTTGCCTCATGTGGGACGCGGATCGGCTTGGTAAAGCACTGACACGTGGGACCGCATGTTAGCAAACTGCCAGGACAACATCCTCCGGAAAGAAGAAGCCTAATCCTAGACTTACAAAGGGCTACGTAGCTGCTACATATACTTTCCATCTTATATATATATATATATATATGTACCCTGATTTTCAGGTGGGGTGGGCCTAATCCTCTCCTTTAATCCAATCAAATAGTCCCACATCACATTAGTTCGTAACTTTACGTAAACCATTACGTGGATGTAGCATTGCTCAAATAAGAAACCTCCCCCGCCATCCGCGCGGCAAAATCACCTCCTTTTTACTAATCTCGATTCTATAATTTTTTAGATCAATATAATTGAGATTTGTATAGATAGCACACAGGAGCAAAACCAAGTGGTACGGTTAAGGGCATCCACAATGTGTAGCCAAATGTGAAAATAGCTTTTGGCATCGTGGGAACCATTGTGGACGGTGTTGCCAAAGCCAAAAATATGGAACCGAAGCTCCCTGATTGATTGATTGAAGGAATAGAAAAATGCAACGTCTCTCCTCTTTCTCCCATGCTTGGACGCATGCATTATAGTGTAGAGCACAGAGTCTACTCCCCTGTCCCTTCTATCACAAATCACAAAGCAGTGAGGCGTTAAATCACAAAAGTACGGATGAAGCAACCATCATTTCACTCTTCGCTGACTCCGCTTCTCCATCGTCTTCTTCGAGAAGCCATCTCACCGCATTAGTTATAGTAGTACTAGTAAAGGACTTCCTGGATGCAAATAAGGCGGTTGTCTCGGTTTGCAGGCGGCACTTGCGAACGAGTTACCGTGGTCTCCCTCAATGGTGTTCTCTGTCGAACGCACTTCGCCAAACCACCAAAAAAATATCGTCGACGTCACCGCAATGGGGAAGGAAGTCAAATATAGTTACTACCTCCATTTTTTGTACACAAGGCCAGTATATTAAAATTATAATTTGCAAAGGGCCACTAACACTAATCGAGGAAAAATTGATGGGGTTAGCAACCAAGGACATTAATATCCCCTGCATGCATGCGGAAGTGAGAAGGTTGGTTTGCATGGCACTGCATTAATCAAGCGATGAGGAGTGAGATGGTTAGCTCTTTGGTCTTTGGAGAAAAAAATACGCATTAATTGACACGTGAAACGAGGATTTGTATCGATTAAAACCGGTGAAGGAAAACCCAGCCTTTCTTTTTTAACACTAGTACTCCTAGTATGTACATAATTATCCGGTTTTGGTCTAGGCCTTGCATTGCCAAACTTCGCCACACATTTTTGTCAAGCTTGCCTAAAGTTTTCAAAATGAGAAGGAGGTACACTTGCCCACGGCTATCGCGGTCGGACCGCACCCTCACACGGTCGCTCCTGCACGCCGCGGTCGCACCGCACCCTCACACAGTCGCTCCTGCACGCCGCAAACCCAACCAAGGGAACGCACCCTCACTGACATGTGCTGTCGCATGTGAACACACCAAACTCAGCCATCCTATCGCTGACACATAATTTTCGTTCATAGAGTATGTTTATCCAACCGCCTGTTGGGGAGTATCCGTACAACCTGTGCGGTGGTCTGTTGGGGAGGAAGAAGAGGTGAGGAAGAAGGAAAGAAGGGTTAGGAGACGTAGGATATTCATCCAACAACCTGAAATGGTAGACTGACCCAAGTCAGGCGACCTGCCTAACAAATATATGTTTTTACACAGCAAAATATTCATGAAAACAACAACATAAAGAAAAACTATCACTGCTCGCGAAAAGAGACGACCTTGTCATCTTTGGCTACCGGCGCAAACCAGCCGACGTGTGTCTCCGCACTGTGGTTGTCCTCGGCCTCTAGCTAATCATTCAAGCAGAGCATGCGGGCACTCTGCACGGACGAGAGCATAGCCCGGTTCAAGTCAAGGACGTCCAGTTCTGCCTGCAGGAGCGCCTCGATGGCAGCGGCATCCGCGCGCTCCGTGTCGAGTCGAGCCTCCGCCACCCAGTTCAAGTCTAGGACGTCTGGTTCCGCCTGCAGGAGGGCGTCGATGAGAGCGGCATCCGCGCGCTCTGCGTCGAGTCAAGCCTCTGCCGCCCGGTTCAAGTCTAGGACGCCCGGTTCCGCCAGCAGGAGGGCCTCGATGGCAGCGGCATCCGCGCGCTCCGCCTCAGGTTGATCCTCCGCCACCTGATTCACATCCACGACATCCGGTTCCGCCTGCAGGAGAGCCTCGATGGCATCGGCATGCGCGCGCTCCGCGTCGAGTTGAGCCTCTGCCTCCCGGTCCTCCTTTAGTATCCCCATGTTGAACCGCTGGTCCGCCTGCACCATGGGGGACTCGGACGCCGACATGAAGTCGACATCCATCGTCTCATACCCATCGGGGGTCTTCTGAGCCGCGACCTCTGCCATGAACATTAGATTGACTTCCTCCTCCTCGTAGCTTGGCTACAGAGAACTCGGGGATTGGCCCGCCACAAAGCGAGCTTGGGAATGGAGGTCTGTGGCGTCGACCGCCGCCGCGATTTCTGCGCGGCACTCCAGTGTCAGTATCTTGTAGTAAGTGATCTTGCGGTGCACCATGGCTTTCCGACGAACTAGGGGACGCTTGATGTGGGCTAGGGGATCGAAAGGTGCAGTGGCTGGCGTAGGCCAAGCAGCGAAGGTTCTGGTGTGAATAGTGGTTCCGGTGACGACCGGTCAATCGGTTTTGACTGTACATCGCTCCTGTCGCGTTCGCGTTGCAGCCCGGCACGCTGGACCCTCCACGTCGCTCACCGAATGGAACACGCTTCGTCTTGCATTTTCGCTCGCTTGTGGGACCGCGGTTGAGAGCAAACCGACGTCCCTCCCCCTCCCCCGCCCACGTCATTTATTATACCACCACTCCCTCCATTTTATGCAGAGTAAATAAAAACAGAGGGAGTATACTACGGATGAGGATCCCCTGACGTGGCCGAACCCATTGAGTAACTGACATGCGGGGCCTAGCAAGCATGGGGTCCACCAGTAAGTGATCGAAAGGGAGGGTAAGGCAGGGATACCTATGTCAGAGGATCCACTTCCACTATTCTACTTTGACCAAATGTTAGAGTAATAATATATGACATGCAACTTACACAAATGTTAGAGTAATAATATATGACAAGCAACTTACATAAATCATATAGGGTCTAATGCGTTTTTCGAGGCTAACTTTGACCAAATATTAGAGTAATAATATATAACATGCAACTTACACAAAGCATATGGTCAAATTCGTATGTGAAAGGAGTTTCCAATGATATAATTTTCACATTATACATCTCATGTACTATTAATCTTGTCAATAGTCAAATTGGAAACCATCTCGAGTACAAATCTAGGAGTACATACGAATCTAACAATATTGGTTGGGCGTTGTTGAATGTTGATGCCTTTTTGATCAAAGTAGATATACTTTGACTACACACCAAACTTATATGTAAACTAGAAAGGATAGGAGGGAGTATATTGTACGTTCAAAAATGAAACGAACATTGAATACCCTTTATATATGATTTGCGGATGCTATGATCACCAGTTCAAAATTTTGAATCCGCCTTAGGTATCACGTGCCCCCACTCGTTCCCTCTCGATTTCATCGCGGGGTCCGGAGATCTATTGAAAGAGGGCTAGGGTGGGTACATGCGAATGATACTCGGCGGAATGTTCAAATGAGGCATGCGGGAGGATGGACTCGACTAGGGGCGACATGATCGATGGAGAAGAGGGTTGGAGAGGAACGAGAAATAAGAAAACGCCACATGATTATACTTGAACGGCTCAAATAAACAATAAGTTGTCTCGCTTGGCGTACATAGTGAAAGGCCTAATGCGCAATGCGGAGCACTGACGCTCGAATATGGCCGGGAAAACAGGGAAACAGACATGCGGGGCACACCCGTCGGGACGATGTAGCGCAGACTAGTCCAATGGAGGAGCTAGCCCACGACCTCCTCGCCACCGACAACCGTTCATGTGGGTCGTTGGGGCCAACAACGGGGCGCAGCTCCAGCACTGCCTCTGGACACAGCGACCACGGTGAGCGACACGCTCATATCGTCGCTAGACATGGTCAGTTTCAGTTTGCCGAGGGTGGCATCAGTGCTATGGCACGACCAACGGTATGTTTGGTTTGTGCCCAAGGTTGCCCCATCAAAGCATTGGGTAGCCAAAATTTTGGTTGAGGTATTGTTTGCCCATGATTTGGCCGACATTGGCAAGAAAAATGAACTTGAGTTGGCTAGAGTTCATTGGCAGGCCAAAGAAATGGCAACCATCCAAACAAAGACAAATCTTTGGGTCATGACCAAAATTTTGGTTGAGGTATTGGTTGCCCATGATTTGGCCGACATTGGCAAGAAAAATGAACTAGAGTTGGCTAGAGTTCATTGGCATGCTAAAAAAATGGCAACCATCCAAACAAACACCAATCTTTTGGTCATGACCAAAATTTTGGCAAGGTGCACTTTGGCTACAATCCAAATATACCCCAACACCCGGCTCATCAAGGATGCACGGGGCGCCGCGACGCGTCCGCGGAGTGGTGTAGCATGGCCAATTGCATCCTCTGGACCTGAGAGCATGCCAGGTCGTCTTGCTCTTTCAATGACATGCGGGGATCATATGTGAGTAAAGGGCATCTCCAACGTTGCCACGACCAGAGCTGACTACCCTAGCACACCAAAACCCTCGTCCCTCGCGCCGTCACGCGGTGCGTTCCCAGCCGGCGCCAGCTGCCCGCATTCATGCCCTGCGTTCGTATGTCATCATTAAGAGGCTCGGTGCCCGCGGAACCAACTCCGGTGACTTAATGACGCACCCGGACGCTTGGCCTCACCGGAATGCGCTACTTAAAGCGGCAACGCCCATCTAACCTCCACACCATAGCGCATCGGCTCCTACCTGGAACCACATCTGCCACTCCTACCTGGAACCACATCCGCCATGACCGCAAGCGCGAACGCTCTGCGGGAGAGCTTGTCTTCGGGGATGGAGCTCGAGGTTGCCGCCCTCGCTCAAGTCACCGCACAAGCGGCGGCCACGCTGGCGGCCGACGACGGGAGCACCGTCAGCCACGCGTCCTACTTGCCGCCGTCCAACGTCCGGCACCGCCGAGGTTGAGGAATCGTCCGAGGATGAGTAGGGCATGGGAGGCGGTAGGGCATGGTGTGCCAACTGGCCGGTCCATCTCCTGTGTTCTACTTTTCCTCGCCGGAGACCGCACCTTCACCTCACGGGTCTTGAACCCTGCCCCCGTACATGGAGATCACAGATGGAGGACGTCGGTCGCCGCCGTAGAATAGCTTTAGGGCCGGGTTTCTTTTATGTTTTTGTCCTATAAAAGTTTGAAATGTAATGAAAATCTGCTTGTTTGCATTAATCTCGTCCGGTGTATATGAACTTTCACAATAATATACATATTGTAGGAGTACTAGCAAGATGCCCGTGCGTTGCACGGAAGATCAAGATCTTGTGGGAGAAAAGGATGAACGAGGCAAAGCCTTATGGGCAAATGTGGAGAGGAGTGCGGGTAAATTGTCATAGTTTCCTTCCTATCAGTTAGATATAGATCGGACAACCTATATTGCAGGATCGGACACATCTTTCTACATCTACGGGAACCTACGAAAGGGTTAACGTAAATTGCCTCTCTCTCTCCTCCCCTGATTTTCATGGTGGTGGGCCCCTCCCTCCCCCCAATCTACAATCAACAGCTCACACGTTTCACATTACGTTAATTACGTAACTGGGATTACGTAGGTGTAGCATTACTCGTCCTAAAAAACCCAATTAAGCCAACCTCCCAGCATATCGCGCAGGAAAAGACCCGGCCATGCCATTTTAGTCAGGATTATCGGATTACTAGTAGTAGTATCGATGGATCACACGAAGCAACATGTTTTTTTTGAGGGGGCGAAGCACCTAGTTTAAAAGGAAAAAATGCGGTACACTCACAGCACTCCTGTCGCGGTCGCATTGCACCCCACACACGTGCGGTCCTGCACACGGCTCACGCAAACGGAACACGCTCCGGCTTGCCTCTTCACTGACACGTGGGACTGCACTTGGAGAAACCGACCATGCGCCAAACTCCCGCCCACCGCGCGAAAATCCTCCCCCCCACACCCAAAAATATCCCCCAAATCCGATTCAACCACCTTTCGGCCAACTAGCCAATAATATTCCCCCCTGTCCCCTCCACTCCATTCACTTCGCCAAAGCCGCCCTCCCCGCCGCGCCGATTGTCGGCGCCGCGGTTCGGCGATCCTCTCGCTCCCATAGTACGCTCTCGTAGACTGCCGTCCTCTAGCCACGCCACCACCTCTGGCTACGTTCTTGTGGAGGCGCACAACGGTCAGCGCCACCACCGCTGGTGATGTTCGTGTGGAGACGCACAGCGGTCAGCTTCTCCCATGGTATGCGCATTCTAGACTGAGGCCCCGTTCATGTCGGCGTAGCGCTGAATGTTAGCTGATAGACGCTGTTAATCTCACTGTTTGCCGAAGTAGTTTACTGTCAATATGCTCTGCTTAAGAAGCTTCCTTGCCCTGTTCTGCACTCAATCTACTTAGCTGAGATGGCATGCCAAGGCCGATTAGTTGCTAAAATATCCTGCCATATATTTATTGTGACGTAGATTGCCATGGTCTAGTAGCCAATCTGTTAGCTGAAATAGCTCTACACCATTTTATACTCGATCTTTGTTGCTGCGATGGCCTTCGATAGTTCGATGGCTGTGTGCTCAGCCTCATTGACTGCTGAAACAGCCTGCCATAATTTGGCACTCAAATCTGTTTGCTGAATTAGCTTTACATATATTTCGTTACTTAGATCTGCTCGTCCAAATATCTTGCCATAGCTTTAGACATCGACCTAGGTATTTTTTTTCTAGACTTCATAAAAAAGCATATATGTTTTTTCCTGTAATATCTAGTAGAAGAACTAATTTATATGTCTAACAGATGGACATGACTTGGATAACTTCTGCTCGAAGATTCTCCGCTGCATATGTCGAGGGGGTTGAAAACTTCATGAACTTTATCAGAGCTGAGTACGGTGGTCCGAAATCAGATGTGCTCTGCCCGTGTAGGAGTTGTATGAATTTAGTTACAAGACCCCAGTCTACTATGCAAAATCATCTCCACTTGTATGGGATGTTGGTCAGATATACTAGGTGGGATCATCATGGTGAAGCTATGAACGTCAATGTTATTGACTACGTGGAAGCAGTAGATCACCATCTTGATCTGCCTGATGCTCAGGTGGAAGAGGAGGAGGAGGTGGTGGCGGCGGAGCCAGTGAGTTTGACCAACGTTGAAACAATGCTACGAAATGCTCATGTATTCCGTGAACTTTCACCTGCAGAAGAAAAACGGTGGGCCCGCATGTTGGAACAATGCAACGTTGCTGTCACCCCAGGAAATAAGCTGTCAGTATTCTCAGCTATGGTCACCTTTCTTCAGGTGAAGACATCTGAGCGGATGACCAACAAATCATTCAATGCGATGTTGGCTGCTTTCCGCGAATCTTTCCTAGATGCGTCTGAGCTGCCACACACCTACAATAAAATGAAGAATTTCCTTCGTGCAGTTGGAATTGGATATGATATGATCCATGTTTGTAAGAATAATTGTGTTCTGTTCCGGAAGGATTATGCCAACTTAAGTGAATGCCGGAAATGCAAATCATAAAGATGGAAAGATGGCGATGCTATGAAGAGGATTCCTCATAATGTTCTGAGACATTTTCCAATTACACCAAGATTGCAGAGGTTGTTTCATGATGCTGAAACAAGAGAGGATGTACTGTGGCATTCTAGGAACCAGGAGTACAGAGATCAGAATGTAATGAGCCATCCATCTCATGGTAGTGAGTGGAAAAGCTTCAATGATAAACACAAAGAGTTTGCTGCTGACCCGAGAAACATTAGACTTGGCTTAGCTTCAGATGGATTTAACCCATTTGGCCACCAAAGCGCCACATATAGCATGTGGCCAATGCTTGTTATCCCTTACAATATGCCTCCAAATGGATGCACCAAAGAATCAAACTACATGATGGCCTTGCTCATCCCAGGTCCAAAAATTCCTGGAAAGGATTTTGATTTGTTCATGGAGCCTCTTATGGAGGAACTTCAACAGCTATGGAAGGGTGTTCTCACTCGAGACCTATATAGCATCCCACCAGTTGATTTCTTTCTGCATGCTGTTATAATTTGGTGCATCCATGATTATCCGGCTTTGGGCACTATGTCAGGGCGAACGGCACATGGTTATAATGCATGTGTTCGCTCTGACAGGAATCCGCTGTCATACGCAATACTTAGCAAGATCTGTTACATTGGACACCACTGTTTCCTTGCCAAGGACAAGCCGCATCCTAGAAAATACCGAAGACATGTGTTCAATGCAAAGCATGAAAACCGTGATGCGCCAAAGAGGCTCACCGCCGATGAGGTGCAAGTGGAATTGGAGAAGGTCAGGCATATTACACCAGGAAACCATCCTGGTAACGGTAGCGGGAAAAGGAAGAGTGGCAGGATAGAAGAGAGATTATTGTTTACCCGCAGGTCCACTTTGTGGGACTTGGAGTATTGGAAAGATTTGGATCTGAGGCATAATCTTAATGTGACGCACATCGACAAGAATATATGTGACAGGATTATCGGCACACTTCTTAATATTGAAGGCAAGATGAAAGATACCTTAAAATCTAGGATTGATTTGACACACCTGGGTATCAGAAAGGATTTGTAGGTGCAAGATGAAGGTAAACCACGGGTTATGGCACCAGCTGTGTATGTCTTGGACAAGGTAAAAAGAAAAGAATTCTGCGAGGTCCTGTCACGTGTGAGATTCCCACATGGATTTGTTTCCAACCCTGGAAGGAGAGTCAGTGCAGATGGAAACAAGGTACAAGGGTTGAAAACTCATGACTACCACGTCCTACTTCAAAGGGTTTTACCTGTTATCCTTAGAGGATTGGGCCGCCCTGACTTATACAGAGCAGTTGCAGAGTTGGGACAATTCTTCAGGGAACTCTGCAGTAGGAATATCAGGATAGATGCTTTGGAGCGTCTTAGAGACAAGATACCAACTATCCTATGCGACCTTGAGAAGATATATCCTCCAGCCTTCTTTGATGTGATGGTGCATTTGGCTGTTCATCTACCTGATGAGGCACTACTTAGAGGTCCAGTACAGTATGGTTGGATGTACCCTATTGAAAGGCGGCTAGGCACTTTCAAGGGCTATGTTCGGAACAGAGCTAGACCCGAGGGTTCCATTGTAGAGGCCTACATTGCCACAGAAGCGTTGACATTCTGCTCAAAATACATTGAAACAGCTAATCAGCTTAGCAAAGAGGTGGGTGAAGACAATTCCGGGCTCAATGTTTTCGATTATTCTGTTCGAGTTACAGGGAAGAGTCGACCAGAGGACAAACCTAAAGATTTTGACAAAATGGTTTGGTATGTGTTGAATAACTGTCCTGAGATACTACCTTATATCAAGTAAGTGCAGTACTGTAGCTTATACATCGCAATCTACTAAACTTGCAGCACATTCTTATATATTTAGATGTTTGACGCGATCACTATGTTGTGCAACATCTACAAAGAGGAGTTACTGCCACAAAATCCAAGAAACATTGACAAACTGGTTATGGCAGGATTTGCAAAATGGTTCAAGAACCATGTAAGCTTTTGAAGTGAACTGTCAGTTTTTTAATATATTGAGTACATAAGATGATCAGCTTGTCTATTTTCTAACCATAGGATAAGAAGATGCGGGAGGATGAGCAGGCAGTTGATGATGCCCTTTACTCACTAGCAATGGGTCCTGATACTCAGATAAGACATTATGAATCTTGCGTTGTTGGAGATGTGCGCTACAACACCCTTGCACGAGACGAAGGCAGGAAGACACAAAACAGTGCCATCATGAGCACGGGTACGTATGAAAAAGAGACAACTAAAATGTATGCTAACATAACAGACATTATTCAGATGCAGTATATCTCTAGTTTCGAGGATCATTGGTGTGTGGTTCTGTTGTGCTGTCGTTGGTATAACCTGTTTTCCAGGATTGCAAAACCCAGAGCTGATGATTATTTCAAATCCATCAATGTCAAGGCGGCATACCAGACCAACGTGCCTTTTATTTTGGCAAATCAAGCAACACATATATTTTTCTTGGAAGACACATTTGCACGTAGCGATGACTGGAGAGTATTGCAAAGGTTTGAGCAGAGGAATTCGTTTAATGAAGTTGCACAACAAGATGATGCTTACAATGCTCCTGATGTACAAGATAACACAGATGTTCCTAATATCATTGAGAACCGTCACGTCAATGAAGCCGGCGAAAAGATTGTCTGTCGTGCTATGGACATACAAGAGTTGATCAAGAAGAAACCAACGTTCGAGGATGTTGAGGACGAAGAAGAAGATGACACCGTGGGGAATTACGATTCAGACTGATACACATGGCGAAGATGTTGACGCTGCTGCTGCGGATGATGATTACATTGCTTTTGTCGTATTTGCTTGTCAGAAGACGTTTTTTATCTACTATGTGAAATTGTGTTTGCTATGACAACTGAAACGTGATGAACATGTTGTTTAGTATTTTGCTGTGAGAACATCACTTGTTATGTATGCTGATTTGTGTTTGGTGATTGTATGACAACTAAAACAGGATGACATTGTTGTTTAGTTGTACTCATATTTGGCTATGAAACTTGAATTTGATGACATAGTTTGCTGTTGGACTGCAATTTGCTCGACGTCTTCGAATGAGAACAAAACTGACCCGACAGGGCCTCTGCTATTTATTTATTTATATGAGCAAAAGGGGATACCCCCTGATTTCCATTAATAGAAATCATCAGATGTTCACAACACTACGCCCAGCCTGCTACACATGTTTCATTCATTACTAGTTTCAGCAAAGTGCTCATGTCGTAGCCAGTGAATACATCATGAGTGCTACATACACTGCAAATAAAGAGACAGTCATCCTATAGAGCACATCGATTTTTCCCATTATCTTCATAAGCTCTTTCATCTCCTCATTGCTGTCAAGGCCGTTCAGCAGCTGTTGCTTGGCCATGATCATAGGAACTGCATCTTTAAGCTTCTGCTCTGCATCTTCCTCTTCTGTCATTCCTTTATTTACTTGTGCAACACCCCAACCTGCTGGTATTGGGATTACTCGGCTAACCAAATAATCAGCGTAGTTGCATTCCCCCACATCAGCAACTTCCCTGAAATACAAATCACATGAATCTTCCCTTTTCCACACAAATCAAATTGGTAGATCATCAACCAAACTATTAAAAAAATCAGCAACTGAAAGCAGCAGAACAACACTTAAACATATTATTACCCCATGATTCGGGAATTTGTAGAAGACTCGGTCAGGGTTGTGGATTGTGGTTGAGACGCGACGGATGACTCTGCGTGATTTGTAGCAGTGGCACAATAGCAACGACAGCGGGTTGCAATGAGCAATCGGCTGCGGTGCGCGTGTCGGCGTGGGTGTGATGAGACCCACAGGCGATGGTACGGGTTGTGACTTGGTGCATATCTGGTTGTTGCCTGCTGAAGAGCAGGTGGACGAGCAGCCAGCGGACATGGTTGTTGCGGCCAGAGCTTCTGATGCTAGGTAGAGTAAGTAGAGAAGAGGAGAAGCGAACGTCGGATATGTCAGTTTCATTACTTGCAGAGTAGCATAGCACCATATATAGTCATAGTCTAGGTTTGGATTCGAACCAGCTATAGGAGCACGTCTTTCTTTTTTCTGAAACTCGGCAACGTCTCATTACTGGTACACTAGCTTGTTCTGTACGCCTTCCCAAGTCTTTGATTTTCTTTCGTTTTTTTGCGAGGAATGAAGGAGGACAAAATTGAGAGTTCCTGGAACTCAAACCCAAGACCTATCGGTTGAAAACCAAGGGTGCTAGTCACTTATGTGGTGAACGTTCCCTGTGCGGAGGAAGGCAGATGAACGCATTTTCCTCGCAGTTTTCTTCCTGCATATAAAAAAGTATGCTACTTGGTGTCCGCTTAGTCAACAAAATGATTGTGCCAACCTTGACCGTTGGAGGCTGACTTGTGGGTTTACTAGGTTGACGTGTACTTTGGCTTTGTCAACTTAGTCCACAAACGATTCTAGCAGTAGTGACCGTTGGATATTAATCCAACGGCCGTGCTGCTTCTTCAATATCTGATCTTGCTCCAGCCACCCAAACCAGCTCCGGTGGGACTGCCTGCTCCCGCCTCCCATGGCCGGCTGTGCTGCCACACAGGCCGCACCGTCCCACCCTACTTCATTGCTGGCTAGGCCATTCCTCTACTTACCCACACCTCCTGTTATTTCCTGGCGACAGCAGCCGGACCAGTAAACCCTCGTACTCCCACCACGTGGGCAACCATTGCCGAGTCTTCCCCGGCTCCGTGTCGTTCCCTTCCTAGGCCTCGCCGTCGTCCACCGCCATGGTGCTCTCAGCGCGGCCTGGTCAACTTGGTCAACGAACGACATCCATCAGCCATGGACTGTACGCGCAAAATAATGATTCCTCCACCTGACAGCTGGGACCCACCGGAAGGGCCTTTGTATTTCGTGAAAAACACGTTCCCCCCGCTAACATGTCGGACCCACCAGCTATATCTTCGCACGCAAGAAAGTGCCTCCTTATCACGCACAAAAAATGAATACCCCCTGCTAGCTGGGACCCACCATAGTGGGAGGATGACTTGTGGGCCAACAAAGTTGACGGGGACGGAGGGCTTTGTCAACTTAGTCAATATGAATGATTCTAGCTCCAGTGACCGTACGATGTCCATCCAACGTCCATAGTGCTTCTTCAACCTCTGGTCTTCTTGCTCCAGCCGCCCAAAGCAGCGCCGGTCGTGCCGCATGCTCCTGCCTCCCGTGGCCGGCTGTGCTGCCGCGGAGGCCTCACCGCCCCTACTATTCCCACCGCTGACCAGGCCCTGCGGCGACGGCAGCCTCACACCGTAGGCGAACCAGTGAACCCTTGAACTCCTCTCCGTGCGGGCTTCCACTGCCACGTCTTCCCCAGCTCCGTGTTATCCCCTTCCTAGGCCTCGCTATCGTCCACCGCCATGGTGCTCTCTGCGCGGCGTGGTCAACATGGTCAAGGAACGACTTCCATCGGAAGAATACTATACTTGGAGAGGCTGACAGCTGGGTCCATGGCCACAACCCAGTTTTTTTGTGATTTGCCAAGTAAGTTGCTTTGTCAGGCCTGTTGGGCTGCAAATCTTTCAAGACGAGGAGAGCTTTCATTCGGCTGGCTGGGAAAATGGCCCATCGGTAATGAGAAATGGGCTGTACATTTTTAAAACACATCAAACCGGAAATTAGTTTCAAATATCTTTTTTTCATTTCAAGATTTTAAATTACTTTAGTTTTTATCCATGGAGAATTTGTTGGTTTTTATATTGATATACATTTATTTTTAAAATCAGTTTGAACGTGAGTCGAAATTTCGGGATTAAAAACAGTTTGGACCGCACCGAAATATGCAAAATTTCGTATAATTTTTTATCCATGGCCACAATTTGGGCTGTAATGCTAACAAAAAGAATATGGGCTCGAAAAAAACCTTAAGAATTAGCAAATGGGCTGAAAATTATTAGAAATAATGGCAGATGGGCTGTATGCTGTTTTCCACGGATCTGAGGCTTTCCTAAAAAAAGGTTGACGCACAAGTAGTGACTATTGGATGTCCATTCAACGGCCGTTGTCGGTGTCAAAACCGGCGGATCTCGGGTAGTAGGTCCCGAACTGTGCGTCTAGGCTGGATGGTAACAGGAGGCAGGGAACACGATGTTTTAGCCAGGTTCGGGCCCTCTTGATGGAGGTAAAACCCTACGTCCTGCTTGATTAATATTGATGATATGGGTAGTACAATAGTAGATCTACCACGAGATCAAGGAGGCTAAACCCTAGAAGCTAGCCTATGGTATGATTGTTGTATATGGAGTTGATGAAGTTGTCCTACGGACTAAAACCCTCCGGTTATATAGACACCAGATAGGGTTAGGGTTACATAGAGTCGGTTACAATGGTAGGAGATCTTGAATATCCGCATCACCAAGCTTGCCTTCCACGCCAAGGAAAGTCCCATCCGGACACGAGACGAAGTCTTCAATCTTGTATCTTCATAGTCCTGGAGTCCGGCTGAAGGTATAGTCCGGCTACCCGAACACCCCCTAATCCAGGACTCCCTCAATAGCCCCTGAACTAGGCTTCAATGACGACGAGTCCGACACGCAAATTGTCTTCGGCATTGCAAGGCGGGTTCCTCCTCCAAGTCCTTCATAGAAGATTGTAAACACCAAGAGTAGTGTCCGGCTCTGCAAAATAAGCTTCCACATATTGCCGTAGAGAGAATAATATTAACACAAATCAAATCTGCTGACGTATTCCACACTGCATCATCACACCACATCCAAGTCTTTTACTCAAATCGTTTTTACTTTTCCACCTCAGCGTGTTTTGCGAGGCAGTTTCCTTGGCACGTCTTGTCAAAGCAGAGATCGTGTATCCCCCTTTTACGGGATTCTCATCAATACGGATGTGGGTAACCCAACCGCGCCACTTATCACGGCGCTTGGGAGGCAAGCGATTTTTACTAGGCTGGTGGGGACGCATAGTCGCATCCGCCCATATAAGGGGATAAGGATCCATCTTCTTACCTACGCCTTCTTCCTCCTTTGCCTATCCATCTTCTGCGCACCCGAGCTCCAGCGCCCAAGCCCGCACTTCCCACTTCAGCCTTCTCCAGCAATGTCCGGAGCGGGAGGCAAGTGGATGGTCTCCTCCGCCACGGAGGACAAAATCAAGAGGCTAAGGAAGGCCGGATACCTGTCCAAGGACATCACGCAGCGGCTCCCTGAAGAGGGGCAGCTTCTTCCCACCCCAAGGCCCCATGAGAGGGTAGTATTTCTCCGCCACTTCCTCCGCGGAGTGGGTTTTCCACTTCACCCATTTGTCCGGGGGCTCATGTTCTACTACGGCCTGGATTTCCATGATCTGGCCCCGAACTTCATCCTCAACATCTCGGCGTTTATCGTCGTGTGCGAGGCTTTTCTCCGCGTCCGCCCTCATTTCGGTCTTTGGCTCAAGACCTTCAACATCAAGCCCAAGGTGGTGCACGGCAGCCAGGCGGAGTGCGGAGGCGCCATGGCGGGCAAGATGGCCAACGTCCTATGTTGGGAAACGTAGTAATTTCAAAAAATTTCCTACGCACATGCAAGATCATGGTGATGCATAACAACGAGAGGGGAGAGTGTGATCTACCTACCCTTGTAGATCGACAACGGAAGTGTTTGGTTGATGTAGTCGTATGTCTCCACGGCCCGACCGATCAAGCACCGAAACTACGTCACCCCCGAGTTCTAGCACACGTTCAGCTCGATGATGATCCCCGGACTCCGATCCAGCAAAGTGTTGGGGAAGAGTTCCGTCAGCACGACGGCGTGGTGACGATCTTGATGTACTACTGTCGCAGGGCTTCGCCTAAGCATCACTACAATATTATCGAGGACTATGGTGGCAGGGGGCGCCACACACGGCGAAGAATATGATCACGTGGATCAACTTGTGTTCCTCTGGGGTTCCCCTGCCTCCGTATATAAAGGCTCAAGGGGGGGGGGGTGCGGCCGGCCTAGGAGAGGCGCGCAAGGAGGAGTCCTACTCCCTCCGGGAGTAGGATCCCCCCCCCCCCCAATCCTAGTTGGAATAGGATTCGCGGAGGGGGAAAAGAGAAAGGGGGGCCGGCCCCCTCTCCTTGTCCTATTCGGACCAAGGGAGGGGAGGGGCACGCGGCCCATCTCTGGCTGCCTGTTCTCTTTTCCACTGAGGCCCACTAAGGCCCATATAGCTCCCGGGGGGTTTCGGTAACCTCCCGGTACTCCGGTAAAATCCCGATTTCACCCGGAACACTTCCGATATCCAAACATAGGCTTCCAATATATCAATCTTTATGTCTCGACCATTTCGAGACTCATCGTCATGTCCGTGATCAAAACGTATAAACTCATAATATAACTGTCATCGAAACCTTAAGCGTGCGGACCCTACGGATTCGAGAACAATGTAGACATGACCGAGACATGTCTCCAGTCAATAACCAATAGCGGGACCTGGATGCCCATATTGGCTCCTACATATTCTATGAAGATCTTTATCGGTCAGACCGCATAACAACATACGTTGTTCCTTTTGTCATTGGTATGTTACTTGCCCGAGATTCGATCGTCGGTATCCAATACCTAGTTCAATCTTGTTACCGGCAAGTCTCTTTACTCGTTCCGTAATACATCATCTCGCAACTAACTCATTAGTTGCATTGCTTGCAAGGCTTAAGTGATGTGCATTATCGAGAGGGCCCAGAGATACCTCTCCGACGATCGGAGTGACAAATGCTAATCTCGAAATACGTCAACCCAACATGTACCTTTGGAGACACCTATAGAGCACCTTTATAATCACCCAGTTACGTTGTGATGTTTGGTAGCACACAAAGTGTTCCTCCGGCACACGGGAGTTACATAATCTCATAGTCATAGGAACATGTATAAGTCATGAAGAAAGCAATAGCAACATACTAAACGATCGGGTGCTAAGCTAATGGAATGGGTCATGTCAATCAGATCATTCAACCAATGATGTGATCCCGTTAATCAAATAACAACTCTTTGTCCATGGTCAGGAAACATAACCATCTTTGATTAACGAGCTAGTCTAGTAGAGGCATACTAGTGACTCTCTGTTTTGCCTATGTATTCACACATGTATTATGTTTCCGGTTAATACAATTCTAGCATGAATAATAAACTTTTATCATGATATAAGGAAATAAATAATAGCTTTATTATTGCCTCTAGGGCATATTTCCTTCAGTCTCCCACTTGCACTAGAGTCAATAATCTAGATTACACAGTAATGATTCTAACACCCATGGAGCTTTGGTGCTGATCATGTTTTGCTCGTGGAAGAGGCTTAGTCAACGGGTCTGCTACATTCAGCTCCGTATGTATCTTGCAAATCTCTATGTGTCCCACCTGGATTAGATCCCGGATGGAATTGAAGCGTCTCTTGATGTGTTTGGTTCTCTTGTGAAATCTGGATTCCTTTGCCAAGGCAATTGCACCAGTATTGTCACAAAAGATTTTCATTGGACCCGATGCACTAGGTATGACACCTAGATCGGATATGAACTCCTTCATCCAGACTCCTTCGTTTGCTGCTTCTGAAGCAGCTATGTACTCCGCTTCACATGTAGATCCCGTCACGACGCTTTGTTAGAACTGCACCAACTGACAGCTCCACCGTTTAATGTAAACACGTATCCGGTTTGTGATTTAGAATCGTCCGGATCAGTGTCAAAGCTTGCATCAACGTAACCGTTTACGATGAGCTCTTTGTCACCTCCATATACGAGAAACATATCCTTAGTCATTTTCAGGTATTTCAGGATGTTCTTGACCGCTGTCCAGTGATCCACTCCTGGATTACTTTGGTACCTCCCTGGCAGACTTATAGCAAGGCACATATCAGGTCTGGTACACAGCATTGCATACACGATAGAGCCTATGGCTGAAGCATAGGGAACATCTTTCATATTCTCTCTATCTTCTGCAGTGGTCGGGCATTGAGTCTGACTCAACTTCACACCTTGTAACATAGGCAAGAACCCTTTCTTTGCTTGATCCATTTTGAACCTCTTCAAAATCTTATCAAGGTATGTGCTTTGTGAAAGTCCAATTAAGCGTCTTGATCTATATTTATAGATCTTTATGCCTAATATGTAAGTAGCTTCACCGAGGTCTTTCATTGAAAAACTCTTATTCAAGTATCCTTTTTTGCTATCCAGAAATTCTATATCATTTCCAATCAGTAATATGTCATCCACATATAATATCAGAAATGCTACAGAGCTCCCACTCACTTTATTGTAAATACAGGCTTCTCCGAAAGTCTATATAAAACCAAATGCTTTGATCACACTATCAAAGCGTTTATTCCAACTCCGAGAGGCTTGCACTAGTCCATAAATGGATCGCTGGAGCTTGCACACTTTGTTAGCTCCCTTTGGATCGACAAAACCTTTCGGTTGCATCATATACAACTCTTCTTCAAGAAATCCATTCAGGAATGCAGTTTTGACATCCATCTGCCAAATTTCATAATCATAAAATGCGGCAATTGCTAACATGATTCGGACAGACTTAAGCATCGCTACGGGTGAGAAGGTCTCATCATAGTCAACCCCTTAAACTTGTCGAAAACCTTTTGCGACAAGTCGAGCTTTGTAGACAGTAATATTACCGTCAGCGTCAGTCTTCTTCTTGAAGATCCATTTATTCTCAATTGCTTGCCGATCATCGGGCAAGTTAACCAAAGTCCATACTTTGTTCTCATACATGGATCCCATCTCGGATTTCATGGCTTCAAGCCATTTTGCGGAATCTGGGCTCACCATCGCTTCTTCATAGTTCGTAGGTTCATCATGATCTAGCAGCATGATTTCCAGAACAGGATTACCGTACCACTCTGGCACAAATCTCACTCTGGTTGATCTACGAGGTTCAGTAGTATCTTGTCCTGAAGTTTCATGATCATTATCATTAGCTTCCTCACTAATTGGTGTAGGTGTCGCAGAAACAGTTTTCTGTGATGTACTACTTTCCAATAAGGGAGCAGGTACAGTTACCTCATCAAGTTCTACTTTCCTCCCACTCACATCTTTTGAGAGAAACTCCTTCTCCAGAAAGTTTCCGAATTTAGCAACAAAAGTCTTGCCTTCGGATCTGTGATAGAAGGTGTATCCAATAGTTTCCTTTGGATATCCTATGAAGACACATTTCTCCGATTTGGGTTCGAGCTTATCAGGTTGAAGCTTTTTCACATAAGCATCGCAGCCCCAAACTTTCAGAAACGACAACTTTGATTTCTTGCCAAACCATAGTTCATAAGGCGTTGCCTCAACGGATTTTGATGGTGCCCTATTTAACGTGAATGCGGCCGTCTCTAAAGCATAATCCCAAAACGATAGTGGTAAATCAGTAAGAGACATCATAGATCGCACCATATCTAATAAAGTACGATTACGATGTTCGGACACACCATTACGCTGTGGTGTTCCGGGTGGCGTGAGTTGCGAAACTATTCCGCATTGTTTCAAATCTACACCAAATCATAACCCAAATATTCTCCTCCACGATCAGATCGTAGAAACTTTATTTTCTTGTTACGATGAATTTCAACTTCACTCTGAAATTCTTTAAACTTTTCAAATGTTTCAGACTTATGTTTCATTAAGTAGATATACCCATATTTGCTTAAGTCATCTGTGAAGGTGAGAAAATAACGATATCCGCCACGAGCCTCAATATTCATCGGACCACATACATCTGTATGTATGATTTCCAACAAATCTGTTGCTCTCTCCATAGTACCGGAGAACTGTGTTTTAGTCATCTTGCCCATGAGGCACGGTTCGCAAGTACCAAGTGATTCATAATCAAGTGGCTCCAAATGTCCATCAGTATGGAGTTTCTTCATGCGCTTTACACCAATATGACCTAAACGGTAGTGCCACAAATATGTTGCACCACCATCATCAACTCTGCATCTTTTGGCTTCAACATTATGAATATGTGTGTCACTACTATCGAGATTCAATAAGAATAGACCACTCTTTAAGGGTGCATGACCATAAAAGATATTACTCATATAAATAGAACAACCATTATTCTCTGATTTAAATGAATAACCGTCTCGCATGAAACAAGATCCAGATATAATGTTCATGCTCAACGCTGGCACCAAATAACAATTATTTAGGTCCAATACTAATCCCGAAGGTAGATGCAGAGGTAGCGTGCCGACCGCGATCACATCGACTTTCGAACCGTTTCCCACGCGCATCGTCACCTCGTCCTTAGCCAATCTTCACTTAATCCGTAGTCCCTGTTTCGAGTTGCAAATATTAGCAACAGAACCAGTATCAAATACCCAGGTGCTAATGCGAGCATTAGTAAGGTACACATCAATAACATGTATATCACATATACCTTTGTTCACCTTGCCATCCTTCTTATCCGCCAAATACTTGGGGCAGTTCCGCTTCCAGTGACCAGTCTGCTTGTAGTAGAAGCACTCAGTTTCAGGCTTAGGTCCAAACTTGGGTTTCTTCTCTTGAGCAGCAACTTGCTTGTTTTTCTTCTTGAAGTTCCCTTTCTTCTTCCCTCTGCCCTTTTTCTTGAAACTAGTGGTCTTGTTGACCATCAACACTTGATGCTCCTTTTTGATTTCTACCTCCGCAGCTTTCAGCATTGCGAAGAGCTCGGGAATAGTCTTATTCATCCCTTGCATATTATAGTTCATCACGAAGCTCTTGTAGCTTGGTGGCAATGATTGGAGAATTTTGACGCAATCATCTGGAAGATTAACTCCCATCTGAATCAAGTGATTATTATACCCAGACATTTTGAGTATATGCTCACTGACAGAACTGTTCTCCTCCATCTTGCAGCTATAGAACTTATTGGAGACTTCATATCTCTCAATCCGGGCATTTGCTTGAAATATTAACTTCAACTCCTGGAACATCTCATATACTCCATGACGTTCAAAACGTTGTTGAAGTCCCGATTCTAAGTCGTAAAGCATGGCACACTGAACTATCGAGTAGTCATCGACTTTGCTCTACCAGACGTTCATAACATCTGGTGTTGCTGCAGCAGCAGGCCTGGCACCCAGCGGTGCTTCTAGGACGTAATTCTTCTGTGCAGCAATGAGGATAATCCTCAAGTTACGGACCTAGTCCGTGTAATTGCTACCATCATCTTTCAACTTTTCCTTCTCAAGGAACGCATTAAAATTCAACGGAACAATAGCACGGGCCATCTATCTACAATCAAACATACATAAGCAAGATACTATCAGGTACTAAGTTAATGATAAATTTAAGTTCAATTAATCAAATTACTTAAAGAACTCCCACTTAGATAGACATCCCTCTAATCCTCTAAGTGATCACGTGATCCAAATCAACTAAACCATGTCCGATCATCACGTGAGATGGAGTAGTTTCATTGGTGAACATCACTATGTTGATCATATCTACTATATGATTCACGCTCGACCTTTCGGTCTCCGTGTTCCGAGGCCATATCTGCATATGCTTGGCTCGTCAAGTATAACTTGAGTATTCCGCGTGTGCAACTGTTTTGCACCCGTTGTATTTGAACGTAGAGCCTATCACACCCGATCATCATGTGGTGTCTCAGCACGAAGAACTTTCGCAACGGTGCATACTCAGGGAGAACACTTCTTGATAATTTAGTGAGAGATCATCTTATAATGCTACCGTCAATCAAAACAAGATAAGATACATAAAAGATAAACATCACATGCAATCAATATAAGTGATATGATATGGCCATCATCATCTTGTGCCTGTGATCTCCATCTCCGAAGCACCGTCATGATCACCATCGTCACCGGCGCGAAACCTTGATCTCCATCGTAGCATCATTGTCATCTCGCCAATCTTATGCTTCCACGACTATCGCTACCGCTTAGTGATAAAGTAAAGCATTACAGCGCGATTGCATTGCATACAATAAAGCGACAACCATATGGCTCCTGCCAGTTGCCAATAACATGGTTACAAAACATGATCATCTCATACAATAAAATTCAGCATCATGTCTTGACCATATCACATCACAACATGCCCTGCAAAAACAAGTTAGACGTCCTCTACTTTGTTGTTGCAAGTTTTACGTGGCTGCTACGGGCTTAAGCAAGAACCAATCTTACCTACGCATCAAAACAAAAATGATAGTTTGTCAAGTTGGTGCAGTTTTAACCTTCGCAAGGACCGGGCGTAGCCACACTCGGTTCCACTAAAGTTGGAGAAACTGTCACCCGCAAGCCACCTATGTGCAAAGCACGTCGGGAGAACCGGTCTCGCGTAAGCGTACGCGTAATGTCGGTCCGGGCCGCCTCATCCAACAATACCGCCGAACCAAAGTATGACATGCTGGCAAGCAGTATGACTTATATCGCCCACAACTCACTTGTGTTCTACTCGTGCATATAACATCAACACATAAAACCTAGGCTCGGATGCCACTGTTGGGGAACGTAGTAATTTCAAAAAAATTCCTACGCACACACAAGATCATGGTGATCCATAGCAACGAGAGGGGAGAGTGTGATCTACGTACCCTTGTAGATCGACAACGGAAGTGTTTGGTTGATGTAGTCGTACGTCTCCACGGCCCGACCGATCAAGCACCGAAACTACGGCACCTCCGAGTTCTAGCACACGTTCAGCACGATGACGATCCCTGGACTCCAATCCAGCAAAGTGTCGGGGAAGAGTTCCGTCAGCACGACGGCGTGGTGACGATCTTGATGTACTACTGTCGCAGGGCTTCGCCTAAGCACCACTACAATATTATCGAGGACTATGGTGGCAGGGGGCGCCGCACATGGCTAAGAATATGATCACGTGGATCAACTTGTGTTCCTCTGGGGTGCCCCTGCCTCTGTATATAAAGGCTCAAGGGGGGGGGGGTGCGGCCGGCCTAGGAGAGGCGCGCCAGGAGGAGTCCTACTCCCTCCGGGAGTAGGATTCCGCCTCCCCCCAATCCTAGTTGGAATAGGATTCGCGGAGGGGGAAAAGAGAAAAGGGGGGCCGGGCCCCTCTCCTTGTCCTATTCGGACCAAGGGAGGGGAGGGGCGCGTGGCCCATCTCCGGCTGCCTCTTCTCTTTTCCACTAAGGCCCACTAAGGCCCATATAGCTCCCAGGGGGTTCCAGTAACCTCCCGGTACTCCGGTAAAATCCCGATTTCACCCGGAACACTTCCGATATCCAAACATAGGCTTCCAATATATCAATATTTATGTCTCGACCATTTCGAGACTCCTCGTCATGTCCGTGATCACATCCGGGACTCCGAACAACCTTCGGTACATCAAAATGTATAAACTCATAATATAACTGTCATCGAAACCTTAAGCGTGCGGACCCTATGGATTCGAGAACAATGTAGACATGACCGAGACATGTCTCCGGTCAATAACCAATAGCGGGACCTGGGTGCCCATATTGGGTCCTACATATTCTACGAAGATCTTTATCGGTCAGACCGCATAACAACATACGTTGTTCCTTTTGTCATTAGTATGTTACTTGCCCGAGATTCGATCGTCGGTATCCAATACCTAGTTCAATCTCGTTACCGGCAAGTCTCTTTACTCGTTCCGTAATACATCATCTCGCAACTAACTCATTAGTTGCATTGCTTGCAAGGCTTAAGTGATGTGCATTACCGAGAGGGCCCAGAGATACCTCTCTGACGATCGGAGTGACAAATCCTAATCTCGAAATACGTCAACCCAACATGTACCTTTGGAGACACCTGTAGAGCACCTTTATAATCACCCAATACGTTTTGACGTTTGGTAGAACACAAGGTGTTCCTCCGGCACATGGGAGTTACATAATCTCATAGTCATAGGAACATGTATAAGTCATGAAGAAAGCAATAGCAACATACTAAACGATCGGGTGCTAAGCTAATGGAATGGGTCATGTCAATCAGATCATTCAACCAATGATGCGATCCCGTTAATCAAATAACAACTCTTTGTCCATGGTCAGGAAACATAACCATCTTTGATTAACGAGCTAGTCTAGTAGAGGCATACTAGTGACACTCTGTTTTGTCTATGTATTCACACATGTATTATGTTTCCGGCTAATATAATTCTAGCATGAATAATAAACTTTTATCATGATATAAGGAAATAAATAATAACTTTATTATTGCCTCTAGGGCATATTTCCTTCATCCTATGGTTCAAGGGCTCTTTTGTGGAGACCCTAAAGGGATGGAAATCCGGGTGGTTTTACATCACCGAGCCGCGCGATCCGGAATGGACCGCAGCCCCCGAGTTCCGATCCGGACCCCCCATGCGGCTTGTGTCCTGGAAAGAGACGGGCTTGTCGTGGGGTGATGAAAAAGAGGTGACCGGATTGCAAACATGCATCCAATCACTAGTGAACAAGCCAGTCCGGCTTGTTAATGTAATCCAGGTTATGCTCGTCCGCCGGATCCTCCCATGGCAACAACGGGATTTTAATCTGTGGGAGTTCGACCCAGCGCAGCATCGTACCCTCAACATGCTCTTTGACACGACGTACGAAGATGCCTGGAGGATAATCAAACGAAGATGCTTGAGAGAATTTAGATCCATGAGAACGAAGAGATCACGAGCTGATTAAAACTCACTTGAACGAAGCACCGGTAAAATTTGAGAATGATAGTTGAAAGCTGAGAATGAATAAACCTGAATTGATGGACTCCGGATAATCAAACTGAAAAGACTCCTGAATTTGCACCGGATGGTTGAAAAGAAATCTCACAATCGAAAACAATTATGATAGGATGGCAACAAGCTAGTATCACAAATCTTGAAAAGAATGAAGCAAGATTGAGAGAAAAATCTTCTTCGTCTTCAAAATCCGAGAATGACGACGAGAAACACCACCATGAATTATTGAGGCACTCCGGAATGAATAATGGAAAGGTTGAGCCAACGATGAAAAGAATTAGAAAGATCTTGGAGAAAAGCATTTGACTGATGATAAATCATTCTTACGTCATACTTCGAAAGGAAATTTAGAATACCTCCGGGAAAATAAGAAGAGTCAGGTAAGATCCTGGGAAAAGACCTGTGGGTTAGGGCCCACTCAAAAGAAAGACCGTTGAAAAGATTTAAAAGAGAGGTTGCACCGGTTGAATTAAAAAGCTTGAATGAGATAATAACCTCGAAAGAGCTTGAATGGATTAAGAGTGGAAACACGAATCTTCTGAGCTATCTTGAGCACTCCGGAACAAATGAATAGCGAGAGGTGGATGATAAAGAATTGCACCGGTAAGAAAAAGGTATTTGCAACGAGGAAAGGATATAATTGGCAAAGCTTGAATTGAAACCACCGGCGAAGAAAAAGAATGAATAATGATGAACTAGAAGCTTCGTTAAAAACTTCATAAGAATCACCGGATAAGGATATTGATTGAAAAGAATGGAGAGACTTCACATCAGTAAGAGGGATACTCAATTAAGAAATCTGAGTCCTTAAAGAAAACAAGGGAGGGAGGGCGGGAAAAACAAAGGCAACTTGGAGATGGATGACCCAAACAACGTTGAGAAGAACTGGTACTTGATCTTGTGAATGTTGACGAGATTGGATCCACTTAAGAGAAACACACCGGTTGAGAAAAAGATTGACATGACAAACTCGATGATCGAGAAGGATTAGTATTAACATAGGAATATGAGAACACCACTTAAACAAGGGATGGAATCAACATTTGACTTCGAAGCAACTCGAATACCACAACTCAAAACAAAACAAAGGATTGGTTTGCAGAATAAGCCGGAACAAACATATGATAGAGATTTCGTCCGAAGTTTTCGTGGTGGGGCCTACACGGGCTCGATCATACAGCACCATCATGTACACGGCAGTGCACATGACATACGAAGCGTCCCTGAGTTGGCATAGCCAAGGACTCTTTAAGACACAACGAGAACACTGTAAAACCTACCGTGAATAGGCGGACCACTAGATGTCGAACCCCAATTTCATATCATACATCTGTTAGAAAGATATCCTAAGAGCTACTTGAATTCCCACCTATGAAACTCCCGAAATTTTCCGGTTATGCAATCAGGTGTTGGGGATACAGGGGAAGCATAATATCTCACCCAAAACTAGCAAATCCTACATCCAGCTGTATCCATCCTTCAACACATAACCAAGAAACCTTCGGAAATCATCTACCTCAAGCTTCGAAAAGCATCCGTTATACAAGTTATGGCGATACTCCCGAACTCCCGCCCCAGTACTGGGTGGCGTTGAGGTTATCTCACCAACAAACTGCATAAAAGAGATTTTTGATTTCGGCGTACTAAACTCAGGTATTCCAGAACTGCAACGATAAAATTATGACGACAACACCTCAGAGCTCAACTCCCCGGGACACTTCCACTAAACCCATGACAGGAGGCACCAAGACAATGTTCTCGTCATAAAACCATCAGAATGATTCCAAGATACCCGCATGATCCTAAAAAAATTTTAAGTGAAATTTGAGAAGAGAAGAGTCAAAACTCTACGTCAGGATGCCTTACCAGAGCGATGAGGAGACTGGGGAGTAAAAAGAATTCCTAAACTCTCCGATATATAATTCCTAGATGACTCAAAACATTTTTCTAGACTCAACTCGTCCGCTAATTCGATCAAGCAGTGGGGGCTCCTAAGGTCGGGGATGGCTCTAATACCAACTTAGAGACATAATCGCATTGAAGGCATATGTCGCAAGTGAGGTAATCTTCACACAACCCATGTAATACATAAGGGAAAGAGATACATAGATGGCTTACACTCGCCACTTCACACAATTACAAGAATAAAGCATTACATCATACAAATACAATCAAGGTCCGACTACGGAACCAAAATAAAAGAAGAACCCCAAATGCGATAAAGGTCCCCGATCGACCCCAACTGGGCTCCACTACTGATCAGCTAGAACGAAACAACATAAAGGACAAGATCTTCATCGAGCTCCTCCTGAGCTTGGTTGCGTCGTCTGCACGGACTCATCGGCACCTGCAAGCTGGTTTTGGAAGTATCTATGAGTCACAGGGACTTAGCAATCTCACACCCTCGCGATCAAGACTATTTAAGCTTATGAGTAAGGTAAAAGGTATGAGGTGGAGCTGCAGCATGCGACTAGCATATATGGTGGCTAACATACGCAAAAGAGAGCAAGAAGAGAAGGCAAAGCACGGTCGAGAAATCTATGATCAAGAAGTGATCCTATAGCAACCTATGTCAAGCATAACTCCAACAACCGTGTTCACTTCCCGGACTCCGCCGGAAAGAGACCGTCATGGTTACACACGCGGTTGATTCATTTTAATTAAGGTCAACTTCAGGTTTTCTACAACCGGACGTTAACAAATTCCCATCTGCCCATAACTGCAGGCACGGCTTTCGAAAGTTCAAATCCCTGCAGGGGTGTCCCAACTTAGCCCATCACAAGCTCTCACGGTCAGTGAAGGAATAGGCCTCCTCCCGAGACGTTCCGATCAGACTCATTATCTCGGTACTCCAAGACATCCTCGACAATGGTAAAACAAGTCTAGCAAGACCACCCGCTGTGCCGACATCCCGATAGGAGCTGCACATATCTCGTTCTCAGGGCACACCGGATAAGCTAAGCATACAGGAGCCGACGTAACCCAAGTTGCCAAGGGATGGCCCTGCACGGTGCTCTGGGTTGGACCAACACTTAGACAAGCACTGGCCCGGGGGGGGGGGGGGTTAAAATAAGATGGCCCTTGGGCACGCGACCCCCAAGGGAAAAGAAAAGGCTGGGTGGCAAATGGAAAAACCAAGGTTGGGCCTTGCCGGAGGACTTTTATTCAAAGCGAACTGTCAAGGGGTTCCCATTATAACCCAACCGTGTAAGGAACGCAAAATCCGGGAACATAACACCGATATGACAGAAACTAGGGCGGCAAGAGTGGAACAAAACACCAGGCATAAGGCCGAGCCTTCCACCCTTTACCAAGTATATAGATGCATTAACTAAATAAGATATATTGTGATATCCCAACATGTAAATAAATGTCCCGACAAGGAACGACCTCCAATCTTCACCTGCAACTAGCAACGCTATAAGAGGGGCTGAGCAAAGCGGTAACATAGCCAATCAACGGTTTGCTAGGACATGGTGGGTTAGAGGTTTGACATGGCAATTGGGAGGCTGACAAGCAAAAGGTAGGCATCGTAGCATTGGCATAGCAAGAGGGAGCAAACTAGCATAGCAAAGATAGTAGTGATTTCGAGGGTATGATCATCTTGCCTGAAATCCCGCAAGGAAGAAGAACGAGTCATGAAGAAGATAAACAGACGTAGTCGAACGGATCCTCACAAACACGGCGTTACCGGAACCAACCCGAAGAAGCAATCACCGTAAAGAAGCACACACCATAGTAAACAACCACGACATAGACATGGCATGATGCACAAACAATTATGATGCATGTCCGGTTTAAATATGCATGGCATGGCAAAGTGCACAAGCAATCCTACAAATTAAGTGGAGCTCAATATGCATCAGGATGTATATTGACAAAACACCACATCAATTATTTAGTTCTCTCTCGTTTATGTACCCCAACAATATTAAATGTTGATTAACATGGAAAGATGGTGATGCAAAGTCAAACTACCTATCTAGTCAAGTTTAAATGAGGCCAGAAGCAACGAACAACAATTCCAGAAACTCCTCGTATGCATATATTAGGCTTGGTACTGTTCTGCCCTAAACCATATTTTATAGTTGTTAAACATGCAAAATGATGCCACCATGTTAAACTAGGCAAAATTCTACCCCATTTACATATAAAGTTTTAGGGTTAGGGGGGTTTTAGGAGCGTTACGGAGCCTCCGATCGCGATCTGACGGACCAGAACGGAGGGGGGTTTATGTGGGCTGCAGGTGGGTTGTGAAAAGAGGTTGGGCTGAGATGAGAGGAGAGGAGTGCAGCCCGGCAACTATTTCCGGAGACCGAAAACGTCCGACGAAAAGACCGACTATATTGCCGCTATAGTTTAATGGTTGGGCTATCAAACGAACTCCGAATTCGATGAAACTTGACAGGCGGTCTATCAACACTAAAATAAGACCACACGTCAACTCTCATCCCATTCCGTGAATATTTTCCGGCCACTTATAAAATACTATTTCGGACATGCCGCGGGCGCGTGCAAGTGTGTCTGGGCTCAGACCGGACAACAGACGGAACGAGTAGACCGGGACGGATGCAAGTTTTGAAAACATGATGATGCAATGCACATGATGACAAGACAAATGCAACACGCAAGCGAATGACACGGCAACGGCAATGAATAATTGAACGACACCTGGCACATCGGTCTCGGGGTGTTACAAGGACCATGGGTTGAACTTTGGGGCGACTGGCTCTATCACGTATACGTCCCGTAGCGCACGCTTCCGCTCCTGCTTGGGAATGTGGGTTGCGTATATCATGTTCACCGTCCGCACTTGTGGGGGAAAGCCTTTCTGTCCATTGTTGTTCGGCGGCTTGGGCTCCTCGTCATCACTGTGCAGCCCCTTGTCTCTGTTTTCGGCCCTTAACTTGCCTGCCTGCTTAAACACCCAACAATCTCTGTTAGTGTGATTGGCTGGCCTTTCGGGGGCGCCATGTATCTGGCACAAGCGATCGAGTATTCGGTCCAAACTGGACGGGCCCTGAGCATTCTTTTTGAATGGCTTTTTCCGCTGACCGGATTTATAGCCTTTGAATCCGGCATTGACTGTCATGTCTTCATTGTTGTCGCTGCTAACGTGGCGTTTTTGCTTATTCCGACGTGTCCTGCCACTTTTGTCCTTGGTATCCGAATTACCAGGGTTCTTTGATAAGTTGTTACTGCGAGCTAGCCAGCTGTCTTCTCCCGCGCAAAAGCGCGTGATGAGTGTCGTGAGGGCTGCCATAGATTTCGGCTTTTCCTGTCCCAGGTGCCGGGCAAGCCACTTGTCGCGGATGTTATGCTTGAAGGCTGCTAGGGCCTCTGCATCCGGATAGTCGACTATCTGGTTTTTCTTTGTTAGGAACCATGTCCAGAATTGTCTGGCCGATTCCTCTGGCTGCTGAATTATGTGGCTTAAGTCGTCGACATCCGGTGGTCGCACATAAGTGCCCCGGAAGTTGTCGAGGAATGCGGCTTCCAGGTCCTCCCAAGAACCGATTGAGTCTGCTGGCAAGCTGTTAAGCCAATGTCGGGCCTGTCCTTTAAGTTTGAGCGGGAGGTATTTGATGGCGTGTAGATCATCGCCGCGTGCCATGTGGATGTGAAGGAGATAATCCTGGATCCATATCGCCGGGTCTGTTGTGCCATCATATGATTCGATATTTACGGGTTTGAAACCCTCTGGGATTTTATGATCCATTACTTCATTCGTGTAGCATAGCGGGTGTGCGGCGCCTCTATATAGGGCTATATCACAACGCAGCTTGGAAGAGCTATGTCTATTGTGTTCGGCCCGGCCGGATTTGTTGTATCCGGAGTGGAGATCATTGTCACATGCCGTAGAGCGCCTGCGTGATCCGTAGATCGATCTTGTTTGTCTTGCCTTATCCTCCAGTATGTCTTGCAGGTCGGGCGCATTTTCCCGTGCCTTATTTGAGCGGCGTCGGGGCATGGCTTGGGTGGAGGGCCGAGAGGCCTCTCTGTCGCGGCCGCGAGGTGGCCGGTCTGCCATGTCATGCGCTGGTGATGTAGGTGCTTCCTCCTCTGATCGGGGTAGCGGCCTGCGCATCGGGTAATTCTTGGAGGGGTGTTCGAGTTCATACTCTTCGGCCGCAAGGACTTCAGTCCATCTGTCACCTAGCAAATCTTGGGCAGCTCTAAGTTGTTGCTGCTTTTTCTTGAGGGTGCTTGCCGTGGCTAAAAGCCTGCGTTTGAAACGCTCTTGTTCGGCGGGGTCTGATGGTATGACGAATTCATCGTCATCGAGGCTTGCCTCGTCTTTAGAGGGAGGCATGTAGTTATCATCCTCGACCTCTTGGTCTACCGCTCTCTCATGAGGGCTGGCTTCTCCATCTTCCTGTACCGAATCTTGCTGAGGTGGGTGTTCTTCGGCGCTATCCGGGGTAGTATTATCTCCCGTGCCGGAATCACCGTTTTTGCTTTGGCGGGATTTAGAGCGGCGCCGCTGACGCCGGCGCTTTGACTATTTCTTGGGCGTGTCATCTACCACTGTTCCATCGCCGTCTCCATCTTTTGGAGTATCCACCATATATATGTCATATGACGAGGTGGCCTTCCAGCGCCCTACAGGTGCTGATTCTTGTTCGTCTCCTACATCGTCGTCCATACCATCGATCTCTTCGGAGCCGAAGTCAAGCATGTCGGTTAAGTCGTCGACAGTGGCTACAAAGTGGGTGGTGGGTGGGCTTTGAATTTCTTCATTGTCCGTATCCCATCCTTGCTGACTGTAATCCGGCCAGGGCTCTCCTGATAAATAGAGAGACTTAAGAGAATTCAGGATGACGCCAAAAGGCGAGTCCTGAAAGATGTCTGCGGCGGTGAACTCCATTACCGCCGTCGAGGGCCGTCGAGTGAACAACAACCGTCGCTGTGGATCCGGCAAGACCTCGGAGATCGACTTCGTGGACCGACAAGTACCCCAACGTCATGTGTACAACGACCGTCGTCGAAGACCCGGATAGCAAAACGTCAAGTACCTGTGACTAAAGAACGCCATGTACCTCTCAGAAAAATGAACATGTACCACTACGTCCAAAGACCTCGAAACCGTCAAGTCCGACAACGATTGTGCACAGCTACCGATGACGTGCATGTTGCCAAGTACCCTATCCGGATCGTCATGTTCCAATACCGTCGCCGAGATCGTGAGAACCTCTACCGTCGAACCTAGAGCGTGCGAGAATGTCTACTTCCACTATCACCGTCGTGAGAACAACTACTTCCTCTACGAACTCGAACTGCTCGAGAATGCTCCCTTGGAAGGTATAACCACCGAGACGACGCCCATGAATCGAATGTTGTGTGATGTATGAGATGCTTGTGTTTGCACCATGTCCGAATTGTCACTCGTTTCCATGCCAATAACCCGTGGGAACCCGGTAGTCCGGAGCACCCCACAATCTCTAGCATGTTTCGCACATCCGCACGCTTCCTTTTGCACCGGTATCTCCATGAGCTACCGGAACCGATATGTTGCCGTGGCATCATTTTCGGATTCGTTGCCGTGGCACCCCTTTCTTCCACCACGGCGACAAATGCTTCATAACATGCTCATGTCAACATTTTCATAAAATTGCATCAACTTGTCCATGTCATCCGCATCATGATAACAACAATTGAAATGTTTAAATTGTTGTTGCAATAAATTACTAAGGCATATGAGGAGTTTCCGGACTTGTTGTTTGTTGTTTTGGCCTCATTTAAACTTTCCTAGTTAGGTAGTTTAATTATGTTTCACCTCTTGCCATGCTAACAACATTTAATCTTGTTGGGTACATAAACGAGAGAGAACTTAATAATTGATGTGGTGTTCCGTCAATACGCAACCCGTGCATATTGAGCTCCACTTAACTTGTAGTTTGTTTGTGCACTTTGCCATGCCACGCGTCTTCAAACCGTACATGCATCATAATTGTTTGTGCATCATGCCATGATTATGTGTTGGTTGTTTACTATGTTGTTTGCTTCTTTCCGGTGTTGCTTCTTCGGGTTAGTTCCGATAACGTCGTGTCTATGAGGATCCGCTCGACTACGTCCGTTTGTCTTCTACATGGACTCGTTCTTCTTCCTTGCGGGATCACAGGCAAGATGATCATACCCTCGAAATCACTTCTATGTTTGCTTGCTAGTTGCTTGCTCTTTTGCTATGCCTATGCTGTGATACCTACCACTTGCTTATCATCCCTCCTATATTGTTGAACCAAGCCTCTAACCCACCTTGTCCTAGCAAACCGTTGATTGGCTATGTTACCGCTTTGCTCAGCCCCTCTTATAGTGTTGTTAGTTGCAGGTGAAGATTGAAGTTTGTTCCTTGTTGGGACATGCAGATGTTGTTCCTTGTTGGAACATGTTTACTTGTTGGGATATCACGATATCTCTTATTTAATTAAGGCATCTATATACTTGGTAAAGGGTGGAAGGCTCGACCTTATGCCTGGTGTTTTGTTCCACTCTTGCCGCCCTAGTTTCCGTCACATCGGTGTTATGTTCCCGGATTTTGCGTTCCATACGCGGTTGGGCTATTATGGGAACCCCTTGATAGTTCGCCTAGTAAAGCTCTTCCAGCAATGCCCAACATTGGTTTTTACCATTTTCCACCTAGCCTTTTCTTTCCCTTGGGTTCTGCAGACTCAAGGGTCATCATTATTTTACCCCCCGGGCCAGTGCTCCTCTTAGTGTTGGTCCACCTGTCAGCTGCCGGTGGCCACCAGGGGCAACTTTGGGCTGGCCTACCCGTACCTAAGACAATCTGAGTGTGCCCTGAGAAAGAGATATGTGCAGCTCCTATCGGGATTTTTCGGCACATTCGGGCGGTGTTGCTGGTTTAGTTTTACCATGTCGAAATGTCTTGTTGTACCGGGATACCGAGTCTGATCGGATTGTCTCGGGAGGAGGTCTATTCCTTCGTTGACCGTGAGAGCTTGTGATGGGCTAAGTTGGGACACCCCTGCAGGGATTTGAACTTTCGAAAGCCGTGCCCGCGGTTATGGGCAGATGGGAATTTGTTAATGTTCGGTTGTAGATAACTTGAACCTTAACTTAATTAAAATGCATCAACCACGTGTGTAACCGTGATGGTCTCTTTCCGGTGGAGTCCGGGAAGTGAACACGGTTGTTGGAGTTATGCTTGACGTAGGTTGTTTTAGGATCACTTCTTGATCATACTTTTATCGACCGTGCTTTGCCTTCTCTTCTCGCTCTCATTTACGTATGTTAGCCACCATTTATGCTAGTCGCTTGCTGCAGCTCCACCTCATACCTTTTACCTTACCCATAAGCTTAAATAGTCTTGATCGCGAGGGTGCGAGATTGCTGAGTCCCCGTGGCTCACAGTTACTTCAAAAACCAGCTTGCAGGTGGCGATGAGTCCGTGCAGACGACGCTACCAAGCTCAGGAGGAGCTCGATGAAGATCGTGTTCTTTATGTTGTTCCGTTTTCCAGTTGATCAGTAGTGGAGCCCAGTTGGGGTCGATCGAGGACCGTGTCGCATTTGGGGTTCTTCTTTTATTTTGGCTCCGTAGTCGGGCCTTGTTTGTAACTGGTTGATGTAATGCTTTACTTATGTATTTGTGTGAAGTGGCGATTGTAAGCCAACTATGTATCTCTTTCCCTTATGTATTACATGGGTTGTGTGAAGATTACCTCACTTGCGACATTGCTTTCAATGCGGTTATGCCTCTAAGTCGTGCTTCGACACGTGGGAGATATAGCCGCATCGAGGGCATTACAAGTTGGTATCAGAGCCTTCCCCGACCCTAGGAGCCCCCACTGCTTGATCGAATTAGCGGACGTTGTTGAGTCTAGAAAAATGTTTTGAGTCATTTAGGAATTATATATCGGAGAGCTTAGGAATTATTTTTACTTCCCAGTCCCTTCATCGCTCTGGTAAGGCATCCTGACGTAGAGTTTTGACTCTTCTCTTCTCAAATTTCACAAAAAAAAATTTAGGATCACGCGGGTATCTTGGAATCGTTCCGATGGTTTTGTGACGAGAACATTGTCTTGGTGCTTCCTGTCAGGGGTTTTGTGGAAGTGTCCCGGGGAGTTGAGCTCCGAGGTGTTGTCGTCACAATTTTATCGTTGCAGTTCTGGAATACCTGAGTTTAGTACGCCGACATCGAAAATCTCTTTTATGCAGTTCGTTTGTGAGATAACCTCGAAGCCACCCAGTACTGGGGCGGGAGTTCGGGAGTATTGCCATAACTTGTATAACGGATGCTTTTCGAAGGTTGAGGTAGACGATTTCCGAAGGTTTCTTGGTTATGTGTTGAAGGATGGATACAGCTGGATGTAGGATTTGCTAGTTTGGGTGAGATATTATGCTACCCCTGTATCCCCAACACCTGATTGCATAACTGGGAAAGGTTCGGGAGTTTCATATGAAATCGGGGTTCGACGTCTAGTAGTCCGCCTATCCACGGTTGGTTTTACAGTGGTCTCATTGTGTCTTAAAGAGTCCTTGGCTATGCCGACTAGGGGACGCTTCGTATGTCATGTGCACTGCCTTGTACATGATGGTGTTGTACGATCGAGCCCGTGTAGGCCCCACCATGAAAACTTCGGACGAAATCTCTATCATATGTTTGTTCTGGCTTATTTTGCAAGCCAATCCTTTGTTTTTGTTTTGAGTTGTGGTATTCGAGTTGCTTCAATGTCAAGAGTTGATTCCATACTTTTCCTAAGCGGTATTCTCATACTTCTATGCGAATACTTTTCCTTCTTGATAATTGAGACTGTCATGTCAATCCTTTTTCAACCGGCGTGTTTCTCTTCAAGTGGATCCGATCATTCCAATATCTGCAATATTCAATCTCAGCTTTCTCAACGGTGTTCATTTCATTCGTCCCAGGTTGCCTTTGTTTTCCCACCCGCCCACCCTTTTTTTCAATGAATCCGATGTCTTAATCAAGTATCCTTTATTCTTGTGAAGTCTCTCCATTCTTTTCCTTCATATTCTTATCCGGTGTTCTCATGAAGATTCTAACGGAGCTTCAAGTTTGTCATTCCTCATTCCTTTTTCTTCTCCGGTGGTTTCAAGTCAAGCTTTGTTGATCTTATCCTTTTCCTCATTTCAATCCCTTCTCATACCGGTGCACCTAATAATCTTTCATCGCTCGCTATTCTATTGTTCCGGAGTGCTCAAGTTATCTCGAAGATTCATGTTTTCCACTTTGCTTTCATTCAAACTCTTTCGAGGATGTCCCCTCATTCAAGTCATTTAATTCAACCGGTGCTTTCTCTCTTTTGAATCATTTCAACGGTGTTTCTTTTGAGTGGGCCCTAACCCACATGTCTTTTCCCAGGATCTTACCTGACTCTTCTTATTTCCCGGAGATATCCTCAAATTTCTTTTCAAAGTTTGACGTAAGAATGAATTGTCATCAGTCATATGTTTTTTCTCCAAGATCTTTCAAATTCTTATCATCGTTGGTTCAACCTTTCCAATTTTAATTCCGGAGTGCCTCAATAATTCATGGTGGTGTTTCTCGTCGTCATTCTCGGAATTTGAAGACCGAAGAAGTTTTTCTCTTAATCTTGCTCCATTCTCTTCAAGACTCGTGGTGCTAGCTTGTTGCTATCCTCTCATAATTGTTTCGGTTGTGAAAATTCTTTTTATCCAGCCGGAGTAATTCAAGACTCTTTTCAGTTTGATTATCTGGAGCCCATCATCTAAGAGTTATTCATTCTCAGCTTTAAGATATCATTCTCCAAATCTTACCGGTGCATCGTTCAAGTGTTCTCTAATCAGCTCGTGATCTCTTCGTTATCATGGATCTAATTTCTCTCAGGCATCTTCGTTTATTGGCTGATTCTTCTCGGTGTTTCTTTATCTTCTCTTCGTTCTTAACCAATTCTTACGGTGGTTCGTTCAAGATTTCTCTTCCATATTAATTCGTTCGTGGTTTCAATTCTACCGGTGGATCGTTTAAGATTTTCTAAAGTTTGCGCTACATCTATCTTAATTTTTCTATGAGGATAAGTAGTGTGCCAAATCCGTTGCTTGTCATCAATTTAATTGGTGAAGGATAAGCATAATGTAATTCCTATTCTTGTTTCACCCATATGTTAATCTTTTCTCCAGGAGTTTTGTTCACGATGATTAAATTCTTGGTTTCAAGTGCTCGTCTTTCTTTCCCGGAGTTCCTACCTCTCACAATTATATCAGCACGGAGATCCATCTAAATCTTTACAAGGATTCACCTTGTGTTTTCAACTTCTTTTTTCCTTCCGTTTGATCATCCTTTTATTACCGGAGTTTCTTATTGGAGGCTATACATGATGGTTCATCAAGGATTTATTTCCTTCTCGAAGCGTTCATTAAGATTCTTTTCTAAGGAGCTCAAGTTTCTTCATTTTGCAATCCGGAGTGCTATTCTTCACGCATATCTTTTGACGTGGTGTTATGTCTTTCTTGATAATTTCCCGTCGTGCTCCGTGATGCACAAGTTATCAAGAATGAGATATTTAAATCCATCAATCTCGCCATTCGACTTATCTTGGGTAATATTTTCACCTAAAGCCTTCCCTAAGGATTGTTGTTATCTATGGTGCTCAGAAATGACCCAAGTTCTTTCATTTATCCCACGGTGAAAAAAGTTTCTCGTCTCCTTGTTCTTATCAATCCAATTCTTTTTCCCGCGAGTGGCATGTTGTCACCTCATAATTTGAGATGTACTCCATAAGACCATATCAAGCTTATTCTTTTCGTTGTCGGTTTTCCAACAATTCCGTTCTAGCATTTGTTGTAACGTGCTCTCATTTTCACTTCGTTCATTCCATTCTTATTTTGTTCTGGAGGCATTGTGATGCTGCTTTCTTCAACCATCATCTCGTTTTGTCAAATATCATGTTCATTTCGTGTTATCCATTTTACCGGAGTGTTGTGCCCTCTACTCAAGTTCCTTCATCTTATCAAGTCTTGCATCCCTTCTCAACCGGAGTGCTGCCCAAAGTTGTTCTTCCTTGTTTCCTCTTTGCTAACGGAGTGCTTTCAACTTCATTTATCTCCATTGTATTCTTTCTCGATATGGCTTAACCTTTGCAAGGTTCTTTGGTCTCACTCATTTGTCACAGACGCTACTTAGTTTTACCTCTTCTCTTTCTCTTCCGTTTTCCCCTCCGGTGCCATCCTAGATCTCGGGACGAGATCCTCTCGTGGTGGTGGAGTGTTGTGACACCCCGAGACCGATGCTCGAGAAGACTTCCAGGGTTTCCGGGTTTCGTTGTGTGTTTTGTTTGGTTCTTTGCATTCACCATTGCATCATGTGCATTGCATCATGTCATCATGCCATCATGTCATTAATCTATGCAACTCAAATAAATAAACCGTATGGATCTTCGGTCCATTTAAACCAAGGGAATTCACATGGTGATTCTCTTTATAACATATCCTCCCGATATTATGGAGCTATATTAAATAATCCATTCTTATGGAATCACCTTAAACACACTTGCAAAATATCCCAATGCCTTTGTGATCTTAATTCTTGGTCTCCAACCTTGCCCATAATTTCTTTCATCATTTTCCGGAGCTCCACCATCAATCTCAACATTTTTGGACACTTGAAAAACCTTGTCCTAGTTCAAACCATTTGAATTAAATTCAAATGAGTTTGAATTCAACTTCTCGCGTGTGACCATTTCTATTTTTCCAGGATCAAGCACAGTTTTGTGAGTCCGGGTAAATTATCCGCGTGTCCAATTTCTTCCCCAACACCTCCTTTCTTCTCCTTTTCTTCTATGTTATTTTCTGTTTCTAGGAAATAAGGGAGAGAAGGGAGCCTAGCAGGCCATTTAGGCCCAGCTGCACCTAAACCTGGCCGACCTCTAAGCCCATCTCCCATCCTAAACCTAGCCCGACCGCACCCTAGGCCCCGATCCTCATCTCCCTCGCGCACCCTCTCTCTCGTCCCCTCGCGCCGGCAAAGATCACTCGCTCGATCCCCTCGCGCTCCTCTATTCTCTCGCGTGCCTCCCTCTCCTGCGCGGTCGCCCGCTGCAGCGCCGAATCGCCGTCCTCGGCTACTCCGTTCCCGCGCGCGCCATGGCGCCCTCCAGCTGCGTCGTGCCCGTCGTGCGCCGCCGCCTGGCCCGTTCGCCCGCCTCCTCACACGACCACAGCGCCTCACCGGACCCGGGGAGCACCGCTGTCGCCTGCAGTCGTCGGCGCCCATAGCTCCTCGCCGGACCCGGTCCCGGTCCCCGCGCCCTCCTCCCTCTCCATGCGGCTCCCTCCCCGCGCCTCTGCTTCGCGCCTCCCAAGCAGTGCCTGGATGCTCTTCCTCCCGCTACATCCAGGAGCGCCACCACCAGCTCTCCGCATCGCGCCGTCCTTCCTCGCTGCCGGCATCCAGCCTCCCTGTGCTCGACCCCAGCCTTCTCTGCTTTGCCTTCTCGCCGGAGATTGCGTCCATGTCGTCTTCTTCACCTCCTGCCCGAGACCCACCTTCGGCCTCGCCATGGTTCGCATGTACCAGCTCCGTCCGACAAGGACGTCACCTCGCTGCCTTTCCTGTCGTTGCCAAGACTAGTGAACACAGGGACACAAGACCGCCTCTATGGTTTCCTGTCGACAAGTACCTTCTTCAAGCCTGGCAAGTACCTGGACGCCCGATGCCTAGAACGCCTACCGTCGACCCCGTGGACGTCAAGTACCTCTACGAACCGTGTACGACTACCGCCGCCGAGGGCCGTCGAGTGAACAACAACCGTCGCTGTGGATCCGGCAAGACCTCAGAGATCGACTTCGTGGACCGACAAGTACCCCAACGTCATGTGTACAACGACCGTCGTCGAAGACCCAGATAGCAAAACGTTAAGTACCTGTGACTGAAGAACGCCATGTACCTCTCCAAAAAACGAACATGTACCACTACGTCCGAAGACCTCGAAACCGTCAAGTCCGACAACGATTGTGCATAGCTACCGACGACGTGCATGTTGCCAAGTACCCTATCCGGATCGTCATGTCGAACTACTGTCGCTGAGAATGCGAGAACCTCTACCATCGACCCTAGAGCGTGCGAGAACGTCTACTTCCACTATTCCCGTCGCAAGAACAACTACTTCCTCTACAAACTCGAACCGCTCAAGAATGCTCCCTTGGAAGGTATAACCACCGAGACGACGCCCGTGAATCGAATGTTGTGTGATGTATGAGATGCTTGTGTTTGCACCGTGTCCGAATTGTCACTCGTTTCCATGCCACTAACCCGTGGGAACCCGATAGTCGGGAGCACCCCACCATCTCTAGCATGTTTCGCACATCCGCACACTTCCTTTTGCACCGGTATCTCCATAAGCTACCGGAACCGATATGTTGCCGTGGCATCATTTTCAGATTCGTTGCCGTGGCACCCCTTTCTTCCACCACGGCGACAAATGCTTCATAACATGCTCATGTCAACATTTTCATAAAATTGCATAAACTTGTCCATGTCATCCGCATCATGATAACAACAATTGAAATGTTTAAATTGTTGTTGCAATAAATTACTAAGGCATATGAGGAGTTTCCGGACTTGTTGTTTGTTGTTTTGGCCTCATTTAAACTTGCCTAGTTAGGTAGTTTAATTATGTTTCACCTCTTGCCATGCTAACAACATTTAATCTTGTTGGGTACATAAACGAGAGAGAACTTAATAATTGATGTGGTGTTCCGTCAATATGCAACCCGTGCATATTGAGCTCCACTTAACTTGTAGTTTGTTTGTGCACTTTTCCATGCCACGCTTCTTTAAACCGTACATGCATCATAATTGTTTGTGCATCATGCCATGATTATGTGTTGGTTGTTTACTATGTTGTTTGCTTCTTTCCGGTGTTGCTTCTTCGGGTTAGTTCCGATAACGTCGTGTGTATGGGGATCCGCTCTACTACGTCCGTTTGTCTTCTTCATGGACTCGTTCTTCTTCCTTGCGGGATCACAGGCAAGATGATCATACCCTCGAAATCACTTCTATCTTTGCTTGCTAGTTGCTCGCTCTTTTGCTATGCCTATGCTGCGATACCTACCACTTGCTTATCATGCCTCCTATATTGTTGAACCAAGCCTCTAACCCACCTTGTCCTAGCAAACCGTTGATTGGCTATGTTACCGCTTTGCTCAGCCCCTCTTATAGCGTTGTTAGTTGCAGGTGAGGATTGAAGTTTGTTCCTTGTTGGGACATGGTGATGTTGTTCCTTGTTGGAACATGTCTACTTGTTGGGATATCACAATATCTCTTATTTAATTAAGGCATCTATATACTTGGTAAAGGGTGGAAGGCTCGGCCTTATGCCTGGTGTTTTGTTCCACTCTTGCCGCCCTAGTTTCCGTCATATCGGTGTTATGTTCCCGGATTTTGCGTTACACGGCTGGGCTATTATGGGAACCCCTTGACAGTTCGCCTTAAGTAAAGCTCTTCCAGCAATGCCCAACATTGGTTTTTACCATTTGCCACCTAGCCTTTTCTTTCCCTTGGGTTCTGCATACTCAAGGGTCATCATTATTTTACCCCCCCCCCCCCGGGCCAGTGCTCCTCTGAGTGTTGGTCCACCTGTCAGCTGCCGGTGGCCACCAGGGGCAACTCTGGGCTGGCCTACCCATACCTAAGACAATCTGAGTGTGCCCTAAGACAATCTGGGTTTTGCAGCTCCTATCGGGATTTGTCGGCACATTCGGGCGGTGTTGCTGGTTTAGTTTTACGCTGTCGAAATGTCTTGTTGTACCGGGATACCGAGTCTGATCGGATTGTCTCGGGAGGAGGTCTATTCCTTCGTTGACCGAGAGAGCTTGTGATGGGCTAAGTTGGGACACCCCTGCAGGGATTTGAACTTTCGAAAGCCGTGCCTGCGGTTATGGGCAGATGGGAATTTGTTAATGTCCGGTTGTAGATAACTTGAACCTTAACTTAATTAAAATACATCAACCACATGTGTAACCGTGATGGTCTCTTTTCAGCGGAGTCCGGGAAGTGAACACGGTTGTTGGAGTTATGCTTGACGTAGGTTGTTTTAGGATCACTTCTTGATCATACTTTTATCGACCGTGCTTTGCCTTCTCTTCTCGCTCTCATTTACGTATGTTAGCCACCATTTATGCTAGTCGCTTGCTGCAGCTCCACCTCATACCTTTTACCTTACCGATAAGCTTAAATAGTGTTGATCGCGAGGGTGCGAGATTGCTGAGTCCCCGTGGCTCACAGTTACTTCAAAAACCAGCTTGCAGGTGCCGATGAGTCCATGCAGACGACGCTGCCAAGCTCAAGAGGAGCTCGATGAAGATCGTGTTCTTTATGTTGTTCCGTTTTCCAGTTGATCAGTAGTGGAGCCCAGTTGGGGTCGATCGGGGACCGTGTCGCATTTGGGGTTCTTCTTTTATTTTGGCTCCGTAATCGGGCCTTGTTTGTAACTGGTTGATGTAATGCTTTATTTATGTATCTGTGTGAAGTGGCGATTGTAAGCCAACTATGTATCTCTTTCCCTTGTGTATTACATGGGTTGTGTGAAGATTACCTCACTTGCGACATTGCTTTCAATGCGGTTATGCCTCTAAGTCGTGCTTCGACACGTGGGAGATATAGCCGCATCGAGGGCGTTACAAGGACACTGTCCGGGGGCAGAGCTAGATCATGCCCCTCGAGGTAGTGCGGCGCGCTTGGCCGTGGCTCGAACCCGTCGAAGATCAAGTCTCCGCGGATGTCAGCCGTGTAGTTTAAGCCTCCAAACCTGACTTGATGGCCAGGGGCGTAGCTTTCGATCTGTTCTAGCTGGCTGAGCGAATTGGCCCGTAGAGCGAAGCCGCCGAAGACGAAGATCTGTCCGGGGAGAAAAGTCTAACCCTGGATCACATCGTTGTTGATGATCAAAGGATCCATCGGGCCTAAAGGCGACGACACAGAGGAACTCTCAATGAAAGCACCAATGTCGGTGTCAAAACCGGCGGATCTCGGGTAGTAGGTCCCGAACTGTGCGTCTAGGCTGGATGGTAACAGGAGGCAGGGAACACGATGTTTTACCCAGGTTCGGGCCCTCTTGATGGAGGTAAAACCCTATGTCCTACTTGATTAATATTGATGATATGGGTAGTACAAGAGTAGATCTACCACGAGATCAAGGAGGCTAAACCCTAGAATCTAGCCTATGGTATGATTGTTGTATATGGAGTTGATGAAGTTGTCCTACGGACTAAAACCCTCCGGTTTATATAGACACGAGATAGGGTTAGGGTTACATAGAGTCGGTTACAATGGTAGGAGATCTTGAATATCCGCATCGCCAAGCTTGCCTTCCACGCTAAGGAATGTCCCATCCGGACACGGGACGAAGTCTTCAATCTTGTATCTTCATAGTCCTGGAGTCCGGCTGAAGGTATAGTCCGGCTACCCGAACACCCCCTAATCCAGGACTCCCTCAGCCGTCGTGCTACTTCAATCTCTGCTCTTCCTGCTCCAGCCGCTCAAACAAGCGCCGGCGGGACTGCCTGCTCCCTCCTCCCCACGGCCGGCTATGCTGCCGCGCAGGCCTCACCGCCCTACCGTACTCCCATCACTGGCCTAGCCATCCCTCTACTCACCCACACATGCTGTTATTCTCCGGCGACGGCAGACGAACCAGTAAACCCTCGTACAGTTGTACTCCGCTCCGCGTGGGAAACAACTGCCGAGTCTTCCCTGCCTCCGAGTCGTTCCCTTCCTAGGCCTCGCCGTCGTCCACCGCCCTGGTGCTCTCGGCGCGGCCTGGTCAACATGGTCAACGACCGACATGCATCTAAAGTGGACTGTACGTGGAGAGGCCGACAGTTGGGTCCACGGTCGCACGCAAGGAAATGCCTCCTTATTATGTGCAAAATAATGATTCCTCCACCTGACATCAGGGACCCACCGAAAGGGCCTCTGTATTTTGCGAAAAAAACGTTACCGCCGCTGACAGCTCGGACCCACCAGCTATATCTTCGCATGCAAGGAAGTGCCTCCTTATTACGCACAAAAAATGAATACTCACCCTGTTAGCTGGGACCCAGTATAGTGGCAAGCTGACTTGTGGGCCTACTAAGTTGATGGGGACGAAGGGCTTTGTCAACTTAGTCAATATGCACGATTCTAGCTCCAGTGACCGTACGATGTCCATCCAACGGCCGTAGTGCTTCTTCAACCTCTGGTCTTCTTGCTCCAGCCGCCCAAACTAGCGCCGGTCGTGCCTCGTGCTCCTGCCTCCCGTGGCCGGTTGTGATGCAGCGGAGGCCTCACCGCACCATACTACTCCCACCGCTGGCCAGGACATCCCTCTACTCACCCACACCTCCTGTTCATCCAGCCTCCACCGCGCGCTACTCTACCGGCTACGGTTCAACCAGCCCTCTCCATGGGCTCTTGTTCAACCACCCCTCCACGGGCTACTGTTCATCCTGCCATCTACTGTTCATCCTGCCCTCCACGGGGTGGTCCTGTTCATCCAGCCCTCCACGAGGTCCTATTCATCCAGCCCCAACCGGCTCGATCGATCGGGGTCCTGTTCATCCAGAGGCAACACCACAGGGTCCAGTTCATCCACCCCCACCGGGAATTGTTCATCCACCCCCCCACAATGCTCACTGTTCATCTAGAGGCAGCATCGATCGACTTCAACTAGCAGCAGTAGCGAAGGAATCACTCGATCGGGTTCAGTTAACAGCCATCAATCGATCGCTCGGGTTTAGTAACGCGTAGCCCGCAGTGCAATCGCTCGAGTTCAGTTAGAGCCCAACGCCTCGCTCGGGTTCAGTTAGAGCCAACGCCTCGCACACACGTGCGTACGTGTACGAGAGAAACGCGCATCGCTCGGCCCCTGACCTCCCACCGTAACCGGGAACTCCCCGAAATTTTCCTCGCCCTCGCTTCTACCATGGTTTTTTCTGTCATGGACGGCCCAAAGAATGTCATGCAGCTGCGTCGCCGGCCCGCCCAGGACGAAAAGCCCATTTTCTGTCATGATTTTTTGTCATAGAAGAAGGAGCCCACCACATCTATGATGATACCGGGTTTTGTCACAATTATCGTCATAGAAGTGTCATATGTATGACAAAAAAAAATTCGTTTGGCCCAAAATGTCACGGATGTGTCTTTTTTTGTAGTGTATGTTTGTAAACTTTCAACAAATTTTATTCATCATACTCTTTCTATGCAAGCTCATTACTCTCCATAAGATCTATATGATCTCTTTTATTTCTTTTTATTCGTTCTCTTTTCTTTTATTCACTCAAGATGATGGCAAAATAATCAAGCCCTTGACTCAACACTAATCTTTATTATGTATATAGCTTACGGACTCGATTACATAGAAGGATCATAGAGCAAAACTCACAACTAGATCATAGTAAAACTTTATTCTACTAGATCAAGATATTACCAAAAGGATCGAACTAAGAAAAACGGTAAAGATAAAAGTGATGGTCACACGATACCGGGGCACTCCCCCAAGCTTGGCAGTTGCCAAGGGGAGTGCCCATACCCATGTGATTATGTCTCCTTTGTTGGTGAAGAAGATGGTGGTGATGATGGGTAGTCGCACATCGAGCGTAGGAGGTCTTCCAACTTGCGGATAATTCCCTTGAGTGCGATGATATGCTCCTTCAACGAAATATTTTCACGTTTGAGATACTTGTTTTGTATACGAGCTAGCTCAGTCATCTTGAAAGCTTCGATCTCAGTTGTGGTAAGAAGATTGTCATCAAGTTAAAGGATGTCTTCTGTTGCTGGAACTTGGTCCTCCGTGGCCTTCTTGATCCCTCCATCCTTGTTCATCTCCATGGGTTCATCTCTCTTCAGCTCTATCTTCATTAGCCAAGCATGGTTGCCCTCATTGTTGGAGGAGGAGGGAGACGACATGATGCTTGGCTTTGACAACCCTGGCAGAAAACAGCTCAAAACAAGAACATGAGATTTTTTCATGATACGGTGGTCAAAACCTTCGGGAGGTTATGTAATGAATTTTTACCGACCAAAATACGTATCATGCAAGAAAACGGAGTCCGGAGAGCACACGAGGTGCCCACGAGGCAGGGGGGCACGCCCAGGGGGGTAGGGCGCGCCCTCCACCCTCATGGAGCCCTCGTGTCCTTCCCTGACAGCTTCTTATTTTTCTATTTTTCTAAATATTTCAAAACAGAGAAAAATTGCCATTAGAACTGTTTTCGAGTCGGTTTACTTACCGTACCACATACCTATTCCTTTTCGGAGTCTAAAATGTCCCGGAAAGTGTCCCTTATGTATTCCTCCGGGGTTACGGTTTCAATAACATTGGTTTCAACATTTATAGGATTACCAGAGATACAATGTTTGATTCTTTGACCATTCACCACCTTCGGATTTTTGCCTTCGAAGTTGTTGATTTTTATGGCACCGGAACGATAGACCTCCTCAATAACGTAAGGACCTTCCCATTTAGAGAGAAGCTTTCCTGCAAAAAATCTTAAACGAGAGTTGTATAGCAATACATAGTCACCTACATTAAACTCACGCTTTTGTATCCTTTTGTCATGCCATCTTTTAACATTTTCTTTAAATAATTTGACATTCTCATAGGCTTGGGTTCTCCATTCATCAAGTGAGCTAATGTCAAATAACCTTTTCTCAACGGCAAGTTTGAAATCATAATTGAGCTCTTTAATAGCCCAATAAGCCTTATGTTCTAGTTCGAGAGGTAAGTGACATGCTTTTCCATAAACCATTTTATACGGAGACATACCCATAGGATTCTTATATGCAGTTGTATAGGCCCATAATGCATCATCAAGTTTCTTGGACCAATTCTTTCTAGATCTATTAACAGTCTTTTGCAAAATTAATTTGAGTTCTCTATTGCTCAATTCTACTTGACCACTAGACTGTGGGTGATAAGGAGATGCAAGTCTATGATTAACATCATATTTAGCAAGAATTTTACGGAAAGCACCATGAATAAAATGTGAACCACCACCAGTCATTAAATATCTAGGGACTCCAAACCTTGGAAAAATAACTACTTTAAGCATCTTAATAGAGGTGTTATGATCAACACTACTAGTTGGAATAGCTTCTACCCACTAAGTAACGTAATCAACAACAACTAAAATATGTGTATATCCATTAGAGGCAGGAAAAGGTCCCATATAATCAAAGCCCCAAACATCAAATGGTTCAATAACAAGTGAATAATTCATAGACATTTCTTGATGTCTACTAATATTACCAATTCTTTGACATTCATCACAAGATACAACAAACTTACAGGCATCCTTGAAGAGAGTAGGCCAATAAAAACCGGATTGCAATACCTTATGTGCAGTTCTATCTCCAGCGTGGTGTCCTCCATAAGCTTCGGAGTGACACTTGCGTAGGATCTGTTCCTGTTCATGCTCAGGTACACAACGCCTAATAACACCATCTACTCCTTCTTTATAAAGATGTGGGTCATCCCAAAAGTAATGTCTCAAATCATAGAAAAACTTTTTCTTTTGCTAGTATGTGAAACTAGGTGGTATAAACTTAGCAAGAATATAATTAGCATAATCAGCATACCATGGAGCAGTACAAGAAGCATTTATGACATTTAATTGTTCATTAGGAAAGCTATCATCAATAGGTAGTGGGTCATCAAGAACATTCTCTAGCCTAGACAAGTTGTCTACAATGGGGTTCTCAGCTCCCTTTCTATCAATACTATGCAAATCAAATTCTTGTAGCAAGAGAACCCATCTAATGAGTCTAGGTTTAGCATCTTTCTTTTCCATAAGATATTTAATAGCAGCATGATCCGTGTGAATAGTTACTTTAGAATCAACAATATAAGGTCTGACCTTATCACAAGCAAATACAACTGCTAAGAATTCTTATTTAGTAGTAGCATAATTTCTCTGAGCATTGTCTAGAGTTTTACTAGCATATTGAATAATATTTAATTTATTATCAACTCTTTGCCCTAGAACAACACCTATAGCATAATCACTAGCATCACACATACTTTCAAAGGGTAAATTCCAATCAGGTGGCTGAACAATAGGTGCATATATCAATGCTTTCTTAAGTATTTCAAATTCTTCTACGCAATCATCATAAAAAACAAATGGTATATCTTTTTGTAATAAATTATCAGAGGCCGAGAAATTTTCGAGAAGTCACTAATGAACCTCCTATAAAAACTGGCATGACCAAGGAAACTTCTTATACCTTTGATGTCCTTGGGACATGGCATCTTTTCAATAGCATCAACCTTAGCTATATCAACTTCAATACATCTTTCAGAAACTTTATGCCCCAAGACAATACCTTCATTAACCATAAAGTGGCACTTCTCCCAATTCAAGACAAGGTTAGTTTCTTCACATCTGTGCAAAACTGGATCAAGGTTGCTTAAGCAATCATCAAAAGAGGATTCATAGACGAAGAAATTGTCCATGAAAACCTCACAAATCTTTTAACAAAAGTCAGAGAATATAGCCATCATGCATCTTTGGAAGGTAGCAGGTGCATTACATAAACCAAAAGGCATACGTCTATAAGCAAAAGTACCGATCGGGCAGGTAAAAGTGGTCTTAGATTGATCTTCAGCTGGCACAGGTATTTGACAGAAATCAGAATAACCATCTAGAAAGCAAAAATGTGTATGTTTGGATAATCTTTCTAGCATTTGATCAATAAAAGGTAAGGGGTAATGATCTTTTTTGGTAGCCTTATTTAATTTGCGGAAATCAATTGCCATCCTATAACCTGTAATAATTCTTTACGGAATCATTTCATCTTTACCATTAGGAATGACATTAATACCTCCCTTTTTAGGGACACAATGGACATGACTTACCCACTGACTATCAGCAACGGGATAAATTATACCTTCCTCAAGGAGCTTTAGTATTTCCTTTCTTACCACTTCTTTCGTCTTAGGATTCAGCCGTCGTTGGTGATCACGAACTGGTTTGGCATCTTTCTCCAAATTTATTTTGTGTTGACATAGTGTGGGACTAATGCCCTTAAGATCATCGAGAGTATATCCAATAGCAGCACGGTGCTTCTTCATAGTTTTCAATAATCTCTCTTCTTCATGCTCTGAAAGGTTAGCACTAATAATAATAGGATATATCTTTTTCTCATCAAGATAAGCATATTTATGAGTATCAGGTAACGTTTTGAGCTGAAACACGGGATCACCCTTGGGTGGAGGAGGATCCCCTAGGATTTCGACAGGAAAATTGTGTTTCAGAATGGGTTCCTGTTTAAAGAATACTTCATCTATTTCCCTTCTTTCATTCATAAACATACCATTTTCATGGTCTAGCAAATATTGTTCTAAAGGATCACTTGGAGGCACGACAATAGAAGCAAGACCAATAATTTCATCTTTACTAGGCAATTCCTCTTCACGGTGTTGTCTACGAAATTTAGAGAAATTAAATTCATGAGACATATCACCTAAACCAATAGTAACAACAGCCTTTTCGCAATCTATCCTAGCATTAACTGTGTTCAAGAAGGGTCTATCAAATATAATGGGACAAAAGCTATCTTGTGGGGAACCAAGAACAAGAAAATCAGCAGGATATTTAGTTTTCCCACACAAGACTTCAACATCTCTAACAATTCCCATTGGTGAAATAGCATCTCTATTGGCAAGTTTAATAGTGACATCAATTTCTTCTAACTCAATAGGTGCAATATCATGCATAACTTCTTTGTATAGGTCAATAGGTATTGCACTAGCACTGGCACCCATATCACACAAGCCATGATAACAATGATCTCCTATTTTAACAGAAATAACAGGCATGCCTACAATGGGTCTATGTTTATCTTTAGCACAAGGTTTAGCAATTCAAGGAGTCTCATCACAGAAATGAATAGCATGCACATCAATATTATCAGACAAGAAATCTTTAACAATAGCAATATTAGGTTCAACTTTAATTTTCTTAGGAGGTGTATAGGTTCTAATATTTCTTTTACGAACCACACTTGAAGCTTTAGCATGATCTTTTATCTTAACAGGAAAAGGTGGTTTCTCAACATAAGCAGTAGGAACAATAGGATCATTATAAGTGACAGTCTTTTCTTCAACTCTAATAGGTGCAACTACTTTTACTTCTATGGTAGGATGATAGTTAAACCACTTCTCCCTAGGGAGATCAACATGAGTAGCAAAAGATTCACAGAAAGAAGCAACTATTTCAGAGTCAAGTCCATATTTAGTGCTAAATTTACGGAAAACATTGGTATCCATAAAAGATTTAACACAATCAAACTTAGGTGTCATACCTGACTTCTTACCTTTGTCGAGGTCCCAATCTTCAGAGTTGTGTTTAATTCTTTCCAATAAATCCCATTTGAATTCAATAGTCTTCATCATAAAAGAGCCTACAAGAAGTATCGAGCATGGTGCGATTGTTATCAGAAAGCCGAGCATATAAATTTTGAATAATTATTTCTCTAGGAAGCTCATGACTGGGGCATGAATATAACATTGATTTAAGCCTCCCCCAAGCTTGAGAGATGCTTTCTCCTTCACGAGGCCAAAAATTATATATATAATTGCGATCACGATGAACAAGATGCATAGGAGAAAACTTCGGATGAAATTCCAATTTCAATCGTTCGTAGTTCCATGATCACATATCATCACATAGCCTATACCATGTCAATGCATCTCCCTTCAAAGATAAAGGGAAGACCTTCTTCTTAATAACATCATCGGGCACACCTGCAAGCTTAAATAATCCACAAACTTCATCCACATATATTAGGTGCTCATCAGGATGCATTATTCCATCTCCTGCAAAAGGATTAACTAGCAGTTTTTCTATCATACCCGAAGGAATCTCAGAGTAGACATTTTCATTTTCAGTAGGTTCAATAGGCTGAGGAGCAACTCTTTGCTCTATTGGTCGGCGTGAAGATACCCCGAACAAGCCCCTTAGAGGATTACTTTCCATAGTAACCAGTGACAGTAAATTTCAGCACACTATATAAATTTTTACTTATCAAATTCCACCTACCAAAGGCGCTTCACGCCCCGTCAATGGCGCCAGAAAAGAGTCATGATGACCCACAAGTATAGGGGATCTATCGTAGTCCTTTCGATAAGTAAGAGTGTCGAACCCAACGAGGAGCAGAAGGAAATGATAAGCGGTTTTCAGCAAGGTATTCTCTGCAAGCACTGAAATTATAGGCGACAGATAGTTTTGTGATAAGATAATTTGTAACAAGCAACAAGTAACAAAATTAAATAAAGTGCAGCAAGGTGGCTCAATCCTTTTTGTAGCAAAGTACAAGCCTGGACAAATTCTTATATAGAGAAAAGCGCTCTCGAGGACACATGGGAATTATCGTCAAGCTAGGTTTCATCACGTTCATATGATTCGCGTTCGGTACTTTGATAATTTGGTATGTGGGTGGACCGGTGCTTGGGTACTGCCCTTACTTGGACAAGCATCCCACTTATGATTAACCTCTATTGCAAGCATCCGCAACTACAACAAAAGTATTAAGGTAAACCTAACCATAGAATGAAACATATGGATCCAAATCAGCCCCTTACGAAGCAACGCATAAACTAGGGTTTAAGCTTCTGTCACTCTAGCAACCCATCATCTACTTATTACTTCCCAATGCCTTCCTCTAGGCCCAAATAGTGGTGAAGTGTCATGTAGTCGACGTTCACATAACACCACTAGAGGAGAGACAACATACATCTCATCAAATTATCGAACGAATACCAAATTCACATGACTACAAATAGCAAGACTTCTCCCATGTCCTCAGGAACAAACGTAACTACTCACAAAGCATATTCATGTTCATAATCATAGGGGTATTAGTATGCATATAGGATCTGAACATATGATTTTCCACCAATTAAACCAACTAGCATCAACTACAAGGAGTAATCAACACTACTAGCAACCCGCAGGTACCAATCCCAGACTTAGAGACAAGAATTGGATACAAGAGATGAACTAGGGTTTGAGAGGAGATGGTGGTGGTGAAGATGTTGATGGAGATTGCCCTCTCCCGATGAGAGGAGCGTTGGTGATGACGATGGCGATGATTTGCCCCTCCCGGAGGGAAGTTTCCCCGGCAGAACAGCTCCGCCGGAGCCCTAGATTGGTTCCGCTAAGGTTCCGCCTCATGGCGGCGGAGTATCGTCCTGAAAGCTGGCTTATGATTTTTTCCTCATTGAAAGACTCCATATAGCAGAAGATGGGCATCGGAGGGCCACCAGGGGGCCCACGAGGCACTGGGTCACGCCCAGGGGGGTAGGGCGCACCCCCACCCTCGTGGGCAGGGTGTGGCCCCCTCCGGAACTTCTTGCGCTCAGTATATTTTATATATTCTGAAAATGACTTCCATGAAGTTTCAGGACTTTTGGAGCTTTGCATAATAGGACTCTAATATTTGCTCCTTTTCCAACCCAGAATCCCAGCTGCCGGCATTCTCCCTCTCTATGTAAACCTTGTAAAATCAGAGAGAATAGGCATAAGTATTGTGACATAATGTGTAATAACAACCCATAATGCAATAAATATCGATATAAAAGCATGATGCAAAATGGACGTATCAAATACCTAAAACCAGATACACTTTCTATGAGTGATGTCCAGAGATCACAATGAAGTAATTCAAAAGAAAAAGTACTAGAGGATTGAGAGGAACTAAAGGGAAGGCAAACATGTTTGCCCAATTGACATGACTGACACATAGAAGAATTATGAGAGTCTCTATTACAAGGAATTGAAAATTCACTAAGAAGTGTGGATAACACATTTTTATTGGGATGGCCGAGACGTTGGTGCCATGGATCAGCAGAGGCCACCATAGATGTTGGAGGAGCAGCGACAGGATCACCATGGAGCTATTCAATCGAGCGATCTCGGCTTTGGTCGGGTAGTCCTTCACAGACAAACCAAACGGGTCAAACTCAATAGAAACATGATTATCAGTGGTGATTTGGCGAACAAAAATCAGATTTTTAATAAGAGCAGGAGCTACAAGAACATCACGAAGAAGCAAAGGTTTAATTGGGGATTGGATTTGAGCCTGACCATCGTAGTAAATAGGAATAAAAGATCCATCGCTGAGAGTAATAGAGGGAAAAGACGAAGGTGTGCAAGAAGAAAGAAAATTACTCGATGCAGACATATGATGAGAAGCACCAGAATCAAAAATCCAATATGTACTTGAGTTCCCTTGTGCAGCAAAGTTGTTCATGGCTTGTAGAAAAGTAGCTTTGTCCCATCTCGGAGTCGAAGTAGAGGCCAATGTAGTCATGGGAGCTTGCGGGTGTGGTGGCGTCGGCAGTAGGGTCGGCATCAGCGCAATGAGAGAGACACCATCACTGTACTGCTGCATGTAGGGGGACGATGGAGCGCCATAGGATGCATAAGGACTGGTGTTGTAGATCGGTGGTGCGTAGGAGAGAGCAGCATGGTACGCCGCCGTCGGCTATCGAGGCGAGAGGACGGGCGCGCCGGTGTGAGGGCAAGCACCGGGCTGCTGATACGTCTCCAACGTATCTACTTTTCCAAACACTTTTGCCCTTGTCTTGGACTCTAACTTGCATGATTTGAATGAAACTAACCCAGACTGACGCTGTTTTCAGCAGAACTACCATGGTGTTATTTATGTGCAAGAGCAAACGTTCTCGGAATGACCTGAAACTTCACGGAGACACTTTTCAGAAAATAAGAAAAATACCTACCAAAGATGAAGGCTAGGGGGCCCACCATCTTGCCACGAGGGTGGGGGCGCGCCCCCTACCTTGTGGGCCCCCTGTTGCCTCTCCGACTCCAACTCCACCTCCATATATTGAGTTTCGGGGACAAAAAATTAGAGAGAAGAATTCATCATGTTTTACGATACGGAGCCGCCACCAAGCCCTAAAACATCTCGGGAGGGCTGATATGGAGTCCGTTCGGGGCTCCGGAGAGGGGAATCCATCGCCATCATCATCATCAACCATCCTCCATCACCAATTTCATGATGCTCACCACCGTGCTTGAGTAATTCCATCGTAGGCTTGCTGGACAGTGATGGGTTGGATGGGATCTATCATGTAATCGAGTTAGTTTTGTTAGGGTTTGATCTCTAGTATCCACTATGTTCTGAGATTGATGTTGCTATGACTTTGCTATGCTTAATGCTTGTCACTAGGGCCCGAGTGCGATGATTTCAGATCTGAACCTATTATGTTTTCATCAATATATGAGTGTTCTTGATCCTATCTTGCAAGTCTATAGTCACCTATTACGTGTTATGATCCGTTAACCCCGAAGTGACAATAATCGGGATACTTACCGGTGATGACCGTAGGTTGAGGAGTTCATGTATTCACTATGTGTTAATGCTTTGTTCCGGTTCTCTATTAAAAGGAGGCCTTAATATCCCTTAGTTTCTGTAAGGACCCCGCTACCACGGGAGGGTAGGACAAAAGATGTCATGCAAGTTCTTTTCCATAAGCACGTATGACTATATTCGGAATACAAGCCTACATTATATCAATGAACTGGAGCTAGTTCTGTGTCGCCCTAGGTTATGACTGTTACCTGATGAACCGCATCCGGCATAATTCTTCACCATCGATCCATTGCCTACGAGCTTCCCATATATTGTTCTTTGCTTATTTACTTTTCCGTTGCAATTGCTATCATAACTACAAACTACCAAAAACATTGCTTTTTACTACTGTTACCTTTGCTACCGTTATCACTACTATCATATTACTTTGCTACTAAACACTTTGCTGCAGATATTAAGTTTCCAGGTGTGGTTGAATTGACAACTCAGCTGCTAGTACTTGAGAATATTCTTTGGCTCCCCTTGTGTTGAATCAATAAATTTGGGTTGAATACTGTACCCTCAGAAACTGTTGCGATCCCCTATACTTGTGGGTTATCAAGACCATTTTCTGGCGCTGTTGCCGGGGAGCATAGCTCTATTCTTTGAGTCACTTGGGATACATATCTGCTTATCATTATGAAGAACTTGAGAGATCCAAAAACCAAGATCTATCCCTCAACCACGGGGGAAGGTAAGGAGCTGCCATCTAGCTCTACACTTGAGTCACCTTCTGTTATGAGTAAGTTTCGACACCTACACCTGCTTCTGCTATTCGTTCTGATATGTCGCATGTTATTGATGATGCCACTTCTGCTATGCATGATACTTATGATGAAACTATATCTATGCCTGATACTACTATGCCACTTAGTGCTTTTCTTGATGAACAACTTTCTAGGGCTAGAGAAATTGAAAATATTGAATCTGATGATACTGATGAATGTGATGATGAAGAACCACTTTCTATTCCTAAGGGTTATTTATTTGATCAAGATGCTTCTTTAGCCATTTTAGCTTACACAATTATAACTAAACTTAAAAAATTATTAGCTAAATGGAGTAAGCAATCTCTAAATGCGAGAACGAAACCAGATCCTGCTTTTGCTACTTCACCTATCTTTGTTACTGATAAGGATTATGAATTCTCTGTTGATCCTGATATAATTACTTTGGTTGAATCTGATCCTTTTCATGGTTATGAATCCGAAACTGTTGTGGCACATCTTACTAAACTGAATGATATAGCTACCCTGTTCACTAAAGATGAGAAAACTCGCTACTTTTATATCCTTAAAATATTTCCGTTCTCATTAAAGGGTGATGCTAAGATATGGTTTAATTCTCTTGAACCTGGTTGTGTGCGTAGTCCACAGGATATGATTTATTACTTCTCTGCTAAATATTTCCCTGCTCATAAGAAACAAGCTGCTTTAAGGGATATATATAATTTTGTGCAAATTGAAGAAGAGAGTCTCCCACAAGCTTGGGGGAGGCTTCTCCAATTACTTAATGCTTTGCCTAATCATCCTCTTAAGAAAAGTGAAATACTTGATATCTTTTATAATGGACTAACCGATGCCTCTAGACATTACCTGGATATTTGTGCTGGTTCTGTTTTAAGGGAAAGAACAACGGATGAAGCTTCAATTCTATTGAATAATATGTTGACAAATGAAAATAATTGGACACCTCCGGAGCCAATTCCTGAGCCTATTCCTACACCCACTCCGAAGAAGAGGGGTATTCTATTTCTCAGTCTTGAAGATATGTAAGAGGCAAAGAAATATATGAAAGAAAAGGGTATTAAAGCTGAAGATGTTAAGAATTTACCTCCTATTGAAGAAATACATGCTCTTAATTTACCGCCTGTTGAAGAAACATATAATCTTAATCCTTTACCTATTGAAGAAACACATGGTCTTGATAACCCTACACAGGTAGTAAAGGTAAATTCTCTCTATAGATATGATAAAGCTGCAATCCCATTTACTAAAATTGCTAGCCCATGCTTAGATGAGTTTGATAAATTTTATGGCTAAGCAAGAAGACTTCAATGCTTATTTTGGTAGACAATTGAAATACAATTCAAATATGCTTGGACACTTGGGTGATTATATGGCTAATGTTAAAGGTGAACTTAAACTTATTAGTAAACATGCTTCTATGGTTACCACTCAAGTAGAACAAGTACTTAAAGCTCAAAATGACTTGCTCAATGAATTGAATAATAACAATAATGATAATGTTGTTAGAGTGGCTACTAGAAGTGGTAGAATGACTCAAGAACCTTTGTATCCTGAAGGCCATCCTTTGAGAATTGAGCAAGATTCTCAGAGAAATATAGATGCACCTAGCTCTTCTAAAAAGAAGAAAAAGAAAAATGATAGGACTTTGCATGCTCCTAGTGATCCTATTGTTGAAACACCTGAGAATCCAAATGATATTTCCATTTCTGATGCTGAAACACAACTTGGTAATGAACCTGAAACTAGTGATAATGTTCATGATGATGCTCAACCTAGTAATGATAATGATATAGAAATTGAACCTGCTGTTGATCTTGATAACCCACAATCAAAGAATCAACGTTGTGATATGAAAGATTTTGTTGCTAGGAAACACGGTAAAGAAAGAGAGCCTTGGGTTCAGAAACCCATGCCCTTTCCTCCTAAACCATCCAAGAAAAAGGATGATGAGGATTTTGAGTGCTTTGCTGAAATGATTAGACCTATTTTTTATGCGATTAACTTATATGCTCAAAACCAATCCTTATGCTAAGTACATGAAAGATATTATTACAAATAAAGGAAAGATACCGGAAGCTAAAATTTCCAGCATGCTTGCTAATTATACTTTTAAGGGTGGAACACCAAAGAAACTTGAAGATCCAGGAGTACCCACTATACCATGCTCCACTAAAAGAAACTATGTTAAAACTACTTTATGTGATCTTGGAGCCGGTGTTAGTGTTATGCCTCTCTCTTTATATTGTAGACTTGACTTGAATAAGTTGACACCCACTGAAATATCTTTGCAAATGGCTGATAAATCAACTGCTATACCTGTCGGTATTTGTGAGGATGTGCTGTTGTAGTCGCAAACGTTACTATTTTAACAGACTTTGTTATTCTTGAAATTCCTGAGGACGATAGTATGTCTATTATTCTTGGAAGACCCTTTTTGAATACTGCAGGGGCTGTTATTGGGGGAGTTGATACGTCTCCAACGTTTCTACTTTTCCAAACAGTTTTGCCCATATTTTGGACTCTAACTTGAATGAAAGTAACCCGGATTGACGTTGTTTTTAGCAGAACTACCATGGTGTTATTTATGTGCAGGAGCAAACGTTCTTGGAATGACCTGAAACTTCACGGAGACACTTTTCAGAAAATAAGAAAAATACCTGCCAAAGATGAAGGCTAGGGGGCCCACCGTCTTGCCACGAGGGTGGGGGCGCCCCCCTACCTCGTGGGCCCCCTATTGCCTCTCTGACTCCAACTCCACCTCCATATATTGAGTTTCGGGGAGAAAAAAATCAGAGAGAAGAATTCATCACGTTTTACGATACAGAGCTACTGCCAAGCCCTAAAACCTCTCGGGGAGGGCTGATCTAGAGTCTGTTCGGGGCCCCGGAGAGGGGAATCCATCGCCATCGTCATCATCAACCATCCTCCATTATCAATTTCATGATGCTCACTGCCGTGCGTGAGTAATTCCATCGTAGGCTTGCTGGACGGTGATGGGTTGGATGGGATCTATCATGTAATCGAGTTAGTTTTGTTAGGGTTTGATCCCTACTATCCACTATGTTCTGAGATTGATGTTGCTATGACTTTGCTATGCTTAATGCTTGTCACTAGGGCCCGAGTGCCATGATTTCAGATCTGAACCTATTATGTTTTCATCAATATATGAGTGTTCTTGATCCTATCTTGCAATTCTATAGTCACCTATTATGTGTTATGATCCGTTAACCCCTAAGTGACAATAATCAGGATACTTACCGGTGATGACCATAGTTTGAGGAGTTCATGTATTCACTATGTGTTAATGCTTTGTTCCGGTTCTCTATTAAAAGGAGGCCTTAATATCCCTTAGTTTCCGTAAGGACCCCGCTGCCATGGGAGGGTAGGACAAAAGATGTCATGTAAGTTCTTTTCCATAAGCACATATGACTATAGTCGGAATACATGCCTACATTATATCAATGAACTAGAGCTAGTTCTGTGTCGCCCTAGGTTATGACTGTTACATGATGAACCACATCCGGCATAATTCTCCATCACCGATCCATTGCCTATGAGCTTTCCATATATTGTTCTTCGCTTATTACTTTTCCGTTGCTATTGCTATCATCACTACAAAATACCAAAAACATTGCTTTTTACTACTGTTACCTTTGCTACCGTTACCACTACTATCATATTACTTTGCTACTAAACACTTTGCTGCAGATATTAAGTTTCCAGGTGTGGTTGAATTGACAACTCAGCTGCTAATACTTGAGAATATTCTTTGGCTCCCCTTGTGTCGAATCAATAAATTTGGGTTGAATACTCTACTCTCAAAAACTGTTGTGATCCCCTATACTTGTGGGTCATCAGCTGCCAGCCACCGGTATAGGCAGGCGGAGCACCATATGGTGTAGGGGCGGACCAGGGCATAGGCCACGCCTGGACTAGCCCTGTCCATGGATCAGGAGATGGGCGCCATCCGGGCGGCGGCGGTGCTGCAGTTGATGAAGCCAGCACTACTAGGAAAAGGGCTACTAATGTCGCACCAGTTTTGCCTACTAATGGGGCACTACTGGTGCGCCATTAGTATCACGCCACTAGTATTTCTTACTAATGGTGCACCGCCGGTGCGCCATTAGTATCTGGTATACTAATGGCGCACCACGCAGTGGCCAGTAGTATAGAACACCATGCGCCATTAGTATCTAGCATACTAATGGCGCACTTCTGGGTGATGCGCCATTAATATGAATATTAGTTTTTTTTACTTTTCAGAATTTTGCACAGGTTACAAAATATATTATTGGACAGAATATAGACAGCACCCCACAGCAAGAGCAGATTCATCGAATACAATAGAAGATTAGTCTCCGAATACAATTCATCATATTAGTCTCCGAATTCAAAAGACCGAACAAAGATAGAACATTACAAGTCTCGAGACCGCGAGTAGCGAGTTTGTCGGATGTAATACTAATCCTAACAAGTCCTACTAATCATCATCATACAACTTCTACTCGTTATTAATAACAAGTCATACTGAGGGAGTCCTGGATTAGGGGGTGTCCGGGTAGCCGAACTATACCTTCAGCCGGACTCCAAGTCTATGAAGATACAAGATTGAAGACTTCGTCCCGTGTCCGAATGGGACTTTCCTTGGCGTGGAAGGTAAGCTTGGTGATGCGGATATTTGGATCTCCTACCATTGTAACCGACTTCGTGTAACCCTAACCCTCTCCGGTGTCTATATAAACCGGAGGGGTTTAGTCCGTAGGACAACTTCATCATACAACAATAATACCATAGGCTAGCTTCTAGGGTTTAGCCTCCTTGATCTCGTGGTAGATCTACTCTTGTACTACCCATATCATCAATATTAATCAAGCAGGATGTAGGGTTTTACCTCAATCAAGAGGGCCCGAACCTGGGTAAAACATCGTGTTCCTTGCCTCCTATTACCATCCGTCCTAGACGCACAGTTCAGGACCCCCTACCCGAGATCCGCCAGTTTCGAAACCGACATTGGTGCTTTCATTGAGAGTTTCTCTATGCCGTCGCAATCAGGAAGGATGCCTCTTCCCATCTTTAAAGATGGCGCCGTTACTCTCCGGCTGTTGGTTTTCTCATGACCGCCTGTTCGGCCGTTGCGCCGACGGTGACCTCTCGGGTCATCAAAAGCAATCTTCACGTCAGCTCGAAACTCGTCGAGCAGTTAGATCCAATGGAGCTCTCTTCCGTAAACGAGCTCTTGGATCGCATCGCCGCCTTGGGGTCACTACGGATTATGACCAGGTTGGGGTTAAACCCGATCTAAGAGAAATTAATTCTCCCCAAGTCACCCAACACGTTGCCGTGGTAGAGGCACAGTGCGGCGACCCTTCATCTATCTTAAGGACTAGCTACGTCCGGATTCCCGATCCCTCCAAGCCGGATACCCGCGGAGGGGAGGATGAGACCTGAACTTAGAATCAGGCAACGGGCTAGATTCACTGGACAACATCCAAGAATCCAGACTTCAGAGTTCGGAAACTCCTTGGCCTCTGAGTCTTAGATTGGGTGAAGTTCCGGATTTAATTCCACCCACCCACCCGAATATAAGCGATCTATGCCAAATCAGGCAAAAGCCCGAAGAAACAGTACATCATTAATGGGAAAGGTTCCTCCTGGTTATGAACAGGATAAAGGACTGCCGTGAGGAAGACGCAATATCAATCTTCTGCAATAATTGCACGGACAAGGGAATCCTCAACGCCACAGGTCGTCGTGATCTTACACGCTTCGCTGACTTGGCGACCATAGTACAAAAGTACTGTGCGATGGGAAGCGCGCGGAAAACCGAAACTAAATTTTGGGACAATCCGGCCCTGAATAGAAACCTCGTCCGAAATAAAAGGGTGCATCATCATCAGACACTTGGGTTAAAAAGCAAAAAACCAAAACCCTCTGCAGGGCGTGGAACCGTACTGGAGGGATGGCTTAATGGACCCCGTAAAATTCATAGTACAGAGGACGCCACACCAACTCATTGCCTTAGAGCATGTTGGATACTCTGGTAGGTGGCCAAAAGGGGCGAAGATCTCCTAATTTCGGAGGCCGCAAAAAGCCACCTCAGGGACTCCAGTACAGTCTTAACAGTCTTCGAGACTTTCGCATCAAATAATATGCGAAAAAGAACACTCCACAGCCTCGCCGAAGTCTATCAAGTAGCAACAATAAACCCATGGAGTGACACGGCTATTACTTTTAATGCCAGTGATGAACCTAAATTCCGCATTGGTACTCAGTCCTATAGTGGACGGCTTTCGCCTCACCAAGGTACTCATGGATGGAGGCAGCGGATTGAACCTCATTTATGCGGAAACACTTCAAAAAATGGAAATAGACTGGAACCGCATTGAGTGAAGCAGCACAACCTTTAGAGGAATAATCCCCAGTCGGGAAGCGCGCTGTACAGGAAAAATCACACTGGATGTGGTGTTCGGCACGCCGGATAACTATAGGTCCGAAGAGGTCACATTTCAAGTGGCCCCGTTCAGTAGTGGACACCACACTCTGCTGGGGCGGAAAGCGTTTACAATCTTCCAAGCAATACCCCATTACGGGTACATGAAGCTCAAGATGCCCGGGCCGAACGGAATCATCACTCTCGCTAGTGATCTGGACATAGCACTCCGCGCCGAAAACAAGACAACCACATTGGCCCTTGAGGCACTGCCTGAAGCCCTAGCGGCCGAGGAACTGACTACGCTGCGCTCCGCGGTAAACAGGGACGATGTGATACTCGAAAAAAGATCCAAGTCCACCTCTTTTAAACCAGCGGATGAAATAGTCAAATTCAAGGTCCATCCAACGGAGCCCAATAAAACAGCTTCCATCGGGGCACGATTAAACCCCGATGTAGATGCCGCACTGCGAGAATTCCTACGGGAGAACTGGGACATTTTTGCCTGGCACCCTTCAGACATGCTAGGAATCCCACGCAGGCTGGCCGAACACAGCTTAAATATCCTAAAAGGATTCAAACCTATCAAACAAGCCCTTCGGCGTTTCTCTGAGCCCAAGAGACAGGCAATGGGGGAGGAGTTAGCCAAACTATTGGAGGCCGATTCATCAGAGATATAAAACATCCGGACTGGCTAGCAAACTTGGTGATGGTACCAAAGAAGGACAAATCCTGGCGCCTGTGCGTTGACTTCAAAGACCTTAACAAGGCTTGCCCAAAGGATCCCTTCCCCCTCCCCCGCATCGACCAAATTATCAACGCCACTGCAGGACACGATTCGTTGTGCTTCCTCGACGCATACTCCGGTTACCATCAAATCAAGATGGCCGAGTCAGACCAAGCCGCAACAGCATTCATCACCCCATACGGCCCATTCTGCTTCAACACAATGCCTTTCGGGCTCAAAAACGCCGACGCAACATATCAACGCATGATTCAAACATGTTTGGCAAACCAGATCGGCAAAACAGTAGAGGCATACGTGGATGATGTGGTCGTAAAAACAAGACATGTCGAATCTCTAGTAGACGACTTGAGGCTTACATTTGACAACCTCCGAGCATATGGCATCAAGCTAAATCCAGAAAAATGCGTTTTCGGCGTTCCAGCCGGAAAGCTCTTGGGCTTCATTGTATCCGGTAGAGGAATCAAAGCAAATCCAGCCAAGATCTGAGCTTTGTCACAATTGGATATCCCAAAGGACCTCAAACATATACAAAAATTAACCAGATGCATGGCGGCTCTAAGCCGCTTTATCTCCCGCTTGGGAGAAAAGGCGCTACCCCTCTATCGCCTCCTTCGGCGCACCGATCACTTCGAGTGGACGGATGCCGCCACGACCGGACTCGAGGAAATAAAAGCCATATTGGCAACAAACCCTGTCCTGGCCGCGCCAAACATCGGCGAACCAATGCTATTGTACATTGCAGCAACCCATCAAGTTGTCACCGCAGTACTCGTCGTCGAGCGGGAAACAGACGGACACAAATTCCCCCTTCAAAAGCTGGTTTACTCTGTGTCCACTGTCCTCACCCCATGCAAATCACGGTACCCACATTATCAAAAGATTGCATATGCGGTATTCATGGCATCCCGGAAGCTACGACACTACTTTCAAGAGTGTTCAATCATAATAGCATCGGAAGTACCACTCAACGATATTATAAACAACCGTGAGGCAACGGGTCGTATTGCAAAATGGGCCACGGCGAGCTATCAAGTCGCAAGTTTTGGCCGACTTCGTCGCAGAATGGACGGAGGCCGAACTCCCTAAAGAGTACGGCACATATTCAACCTGGATCATGCACTTCGACGGTTCCAAAATGTTGGCCGGACTAGGGCCCGGCATCGTTTTGACGTCCCCCACAGGAGACACAGTTCAATATGTACTCCAGATTATGTACACGGACTCCAACAATGCAGCCGAATATGAGGCCCTTTTACATGGTCTCCGGATGGCAGTATCCATGGGCATTCAACGCCTACAGGTGCGCGGGGATTCGATCCTCACGATATCCCAAATAAATGGAGACTTCGATGCCAAGGATCCAAAAATGGCAACTTACCGCAACGCCGTCCTCAAAATGTCAGCTCGGTTTGAGGGGCTTGAATTTCACCATATAGCCCGAGAAAACAATCAGGCGGCAGACGTCCCGGCACGCATCGGCCCAAAACGCGATGCGGTCCCCCCAACATCTTCCTGGAAAGGCTGTTCAAGACATCCGTAGTATGGGAAGGGGAACATGGCAATATTAGCCCGGACCCAACCGCACTGTCCGACGCCGAACAATCTGACATAATCGGAGGCTCTGCCAATAAAATCACAACCTCAGCCCACGTACTAATGGCCATTATCGCCCCGTGGATAGAACCATTCCTAGCCTACCTTACTAGGCAGGAACTCCCAGAGGACCAAAACGAGGCACACTGTATAGTGCGGCGGTCTAAAGCCTATAAAGTCCATGAGGGAGAACTTTATAAGAAAAGCACTACCGGAGTCCTTTAAAGGTGTATCTCCGGAGAGGAAGGGCCGAACCTGCTGGCTGAAATTCATGCCAGAGTTGGTGGCCATCATGCCGCAGCCCGGTCCCTTGTAAGCAAGGCTTTCCGTACAGGGTTTTATTGGCCAACGGCCTGGGCGGACGCTCAGGACTTGGTCCAAAAATGCGTCGGTTGCCAGCTTTTTGCAAACCAAAGCCATATGCCACCCACCGCCCTCCAAACTATCCCCATCACTTGGCCTTTCGCGGTCTGGGGGCTTGACATGGTGGGACCCCATAAAGGCAGAACCCACAAGAAAAAATACTTACTAGTCATGGTGGATAAGTTCACCAAATGGATAGAAGCCAAGCCTGTTAAGACGGCCGAATCCGAACCTATGATAGACTTTATATCCGGGGTCGTACATCGCTATCGCGTCCCCCATAGCATCATCACCGATAACGGCACGAACTTTACGGCCGATGAGGTAAAACTCTGGTGCAAAAACATGGGCATCAAGCTCGATTATGCTTCCGTCTATCACCCACAAACTAACGGTCAGGTCGAACGTGCAAATGGTCTCATCATGAGCGGCATCAAACCTAGATTAGTGCGGTCCCTCAAGGAATCTAACACGCACTGGGTAGAGGAGCTCGACTCCGTACTCTGGGGGCTGCGGACCACGCCGAATCGCACCACCGGATACACACCATTTTTTATGGTGTACAGCGCAGAGGCAGTCTTGCCCTGCGACATAATTCATGACTCACCTCGAGTGCACATGTACAAAGAAAGGGAAGCCGAGCTCGATCGGCAGGACAGTTTGGACGCCTTAGAGGAGGAGCGCGACCTGGCAAAAGCCCGTTCCGCATTCTATCAACAGCAAGCTCGAAGATATCAAAGCAGAGAAGTGCGGGCCAAAAACTACAACGTTGGCGAATTAGTTCTACGCCTGCCGGACAAGAAAAAGGACAAGCTGAAGCCCAAGTGGGAAGGTCCCTTCATAATCGACCAAGTCCTGACTGGTGGAGCATACCGCCTGCGAGATGCGTCGGATAACCGACTCGAGCCGAACTCATGGAACACAGCCCGTCTCTGAAGATTCTATGCCTAGCGCCAGACTCTGTGTTTGTCTCCTTCCTCTGTCCATTTTTTACCTTTTTTGTCTTACATTTCTCTCCTTCCCCTATTCTCTTTTATAGCCCTTAAAGGCTCCTCAAGTGACGTGCTACTTGCGCTCATTAAACCTGGGGGCTTCTTTAACAGAAGCTTATTTACTCGGGCTTCACGCCCACCACATGTGTCAAACTTCCGCATGTACCTTTTCTTCACCATTATATGCATCGATATGACTTAAGTTTTGGCCAAGCTGGGTTGCCTGGCTCCGGTGCTTAGCCCTATGCTCCCGATTGTTCGGCTAGGTGGTAAAGGGAGCACCTCTGCGATTGTTATTGCCGGATCAGCCGGATGTGTACCTCAGACTGGGCGAAGCCGAAAGCTAGTGTTCTTAAGGGAATATTCGGTCGGTGAACTAAAAGATGACCTTTTTTACTTATTTATATATATGCCCCCAGATGATTTTCCTGCGTTTGCAGTTCGGACATGCACTTTAGGGCATGCCTCCCAGAGAAAGGAACCCCTAACGGAACTATTCTCTCTGGAAGATGTTTCTTACTAACCATGTAATATAACATAACTAGTTGGGCACTTGTCTGATAAAGCACTAATGACCCCTACGCCTTGTCTCCATGCATACCCCGATTCTTACATAACCGGTAGGGTATTCGGACACACTCCGGACCGTCAGGTCTTGAGGTTGAAGCGAAAAGGTCGGCAACGACAAATGATCTACAATCCGGCTAGAAGGCATTGCACATGTCAATTAAAAATTACATAGTCACTCTGACTGACTATATTCCTCTTCAATACCATCTAATAGGCTGTCTAACTTACAGTCCTGCTAGGAATACTTTGCGGCCAATTCTACCTAGCCGTACACTAAGCTTACAGGGATCTCCTTCCCGTCAGGACCCACAGGTCCGACCTCGGCCATGTGGTTTGGGTTAGACTTCGTGTACTGCGTCTTCACCATGGCCCAGACCTCCCTAGCACCTTGTCGGCAGGCCGATATCTTCCACAACTGGAAGCGCCACCGAGCTCCCTTAAGCTTCTCCGAAAGCTCTCCAAGGCCCTCGGGCATGGAGTGGGAAGGCCATAAGGCTTGGGCAACGCCTCGCATCACCTACCGAACTCGCTCGTGCAGTTGCGAGAGCTCGGGAAGAAGGTCACCCGTAGATCCGGGCATCTCCTCTGCAGGACGACCCGTTAGCATACCTACAGACATTACTCTATTAGTCGACTTCCTCGCCGAACTCTTTTCTTTCAAAGATTCGCTTAAGCACTTACTAAATATGCCACGTCGAAGCCGCTGATTCTCCTTAGTGGAGTCCGACAGCTGGCCACGAACATCTTTAAGTTCAACGTCCAGCTTGGTGTTGGCGTCCTAAAGATCATTCTTCTCCCGCCTCACCCTTGTCAGCATACTCTCACCGGCCTTTAGCCGACGTAAGAGTTGTTGCCTCTCCGGATCCAGTCCGGTGCCATATGCAATATGATTTGTCAGATTTACATCCACGTCGCACTTCACAAGATACTAATCTTTCGAAGTGTATCTTACCAGAGGGGGTCTCTTTGGGCTCCCCTGCCACAGCTAGTGCGGCCTCCAGTTGGGCCTTGCACTCTTCCAGCTCCTGGGACAGTACGGTATTCTTCTTTGTAAGAACCTGCATAACAAATGACCCTTAAATCAGTTACTCTAACTGTTTCAAGTCTCGGGGGCTACTAGTATATATATATATATAATTACCAAAATTTTCTTACCCGTATGTCTTTTACATATTGCTGCGTGGCTCTGGCTAGACCATTTTGAGCGGCACGGAGGTACGCATCTCCCGAATTAAAGGCATCTAATTCCTCTTGGGAGAAACAAGCGTCGCGAAGAATTGTCCGGCGACACCTATGGTTCATGGCACTCTCCACCTCAGAGTTGGTGGCAGACAACCTGTCCACGTCCTCCATCGGAGGAGCGTCCTGTGCACGCCTGGTGTTCGCCTCCGCCTCCAGACCAGGCTTTGGAGCCTTGCTGGTGGAGGCGCGGTTGGCAGCCTCTCCGGGTATAGATCGGCGAGGTCTCTTTGTCCTGAAGAGAGCACGAGTGTTAATATGCCTCGCAGGTGTAACACCTGGGATAAGGGGGCGCGCCATACCTTCGCGCTGACGCCTCGGTCCGGACTGCACCTCTTTTCTGCCCACGGGGCCCTGCGGCCCCTCGTTGGCTTGCCGCCGCAGGTTCGGCCTCCCGTCTCAAAAACCTCCCCTTCAAAGCTCGTTTGTAATCAGAAAACTGCAAACACGAGAGGGCGGACACCTATTCGGGGTACTGGGACTTCGATCTCAGTTACCTGGGAGGCCGGGATTAACCCTGGGTAATCGGCCATAATGGCCACCAAGGCGTTGTCCTTGCTCAATTGATGGAACACTCCATCAATCAGCTCCACAGATATGTCCGGATCCTCTTGAAAGGCCGGGTCGAGGGACCTTCCTGGGTCCTCGGGTTGTGGAGGGGGGCTGTTTATTTCCTTAACAGCCCGGCGCAGTTCCTGCGTTGAAGTCGTTAGACTAAATATTTAACAACGGGAATACAAAACGGATGGGCAAGTAAATGCGGCCGCTTACCCAGCTTGGTGGATTATGCATAGAGAATCCACCCTGTGGGTTGACGTGGGGAAATTCCTCCTCTTCTCCCTTATACAAAGTGGACAAGATCTTGATTAGAGCGGCAGCCGAATCCGGCCCCTTACTGCCGTAGCAGGTGGCATCATCCTCCCCGTTGAAGTCCAACATGGGGTGGCTTCTATACTGAAGTGGCTGCACCCCCCGCATAATGCATTCGGCCATAACCCCGATCATGGTCAGTCCGGAATGGGCTAACAATCTTATTCGGCCCATCAGGTAAATGATGTCCCTGTCACTTTCCCCCTGAGGGCTCTGTGGACGCCACCTCAGGCGCTTCTTTAAGGGAGCACTGTCGAACTCAGGGAGGCCGATCCGAACAGGATCCGGCAGCGGGACGTCCTCTATATAAAACCATTTCAAAGTTCAGTCTTCGGACGCCTTCTTTGGGGTTTCGGATAGATATCCGGTCTCGGCGATGCGCCACACTTCGGCTCCGCCCACTTGATACATTGACCCCTCCTCAGAGCGGGGCACTAGGCAGAATAACCTCTTCCACAGCGCGAAATGAGCCTCAACACCCAAGAATAGCTCGCAAAGGGCGACGAAGCCCGCGATATGCAATATAGAGCCGGGCGTGAGATTGTGCAGCTGGAGGCCGTAGAACTCCAGAAGCCCATGGAGAAATGGATGAATTGCAAATCCAAGTCCTCTTATTAGATAAGAGACGAGGCACACCCGATCTCCTTTGGAAGGATTGGGGGCGCTCTCCACCATTATAGGTGGCGAGTCCGGCTCAGACCAGGACCATATAGGCCTGAGGGAGAAATCCCTTGGCCTGAAGCGACACTAGCTCGCTGTGCGGGATGGAGCACCTCTCCCAGTCTCTAGGTTTAGGACTGGAAGGGCGAGAGGAGGAGCTGTGACGGCTGGCCATGTTGGAATGGACCTTTGCTGGAGGCGCTCTGATAATTACTCGCGGGGAGGAGAAGGTGTGGTTTGGATCTAAATCCCCATCCCATTAAATAGGCGGCTCGTTTATGCGGCTAGGGGTGTGAATGTAAAAACACCCCAACTTTTCGCATTTGTTTGACACGTGGAAGACGGCCATTATTAGGCGTGGAAGCCAAGGTGCGCTACATTACGAAAATAGGACGTTATTGAGCAGGTACACAGAATTTGGAGAAGAACCCGCCTTGCAATGCCGAAGACAATCTGCGCGCCGGACTCGTCGTCATTGAAGCCTGGTTCGGGGGCTACTGAGGGAGTCCTGGATTAGGGGGTGTCCGGGTAGCGGGACTATACCTTCAGCCGGACTCCAAGACTATGAAGATACAAGATTAAAGACTTCGTCCCATGTCCGGATGGGACTTTCCTTGGCGTGGAAGGAAAGCCTGGCGATGCGGATATTTGGATCTCCTACCATTGTCACCGACTTCGTGTAACCCTAACCCTCTCCGGTGTCTATATAAATCGGAGGGTTTTAGTCCGTAGGACAACTTCATCATACAACAATCATACCATAGGCTAGCTTCTAGGGTTTAGCCTCCTTGATCTCGTGGTAGATCTACTGTTGTACTACCCATATCATTAATATTAATCAAGCAGGACATAGGGTTTTACATCCATCAAGAGGGCCCGAACCTGGGTAAAACATCGTGTTCCTTGCCTCCTGTTACCATCCGGCCTAGACGCACAGTTCGGGACCCCCTACCCGAGATCCACCGGTTTCGAAACCGACACATACGATCATCATCTTGATAGTCATCGAACCAACCCTACTTAATTGTTCTTAGCACATGATCATCAGTATTAGGCAGGACCTAAATACCCTATTTAAGGTAAAATAGCATAAAACAATATAGACCCTGACTCTCCATTATGGAGAATGGAGAACATCCTATCTCCAATTCTTGTGCTTCGCTTCCTTTTGCTTCCAAGAACCTCCTTACGACTGTCCATACATTTTTTCCATCCTTTGATTTTCATGTCTCCACTTCTTTTAGAAATCTCGTATGGACAGTTGAGATTCGTAGGATGACCTGGCTGTATGTTCAAAACATTAAGACTACCTTTCTTATACATCAAATGAGGCACACAATTCTCTAGGATTATCTGTTGAAAAACATAGTAATAACTTCATAGTTAGCAATGATGTACTAGTTTTAGAAGTATGCAAAAGATGCACGGATGTCGTAATTGTAAAAATCTTACCACGGTATCTCCATGGTGGTTACCGTAGTTGAACACATGCACTAGTGGCACGTATTTACCATAATGTTGAGGAGTTTGATTGTGGATATTGTAATTCTCAATGTCAGTACAAAATCCGACCAGATGATTTTTCTCCTTGTAAGTTATTAATTCGGAGCCATCGGTGTAGTGGGTTTTGTCTACCATCTCCTGCACATTCTTTGAACAATAAAAATAAGCTGTTAATGGAAATAAGCTGTCAACTATTTTGAAATAAAGAATATATAGCTAATAACCGTGTTTGAGAAACTCACATAGCGATGGAACTGGAGGCGTATCAACAAGGACCCAAATGTCCATACTGTCTTGGTCGATGTCAGGATTACCAAGATCCATGGTGATAAGCATACCCTCATCAAAACCATACATCTTGCAAAATGCTTCCCAATTTTTGCAACCAAAATGGGTTACGCTCTCAGAATTATATAGATTTACTTCAAAGTCCACATCGTGATGAGTGCTTAGGTGAATTTTCTTTGTTTCAGAAATTTCATGGTCATCAAAATCCATCCACTCCAAGACATAGCGTCTTGCATGGCATGGGATAAGCTATACTCGATTTTTAAAAGATGAAAATTACATGTTGAAATAGTTGAAGTCATGCTTAATTATGAAAATAATACTTGTCGTCGTTGTGTACCGTTTCAACTTCTAAGGTCTCCTCGAGCTTAATGCTGAAGCGCCGATCATCGTCCAGGTGAGGCATGTCGCACAGACCTCGTTCATCGTGGCACCAGTAGCACTCCCTCGGGAGACTTTCGTCATCCGATGATGATGACGACATATCCTACGTTCATAATTCAAGACTACATCATTTAGGGTTTGTCGACACCGAGGCATCCTAAAAGCTAAGCTTTTATCATTTAGGGTTTGTCGATGCTAAAGCAGGCTAAAAGCCTAAGCTTTCATCATTTAGGTTCTTATCGACACCGAGGCACCCTAAAAACCAAGGTTTTATCATTTAGGGTTTGTCGACGTTGAGGCACCCTAAAAGCCTAAGCTTTCATCATTTAGGTTTTGTCGATGCTGAGGCACCCTAAAAGCCTAAGCATACATCATTTAGGTTATCATCGACACTGAGGCACCCTATAGAAGCCAAGTTAAGTTTTCATCATTTAGGGTTAATCGATGCCGAGGCACCCTAGGTTGGGCCTAATCACTTGGCACTAATCACTTGGCTCTATTGCCACCTATGTTGGGTTTATCATCTAGGGTTTATCGATGCTAAGGAGAATTCTAAGTTGGGCCTAATCACTTGGCTCTATTGCCACCTATGGTTCAATGCAGCAAGAATGGCGGGGCAGTTGATCCTAGTTAACTAAGTACTAAGATACGACGGCCCATGCATTAGTCGCAAGTACCCCATGTGTCCTATCTTTAGAAAAGTCATGCTAAAATTCACGGAAAATTTATGCATGACCTTTGCTAAAAATAGGACATATGGAGTACCTGAATTTGCCGGAACGGAAGTTAATCGACATTCCGGCAAACTCAAGGGCCTCTCGGGGTACCTGCAAATTCATCACGACACAATGGTCGGAGACAAAACCCAGCAAACTAGCAAGATGATCATCATCTTTGCAAGTCATTACTTGTTAAATACAGAAGAAGGAACAATTTATTTGTGACATAGTTGGCCCATACAGAAGAAGCAACACCCTGCACTAGCCTAAAAACAAGTGAAGTTTCACCCATATAAGAACAACTTTATAAAATCAAAGAAGTTGCTATGTTTTTTCTACTTCTAGGAAAAACATCACTCATTGGAAATGAAAATCTCAGTACCAGCATTTTGAACTTTGAAATGAAATACAGTAGTAGTATTAGTAGTATATGGAGTAGTATCTTGTCTAGTAGTAGTAGTATTAGTTGTATATGGAGTAGCAAGTTTTGCCTCAGAGACCGCAAAAGCTATGTTTTTTCTCAATTCAAATAGCTAAGTGGAAAACCACGTCAAGTTCTGTTTTAATACTCTATTTCTCAATGCATGCAATTGGTTTCATAGCTTTGTGTTACTGTACAGACCTATTTAACCCTAGGCACTTTGCATATACAAGCTATATAGTCTGAAATCAAATGCATACAGCTGAGACAAGCATCGACCATAGCACTCCACAGCCATGAACTTGTACAGAGGGGGAGAGAGGCGAGACAAGTGGTCACCTTGGTGACAGGGGAACCAAATCCAAACAAGTCGAACCCACAGCAGCAGCTTATCTATATCCAAGTTGAACCAAGTTCTTCCTTCACACAACACAACAGCACAACACAGCTATAGATGAGAACGCGTCAGAGATTGGAGGAGATGAAGACGAAAATCAGCAAGAGACAACCAGAAAAGGGATTCGTACCCTATTCTCCTGCTGGGCGACGGGGAGGTCGCGGGCCTCCTCTCCTGCTGGAAGTGGGGCCTCCTCCCCTGGTGGACGTGGGGCGGCTCTGAGGTTTCTAGGGTTTCGAGGGTGGAGGCGGGGCTCGGGGGGAGGCGGCGCTCGAGGGGGAGGAAGGGGAGAGGGAGGCGGAGGGGGCGCGTGGGCGGCTGCGGCGCAGTGGGTCGGGGCAGCGGCGGCGGCGTGGTGGAGGGAGGGATGAGGGAGGGAGCGGCACGGTGGAGGGAGAGGGACGAATCGAAGTAGTCTGGCGAGAGGGAGGGGGAAGGAGCGGCGCGGTGGTGTATGCATGGGGGAAGATTACTAATGGCGCACCCCTAGGCGGTCCGCCATTAGAATGTTTTTTTTCATAGTAATGGCGCACCAGCGCGACAGTGCGCCATAAGTATTCTTTTTTTAGATAGCAATGGCGCACCAGCCACCCGTGCGCCATAAGTAAGAATTTTTTTATTATTTAAAAAAATGAATATCAATATGAAACAATATTTTTTATAAAAACAGTAATAATTGTTGTTTAACAACAATTGTAGTGTACACTTTTTTATTATTTTTTAAAAAATGAATATGAATATGAAATAGTAATATTTTTTTTATAAAAACAGTAATAATTTTTTAAAAATATCATCAAATTTGTTATTTGAAAATATCATCGGCGGCGGCAGTGGAGCGGGGGAGGGTGCGGGGGGTGCTCGTCGGCGGTGGTGGAGCGGGGGAGGGTGCGGGGGGTGCTCGTCGGCGGTGGTGGAGCGGGGGAGGGTGCGGGAGGTGCTCGTCGGCGGCGGTGGAACTACATATGTACGTGGCGACCCAGAAGCACCGCATATACCCTCTCCCAGCTGTGAGGGTCAACTTGGAACATGATCCCTTGGATCTGTTGGTGAAGGCCTTCGAGATGAGCGGGCGGTTATTCCTCGCCGTAAACGTGCCTGGCTTCCCTCCGACTCTTCAGTTATGGGTTATGTCTCTGCCACCGCTGGACTAGTGGGCCGACAGTGACGACAAAAAGTTGTGCTGGGATTTGCACTACAGCTTCACCGCATACTACACCAACAATAATGTACCGACTAGCGTTTGGTTTGACAATGGCGACAAGACGTTGTGCGTCAGGCAAGGGGATGTCTTGTTCAAGCACGGCACGAGAGGACGCTCTCCGAAGGCATCTCGATATTCTTATTGTCCAGAATGCGACCAGCGACTCGAGCTGCCGCCAACACCGTCGAACTACATATGGAACATTTTTGGGGGCTATCGCCCCAGCTTGCAAAGTAATATATATATATATATATATATATATATATATATATATATATATATATATATATATATATATATATATATATACACTAATGACGCACCGTGGCAGAGTGCGCCATTACTAGTTTAAACTAGTAATGGTGCACTTTGCAACGGTGCGCCATTAGTAGTTTTGCAAAAAAACAGAATTAAAAAAATACAGTAGTGGCACACTCCATGGCTGGTGCGCCATTACTAGTTAGAACTACTAATGGCGCACTTTGCCCAGATGCGCCATTAGTATGTTTGTAAAAATGAAATTATTTTTTGTTACTTGTGGCGCACCTTGTGCCCGGTGCGTCATTAGTATCTTCCACACTAATGGCGCATCGCCACATGGTGCGTCATTAGTATATAGTAGTGGCGCACCACTTCTCTGGTGCACCATTAGTGTCAATTTCATCTATAGCCCTTTTCCTAGTAGTGCAGCGGCGGTGGTGGTGCAGTTGGTGGAGCCGGGGCAGAGCAGGAGCGGGCGCCTTGCGGAACTGGGACGGCCTAGGGTTTTTTCCCCGGTAGTTGGGACTTGGATGCCAGCCGGATTGTTGAGGTGGTGCTGTTGGTGGAGGTACTGGTGGCGGCGTCGACACATGCGGGCGAGGAGAAGCAGTGAAGACCTAAGGACAAGAGTCCTTCGTAGTTAGGGCACGATTGACCCATTGGAGCATCGAGCGAACCTCGGCGAAGGAGGGACGCAGATGCACCATAGGGATGAAGGAGGCATGCTTCTCGAACCGCTCGCTGAGGCCGACGAGGAGGACGTTGATGAGCTGGCGATCGTCGATCAGATCACCAAGTTCGTGGATTTCATCAACGATCGCCTTGAGGCGTTGGCAGTAGACGCCGACTGGTGAATCACCTTGCACTGTATTCCGAAGCTCAGTGTGGAGATTGTTGGCGCAAGCTTCGACGTTGTCCTGGAAGAGCTAACGAAGGGCCGCCCATAGATCGGCGGCGGAGGCACCGTCATAGTGGACGAGATTGAAGATCTCTGTGGAGACTCGCATGTAGATCCATTGAATAATGGCGAGATCATCCTTGACCCATTGCAGATCATGAAGTTGAGGAAGAGAGTTGTTGGCAACGTGAGAGCGAAGATTGCAACGCCCAAGGTGGACATCGAAGAGGTGACGCCAATGGTAGTTGTTGTGAGCAGCGATGTCTAGGGTTACGGGAATGTAGGGGCTAATATCGGAAATGGTGTTGGTGAAGGAGATGGAAGGGGTTATTGGTGGAGGTAGAGCTAGAGTAGAGGTAGAGGCGGAGGAGGTCGTTGCCGCGGCGACCTTGGCGGCGATGATGGCGGCGCACTGCTCGAAGTAGCCGGGCGGCGGCAGCGGTGGCGGGGCTGGCGGGTTAGCCATACCCTAGGATCGAAACTATGATACCAGGTAGAATTGTATTGAATAATTGTTGATGCAATATTGTGCCGGTACAAGAAGTATATATAAAATCTAATCCGCACCTGACCTAGTCTTATTACAAACCGAGTAGGAGTCATAATCCTAATACAAGTTGTATTCTAACACCGTCCAAACTGCGGGTGGCAACATTCCACCACGGGATCCTCCGACGAGCGGCCACTTGCCTGGTACTCATCACAGCGACGCACGCTTCCCATGGGAAGGCGAAGCTGTGGTGAATCCGGCTGCGGGATTAGTTACCCAGAACTATCCAAATACCCCTGGGGCCTCTATATACTACCCGAAATCTTGTTCAGTATTGCCACATCTAGGCCGTTGAACCATAGAAATAAACGGTTCAAATTTACTTGATGTACCGTAAAAGGTCACAAAGTTTAGGGGATTGGTTAGAAACGACACTTTTTTAGAGGAGCAAATATCCTATGATTTAGGATACACCCATATGTTCCTCTAAATTATTGGGGATCGGTTAGAGATACCCTCATTCAGTTAGTAATTTGTGTGCTAGAACCGACAAGTTTCTCGTGTCTTTCGTGTTTCAACTCTTTTTTAATGAAGAATTGGATATCTTGATCTTCTTATCTGGAAACTATCTTACATCACATTTGAATATTTCTGTGATATGTTGCGGGTAGCAAGTTCCTCTCCGTTTGGACTTTGGAGGCATACTTGTTTGTACTTACTACCAATAGACCACCTTCAATTGTAAGTCAGGATATAGACGAGTTGGTTTCACGTTTAGGATATAGACTATCTGAACATGAGTGCAGATCTTACTACACCGAATGTCAAATTTTATGAGGAGTCTGTCCTTGCCCTCAGCAAGCACCGAACCCCCATTGCCACAAACATCATTATGTTGGTACACTGGAACAACTGGATCTAGAGAAATGATTTTTTTTTCTTCAGAAATACCGAGTCATCCTTTGAAGCCTGGAAGAGCCGTTTCAAAGATCTCAATTTGCTTAATCACATAATTCGGCAGAAGCATGCCACTTGTTTTCAAGAGTGGCTAGATTCGAAGTTCTAATTTGTGACTCATGATGATTCCCAGAACTGGTATAGGTTGGATGCCTCTATTTTATTCTGTTAGATATTTTTTTTCAGTTCCCGTTTCCCCCTCCATTGTAACAAACTATGAAGGGCTTCGATGAGGCTTGGACGAAGCTGGTCAAATCCTTTATAAAAAGGTAGCATGGGGATCAAGGTGAATAATGACACATGTCATTATTTTGAGATGCAAAAGGGTTTAAGATAGGGGGACCCAATGTCTCCCGTCCCATTGAATATTGTGCCGGATAGGTTGGCAGTTCTTATTGGCCGGGCCAAGGAGGACGGATAAGTGGGTGGACTAATACCTAGTCTTGTCGATGGTGGGGTGTCCATACTACAACAAGATGATGATACAATTATTTTCATGGAGCATGATTTGACAAAGGCTAGAAATATGATACTAGTTTTATGTCTGCTCGAAGAGCTGTCAGGCTTGAAGAGTAATTTTAACAAGAGCGAATTGTTCTGTTTTGGATGTGCCAAGGTGGAAGAGGAAACATATAGACAGTTCTTTGGGTGTGAGTTGGGATCTTTACCATTTACTTATCTGGGTATCCCAATTCATCACCGGAAACTAACTAACAAGGAATGGAAGTCCATTGAGGATCATTTTGAAAAGAAGCTGAGCTGCTGGAAGGGCAAGCTCATGTCTTATGGGGGTCAGCTAATTCTAGTTAATTCCGTCTTACCAGTATGAGGATAGAGAACCTTGAGGTCAAGAACAAATGCCTTCTCAGTAAATGGTTGTATAGAATTTTGGTCGAGGAGGAGGGTATGTGGGTACAGTTATAGCGTAACAAGTACTTGCACTCTAAGACCCTTGCATAGGTCACGACTTAGCCGAATGATTTACCATTCTGGAAAAGGGCAAATGCGGATAAAAGTGGCCTTTTTCAACAGGGCCAAATTCAAGATTTTGGGATGATACATGGTATGGAAGATGCCACTGACCATACGGTATCCTATCCTCTACAACTTTGTACAATGCAAAGAAGTTTTTGTATGTACAGTTCTAGGTTCGACTCCCCGAAACATTCAGTTTGGAAGGTCCTCGGTGGTGGACAGATGGAATTGTTGGTTACATCTTGTGCATAGGTTGACAGAGGTTAACCTTTCTGATGAGCTAGATGGAATTCACTGGAAACTCTTAGTGTCGGGAGCTTTCTCAGTGAAAGCGATGTATACGAATATGATAAACTCTGGTCCAATAGCAAAGTCGCTTCACATTTGGAAGATTAAAGTGCCTTTGGGTATTTATATCGTGTTTGCACAAGGAAGTGATTTTTACTCAAGATAAATTGGCAAAACACAGTTGGAAGGATAGTAAGCAATCTTGTTTTTGCAACCAAAATGAAACTATCCAACATCTTTTTCTAAAATGCCCACTGGCTAGGCTTACTTTGGCGTACAATACATGTTTCATTCAATGTGAGTCCCCTGAATAGCATAGCCACGTTATTGAAACGTGGCTAAATGTGGTAGAGCCTAAACTAGCGCGCATATTCGAGTAGGGGTGTGTGCATTATTTTGGGCTATATGGAGCTGCCGAAATGATTTCATTTTTAGTAGACAATTTGTCATAAAAAATTTGCAGGTCATTTACAAAGCTACTTGCTGGACCCGTATGTGGTCGTCACTCTGTCATACGGAAGTCAAAGAACATATGAATTCTGGATGCAACCGTTGGGAGATGGTAGCACAGGGTACTTACAACCGGTTTGGATGGTGGTCCAACAATAGGGTAAGTGTTTAGTCATCAAGTTCTATTTATGCTAGTTGTGGCGAGATTTGCTGCATTACTTTTAATTTTGAGACCTCCTACCAGGCTTTGTACTTGATACCTATTTTTAATAATGTGGTTGTATGCATCATTTTGATGCAGAGAGCAGAGGTAATCCTTCTTTTCCAAATAAATAAATAATAATAATACCATAAAAATATAGTTATACGGTTCAGGGCCTCAAAACTACACCAAATGTGAACCAAGTGGCGGTAGTGCTTGTAGGATTATAGCACCAGATGGAAGTAACCAAAGACAAAGGGGCTGTTTTGGTTCTAGGCCTAGCAATACCACACTTTACCATACAATATTGTCAAACTTGTCTAAGTTTAGTTCTTTAAAATGAGAGCCATACAATATTTTCAAAATTTTCATCAAGGTTGGGACTGATAGGCTCACACATATTGCATATTCTGTGGTACAGCATTCCCAAACTGCTTTCATGCCGGACAGAAACATCCTAGAAGGGGTGGTGGTCCTTCATGAAACGCTCCATGAAATTCACACGAAAATTTTTGATGGAGTTGTTTTCAAGGTGGATTTCGAGAAAGCGTACGATAAAGTCAAATGGCCATTCCTTCAACAGGCATTGCGTATGAAAGGTTTTGATGAAGCCTGGCGCTGCGAGGTAGAATCATTTACGCGAAAAGGGAGTGTTGGAATTAAAGTGAATGACGACATAGGTCATTATTTCCAGACACATAAGGGCCCGAGGCAAGGGGATCCGATGTCCCCTATCATGTTCAACATTGTAGTTGATATGTTGGCAATTTTGATAGGAAGGGCTAAGGAGGCTGGTGAGGTGGGTGGCTTGGTACCTCATCTAGTTGATGGAGGTGTGTCTATCCTACAGTACGCCGATGATACGATCATGTTTATGTTGCATGACTTGGCCAAAGCGAGAAATATGAAGCTGGTGTTATGCCTTTTTGAACAATTGACCGGATTAAAGATTAACTTTCACAAAAGAGAATTGTTCTGCTTTGGTAGAGCCAAAGATGAACAAGAGGCTTATAGGCAATTGTTTGGGTGCAAATTGGGGACTTTAGCTTTTACATACTTAGGTGTATCAATCCACCATCGTAAGCTGACAAACAGAGAATGGAAGTACATCGAGGGCCGCTTTGAAAAAAAACTGAGTTGCTGGAAGGGCAAGCTCATCTCTTACGGAGGCCGCTTAATTCTGATAAACTCGGTTCTCACGAGTACGCCTATGGTTCTTTTGTCGTTCTTCGAAGTCCCAGTTGGAGTTAGGAAAAGACTAGACTTCTATCGATCATGATTCTTCTGGCACGGTGATGAACTAAAAAGAAAATACCGACTCGCCAAATGGGATATCATCTGTCGACCGAAAGACCATGGGGATCTTGGTATTGAGAATCTTGAGATCAAGAACATATGTCTTCTCAGCAAGTGGCTGTGGAAGTTATTGTTTGAGACTGATGCCACTTGGGCGCAGATCCTCCGTAGGAAGTATCTTCACTCCAAAACCTTGTCCCAGGTGACAGCAAGGCCGACTGACTCACCTTTTTGGAAAGGGCTTATGAAAGTCAAATTAACCTTGTTTAATTGGACAAAGTTTATTATTGGTAACGGTGCTAGTACGCGGTTCTGGGAGGATACTTGGTCACAGAGACCCATGGACATTCAATACCCATCTCTGTATCGTATTGTTCAATGATGTGAGGTGTTCGTTGCAACGATACTTCAATCCAACCCGCTTAATATTCACTTCAGAAGGACGCTAGTTGGCAATCTTTGGGAAGAATGGCTCCATCTAGTAAGTAGACTGATGGAGGTTCAGTTATCTCAACAACCCGATAAACTACGCTGGAAGCTTACTAGGTCTGGAGAGTTTACAGTTAAATCAATGTATCTTGATGTTATAAATTCAAGCTCGATTCCTAGTTCCAAACATGTTTGGGCTGCCAAAGTTCCTTTGAAAATCAAAGTGTTTATATGGTTTGTCCATAAACAAGTTATATTAACCAAGGATAATTTGACAAAGCGTAATTGGACAATACCTACTAGGTGTAGTTTCTGTGATCGGGATGGAACCATCAAACACCTTTTTCTTGATTGCTCGTTAGCCAAAGTTCTATGGCGGGCAGTACATATTGCATTTAATATTACTCCACCGAGTTCTGTCAACACGTTATTTGAAACATGGCTTAACGGGATATTGCCCGAAACAACGAGACATATTTCCGTAGGAGTATGTGCTTTATTGTGCGCAGTCTTGAACTGCAGAAATGATTTGGTTTTTAACAGAACAACGAATATTTATTTTTTGCAGGTTATTTTCCGAGCCACTACGTTGATCCGTATGTGGTCGCTACTCACTCCGACGGAATCCAGGGAGCGTTTGGTTACTGGATCTATCTGCTGGGAGATGGTAGCACGGGATATCTTCAACCAATTTGGATGGCGGTCATGTAATAGGATAGGCAATTAGTTTACCTATCTCTCTTATGACAGCCGGTTGTGGCTTTTTATGGCTAGTTTGTCTTTTGGCCCTTTTAGCTCTTTGTGAGCTCTCCTTTATTTTCGTTTTGAGACTTTAAGACCTTGTTGAACCTATTTATATATTTAATAAGTTGGCCGTATGCATCGTTCTGATGCAGAGGCCGGGGAGTCCCCTTTTCGAAAAAAACGAGAGCCATAAGTTGACAAGACTAAGAGAATCTTGGCACACCTTTTAAGTATATGGAATGTGGGGTCCTAGTGTGGCTTGCCTAATATGTGGCTTGAATCAAATACACACCTAACTTGATCAAACTTGTCTAACCTTAGGTATGACAAGTTTAGACAAACTTAGTCTCAAACCAAACAACCCAAAGTGTTCTTTGTAAGCATGAGAAGCTTAGACACCAGTAGTACCAGTGCCAAACTAAAAGAACTCTTATATCTTGTCATGCAGGAATGTTACTCTATGACTAGACACACTCGTATATCTTGTCATGCGGGAATGTTACCCTATGACTACTGTGTGCATATCAACGACCGTATCACATACTGAAAAGATGCTGATCAATTTTCGTGCGTTTTGTTCCGCTGTTATTGTTCTGTACCATATTATTGCCTTGTAGGAGGAACTTTGTCTCAAGCCGCTTGCAATTGACTCAGGGTGAGATTTTTTTTGCTGGTGAAAGCTTTTATTACTCAACTCAAAATGTTGTTACAGATGCAGTGCGAGCTTTTTAATTATATATGATATGAATTCTCTTAGTGACTCAACAAAAAATTAGTTCTTAGTGATCTCTCAACAAGGCAAATGCGTTTTTTCTGGGTAAGTTTTTTCTTTCGCGAATACACAGAAGACTTGTAGGAGTATATCATTGCATTGATAAGAGGAATAGATTGTAGCAGACTAGCAGTTACAGACCTGAACTCGCAAGCACAAACACAACAGCCGGGTGAGGGAGACACACCAGCGCAGATAAGCTAAGGGGTGCACAGCCCTACGGAACTGTCCTAATCTTTCCGATGAGGTGGCCAAGTGCACTGGCCCGGTGCATGTGAGGTGGCCAAGTCCACTGGCCCGGTGCAAGCCCATGCTCTAGTGTCTGTCTTGATCCGCTCGACAAGCCGCATAATTGAAGGCCAGTCACCGTTGAACACGCATCTGTTGCGGTGTTTTTAGATCCTCCGAGCCGTGAGGATCAAGATGTTTGCGAGGACTCGTCATCCAGTAATCTTTAATCTTTCGTAGAGAATCAATGCAAGTAGTAGAGACAAGCGCAACACCCCCACAACCATGTAGGTAGATCCAAATATTCGTTCATGTTGACAGAAAAATAGTACCCCTCTGACGCTACCCCTTCGCCCCTGAGAGCTGCCACAGGCGATTAGGGTTCCCTCCGCCTTCCGTCGATGCCTCCGCCCTCCGGTTAGGGTCAAGGTTTGTTGGGGCGGTGCTCAGATGGTGGCGGCGGGCAGAATTTTGGATTTCGTTTTTGATTTTTACCGGTCCTGAACGAAATGGACGAATAATGGTTTTTTCAGATTTTTTCGGAAAATTTCGGACGAAAATCATATAGCAAAATTTGAATTTTGGGACGAAAAATGAACAAAATTTGCCAAATTTTTTTTGGAATACAACAGAACAACAACTGAGTATCAGAATTTCTAGCAAAATATGCATGTAAAAATCAAACAACTGAATCTATTCATCAAATCACTACGTATCGGACTGAAGATCAGCACTCCAGTTGCAACCATTCAGACAGTAGTAGAGTCCATCAATTCAGAGAGCGGCAACTATTAGAAAAGCAACATGATAGTCCAGATTAACATGCGACTGAGTAGTTCAGATACTATGAGTAACATGCGACTTAATAGTTCAGATACTAAGAGTCGAAATGAACATCATAACGGTTCAGAATTACAGTCCATAATGAATTTAACATGGCATTCAAAGTTCAATTATGCCGATCCCAAAATACAAACAGAAAGTTCAATTCAGACTTCCTGTTCTTCAACTCTTCAGTCCACCAAAAGTATTGAATCGAACAGAGATGTTCACTTCGGACTTCTTGTTCATCCACCCGTTAGTCTTCATCAAACAAAAAGCTCTTTTGCTCCCATGCCGCTTAACCATGCAATTAAAGCATGGTGAATTATATAAACATTACAAGTAGATGGCAGAATCAACAACTCATTGATGGAAGGCCCAATTGGAACATCATATAAAATCATATGGACAAAAACAATCTGAGTTATATAAAGATTACAAGTAGATGTCAAAAAAAACTCATAGATGGCAGCCCCAATTGAAACAACATATAAAATCAGATGGACTAAAGAATTGTGAATTATATAAACATTACAAGTAGATGGCAGCAACAACTCATAGATGGCAGCCCCAATTGAAACAACATATAAAATCAGATGGACTAAAGCATTGTGAATTATATAAACATTATAAGAAGATGGCAGCAACAACTCATAGATGGCAGCCCCAATTGAAACAACAAATAAAATCAGACGGACTAAAGCATTGTGAATTATATAAACATTACCGCGCCCCCGCCTCACTCGCTAGGGTTCTGCTGCCCACAGCCGCCGCTCAGTGAGATGGAGATGGGAAAAGTGAAATTTAGGGTTAGGAGGAGGTGAATTCGTGCTTTTATGCCACAGGGGGGTTTGTGTGGGCTGTGAATTTAAAAATGGCCGAATTTTTTGGGCAGGTACACCCTTTTACCGGGCCAGAACGGGATGGACGAAAATCGCTGGAATTTCGGTTTTCTCGGACGAAATCCAAAACTTTGGCGGCGGCACCTCGTTCAATAAAGTCTCCCCGGCTTCACTCCCATCTCAGTGGCGACGTCAAGAAGCTTGTGGGATGGGTGTGGCTCTCGAGAATTTCTTCTTGTTGTGGGTATCTCTGGATCATCAAGGAGCTTCATCGACGATTATTCCTTCTTCTTGCTCTCCGGGACGGATGTGGTCTTCTAGGCCCGCTCGGCGATTTCCCGTCCGTAACAAACAACGCCAGGCCGGCTCAGGGAGGAGCGGCAGTGGCGGCGCGCCGCTGACACGGTCTGGAGGTTGAAGACGAAGGGCATTTCAAGGATTTCGTTGTAATTTTTTTTGTTGAGGTGCTTTGTATTGTTCAATGTTTCTTTTAATACCAGGGTCCTTTTCACGAAGAAAAAACTATGTAGGTGTTTGCCATGCAAAATTGCCTAACTATGTTTTGCTAATGGGCACCATTGTCTGTATACACAGATCCTTTCCATTATAGTTCCCCGTTTCTGAATTTTGTGTAAGTCTTCCCCAGCTATTCCCTCTGAACAGATGTATATAGATGTTTGCTGCCTCAGATGCACCCCCGAGTTACACCTCTTGTACTACGTTAGCTGAGTTTGTTCAGTTGCTCTCTCCATGACTATATAAGATCATGTTTCATCTAGTTGAGTAAGAAGCACGACTTAGTCTAGAGTTTAGCAAATGAAACACTGGTAAGTCTAGAGATGGTAATACATGAGGCCAAGCACTAGTAGGACCGGGAGGCATTGGGAAATGTAATAGCGATCTAAGAAATGTGGTTTCTACTTTCTCATCCTCAGATAGTCATGTGTGGCGAACATGCGATGCCAGTCTCTCACATTGGAGGGACACCATCTAGTTTCTTATTTTCGCATGGAGGGGACACCATCTACATTCCTATTTCCAGCAGCAGAGCTAGGCCTTTCCAAAGTTCTTGCTAAACCTCCCGTCACCCAAGGCTGGTTCAAGGCTGGAGCATGCTTTCCGCCTAGGAGGACAGTGGAAGGAGCATACGTGGCGGATGGGCCAATCCGCCATGCCACCCAGACGGATCAACCTGCCATCCTACATGGCGGAAGTCTGGGCAATTTTTCGTAATATGACGAGATGGGACAGGCTCTGTCGAGCACTTTAGTTTAAAGGGAGCAGGATTCCCACAGAACAACAACGGATAACAAGTTTGATTTCAATTTCGAGGGATTTAGGGGCAGTGTCAGGGGCTATGTAAGAAAAGATCTACAGTAGGCCTGTTTTTTCACATGCATGCAATATTTTTCCTGCTTAATTAGCTCCTAATAAGTGTGTAACTTCTGCTGTTTTAGAAACTAGCACAGGGTCTGCACAATTGCCCCGGCAATATCTTTATTGGTTAAGGGCCTCCGATACAAAGCAAACGAATGGACATTCAAATTTGATCGACGGTGTATAGTTTCTGTACGAGGGAATAGACTAATATCATATAAAAGAATAAAAAGGGAGATTGATGGAATTGTTGATTGTATTGCTTGAGCCTCATGGGCGTATATATATGAGTATATGATCATCTTGAAAGACACGACAAGCTAGATAAATCATAGTGTATCCTATGCTTCCTAAATAACCATGATACTCAACATTCCCCGCAGTCACAACGGTAGCGAGCAGACAGTGAGAATGAAGAAAAATTCAAATGTAAGCCGACGGACAAACCCCGCAGTTGTAACGGTCAATGCATCACGGAAGTTGTGGCTGGAGTGAAATGCGAGGAGGTTGCTCAAGCAAGGCGGTATCCCTTTGTGCCGATGTCGATGTAGCCGATAGCGCAGGGTGGTGTAGCTGTGGTCATGGTAGCTGTGCAAGAGAAATCGTGGTCGATGTCGAGTTGAGGTCACCAGTGTCGAGGTAGTCGTCGTGGAGCCATTGGCTCAAGGAGGCGCAGAGTTAGTCATGGGCTGAGTGGTGTCGAGGTAGTGGTGCACCGGAAATAAGACAATGTTGACGAGACATTGTGCCGGGTTTGCCAAGCCCGACTATACGTGTAAGTGCATCTAGTGCCACCCCTAGTTGTTTTTGAATGTTGACGACAAACTTGGTTGAGGGACTAATGTGTTTGTGAGAATTACAGGATAACACATGTAGGAGTCTCTTATTGATTCGGTTTACCTACCAGAGATGACCCCTAAAAATGTGTGAAGACATTAAAGACAATGGTAGTATGTGAAGATATTTACAGTGAATATTATGACATGAGAATACATTCACATGAAGACTATGGAGTGCGAAGACATAGTTGTTTCGTAGTTTTATATTTTTTTCTTTGTTGAGTCATGGAAACCACCCTACTGTTAAGTGGGGTCCAAGTGAATAAAGTCAGAGTGACTGATTTGATGCTGAACCAAATCCTATGTCTTCGAGCGAAGACAATGAGAGAAAATTTTATCCAGAGCTGGATGAGTCAGCTTTACTTGTAGCCCAAGTAATGCTGTCGCGTGTGTTTAAAATATGACCGTTCGACATGTTTCAGTTCCTTAGTGACCCAAGTTCCTTAGACAACCCGATCTGGTTTTTCCAAAATGACCTTGGGTCACTAAGGAACTGAAACATGTTGAACGGTAAGATTTGAAATAGCCCACCCTAACCCGACATACAGTTGTCACAGCAACTGAAACTGGTCTACCAAATCCTTGTCTTCACCAAGCAACTAGTTCTATCATTCACTTCTCTTTACTTTACAGTTTGTCTTCGTGAAGTCATTGCCTGCTTGCATGATTTGATTGTCTTCACTGTGTGAAGACTGTTTGTTTTTTGGCTTCATACTATCTTCCACCCTGATCCATAATAACTAGCTGCTGATAGTCTTCATGCTTTCACTTCATTGCTTACTTGATTGTGGCTTATCTGGCGTAGTCTACCTTCCGCTGCATATCAATAGGTTCATTTTGAAGGAAATATGCCCTAGAGGCAATAATAAAGTTATTATTTATTTCCTTATATCATGATAAATGTTTATTATTCATGCTAGAATTGTATTAACCGGAAACATAATACATGTGTGAATACATAGACCAACAGAGTGTCACTAGTATGCCTCTACTAGACTAGCTCGTTAATCAAAGATGGTTATGTTTCCTAACCATGAACAAAGAGTTGTTATTTGATTAACGAGGTCACATCATTAGTTGAATGATCTGATTGACATGACCCATTCCATTAGCTTAGCACCCGATCGTTTAGTATGTTGCTATTGCTTTCTTCATGACTTATACATGTTCCTATAACTATGAGATTATGCAACTCCCGTTTACCGGAGGAACACTTTGGGTACTACCAAACGTCACAACGTAACTGGGTGATTATAAAGGAGTACTACAGGTGTCTCCAATGGTAGATGTTGGGTTGGCGTATTTCAAGATTAGGGTTTGTCACTCCGATTGTCGGAGAGGTATCTCTGGGCCCTCTCGGTAATACACATCACATAAGCCTTGCAAGCACTGCAACTAATATGTTAGTTGTGAGATGATGTATTACGGAACGAGTAAAGAGTCTTGCCGGTAACGAGATTGAACTAGGTATTGGATACCGACGATCGAATCTCGGGCAAGTAACATACCGATGACAAAGGGAACAACGTATGTTGTTATGCGGTCTGACCGATAAAGATCTTCGTAGAATATGTAGGAGCCAATATGGGCATCCAGGTCCCGCTATTGGTTATTGACCGGAGACATGTCTCGGTCATGTCTACATTGTTCTCGAACCGTAGGGTCCGCACGCTTAACGTTACGATGACAGTTATTATGAGTTTATGCATTTTGATGTACCGAAGGTTGTTCGGAGTCCCGGATGAGATCACGGACATGACGAGGAGTCTCGAAATGGTCGAGACGTAAAGATTGATATATTGGAAGCCTATGTTTGGACATCGGAAGTGTTCCGGGTGAAATCGGGATTTTACCGGATTACCGGGAGGGTTACCGGAACCCCCCGGGAGGTAAATGGGCCTATTGGGCCTTAGTGGAAAAGAGAGAAGAGGCAGCCCACACCTGGCCGGCGCCTCCCACCTTTCCCAAGTCCTAATAGGACTAGGGAGGTGGGCCGGCCCCCTCTTTCTCCTTCTTCCCCAAGAATCCTAGTTGGAATAGGATTGGGGGGAAGGAGTCCCACTCTCGGTGGGAGTAGGACTCCTCCCTGCGCCTCCCACTTGGCCGGCCGAACCCCCTGCCCCTGGCCTTTATATACGGGGGCAGGGGGCACCCCAAGACACACAACTTGATCCTTGAGATCGTTCCTTAGCCGTGTGCGGTGCCCCCTGCCACCAAATTCCACCTCGATCATACCGTTACAGTGCTTAGGCGAAGCCCTGCGTTGGTAGTACATCAAGATCGTCACCACGCCGTCGTGCTGACGGAACTCTTCCTCGACGCTTTGCTGGATCGGAGCCCGAGGAACGTCATCGAGCTGAACGTGTGCTAAGAACTCGGAGGTGCCGGAGTAACGGTGCTTGGATCGGTCGGATCGGGAAGAAGACGTACGACTACTTCCTCTACGTTGTGAGATCGCTTCCGCAGTCGGTCTGCGTTGGTACGTAGACAATACTCTCCCCCTCGTTGCTATGCATCACCATGATCTTGCGTGTGCGTAGGAAAATTTTCGAAATTACTGCGTTCCACAACAGTGGCATCCGAGCCTAGGTTTTTATGGTTTGATGTTATATGCACGAGTAGAACACAAGTGAGTTGTGGGCGATACAAGTCATACTGCCTACCAGCATGTCATACTTTGGTTCGGCGGCATTGTTGGACGAGACGATCCGGACCAACCTTACGCGTACTCTTACGCGAGACCGGTTCCCTCGACGTGCTATGCACACAGATGGCTAGCGGAAGACTGTCTCTCCAACTTTAGTTGAACCAAGTGTGACTACGCCCGGTCCTTGAGAAGGTTAAAACGGAGTCTATTTGACGAACTATCGTTGTGGTTTTGATGCGTAGGTGAGATGAGTTCTTACTTAAGCCCGTAGCAGCCACGTAAAACTTGCAACAACAAAGTAGAGAACGTCTAACTTGTTTTTGCAGGGCATGTTGTGATGTGATATGGTCAAGGCATGATGCTGATTTTATTGTATGAGATGATCATGTTTTGTAACCGAGTTATCAGCAACTGGCAGGAGCCATATGGTTGTCGCTTTATTGTATGCAATGCAATCGCGATGTAATGCTTTATTTTATTACTAAGCGGTAGTGATAGTCGTGGAAGCATAAGATTGGCGAGACGACAACGATGCTACGATGGAGATCAAGGTGTCGCGCCGGTGACGATGGTGATCATGACGATGCTTCGGAGATGGAGATCACAAAGCACAAGATGATGATGGCCATATCATATCACTTATATTGATTGCATGTGATGTTTATCCTTTTATGTATCTTATCTTGCTTTGATTGACGGTAGCATTATAAGATGATCTCTCACTAAATTATCAAGGAGTGTTCTCCCTGAGTATGCACCGTTGCAAAAGTTCTTCGTGCTGAGACACCACGTGATGATCGGGTGTGATAGGCTCTACGTTCAAATACAACGGGTGCAAAACAGTTGCACACGCGGAATACTCAGGTTATACTTGACGAGCCAAGCATATACAGATATGGCCTCGGAACACGGAGACCGAAAGGTCGAGCGTGAATCATATAGTAGATATGATCAACATAATGATGTTCACCATTGAAAACTACTCCATCTCACGTGATGATCGGTTATGGTTTAGTTGATTTGGATCACGTGATCACTTAGAGGATTAGAGGGATGTCTATCTAAGTGGGAGTTCTTAAGTAATATGATTAATTGAACTTAAAATTATCATGAACTTAGTCCTGGTAGTATTTTGCAAATTATGTTGTAGATCAATAGCTCGCGTTGTTGCTTCCCTGTGTTTTTTTGATATGTTCCTAGAGAAAATTGTGTTGAAAGATGTTAGTGGCAATGATGCGGATTGGATCCGTGATCTGAGGTTTATCCTCATTGCTGCACAGAAGAATTATGTCCTTGATGCACCGCTAGGTGACAGACCTATTGCAGGAGCAGATGCAGATGTTATGAACGTTTAGCTAGCCCAATATGATGACTACTTGATAGTTTAGTGCATCATGCTTAATGGCTTAGAATCGGGACTTCAAAGACGTTTTGAACGTCATGGACCATATGAGATGATTCCAGGAGTTGAAGTTAATATTTCAAGTAAATACCCGAGTTGAGAGATATGAAGTCTCCAACAAGTTCTATAGCTAAAAAATGGAGGAGAATCGCTCAACTAGTGAGCATGTGCTCAGATTGTCTGGGTACTACAATCGCTTGAATCAAGTGGGAGTTAATCTTCCAGATAAGATAGTGATTGACAGAATTCTCTAGCCACCATCACCAAGTTAGTAAAACTTCGTGATGAACTATAATATGCAAGGGATAACAGAAACAACTCCCAAGCTCTTCGTGATGCTGAAATCAACGAAGGTAGAAATCAAGAAAAACGTCAAGTGTTGATGGTTGACAAGACCACTAGTTTCAAGAAAAGGGCAAAGGGAAGAAGGGGAACTTCAAGAAGAACGGCAAGCAAGTTGCTGCTCAAGTGAAGAAGCCCAAGTCTGATCCTAAGCCTGAGACTAAGTGCTTCTACTGCAAAGGGACTGGTCACTGGAAGCGGAACTACCCCAAGTGATTGGCGGATAAGAAGGATGGCAAAGTGAACATAAGTATATTTGATATACATGTTATTGATGTGTACTTTACTAGTGTTTATAGCAAACCCTCAGTATTTGATACTAGTTCAGTTTCTAAGATTAGTAACTCGAAACGGGAGTTGCAGAATAAACAGAGACTAGTTAAGGGTGAAGTGACGATGTGTGCTGGAAGTGGTTCCAAGATTGATATGATCATCATCGCACACTCCCTATAATTTCGGGATTAGTGTTGAACCTAAATAAGTGTTATTTAGTGTTTGCGTTGAACATGAATATGATTTGATCATGTTTATTGTAATACGGTTATTCATTTAAGTAAGAGAATAAATTGTTGTTCTGTTTACATGAATAAAACCTAATATGGTTAAACACCCAATGAAAACAGTTCGTTGGATCTCGATCTTAATAATACACATATTCATAATATTGAAACCAAAAGATGCAAAGTTAATAATGATAGTGCAACTTATTTGTGGCACTACCGTTTAGGTCATATTGGTGTAAAGCGCATGAAGAAACTCCATACTGATGGGCTTTCGGAATCACTTGATTATGAATCACTTGATGCTTGTAAACCATGCCTTTTGGGCAAGATGACTAAAACGCCGTTCTCCGGAACAATGGAGCAAGCAAAAGATTTGTTGGAAATCATACATACTGATGTATGTGGTCCGATGAATATTGAGGCTCGCGACAGGTATCATTATTTTCTGATCTTCACAGATGATTTGAGCAGATATGAGTATATCTACTTGATGAAACATAAGTCTGAAACATTTGAAAAGTTCAAAGAATTTCAGAGTGAAGTGAAAAATCATCGTAACAAGAAAATAAAGTTTCTATGATCTGATCATAGAGAAGAGTATTTGAGTTACGAGTTTGGTCTTTAGTTAAAAACAATGTGAAATAGTTTCACTACTCAAGCCACCTGGAACACCACAGCATAATGGTGTGTCCGAACGTCATAACCGTACTTTAATGGATATAGTGCAATATATGATGTTTCTTACCGATTTACCACTATCGTTTTTGGGGTCATGCATTAGAGACAGCTGCATTCACGTTAAATAGGGCACCATATAAATCCGTTGAGACGACACCGTGTGAACTATGGTTTGGCAAGAAACCTAAGCTGTCGTTTCTTAAAGTTTGGGGTTGCGATGCTTATATGAAAAGGTTTCATCCTGATAAGCTCAAACTCAAATCGGAGAAGTGCGTCTTCATAGGATATCCAAAGGAAACTATTGGATACACCTTCTATCACAGATCCGAAGGCAAGACTTTTGTTGCTAAAATTCAGAAACTTTCTGGAGAAGGAGTTTCTCTCGAAAGAAGTGAGTAGGAGGAAAGTAGAACTTGACGAGGTAACTGTACCTGCTCCCTTGTTGGAAAGTAGCACATCACAGAAAACTGTTTCTGTGACACCTACACCAGTTAGTGAGGAAGCTAATGATGATGATCATGAAACTTCAGAACAAGATACTACTGAACCTCGTAGATCAACCAGAGTAAGATCCGCGCCAGAGTGGTACGGTAATCCTTTTCTGGAAGTCATGCTACTAGATCATGATGAACCTACGAACTATGAAGAAGCGATGGTGAGCCCAGATTCCGCAAAGTGGCTTGAAGCCATGAAATCTGAGATATGATCCATGTATGAGAACAAAGTTTGGACTTTGGTTGACTTACCCAATGATCGGCAAGCAATTAAAAAAAATGGATCTTTAAGAGGAAGACGGACGCTGATAGTAGTGTTACTATCTACAAAGCTAGAATTGTCGCAAAAGGTTTTCGACAATTTCAAAGTGTTGACTACGATGAGTTTTTCTCACTCGTATCTATGCTTAAGTCTGTCCGAATCATGTTAGCAATTGCCGCATTTTATGAAAACTGGCAAATGGATAAACAAAACTGCATTCCTTAATGGATTTATTAAAGAAGAGTTGTATATGATGCAACAGAAGGTTTTGTCAATCCGAAAGGTGCTAACAAAATGTGCAAGCTCCAGCGATCCATCTGTGGACTGGTGCAAGCATCTCGGAGTTGGAATATACGCTTTGATAAGTTGATCAAAGCATATAATTTTATACAGACTTGCGGTGAAGCCTGTATTTACGAGAAAGTGAGTGGGAGCACTACAGCATTTTTGATAAGTATATGTGAATGACATATTGTTGATTGGAAATAATGTAGAATTATTTTGTAAAGCATAAAAGGAGTGTTTGAAAGGAGTTTTTCAAAGAAAGACTTCGGTAAAGCTGCTTACATATTGAGCTTCAAGATCTATAGAGATAGATCAAGACGCTTGATAAGTTTTTCAATAAGTACATACCTTGACAAGATTTTGAAGTAGTTCAAAATGGAACAATCAAAGAAAAAGTTTCTTGCCTGTGTTACAAGGTGTGAAGTTGAGTAAAGACTCAAAGCCCGACCACGGCAGAAGATAGAAAGAGAATGAAAGTCATTTCATATGCCTCATTCATAGGTTCTATAAAGTATGCCATGCTGTGTACCAGATTTATTGTATACCCTGCACTGATTTGGCAAGGAAATACAATAGTGATCTAGGAGTAGATCACTAGACAGCGGTCAGAATTATCCTTAGTGGAATAAGGATATGTTTCTCGATTATGGACGTGACAAAAAGGTTCGTCGTAAAGGGTTACGTCGATGCAAGTTTTTGACACTGATCCAGATGAATCTAAAGTCTCAATCTGGAAACATATTGAAAGTGGGAGCAATTAGCTAGAGTAGCTCCGTGTAGAGCATTGTAGACATAGAACTTGCAAAATACTTACGGATCTGAATGTGACAGACCCGTTGACTAAAATTATCTCACAAGCAAAACATGATCACACCTTAGTACTCTTTGGGTGTTAATCACATAGATATGTGAACTAGATTACTGACTCTAGTAAACCCTTTGAGTGTTGGTCACATGACGATGTGAACTATGAGTGTTAATCACATGGTGATGTGAACTATTGCTGTTAAATCACATGGCGATGTGAACTAGATTATTGACTCTAGTGCAAGTGGGAGACTGAAGGAAATATGCCCTAGAGGCAATAATAAAGTTATTATTTATTTCCTTATATCATGATAAATGTTTATTATTCATGCTAGAATTGTATTAACCGGAAACATAATACATGTGTGAATACATAGACCAACAGAGTGTCACTAGTATGCCTCTACTAGACTAGCTCGTTAATCAAAGATGGTTATGTTTCCTAACCATGAACAAAGAGTTGTTATTTGATTAACGAGGTCACATCATTAGTTGAATGATCTGATTGACATGACCCATTCCATTAGCTTAGCACCCGATCGTTTAGTATGTTGCTATTGCTTTCTTCATGACTTATACATGTTCCTATAACTATGAGATTATGCAACTCCCGTTTACCGGAGGAACACTTTGGGTACTACCAAACGTCACAACGTAACTGGGTGATTATAAAGGAGTACTACAGGTGTCTCCAATGGTAGATGTTGGGTTGGCGTATTTCAAGATTAGGGTTTGTCACTCCGATTGTCGGAGAGGTATCTCTGGGCCCTCTCGGTAATACACATCACATAAGCCTTGCAAGCACTGCAACTAATATGTTAGTTGTGAGATGATGTATTACGGAACGAGTAAAGAGACTTGCCGGTAACGAGATTGAACTAGGTATTGGATACCGACGATCGAATCTCGGGCAAGTAACATACCGATGACAAAGGGAACAACGTATGTTGTTATGCGGTCTGACCGATAAAGATCTTCGTAGAATATGTAGGAGCCAATATGGGCATCCAGGTCCCGCTATTGGTTATTGACCGGAGACATGTCTCGGTCATGTCTACATTGTTCTCGAACCGTAGGGTCCGCACGCTTAACGTTACGATGACAGTTATTATGAGTTTATGCATTTTGATGTACCGAAGGTTGTTCGGAGTCCCGGATGAGATCACGGACATGACGAGGAGTCTCGAAATGGTCGAGACGTAAAGATTGATATATTGGAAGCCTATGTTTGGACATCGGAAGTGTTCCGGGTGAAATCGGGATTTTACCGGATTACCGGGAGGGTTACCGGAACCCCCCGGGAGGTAAATGGGCCTATTGGGCCTTAGTGGAAAAGAGAGAAGAGGCAGCCCACACCTGGCCGGCGCCCCCCACCTTTCCCAAGTCCTAATAGGACTAGGAGAGGTGGGCCGGCCCCCTCTTTCTCCTTCTTCCCCAAGAATCCTAGTTGGAATAGGATTGGGGGGAAGGAGTCCTACTCCCGGTGGGAGTAGGACTCCTCCCTGCGCCTCCCACCTGGCCGGCCGAACCCCCTGCCCCTGGCCTTTATATACGGGGGCAGGGGGCACCCCAAGACACACAACTTGATCCTTGAGATCGTTCCTTAGCCGTGTGCGGTGCCCCCTGCCACCAAATTCCACCTCGATCATACCGTTACAGTGCTTAGGCGAAGCCCTGCGTCGGTAGTACATCAAGATCGTCACCACGCCGTCGTGCTGACGGAACTCTTCCTCGACGCTTTGCTGGATCGGAGCCCGAGGAACGTCATCGAGCTGAACGTGTGCTAAGAACTCGGAGGTGCCGGAGTAACGGTGCTTGGATCGGTCGGATCGGGAAGAAGACGTACGACTACTTCCTCTACGTTGTGAGATCGCTTCCGCAGTCGGTCTGCGTTGGTACGTAGACAATACTCTCCCCCTCGTTGCTATGCATCACCATGATCTTGCGTGTGCGTAGGAAAATTTTCGAAATTACTTCGTTCCCCAACACATTTCTACTATTTGTCTTCAAGGCCCCCGTGTTTTGTAGACTTTCATAAAAATCGCCTATTCAAACCCTTCTAATCGATAACTAGCACTTTCAATTGGTATCAGAGCAAGGTCCTCCCTTGTTCTGTGTGATTCGGTTTAACCACCTGAAGTTTTAGCTATGTCGACTGCATGGATAATCAAGCTCTCCGCTGCGTGCCCTATCTTCGATGGCACTGATTACCCCTACTGGAAGAATAAGATGCGTATGCATCTTGAAGCCATTGACGTCGACCTCTGGTATGTCGTCAAGAACGGCGTTCCCAAGGTCGGTGAAGGTGTCACCACTGCTGATGTCAAGAGGTTCATTCAACTAGACTCGACCGCCAAGAACATCATCTGTTGTCATCTATCCAAAGGACAATATGGTTGTGTGAGTGCTCTGGAAACTGCGAAGATAGTCTGGGCCTGGCTCTCCAAGTTCAACGAAGGCGTCTCAACCCAGAGAGACTGAAGGATTGATGTTCTTCGCAACCTCTTCAACAGCTTCAAGAGAAACGACAATGAAAATGTCTAGCTCACGTTTGATCGCCTCACTGATATCACAAATGAGCTTTGCGCACTCGGCGCCACTGAGATCACCAAGCATGAAATCGTCAAGAAGCTCCTAAGATCACTTGACAGCTCATTCGACACCCTGGCCGTGATGATTCAAGAACGTCCCGACTTCAAGATTGTCGATCCGTCTGACATACTTGAGATATCTATGGTTCCAACTATGCCCGAACTCGTGCTTTGAAGGAAAATGTTGTTTCCTTATCTGAAGAAGAATATGACTGTAGTTCTAGGGATCCTAAAGACATTGGAAAGGAGCTTTCTATGCTTGTGAAGAAGTTCCAGAAGTTCACCAAGAAGAAAGGCTTAAGAAAGTCTTCAAGATCCATCTCAAGAAATGATGAAGCTTCCACTGGTGACCACAAGAAGAGAACTTTGCACAAATGCAAGAAACCTGGTCACTACATCTGTGTGTGTCCATAGTGGGATAATGAGACCAAAAAGAATAAGAAGAGCAATGAATATGATTCTGATGACAAGAAGAAGAAGAAATCCTCAAAGTCTTCATCAAAGTCTTCATCACACAAGAAGAGCTCATCAAGCAAGGCTCGTGCGTTTGTTGGCAAGGAAATGGATTCAGAGGAGGAGTCTGCTTCTGAGGAGGTGGAGGTGGAGTCTGAGGAGGATTCCGATTCAGGCGTGGCAAGCCCGGCTCTAGCTTTAGCATATGTCGCCAAGTCCATCTTCAACACTGAAGACAATGGTCTCATCATCAACGCTGATGCTAATGATGAGGATGACTCTACTCCCACCTATTGCTTCATGGCACGAGGTGCCAAGGTAAATTCATGCGATGCTTACTTTCAAACATCAACTGAAGATGACTCTGAATGTGAATCTAAACCTAGCTACAAAACACTTGCCAAAATTGCAACTGAGCAACAAACTGCTATGGAACATATTCAAAAGTTGCTAGACAAAAGCGATGACCCTGTTGGACGCGGAAATGACCAAAACCCAGTCCTTAATTGAAGACATTAGAATTCTTCATGTTAAGTACGAGGAACTTGAAATTCGTCCTGAAACGCTCTCAACTACTCCTGAAAAGCTCCCCTATGATTATCTTCAAAGGAAGCAAGAACTTGAGAACTTGAGATCGACTCATGAAGATCTTCAAAAGGAGAATGAGTCACTCCACGCTCAACAGATCAGTTACGCTAAGGAATGCTTTGAACCACCATGTCTAAAATGTCTTGAGGGTGATAATGTTGTCTCTGTTGCTGAATGTTCTACTGGTGCTGCTGGTGCTACTGGTGCCACTACTATTGCTGATGAGAATGCCAGGTTGAAGACATTGGTTGAAACAGGAATGTACAAATGTCTCAAAGGGCATCAGACACTATTTCATGTCCTCAAGAAACAGATTCTGAACCAAAACCCTAGGAAAGAGTGTGTTGGGTTCGAGAGGAAAATGAATGTTTATGGTTCTTACTGGAAGCCTGAGAAGTACCCCAAAACCACATGGGTTGCTGCAAAGGGACCTTCAGTGGATACATCTACGTTATCTGGATTCACTTGTGCTAACCCAATTATCATTGTTGAATGCTTTGATGCAAACTATAAACTGTTTAAGAATCAGAATGGTGACGTGGTTGCCAGGTATATTGGTACTAACTACAGGAATGGACCACCTTTGAAGAAGATCTGAGTGACCAAAAGTTGTCTTGAGAAACTTCCTACGAATGTCATCATGACACCACCTGGGAAGAAGACAAACCCCCAGACCGAAGGCTTCATATGGTCCAAAGGCTTCATACAGATAAAATTATGAATATGAGCTGTTTTCATCAAACCCCTATGTTCGTAAGACCAAGAACTTTTCTGCTTATTCTTATTAGTATTATTCACCTGTTGCAAGGCTATTTTCTAGGGCTCCAAAGCCGAAGTCATCAGATGCTGCACTTAGAGTCATTGCTTTCCAGCCACCCCTAAAGATGTGGGTGATTAAGAAAAATTAACTCTCTTTTGCAGGGAAAGGTCTCCAACCAGAAATAAAAGGCTTCCGATGTTTATGCCGGGAACATAAAACATCTTGTTGGACGCAAGATAAAATGTCAAAATGGTCTTACTATGTATTTCGTCCCAGGATTCCTTGACAAACATCCTATTGTTGGGGAACACACTATTTCCAAAAATTTCCTGCGATCACGCCAGATCTATCTAGGAGATGCATAGTAACGAGATGGGAGAGTATGTCTAGGTACCATCGTAGACCAAAAGCGGAAGCGTTATGAAACACGGTTGATGTAGTCGAACATCTTCGCGACGCAACCGATCAAGTACCGAACGCACGGCACCTCTGCGATCTGCACACGTTCAGCTCGGTGATGTCCCTCGTACTCTTGATCCAGTTGAGGCCGAGGGAGAATTTCTTCAGCACGACGGTGTGATGATGGTGATGATGAAGTTACCAACGCAGGGCTTCGCCTAAGCACTACAATGATATGACCGAGGTGGAATTCTGTGGAGGGGGGCATCGCCCACGGCTCAACAATCAACTTGTGTGTTCTAGGGGTGCCCCCATCCCACGTTTGTAAAGGGGGGGAGGGAGGAGGAGGCCGACCAAGGGGAGGAGGCACGCCAAGGGGGGCAATCCTACTCCAAGTAGGATTCGCCCCCCCTTTCCTATTCCAACTAGGAGAAGGGGGAAGGAGAGGGAGGAGAGAAGGAAAGGGGGGCCGACCCCCTAGTACAATTCGGTTTGGGCTAGGGGGCACGCGTCACCTCTTGTCCTTCCTCCTCTCTTCCACTTCTAGGCCCATGAGTCCCAACACTAGTGCAGAACCAGGCAATAGCACCGGTTCGTAAGGCCCTTTAGTGTCGGTTTGGTAACCGGTGCTAAAGTGTAGGCACTAAAGCCCCCCCCCCTTTAGTACCGGTTCAGCATGAACCGGTGCTAAAGGGCAACCACGTGGCACGCGCCAGCTTCGGGGGCAGGGAGCCCTTTAGTACCGGTTGGTGTCACCAACCGGTATTAAAAGGTTGGAGGGGTTTTGGGTTTATGATTTCTTTTTCATTTAAATTTGTGTTTTCCATTTAATTATTTTTCGTTTGCTGGTATTTTACGATACTACATATTGTACACGTTATGCATATATATAAATATATGCATATATATAAATATATATATATATATATATATATCATGGAATGTCTCACAACCACCATTAATTAATTCACACATATATACACACATGTATATATATATACACACACACACACACACACAATTTCTCCTAATTGGTGCCTTCGGAGCCAGTGGCATTAGCCGAGCTAATTGGTGCCTTCGGAGCACGATAACAATTGGAAGTGGTTCATGGTGGAGGTAGCGGGTAATAGTATTCTCCTTTGGGATCTATGACCTGGTCGAGCAATAATCCCGCTATTTCCTCTTGAATTGCTTCTATGCGGTCCTATGCTAGGAGCTTGTCCCGCACCTCTTTGAACTGTTAAGAAGGAGATCAATATACATGTGTATTAGTTGTGTGACTAGATATCGATAATGGTGTAAAAATTGTGAATATTGTCCTGACAATCGATATCGTACCCACTCCTGTCTTTGAGATTTGCTCCTTTTGGACGCCATGATGCGAATGTTCTCGCAAACATAGTATGCACATAGATCATTCCCCGGCGCCTGCTTCAGGGCCTTTACGAGAATGGAATTTGACCAGATAATAATTAATCAAGCATGATAATTAAAGAGATGGCAGCTAGCTAGTACTACTTAATTACTTACCTTGGGTCAATACCATTTTAGATTTTGTTTCCATGGGCCTGGAGTGGCCCTGATGAACTTTGCCCAAGCCCTGCCCGCCGACAAAGAAAAGGAATAAATGGGTTATTAAATAGTTGTTATCAGGAAATGACGAACTAATTAAATAGGCCGAGATATAGTTAATAATGATTGAAATTACCTGTTGACTATCCCCTTCATGATGGTGTAGTCACTTGCTTTCTTAAGTAGTGAGTCTAGTACTTCAGCTGTTCCTTCATCAACTTTAATGATTAACAAGATCCAGTGAAATCTGCATGCACACACGTTTGCACTTCTTAATTAAGCGGACATATGTAAGCAAAAACATGTTGCTAGCTAGTAGGGAAAAACAGAATTTGTAGTACAAGACAGTGTGACTCACTGGAAGTTGTAAGGAAGTAGTATATCTTCATTGTATTTGAGTTCCTTGAAGAACTGTAGCATGCTTTCCTCTACACTTTTTTCGTGATATGGATCTATTTTCCATGTGTACTCATTAATGGTATTTGGATCAACGAACCCAATGCCATAGCGTCCACCTTTTTTCATTTCATAAATATTCATCCTGCATAATACCACAGAAAGGAATATAGTGAGGATAATTACAGGTAATGATTGATCAAAATGATCACTACAACTAGCTTGAGAGTTAAATTACAGAAAGAAATCACTTACAGACAATAGCAACTGACAATAGATTTGTCCAGTGCGTCTTTATTGTATAGCTGAAATAGTTTTGAATACTCAACGGTCATAGCTTTCTCACGGTAGTAATGCTCCTTGTTGCCATTCACCATGAGGGACTCTCAATTGGAAATCTTGGTAATGTCCATGTACCATTGATGCAATTCATACATTCTCGTTGGGAGCTTATTGACCTCCTCTGGCTCGACCAAAGGTTGGCCCTGGGCATATTTCCGTTTTATTTCCTCCTCTCTAGTCGGAGACATGGGCCCGATATCGAGGAGTTGTCCAATAGTGATCCCGATCGATTCAGCTTGCGCAATATGCTCCTCGTTTATTACCACATCGCCCACCCCGGGAACGTTAATAGTTTTCCCACAATAATATTGGGCATGCCTACTCTCATGTGTTGTTGGCACAACAAGTGGGGGGATTGATTGCGCCGCCTGTTCTCCCAGTTGGGGAACGGTTTTATCGCTCCTTTTGCCAGCTGATTTGCTCGAGCTCGAGCTCGCCTCTTTCTGTAGATGTGCTTGATTTAACTTCTTGATGTGGCGCTCATAGTCCGTGTCAACAGGCTTGGGAGCTAGTGCTCTAGCCATACGAATGAAGTGGTCAATCTTTTCCATAGGCACTTTCTCCCTTGGCGGCGGTGGCCGTTTCGGTGCAAAATGGGCTTCCACCACGGCCTTAAATATGGCTGCGTTTTCCTGATCGGACTTGTCGTAAGGCCTCTGCGGAAGAGGCGCGAGGCTTGGACCATATTGAAATCGCTTGCCTCCGCCTGTACCTCCAGTACTACCTCGACTTGTACCGCTACGCACCATAGCTGAGGCGACTCTCTTCCGTGATTGCTGAGGCGGCGAAGACGGCTGACGTGGCTGAGTTGGAGGAGGAGGAGTGGCCTGAAGCTGTGCCGGACTTTGACGAGGAGTGGCCTGACGCTTTGCCGGACTTGGAGGAGGAGTGGCCTGACGCGTTGGTGGACTTGGAGGAGCGGGAGTCTGCTGACTCGGTGGCGGACTGCGACGAGTAGACGGATGACGCGGTGTCGGTGGCCTTCGAAAGATGATGTAATCCTTTCTCCATAGGATGATACGATGGTTGGCCTCTCCTAGTGTGTGCTCATCGTCACCTCCAGGAATGTCAAGCTCTAGCCCCGAATATTGCTCCACCACCTCATCAACCAAGACACGAGCATTGCCCGCTGGAATCGGGTTGCAATGGAAGGTTGCCTCAGGGGGATTTGTAAAAGCAAGGGCGTCCGCCACCTTCATGGATATGTTCTTCATTTTGAAGTGTAGCTCGCAGTTAGTGTTCGCCATGATTTCATCCACTGGGTAGCTATCCAGCAATGCATCGCCCGGGGCGGAACCCACGCTGCTTCTCGGCATGGATGGGACGATGCTATCCAATGGTGGATCATCCGCTAGCTGCTGAGACCCCCTTTGCTGGCTAAGTGAGTCGATCTGCTTCTGCTGCCGCTGGAATTTGACTGCCAAGTCCGCGTGCGCTGATTCTAGGCCTTGAAGGCGTTCATAGTCTAGCTTCCTCTGCTCCTCCACCATCTTCCTCTTCTTCTCCTCCGCAATCTTCTTTCTCGCAAGGGTTCTGTAGTCGGCGTTCCAGTCCGAAAACCCCTCATACCACGGAATAGCGCCCATGCCTCATGTTCTTCCCAGGTGTTCAGGATTTCCCAGGGCACACGTAAGCTCGTCGTTCTCTCTGTTGGGCTCGAACAACCCCAATCGAGCCTCTTCTATTGCAACAAGTAGCTTATCTTCGGCTCTGTCCAGACATGCCTTCTTCGAAACTTTGCCTATCTTCGGGTCCAACCCCCCCCCCATGCGCATAGAACCAAGTCCTACGCCTGGGGGGCCAGCTCAATGTTTCTGGAGTGACACCTGCATCCAGCATCTCTTTCTCAGACTTATCCCACTTAGGCATTCCCACCGCATAGCCACCTGGCCCCAGCTTATGGAACTTATCCTTTTTTGCGGCGTTGGCCTTGTTTATTCTCGACCGTTCCTTAGATAATTCCGAATCCTTGAATTTCACGAAATCGTCCCAATGAGCACTTTTGTTCTCTAGTGTTCCCTCGAATACTGGAGTCTTCCTTCCTCCGTTGACGTACTTGTCCCATTCACGAATCTTGTGGTTCTTGAATGCAACCGCCATCTTCCTAAGAGCAGCGTCCTTGACTTTGTCCACATCTACATCTGTGAAATAATCTGGTAGGGTGAAATGTTCCATGTGCATTTCCCAAAGCAAATGTTTTTGTTTGTCGTCGACAAAAGTAACTCCTGGACGTGGCTTTGCTGGCTCTCTCCTTTCTTGACGGGAGATCGGGAGTTGGTCCTTCACAAGAACTCCGCACTGACGAATGAACTTGTTCGCAATCTTCTTAGGTGCTAATGGTTCGCCATTACGTCTGATTGCCTCGATATTGTACTTTATGCCCTCCTTCAACTTTTTGTTCGGGCCTCGTTTCATCCTGTTGCCTGAAGATTTGCTCGATCCGGATGGCTGAAAGAAGAAAGATCGATTCGTTAATATATCTTCAAGTCATTTAAAACATGTGATGATCACCAGATGCCTTCTTATATAAGTATATATACCTCACCGGTCTTTGTTGTTTCAAGATCAACATTTTCTTCGTCATGTTCATAGTTCATGACTTCATCAATTCGGTCGTCGCGATCGAATATCATATCACCCTCCACGGTGCTGTTTAGATATTCGGAGCCGTCTTAATCTTCTTCATTCTGATCATCATCTGTCCCGCGGGGATTGCGTATGATATTGAACAGGGCCTCTTCTCCCTCTCTGCCGGTATTGTCTGCCATAGGTTTTGTTTAACTAATCCAAAAGAAATATATTCAAATTACAATGCATGGATGCAATCAATTAATAAGGAAAAACTGAATTACTCATAGTACATAATAAGCATTATCGAATATAATCTCGAATACGTCCTCTCGCATAATAGATATAATGTCGAATACATCGTCTCGAATATAATAGATATAATCTCGAATACATCGTCTCGAATAATAAATATAATCTCGAATACATCGTCTCGAATAATAGATCTAATCTCGAATACATTGTCTCGAATAATATATAATCTCAAATACATCGTCTCGAATATTATATATCGAATACATCACTGGCTAGGTAGCAAATAACACCACCGGGGGGGGGGGGGGTTCCGGTAGCCCCCCGGTACTTCGGTAAATACTCGATACACTTCGGAACCATTCTGGTGTCCGAATATAGTCACCCAATATATCAATCTTTATGTCGCAACCATTTCGAGACTCCTCATCATGTCCATGATCTCATCTAGGACTCCGAACTATCTTTGCTACATCAAAACACATAAACTCATAATACTGATTGTCATCGAACGTTAAGCGTGCAGACCCTACGGGTTCGAGAACTATGTAGACATGACTGAGACTCATCTCTGGTCAATAACCAATAGGGGAACCTGGATGCTCATATTGGCTCCTACATATTCTACGAAGATCTTTATCGGTCAAACTGCATAACAACATACGTTTTTCCCTTTGTCATCAATATGTTACTTGCACGAGATTCGATCGCCGATATCATCATAACTAGTTCAATCTCGTTACCGGCAAGTCTCTTTACTCGTTCCGTAATGCATCATCCTGCAACTAACTCATTAGTTGTGTTGCTTGCAAGAAATTATAGTGATGTGCATTATCGAGAGGGCCCAGCGATACCTCTCCGACAATCGGATTGACAAATCCTAATCTTGATCTATGCCTACTCAACAAATACCATCAGAGACACCTGTAGAGGATCTTTATAATCACCCAGTTATGTTGTGACATTTGATAGAACACTAAGTGTTCCTCCGGTATTCGGGAGTTGCATAATCTCATAGTTATAGGAACATGTATAAATCATGAAGAAAGCAATAGCAATAAACTAAACGATCATAGTGCTAAGCTAACGGATGGGTCTTATCCGTCACATCATTTCCTAATCATGTGATCCCGTTCATAAATGACAACACATGTCTATGGTCAGGAAACATAACCATCTTTGATTAACGAGCTAGTCAAGTAGAGGCATACTAGGGACACTTTGTTTGTCTATGTATTCACACATGTACTAAGTTTCCAGTTAATACAATTCTAGAATGAATAATAAACATTTATCATGATATAAGGAAATATAAATAACAACTCTATTATTGTCTCTAGGGTATATTTCCTTCAGTCTCCCTCTTGCACTAGAGTCAACAATCTAGTTCACATCGTCATGTGATTTCACACCAATAGTTCACATCTTCATGTGATTAGTTCACATCTTCATGTGACTAATACCTAAAGTGTTTACTAGAGTCAATAATCTAGTTCACATCGCTATGTGATTAACACCCAAAGAGTGATCATGTTTGCTTGTGAGAGAAGTTTAGTCTATGGGTCTACAACATTCAGATCCGTATGTATTTTACAAATTTCTGTGTCTACAATACTCTACACAGAGCTACTCTAGCTAATTATGCCCACTTTTAATATGTATCTGGATCGAGACTTAGAGTCATCTAGATCGGTTGTCAAAAGCTTGCATCGACGTAACTCTTTACGACGAACTCTTTTATCACCTCCATAACCGAGAAATATTTCCTTAGTCCTCTAAGGATAATTTTAACCGCTGTCCAGTAATCTACTGCTAGATCACTATTGTACTCTCTTGCCAAAATCATGGTAAGGTATACAATAGGTCTGGTACACAACATAGCATACTTGATAGAACCTATGATTGCGGCATGGGGAATGACTTTTCATTCCCTTTATATTTTTTGCCGTGGTCAGGTTTTGAGTCTTTACTCAGCTTCACACCTTGCAACACAGGCAAGAACTCCTTCTTTGACTATTCCATTTTGAACTACTTCAAAAACTTGTCAAGGTATGCACATATTGAAAAATTTATCAAGCATCATGATCTATCTCTATAGATCTCGAAGCCCAATATCTAAGCAGCTTCTATGAGGTCTTTCATTGAAAAATTCTTATTCAAGAATCCTTTTATGCTATCCAGAAATTCAGTATCATTTCTGATCAACAACATGTCATCCACATATAATATTAGAAATGCTACAGAGCTCCGACTCACTTTCTTGTAAATACAAGCTTCTCCAAAAGTCTGTATATAACTATATGCTGTAATCAACTCATTAAAGCATATATTCCAACTCCGAGATACTTGCACCAGTCTATAGGTGGATCACTGGAGCTTGCACACTTTGATTGCACCTTTAGGATTGACAAAACCTTCTGGTTGCATCATATACAACTCTTCTTTAATAAATCCATTAAGGAATGTAGTTTTGATATCCATTTGCCAGATTTCATAAAATGCAGGAATTGCTAACATGATCCAGACAGACTTTTAAGCATCGATACGAGCGAGAAAATCTCATCGTAGTCAACACCTTGAACTTGTCGAAAACCTTTTTGCGACAATTCGAGCTTTGTATATAGTAACACTACTATCAGCGTCCGTCTTCTTCTTGAAGATCCATTTATTCTGAATGGCTCATCGATCATCCAGCAAGTCAAACAAAGTCCATACTTTGTTCTCATACATGGATCCCAATCTCAGATTTCACGGCCTCAAGCCATTTTGCGGAATCTGGACTCATCATCGCTTCCTCATAGTTCCTAGGTTCGTCATGGTCAAGTAACATGACCTCCAGAACAGGATTACCGTACCACTCTGGTGTGGATCTTACTCTAGTTGACCTACAAGGTTCGGTAGTAACTTGATCAGAAGTTTCATGATCAACATCATTAGCTTCCTCACTTACTGGTGTAGGAATCAATGGAACTAATTTTTGTGATGAACTACTTTCCAATAAGGGAGCAGGTACAGTTACCTCATCAAGTTCTAATTTCCTCCCACTCACTTCTTTCAAGAGAAACTCTTCTCTAAAAAGGATCCATTCTTAGAAACAAATATCTTGCCTTCGGATCTGTGATAGAAGGTGTACCCAACAGTCTCCTTTGGGTATCCTATGAAGACACATTTCTCCGATTTGGGTTCGAGCTTATCAGGTTGAAGCTTTTTCACATAAGCATCGCACCCCCAAACTTTATGAAACGACAACTTGGGTTTCTTGCCAAACCACAGTTCATAAGGTTTCGTCTCAACGGATTTTGATGGTGCCCTATTTAACGTGAGTGCACCCGTCTCTAAAGCATAACCCCAAAACGATAGTGGTAAATCACAAAGAGACATCATAGATCACACCATATCTAATAAAGTGCGGTTACGACGTTCGGACACACCATTACGCTGTGGTGTTCCAGGTGGCGTGAGTTGTGAAACTATTCCGCATTGTCTCAAATGAAGACCAAACTTGTCACACAAATATTCTCCTCCATGATCAGATGTAGAAACTTAATTTTCTTGTGACGAGGACTTTCCACTTCAATCTGAATTTTTTTGAACTTTTCAAATGTTTCAGACTTATGTTTCATCAAGTAGATATACCCATATCTGCTCAAATCATCTGTGAAGGTCAAAAAATAACGATACCCGCCACAAGCATGAACACTCATTGGAACGCATACATCAGTATGTATTATTTCCAATAAGTCTGTTTCTCGTTCCATTGTTCCAGAGAACAGAGTTTAGTCATCTTGCCCATGAGGCATAGTTCGCAAGCATCAAGTTATTCATAATCTAGTGATTCCAAAAGTCCATCAGCATGGACTTTCTTCATGCGCTTTACACCAATATGACCTAAACGGTCGTGCCACAAATAAGTTGCACTGTCATTATTAAACTTATATCTTTTGGCTTCAATAATATGAATATGTGTATCACTACTATCAAGATTTTGTAAAAATAGACCTCTCATCAAGGGTTCATGACCATAAAAGATATTATTCATATATATAGAACAACCATTATTCTCTGATTTAAATGAATAACCGTCTCGTATCAAACGAGATCCAGATATAATGTTCATGCTTAACGTTGGCACCAAATAACAATTATTCAGGTCTTAAACTAATCCCGAAGGTAGATGTAGAGGTAGCGTGCCGACGGCGATCATATCGACTTTGGAACCATTTCCCACGCGCATCGTCATCTCGTCCTTATCCAATCTTCGCTTAATCTGTAGCCTCTGTTTCGAGTTGCAAATATTATCAACAGAACCAGTAGCAAATACCCAGGCGCTACTTCGAGCAGTAGTAAGGTACTCCCTCCGTTCGGAATTACTTGTCTCGGTTATGGATGTATCTAGAACTAAAATACATCTAGATACATCCATTTCTGCAACAAGTAATTCCGAACGGAGGGAGTACACATGAATAACATGTATATCAAATATACCTTTAACTTTGCCACGCATCCTTCTTCTCCGCCAAATACATGGGGCAGTTTCGCTTCCAGTGACCATCCCCTTTGCATTAGAAGCACTTAGTCTCAGGCTTAGGTCCAGACTTGGGCATCTTCACTTGACCAGCAACTTGCTTGCCGTTCTTTTTGACGTTTCCCTTCTTCCATTTACCCTTTTTCTTGAAACTGGCGGTCTTGTTAACCATCAACACTTGATGCTCCTTCTTGATTTCTACCTCTGCAGCTTTTAGCATCACTGAAAGTGCAACTATCCCTGGGTGGTTTTGGTAATTCCTAACAACATATAGTTCATTGAGATAATGCTATTTCAAGATAAATATTTCAAGAAAGCTCAATGATTGGCATGGCATGGATGAGAAAAGTGGATCCCTCAAAATTCTAAGGACAAAGAATTGGCTGAAGGTCAAAGCTCAGGACTCTACATCTTTTCATTTTAAGTGATCCAAGATCACATTGAGTCCATAGGAAAAGCCTATACTATTAAGAGGGGATAAGGTGTTTCTGTAACACCCTCGATGCGGCTATATCTCCTACGTGTCGAAGCACGACTTAGAGGCATAACCGCATTGAAAGCAATGTCGCAAGTAAGGTAATCTTCACAACGACCCATGTAAATAGATAATAAGGGGAAAGGTACAAAGTTGGCTTACACTCGACACGTCACACAAAGTACATAAATGGCATTACATCAACCAATACAATCATGGTCCGACTACGGTACCAAAATAAAAGACCAACCCCAACATGCGACACGGTCCCGATTGCCCCAGCTGGGCACCACTATTGATCATCAGGGAAAGACACATAGTAACGGCGTGAGTCTTCGTCGAACTCCCACTTGAGCTCAAGCGCATCATCTGGAACGGAATCATCGGGCCCTGCATCTGGTTTGGCAGTAAACTGTGAGCCACGGGGACTCAGCAATCTCGCACCCTCGCGATCAAGACTATTTAAGCTTATAGGTAAGACAAGGTAATATGTGGAGCTGCAGCAAGCGACTAGCATATATGGTGGCTAACCTGTTCGCAAAACGAGCAAGAAGAGAAGGCAAAGCACGAACGAAGAACTAGAGGACAACCTATGGCAAACATTACTCCAACACCGTGTTCACTTCCTGGACTCCGCCGAGAATAGACCATCATGGTAACACTCACAGTTGATTCATTTTAATTAAGTTAAGGTTCAAGTTATCTACAACCAGACATTAACAAATTCCCATCTGCCCATAACCGCGGGCACGTCTTTCGAAAGTTCAAATCCCTACAAGGGAGTCCCAACTTAGCCCATGACAAGCTCTCACGGTCAACGAAGGATATACCTTCTCCCGAGACATTCCGATCAGGCTCGGTATCCTGGTTCTACAAGACAACTTCAACAAGTCAAAACAAATCCAGCAACACCACCCGAATGTGCCGACAAATCCCGATAGGAGCAGCGCATATCTCGTTCTCAGGGCACACTCAGATAGGTCAAGCTACGAGTAAAACCAACCCTCGAGTTTCCCCGAGGTGGCCCCGCAGGCTGCCCAGTTTGGACCAACACTCAGAGGAGCACTGGCCCAGGGGGGTTTAAATAAAGATGACCCTCGAGCTCCGGAAACCCAAGGGAAAAATAGGCTAGGTGGCAAATGGTAAAACCAAGGTTGGGCATTGCTGGAGGAGTTTTATTCAAGGCGAAATGTCAAGGGGTTCCCATTATTACCCAACCGCGTAAGGAACGCAAAATCCGGGAACATAACACCGATATGACAGAAACTAGGGCGGCAAGAGTGGAACAAAACACTAGGCAGAAGGCCGAGCCTTCCAACCTTTACCAAGTATATAGATGCATCAAGATAACAATATAATATAATGATATCCCAACAAATAAACAATGTTCCAACAAAGAACGATCTCCAATCTTCACCTGCAACTAGCAACGCTATAAGAGGGGCTGAGCAAAGCGGTAACATAGCCAATCAATGGTTTGCTAGGACATGGTGGGTTAGAGGTTTGACATGGCAATTTGGGAGGCATGATAAGCAAGTGGTAGGCATCGTAGCATAGGCATAGCAAAAGAGCGAGCATCTAGCAAAGCAAAGATAGAAGTGATTTCGAGGGTATGATCATCTTGCCTGCAAAGTTGTCAGAGTTGACTGGATCCTTCAAAGAAAACTCAACGGGCTCCTCGTTAGCGAACTCGTCTCCCGGCTCTACCCAAACAAGGCAAACAAACAAAAAGGAACACAATCAACCACATGCAAAGCTCAAACAACATGATGCAAACATGGTATGCTATGCGAGATGCGATATATGATGCATATGCAAGATTTGACAAGGAATGATTGAACCTGGCCTCAACCTGGAAATCAAAGAGTGCCACTGGAAAGGTGAGGTGATTTTGGTTGAAATCGATATAAAGATCACCGGAATCGGATGCATGGTTTGGAAATGGCAAGCGATTCAAATATGGCATCGGTCTGCGATAAACAGCAAGTGGCCATCTTAATGCAACAAGATAAATATGCTACAACACTCAAACATGGCAACAAAATACATGGCAGGGATCCATTCATGATGCTTGAGAAAAGATGAACACTGAGCTATGGCCAATTCATCTATTAACAGGTTCAAACAAGCATGGCAAAAACGCAATTGATAAACAGGTTTCACACCTTGTGAAATTAACACAAGCCTGGAATTTCAGATCAGGTAGCACACTTTGGAGCAAGAAAACTAGATGCTACAGGAACCTAACGTGGCAAAGCAAGGCATGGCATGCAGCTACTCAGAGAGCTTAACAAAAGTCCCTTAGTGACCTTGAGCCAAAAGGGATCAGAAAATACAATTGCAAGCATGTGAACATGGCAAAAACATAATCAGATCACAGACTTGGTGAAAAACTGGAGCATGCAAATCTGTTAACGAGTAGGCATGTTTATGAGCTCGATGCACTCACTACAGAGCAAGGCATGACAATCTAAGCATACACCTGTCAAGAATACATATTATATAAGCTAGACATGGGAAGAACAACAACATAGCATGCACGGATCAACAACAACATCCTCGGCAAAATTGCTAACAAGTAGACAATCTGCCCAGATTCATGAAATAGCAAAAGCAGATCTCGATTGACTCAAGCTAGCGTGCTCCATAATTGCAAAAAAGACATGGATCGATAGATCACCACAATATTAACAAATCATTCTTACTGATCATCCTCAAAAGAGGCACGGATCACTAGGAAACAACATGAACATATGGCATATTGATAAAAACAGATCAAGGACTTAGTGAAATTACTACGTCCCTGAAATCAGCATTAACGAGTGCACCACTTTGCAAGATTGTGCTAGTCACCACACATATCACAAAAATAGATGGATAACACCTCTGTAAAGATGGCAAAACATATAACAAAACACATGTAGAGCTCAGGAGCATATCATGCACACATTAATCATAACAAAAATGACAAATAGCTATTTGGTGCAGCAGATCTGACAATTAACTCAAATAGCTCTCTTCCAACAGCATTTCGGGCATCAAGATGAGCTCAAATGAAAATGATGAAATGAGATGAAATAATGTGCTCTCTGAGACGAACATTTGATATGCTACACGCCCAAAACGGAGCTACGGGTGCGGAGATATAGCATGATGAACATTGCAAAATAATATAAGGGAGAGGGGGAAAGTCAACCCAATCCAGATCTAGGGTTCCTCGGCACACGAACCGAGGCAGCTCCGGCGAGCTCACAGCGCCTCCGGCGAGCTTGAAGGAGCGGTGGGGAGGCGAGGGAGAGGTGGATCCGGCCTATCCCGAGCGGATCCGGCGGCGGGGAAAGCTCCGGCCACCGCGGGGAGGCGAGGAGGCGCGGGGAGAGGAGCTAGCGGCTCCCGGCTGGCTCCTGCTGGCCGGTGACGAGTCGTTGGCGGCGGAGGACGGCGTCAGGCGATGGAGCAGCGTCGGAGGCGGTGGAGACGATGGCGGGCGCAGGCGGCGCGGCACCGGTCCGGGAGGGCCCCGCCTAGGCCCCGGCGGGCCGGCGCGCGGGCAGGCATGGCGAAGTGGGCGCGGTGGCGACGGCGAATCAGGGAGCGACACGAGGCGGCGGGGTGGAACCGGACACGTCCGGCGCCGGCGGACGTTGTCTGGCGCGCGGAGGAAGACGGAGGCTAGGGTTTCGGGGGAGAGATCCGAAATTTCGGGAGTGGGTCTTTAAATAGACATAGAGGGAGCTAGGAGAGTCCAAATGAGGTGCGGTTTTCGGCCACGCGATCAAGATCGAACGCTCTAGATGATGGAGAGGGTTTTGGTGGGTTTTGGGCCAAATTGGAAGGGGTGTTGGGCTGCAACACACACGAGGCCTTCTCGGTCCCTCGGTTAACCATTGGAGTATCAAACGAAGTCCAAATGGTACGAAACTTGACAGGCCGTCTACCGGTAGTAAACCAAGGCCGCTTGGCAAGTCTCGGTCCAATCCGGAAATGTTTAAGCCACACACATGGAAGGAAGGTAGAAAGGACCACCGGAGGAGATAGAAGCGCCGGAATGCAAAACGGACAACGGGGAAAATGCTCGGATGCATGAGACGAACACGTGTGCAAATGCAATGCACATGATGACATGATATGAGATGCATGACAACGACAACAACACACGGAGACAAAAACCCGAACCCGAGGAAATAAAATAACTTAGCGCCGGAAACGGCAAGAGTTGGAGTACATATTAGGTAAATTACATCCGGGGTGTTACAACACTCCACCACTATGAAAGGATCTCGTCCCGAGATCTAGGACTGGAAGAAAGCCGGGTACTCAGAACGGAGGTGATCCTCGCGTTCCTAGGTGGCTTCACGGTCGGAATGGTGTGACCACTTGACTTTGAAGAATTTGATTGACTTATTGCGAGTCTTCCGTTCAGTCTCTTCAAGAATAGCAACGGGGTGCTCACGATAAGAGAGATCTTCTTGGAGATCAATGTCTTCGAAGTTGACGGTGCGGTCAGGAGTCTTGAAGCACTTGCGGAGCTGAGAGACATGGAACACGTCGTGCACATTTGCAATGTTTGAAGGAAGCTCGAGTTGATAGGCGAGATCACCTCTCTTGCTGACGATCTTGAAAGGTCCCACGTATCTAGGAGCAAGCTTCCCTTTGATACCGAAGCGACGAGTACTTTTCATTGGAGAGACGCGGAGCTAAACATGATCTCAGATCTCGAAAGCCAAATCACGGTGCTTACTATCATAGTAGCTCTTCTGGCGCGATTGCGCTGCTTTGAGGTTATCACGAATGACTTTGCACATCTCCTCTGCCTCTGTGATTAAGTCATTTCCAAGAAGTTGACGTTCACCAGTTTCAGACCAGTTGAGTGGAGTACGACACTTCCTGCCATACAGAATTTCGAATGGGGCCTTGCCCGAACTTGCTTGAAAACTGTTGTTGTAGGAGAATTCAGCATATGGAAGACAATCTTCCCACTTCATGCCGAAGGAGATCACACAAGCCCTGAGCATATCTTCAAGAATCTGATAGACACGCTCGACTTGACCGCTAGTTTGAGGATGGAAAGCTGTGCTGAAGCGGATGTTGGTGCCCATGGCCTTCTGAAAAGAATCCCAAAACTTGGAGGTAAAGATGCTGCCACGATCTGAAGAGATCACCTGTGGAATACCGTGAAAAGAGACAATTCGAGAGGTATAAAGCTCTGCCAATTTAGCTGTAGTGATAGACTCTTTGATAGGCAGAAAGTGAGCCACTTTTGTGAGTTTGTCGATGACAACGAATATAGCATCATTGCCACGCTTGGACTTTGGAAACCCAATCACGAAGTCCATCTCAATGTGGTCAAACTTCCATTCTGGAATGGCAAGAGGTTGGAGGAGACCAGCTGGCCTTTGGTGTTCTGCCTTCACTCTTCTGCAGACATCACACTCATTCATGAACTGAGCAATCTCTCGCTTCATTCGAGTCCACCAATAAGCCTGCTTGAGGTTCTGATACATCTTCGTACTCCCAGGGTGGATGGAGAGGAGTGAATTGTGAGCCTCGTTCATGATAACTTTACAAAGATCACCTTTGGGCACAACAATACGGTCCTCGAAGAAGAGAGTATCCTTGCCATCAAGGCGGTAGCACTTGTACTTGGGTTGACTCTTGGCAATCCCAATCTTCACCTTCTTCACCATAGCATCAAGAAGTTGAGCCTCGCAAATCTGGTCTTCCAAGGTGGGAGAGACTTGAAGGTTGGCAAGGAAACCTTGAGGAACAACTTGCAGATTGAGTTTGCGGAAAGCTTCACAAAGCTCGGGTTGATAAGGCTTGAGAATCAGACTGTTGCAATAAGCCTTCCTGCTCAATGCGTCAGCAATCACATTGTCCTTTCCTGGAGTATACTCGATACTTGGATTATACTCTTGAATCATTTCGACCCAACGAGTCGGCCTGAGGTTCAGATTAGGCTGAGTGAAGATGTACTTGAGACTCTTGTGGTCAGTGAAGATGTCCACTTTTCTTCCCAATAAGAGATGTCTCCGAGTCAAAAGAGCATGTACAACTGCCGCCAACTCGAGGTCATGAGTGGGGTAGTTCTTCTCATTGGGCTTCAACTAGCGAGAGGTATAAGCCACAACTTTCTTCTCTTGCATCAACACTGCACCAAGACCTTGTAGAGAGGCATCGCGGAAGACCTCGAATGGTTTGGATTCATCAGGAGGAGTCAGAACTAGAGCAGTGACCAATTTCTCTTTCAAAGTGTTAAAAGTGATGTCACATTCCAGAGACCAAAGTTACAAGACGTGCTTCTGGAGAATGTTGTAAAGAAGCTTCACGATCTTTGAAAAGTTCTCAACGAACCTTCAATAGTAGCTTGCGAGACCGAGGAAGCTGCGGAGTTGCTTCACGTTCTGAGGTGGTTCCCAATTCACAATTGCAGACACCTTCTCAGGATTCACCGCTGAAAGAACATGCGGTGCCCCCATGTTTGGTTTTGGTAATTGATGACAATCTCTATGGACTAATGGTTGCCTTGAGTTATATTTGAAGGTTTTGTCCATAGGCTTTTCTTGGAGTACATGTGTTGGTTTCAAGGAGAGTTTGTGTCGTCCAAGGTGCTATTCAAGGAATTACCTAAAAGATTGGTCTTGTGAGAGATTGATCAAGACTAAGTTAACGAGTGAATCAAGTTGATCAACCCACAAAGCATAGAATATGTACCGAGAGGGATCAAGTGATCCCATGGTATGGTAAGCATTGTCAATTACGCTTTGTGTACTAACCCATGGTCTTTGTGAGGGTTCTTTGTGGGGTTAGGTTGCGGTGTGCAAGTTCAAGTGGAGCACCACGAAGAGATCAAATGCTTGAAGCTTTGCTGTACTTTGTGGTGACAATGGACCTGTGAAGATGTGCGGAAGAGTAGCTCACCCATAGTAGAGTATGGGGGAGCAATCAACTAGTCTTCATCGACTCAACACTATCAAGAAAGGTTGCGGTGTGCAAGTTCAAGTGGAGCATCACGAAGAGATCAAATGCTTGAAGCTTGCCATCCATTGTGGTGACAATGGACTTGTGAAGATGTGCGGAAGAAAGGCTCACCCATAGTGGAGTATGGGGGGGCAATCAACTAGTCTTCATCGAGCCAACACGATCAAGAAAGGTGGTCCAACTCGAGGGAGTCAAGATCGTCATGATCTAGCTCAAGTGGACCATGTGCAAGGCAACAGTTTGCCCTTGGTAGGTTTTCTATTTTACCCGTCTCATGATGGTAGTTGGGAGACCGGGTTATAGGATCGATTTCCGTACTATCAAGGGGGGCTCTCGATGAGTAGCTTGATCGTATCGTTCATAGAGAGCTCAAACCATTGCATCCTTGCATCATCTTTATTGGTTCTTGTTTGGTTCTTCTCTTTGTGAGTTTTGGAGCTTTTAGTCATCTTGGTGACAAGCTCGAGTTCATCGAAAACGGAGTCCACTCGCATCTTCTATGATGTTTTCGATGTTGGAGGTTTTTGCCGGTTCTTCTTGGTTGGAGGTTTCTCTCCTCTATTTTTTGGCATACCTCCCCTGCCTCTTCTTACTATAACCAGTCGCTGTTTTGATGCTACTCGTCGTCTTGTTTCCAACAAGCTTGAGTTTGCTCAATTCAGAGCTCTTATGCAGAAGTTGTGGCAGTTTAGACTCTTTTGCATCCTCTGTTTTCTCTGTTGTGTTCTTGAAAGCATCAAGCGGTAGTACTGCTCTCTAGAGTGGTAGTGCTGCTTGTAAGCAGCAGTACCGTGGCCCTGTGCCGCGTGTAGTACCGCTTCTTCTGGGGATGCGCCTTTTTCGTGTCGAGTTTTGTGGTAGTAGAGCGGTAGTACCTCTTATATGCGGTAAGCGGCACTACCTCTCCACCCGAGCGGTAGTACCTCTTATAAGCAGTAAGCGGTACTACCTCTCCCTAGAGCGGTACTACCTCTCTGGCAGATTTTCAGCTCATGTTTTTCTCTCTCGTTGGGGTGTTTTGACCGTGCTAAGCGGTAGTACCGCTCGTGGAGCGGTAGTACCGCTCGTGTGCGGGCTGAGAACATAACGGTTGGATTCGGGAGGCCCTATAAAAGGGGGTCTTCTTCTCCTTTGAGCATTATCCTTTAAGCTCGTGTTCTTCCCCCATTGTTGACCTTCTTCGAGCTTGCTAACTCTCAATCCCTCCATGGATTCTTGCTAGTTTTTGATGGAAAAGGGAGAGGAGATCTAGATCCACATTCCCACCAATCACTTTCTCCTCTATGTGAGGGGAACCCCTTGGATCTAGATCTTGGAGTTCTTGGTGTTCTCTTTCTTGTTCTTCCTCTCATTTTCCTCCCTAGCATTAGTTGCTTCGGTGGGATTTGAGAGAGAAGGACTTGGGCACTCCGTGTGCTCTTGCCATTGCATTTGGTGCATCGGTTTGAGTTCTCCACGTGATACGTGGAAGTTACAAGTTGAGAAGCTTATTACTCTTGGGTGCTTGGTACCCTTGAGCTTGTTCCTCTTGGGTGCTTGGGCGCCCTAGACGGTTGTTGGTGTTCGGAGCTCAATCATTGTGGTGCAAAGCTCTGGGCAAGCGTCGGGGTCTCCAATTATGTTGTGGAGATCGCCCCGAGCAATTTGACGGGTACCGGTGACCGCCCCCAAGGGTTGCCAAAGTGTACGGGTTCGGTGACCGCCCCCAAGGGTTGCCATTTGTACGGGTTCGGTGACCGCCCTCAAGGGTCCCTTAGTGGAATCACGGCATCTTGCATTGTGCGAGAGCGTGAGGAGATTACGGTGGCCCTAGTGGCTTCTTGGGGAGCATTGTGCCTCCACACCGCTCCAAATGGACATTAGCATCCTCAAGGGTGTGAACTTCGGGATACATCATCGTCTCCTCGTGCCTCGGTTATCTCTTACCCGAGCCCTTTACTTATGCACTTCACTTTGTGATAGCCATATTGTTTCTTGTCATATATCTTGCTATCCCATAGTTGCTCATCTTTCTTAGCATAAGTTGTTGGTGCACATAGGTGAGCCTAGTTGTTTTAGGAGTTGTGCTTGGCAAATTAACCGCTAGGTTTATTCCGCATTTGTTCAAGCCTAAACCGTAATTATTTTAAAACGCCTATTCACCCCCCCCCCTCTAGGGGACATCCACGATCTTTCAAACGCAATGCCCTTGGCAGAGATGATATGCCCAAGATAAAGAACCTCATCGAGCCAAAACTCGCACTTTGAGAACTTGGTGTAGAACTGATGTTCCCTGAGCTTATCGAGCACCAAACGCAAGTGCTTGGCATGATCTTCCTTGTTCTTCGAAAAGACTAGAATGTCGTCGAGATAGACCAAAATGAAGTCATTTGTGTAGGCGTTGAAGATGAAGTTCATCATGCGAGAGAAAGCCGGAGGAGCGTTGACGAGGCCAAAAGACATGACAATGTATTCATATGAACCATAGCTTGTTATGAAAGCCGTCTTGGGAATATCTTGCTCGCGGATTCGAATCTGGTGATAACCCATACGGAGATCAAGCTTGGAGAATACTTGGGCACCTTTGAGTTGTTCGAACAGCTCGTTAATGTTGGGAAGTGGGTATTTGTTCTTGATAGTCTTCTTGTTCAATGGACGGTAGTCAACACAAAGTCGGTCCGTTCCATCCTTCTTCTTCACAAAAAGTACTCCGCAACCCCACGGAGAAGAACTAGGTAGGATAAGACCCATTCTATCTTGAATATCGAGTTGCTTCTTCAGCTCCTTCAACTCTTTAGGTCCGATCTTGTAAGGACGCTTGCAAACCGGTTCCGTGCCAGGCTCAAGATCGATGACGAATTCAATTTGCCGGTGCGGAGGCATTCCTGGAAGCTCTTCTAGAAAGACGTCTTGATATTCGCAAACAACTGGAATTTGGGAGATGGCATCCAGTTCACCCTTCTCATTGAGAGAAAAAAGACGGATTGTATCATCACGAGCGGCAAAGACAATTACATCCTCAGACGAATGAGTTAATTGAATCTACCTGGCTGCACAATCAAGATGAGCCTTGTGCTTAGAAAGCCAATCCATTCCGAGAATAAGATCAATATCCGAGTTACCAAGGACCATTGGGGAAGAAAGGAACTTGTAGTCGCCCAAGGTGATAGTAACATCTGGAACCTCCAGACTTGCACTCAAACGTTTGCCAGGAGAAATGATATCCATTTATTTGCCAAAATGAGAAGAAACGAATTCATGCTTGGCAAAAAAATGGCTTTGACATGAAACAATGCGATGCACCAGTATCAAAAAGTACTTTTGCAGGAACATCATTAACAGGAAGGTTACCCATGATGACATCTGACGAGTCCTCTGCCTGAGCTGCATTCATCAAGTTGACCTTGGCGTGCTTGGGGTTATGCTTGATCACCGCTATACTTGCCGATCTCACAGGAGGAGGAGGGTGACGCCTCTGATTGAAGCAATTGTTGGCATAGTGACCCTTCTGTTGGCACTTGTTGCACGTGACCTCTGAAAGCGGACGGTGATACGAAGCACTAGATCTTGGAGCTTGAGACGAATTCTTGTTCTGAAAGCCAGGGTTGGGTGGGTGGGAAGATCCACTGCCACCTTTGCTCTTCTGTTGATACGGCTGATGGAACGGAGGAGGAGGAAGCCAATACTTCTGCTGCTTAGCCACTTGAGTTGAGGAAGAAGGAGTAGCATCTCTGACTCGTTTCTTGGAAACATCACACTTTAGTTGAGCAGCCTCTTGCTTCAATGCCATGTTGTAGAACTCATCGTACCTCAAGGGGTCAAACAGAACAAGATCTAGCTGGATTTCTTCTCCGAGACCACCCCTGAACTGGTATATCATGCTCTTCTCGTCAGGGACGTCCTGCTTAGCAAAGCGGGTGAGCTTCTGAAACAACTTGTTGTAATCATAGACAGACATAGAGCCTTGCTTCAGGTTGTGGAATTCCTCACGCTTGCTTTCAACCATGCTCTGAGGGATATGATGAGCTTTGAAGTCTTGACGGAATTCATCCCAGGTAATCACACGGCCTCCTCTGGAATCTTTGTACTGCTGAAACCATTCTGCAGCTTGGTCTTTGAGTTGGAAGGAAGCGAACTTGACAAAGTCCTCAGGCCTGATGTTACTGCATTCGAAATGCTTCCACAAGTCCATGAGCCAATTGTCAACATCAGTTGCCTCCACACAATTGCTGAAGGTCTTTGGCTGGTTAGCAAGGAACTGGTTGAGTGTAGCAAAGTGATTCTGATTGTTGCCCTGGTTGCCTTGGTTGCCTTGGTTCGCTTGGTTGCGCTCTTGAAGAATTTGCATGATCAGCTGCGTGTTTGCATTGGTAGCGGCCATCACAGCTTGCCATGCCTCCGGAGGAGGGTGTGTTGGTGGCGGATCAGGATTCGGAGTCGTACGCGTTGGAGGAGCCATCCTGAATAGGTTGACATCCATTAGCACATTGACAGATAAAATTTGAAGCTGAATCCAGCGGGTTGAAATTGCAACATATAGTCTTCACATCCGAACAAAATGAATGAATGCATTCCAATTGAAATGGTCACATATCCATAAATTTAGAAGCCACTTAGATTTTAGGTAGAGGAATAAAATCAACAAGGTATGGAGCAAGAACGAATACTCGGTAAAGATCACCCAATCTCAAACCAAATATCCGTGGAGGAAGAACTAGAGCTACAAGAATTCCCACCTATGAAACTCCCGAACCTTTCCGGTTATGCAATCAGGTGTTGGGGATACAGGGGAAGCATAATATCTCACCCAAATCTAGCAAATCCTACATCCAGCTGTATCCATCCTTCAACACATAACCGAGAAAAACTTCGGAAACCATCTACCTCAACCTTCGAAAAGCATCCGTTATACAAGTTATGGCAATACTCCCGAACTCCCGCCCCAGTACTTGGTGGCGTCGAGGTTATCTCACCAACATTTGCATAAAAGAGATTTTCGATGTCGGCCAACTAAACTCAGGTATTCCAGAACTGCAACGACAACACCTCGGAGCTCAACTTCCCGGGACACTGCCACAACCCCTAAATGACAGGAGGCACCAAGAACAATGTTCTCGTCACAAATCAATCGGAACGATTCCAAGATACCAGCGTGATCCTAAATTTTTTTTAGTCAAATTTGAGAAGAGAAGAGTCAAAACTCTACGTCAGGATGCCTTACCAGAGCGATGAAGGGACTGGGGAGTAAAAAGAAGACTCAAAACATTTTTCTAGACTCAACTCGTCTGCTAATTCGATCAAGCAGTGGGGGCTCCTAAGGTCGGGGAAGGCTCTGATTACCAACTTGTAACACCCTCGATGCGGCTATATCTCCTACGTGTCGAAGCACGACTTAGAGGCATAACCGCATTGAAAGCAATATCGCAAGTAAGGTAATCTTCACGATAACCCATGTAAATATATAATAAGGGGAAAGGTACATAGTTGGCTTACACTCGCCACGTCACACAAAGTACATAAATGGCATTACATCAACCAATACAATCATGGTCCGACTACGGTACCAAAATAAAAGATCAACCCCAACATGCGACACGGTCCCAATCGCCCCAACTGGGCACCACCACTGATCATCAGGGAAAGACACATAGTAACGGCGTGAGTCTTCGTCGAACTCCCACTTGAGCTCAAGCGCATCATCTGGAACGGAATCATCAGGCCCTGCATCTGGTTTGGAAGTAAACTGTGAGCAACGGGGACTCAGCAATCTCGCACCCTCGCGATCAAGACTATTTAAGCTTATAGGTAAGACAAGGTAATATGTGGAGCTACAGCAAGCAACTAGCATATATGGTGGCTAACCTGTTCGCAAAAGAGAGCGAGAAGAGAAGGCAAAGCATGAATGAAGAACTAGAGGACAACCTACGGCAAACATTACTCCAACACCGTGTTCACTTCCCGGACTCCGCCGAGAAGAGACCATCACGGTAACACACACAGTTGATTCATTTTAATTAAGTTAAGGTTCAAGTTATCTACAACCGGACATTAACAAATTCCTATCTGCCCATAACCGCGGGCACGGCTTTCGAAAGTTCAAATCCCTGCAGGAGAGTCCCAACTTAGCCCATGACAAGCTCTCACGGTCAACGAAGGATATACCTTCTCCCAAGACATTCTGATCAGGCTCGGTATCCCGGTTCTACAAGACAACTTCGACAAGTTAAAACAAATCCAGCAACACCGCCCGAATGTGCCGACAAATCCCGATAGGAGCTGCACATATCTCGTTCTTAGGGCACACTCAGATAGGTCAAGCTACGAGTAAAACCAACCCTCGAGTTTCCCCAAGGTGGCCCCGCAGGCTGCCTAGTTCGGACCAACACTCAGAGGAGCACTGGCCCAGGGGGGTTTAAATAAAGATGACCCTCGGGCTCCAGAAACCCAAGGGAAAAAGAGGCTATGTGGCAAATGGTAAAACCAAGGTTGGGCATTGCTGGAGGAGTTTTATTCAAGGTGAAATGTCAAGGGGTTCCCATTATTACCCAACCACGTAAGGAACACAAAATCCGGGAACATAACACCGATATGACGGAAACTAGGGCGGCAAGAGTGGAACAAAACACTAGGCAAAAGGCCGAGCCTTCCACCCTTTACCAAGTATATAGATGCATCAAGATAACAATATAATATAATGATATCCCAACAAATAAACAATGTTCCAACAAGGAACGATCTCTAATCTTCACCTGCAACTAGCAACACTATAAGAGGGGCTGAGCAAAGCGGTAACATAGGCAATCAACGGTTTGCTAGGACATGGTGGGTTAGAGGTTTGACATGGCAATTTGGGAGGCATGATAAGCAAGTGTTAGGCATCGTAGCATAGGCATAGCAAAAGAGCGAGCATCTAGCAAAGCAAAGATACACTTCTAGAAATCCACATTTTACCTAGAGCTCATTAGCTAACTCAAGGGATAGAAAAGAAATGAACAGGACCCTCTAGGGAAAGATGTCTTTCCAGCCAAAAAAATTAGAAACTAAACGTTCCCTAGGGTGGTGCCACGTACGTACCATCGAAGCCAAAAAAAGACCGAAGAGATGCCCTCGACATGGCCACGTAGATTGCCTCCCGCGCTCCTTTATCGACATTGCGCGCCAATTATTTCCCCTCGCACAAGTTGGGCCCATTGATCAGTGAGAAAAGGAAGGGAAAAAGGGTGCGTAGAGGAATTTTTTTGGCTAGGTCCCTCCTTCACGCTTCACCCAAACCCCAAGCGCTGCGCTACCAGACTAAAAAATCCCCTCTCTCACGAAGCTTCTATCCCTGCCCGCCCCGCACCGCCGCGACCTGCTCCGCCCCGTGCTGCCGCGACCTGCTTCGCCCCGCGCCACCGCGACTTGCTTTGCCCCGGGCCGCCACGCTCTGCTGCGCCCCGGCCCGCCCCCTCCATCGCGCCCGTTCTTTCCTCTATACTGCACCGGTGACAGTCGCGACGGGCGTGGTGGCCATGGCCTCACTGGCCGGAGTGACGGCGTCGTGCCGCTCGTGGTGACCGCATCCACGACACCCTTAACTCTGCTGACCGCATCGCCCTTTGGATGTGGAGACGGTGCCGCCCCCGCTGATTGGACGAGCACTCGATCTGCTCTGTTGTACGCAACTGCTTCTGTCCAAAAGGTTGTCTCTATCTCTTTTCCCCTCTGGTTTAGAAAGATGTTTGATTGCTGGCTTAGATAATTGTACTTGTGTATGTCTAGCAAAATTCTGAAACTGTCGTTTTGGTTTTAGCTTCCGAAGGAAATAGTAGGTGGTGCACTATTTAGTACATGTTGACGATGTTCAGTATCTTCTCCAGCAGGTGGGGTTTTCAATTTAAACATCTTGGTTAAAAGGTATATGGAAGGTCCTAGGAATAAAATAAATTTCTAGCAAAACAAGAAATAGAAGAACTGATTGATATGGAGATGCACGAACACATGAATGAACCATTCAACCATGTAAATTGTGGTCAGAATGCAGACACTAAACACAGTGAACAGGAAATGTTTCATGTAGTTTATCTGTTGAATTTGTTCATAGCTACTGCAATTGCATGAATGACAGAAACAATAGCTTCATTGATTACTATATATGCTCGTGTTAACAGTGGTCAGATTACTGCATTTTTACGATTGCTGTAGTTATCGACACAAAATTGCGTGTGCATTTTACCATTGTTGTTTAGTTATCCATATGAATGCTAGTAGCTGCAATTGTTGGGCTTTTCCACCCCAGTCTCTATTTTATGTTATGAATAAATGGAAGTCCTCTAATATTCTTCATTGGTTTTCTACATTTTTTCAGAAACTAACAAGTGTCGGGTGTTGTTTGCTTGAAGAAAAGTCCCCTGCTCGTGGCATCGAAGCAACAGAGAAGAAAGGCATTGCTAAATCAAGTAGGTATATGATTTCTTCTTTCCATGAAAACTATGTTGATTAATGCATTGTTCACTTGTATGATGTGGGAATGTGGGGTTATTTTTTGTTGGTGATGAGTGGTTTTCTATTTTAGTGTGTATGATGCATTCATTTTTTGTTGGGATGCGACTCGTGATCGTAGCAATTCATTTTTATTTCAGATTTAAGTACAAAACCAAACCATGTCTTTGGATGCTCAACGTAGCTGGATGTATAGTGGGTGGAAGGATAATGGAAGGCATTCTGATGAGTGGATACGCAATACAAATGCTTTTGTTAACCATGTTTTTGAGGGTGTACGTAGTGCGAAGTTTGGAGTTTCTTGTCCTTGCTCAAAAGGCTGCAATGGTAGTAGAAGAACAAAACAATTGATGACCTCTCATCTTTGTCATTGGGGTTTCATGCCCAACTACTTTAGATGGACTGCACATGGGGAGCATCATGTTCATGTAGATAGAGTGGAGTCTGTCAACACTGATTGCTTAGAGGACATGTTGTGTGACTTTGGGGATGCAATGCATGTCGATAATGTAGATGAGGAGCCAACACCAGATGCCAAAGCTTTTTATGCCATGTTGTCAGCTGTTAGAGACCCACTCCATGAGTTCACCCAAACCTCACGCTTTGCTACTGTTACACGCTTGATGGGAATTAAGTCACGATACAATTTGTCAAGGGACTGCATAAATAGTTTACTGAAACTTTGGCAAGATACACTCCCACAAGGCAATAAAATGCCATCAAGCTTGTATGAGTGCAAGTGTATCTTAGCTGGTTTGAAAATGCCACTCCTGAAAATAGATGCATGTGTTAACCATTGCATCATATACTATAAGGATAGAGAGAAAAAACTGAAGTGTGATTTTTGCGGTGAAGCAAGATATGAGGTAGTTAACAATGACTGCCCAAATAAGAAGCGCAAACCCATCCCACGTAAGGTTCTGCGATACCTTCCATTTCTACCAAGATTGCAAAGGTTGTTCATGCAGCCTGAATTTGCTAAGCACATGAGATGGCACATGGAAGGCAACCGAGAAAATCCAGGAATGATGGTGCACCCATCTGATAGTGAATCATGGAAATCTTTCAATGTGGATGGGTTTGCAAGTGATCCACGCAACGTTAAGCTAGTCAAGCCTTCTCATGGCTTCAACCCTTTTAATTTCGGGTTAACACAATACTCTTGTTGGCCTGTGTTTCTTGCTCCTTTGAACCTGCCACCTGCTCTTTGCTTGAAAACACAAAATACCTTTCTTAGCATGGTGATCCCTGGACCAAAGAGTCCTAGCCAGAACTTCAATGTGTACATGGAGCCTTTATTTGATGAGTTGAAAGAGGCATGGGCGGGTGTACCAACCTATGATAGTTTCCTTAAGCAGAATTTCAATATGAGGGTAACCTTGCATACAACTGTCCATGACCGCCCTGCTTTTGGTATGGTTGCTGGATGGTCTACCCATGGTGGGCTAGCTTGTTACGAGTGTGGGGCAGATCCACAAACTATTTGGCTGGATAATGGGCACAAATGGAGTTGGTTTGATAGCCACAGGCGATTTCTGCGGGCCGGCCATGTATTTAGGACCCAGAGTGATGCATTTTTAAAAGATACAGTAGTGAAGGATATTGCTCCACGTAGGTTAACAAGGGATGAAGTTTTTGCTCACATGAATGAAGTTAAGGACAACAATTTTGAAGGTTATGGAGTAACACACAATTGGACACACATTCCTAAGCTATGGGAATTGCGATACTTCCCAAAGCTTTTGCTTCCTCATAATATAGATGTTATGCACACCGAAAAAAATATTGCAGAAGCAATATTCAATACTGTCCTTGACATTCCTGACAAGATAAAAGACAATGCCAAAGCCCACCTTGACCAAGCTGTACTGTGTAGCAGAACTGATTTGAACCTTCAAGAAAAGCCCAATGATAAGTGGGAAAAGCCTAGAGCACCATATTGCTTGAAGAGGAACCAAATAAGAGAGGTCCTGTTGTGGTTTCTTCAGCTCAAATTTCCAGATGGATATTTGGGCAACATGAAGCGAGGTGTTAACTTGGAGCAACTTAAGATATATTGGCTCAAAAGTCATGACTACTATATATTTATGGAGCGGTTGATGCCTGTCATGCTTCGGGGGTATGTAGATAATGATGTGTGGGAGGCTTTGGCTGAGCTAAGTTATTTCTTTAGGCTGCTTTGCGCAAAAGAAATAGATCCTAACCAAATGGATAAATTGGAGGAAAACATTCCTGTCCTAATTTGTAAATTGGAGAAAATTTTCCCACCGGGGTTCTTTGATTCAATGGAGCATCTAATGATACATCTATTAAGTATCATTGGATGTATACTTATGAAAGGTATGTTTTGTTCTTCATGCATTCTATTCATATGGTAGTAGTATTTCCTATTTGGACATTAATTTGTTACATGGCAATTTAGGTTAATAAAAAAGCTTAGAGCAAAAGTTAGTAACAAAGCACGTGTGGAGGCTTCAATTATTGAGGCATTTCTTGTTGAGGAGATTTCAAACTTAAGTTCTTTGTACCTTCTTGATGATGTGCCTACCTCAAGAAATCGCCCCCAACGTTATGCACAATCTAGCACTACCAGCACAATTGCTCTTAGTTTGTTTGGAGACAAGGGATGGAAAATTGGTAGAGGGGAACCTAGGATCTTATCACATGAAGAGTACAAGACAGCCATGATTTTTATCTTACTAAACATGCCTGAAATTGATGATATTGTGAAGTAAGTTCTCTAAACTAGCATTTCTAGCACAATCATGTACAATTAAAAAAAATTGGTGCTGATGGTTTCCACAAAATATGTAGACAATTTGAACTTGACCAATGGAGGCGTCCTCGACAACCAAGTACGAAAGAACTTGATAAACTTAGGCGAGATGGTGCTGGTTCAGGAAAACCAAACTTGTTGGATTGGTTCAAAACTTTGGTAAAGCACCTATACATACTAGCAAATAAAGCGCCATACAGTTTTCTATGCCTAATAACTCTATATACATATATTGTCTTCTTGTAGTGCATAAAGGATGCATCTATTAATAAAGAATTACGCGATCTTTCGCGAGGTTGTAGAATGAGAGTAAAATCATATGACATGTATGAAGTTAATGGGTTCAGATTTCGATCAGAGAAATATGAAAACCACACAGAAGGGGACCTTTCATCTAGAAATACCGACGTTCTTGCTCTTGGAATAGATGATGCAACCAATGAGGAGCTTGAATACTATGGTTTTATTAAGGACATTATAGAACTTAAATTTGATGGTGATGAGGACTTCAGTCTTGTGATGTTTGATTGTCACTGGTTTCGTCCAACTAAAGGAGTGAGACATTTGAACAGATTTGGCTTAGTTGAAGTAGCACCTGCTTTAACCAATCCAGCCAATGAGCGTTTTTCTATTGCCAGCCAAGTGAGCTTACTCTATTATGTTCCATATGCTTGCACTTCCGTTGCAAGTCTTCTTGATTGGCAAGTTGCTTACAGAGTACCACTTCTAGGCAGTCTAGAAACTCCCACAGATGATGACTACACAACAGCAACACCCACTAATGCAGATGTGTTCCAAGATAATAGTTTAGATGCCAATGATTTCATTGTACAAGTAGGATCACAACTTGACAACTTAACCGTACGTGGTTCAGATGAGGTGGTTGATCCAACCGAATTGTCACATATTAGCAACCGACATGATTTGGGTGGTGAAAGGATTCAAGAACAAGTTATCGAGGATGAAGACTATGATGAAGTGATCATTGAGGAAATTGAAGAAGATGATGATGATTTCTAGCCCATTTTCTATTTATTATCATTGTTTGTAATTTGGGTGGTTGTAGACTTGGCAAGAAACACCTATCTATTTGCTATTGTTATGTTTATCATGATTGTCTTGTTGGTTGTAAACTGTTCTTTGCTATCTTTATCTTATTTGTTTCAAGAATCACACATTACAGGATGACAATTGGAAGAAAAGCATCTCGACTTGCTGTAGCGCTCAAACCAGCGCCTGTTGCTCGAAACACTACTGCTGCTGATGGCACTTATGATGGGTACATAAGAGGAGTTTCAGATCTTCCTCCTGTTATTCCAAATAATGAAGACCGTCCAATTATTCGACCTATTGGCAAGACGTAAGTCTTATTATTTCGTATAAGTACTTTCTTGTTCTGCAATATGTTTTCCTTTTCTAATACTTGTTTGTTGTATTTACAACTTCCTTCTTTGTTGGCATTGGAAGGACATTCCTGTTGTTCGAAAGGGCAGAAGACCATCAAGTGTATTGACATGCCTTCTGAAAAGTAACCATCCCGGTATTCTAGATAATGATGGTGCGAAGGTGGTTGCAACAGAGTGGGAGCATTATCATGCGGTGAAGGACACGAATGGTCATTCTGTTGCAAACAAAATTGAAGATGCCTTTTGGGTATTAACTATTTAAATTGCTCTCTTTTGTTGACCAAGGTAATTTGCTCTTATTTATATTAAACCATCTATCAATTCTCATTGCAGCTAAGTTACAAGTATGAAGATGCATACTCAGAGAAGGCAAAGCAACATGTTCGAAGATGTTGCAAGGCACTTTTGCCAAGTATATTTTACTATGCAAGAATCCAAGCCATAATTGATCATTTTTGAAAAACTGAGAACACTAACATGAATGACAAGCTTGCTGGGCAATACTATTTGGATAGAGCTCAGTATTTGGTGCAAAGGCAAGGTTGGTTAGGAAAAGAAGCTTGGGTTGTTGTAGTTGATGAGTGGTGTAGTGAAGAGTGGATTGCAAAATCAAAGAAATACCGTGCCAATCGTTGCAGCTCAAAGTTCAAGCCTCACAAGGGTGGTTCCAACTCGATGACTACTATAAGTCAAAAAATGGTTATCAACTAAACTTAGTAGTTTCCTTTATTATCACTTTTCATATGAAGAATTATAAATATCTTACATGTCTTGAATCTTGTGTAATGCAGTCTGAACAAATCGGCGAAGATGTTAACTAGATTCAGGCTTGGGTGCATACACATAGAGGATTGGACAAGAGCAAACCTTTAATTCTCAACACACCAGAAGCAACTAAATGTTTGGTATGTGTTTTTTTAGCAATACCATGGAATAATGCCAATATATATCCTTTTCTCAAACCAAACACATCCTTATGAAGTCTGGTCTGAATTTAGTGTTTTTGCATGTCAACTTGTTTGTCCAATTTGTATGTCAATTTGTTTGCCCACTTGTGCAATTGTGTAATAGGAGCTTTACACAATTATTTGAAATTCCTAAACATTTGTGTACCTTTGTTTTCTTCTTGAGTAGGCACTTTACACAGAAAAGGCTAAAGAGTTAAATGGAGAGGACTATGATATCCTGAAAAATGATGTTAGTTCTAAGCCACTTTATGATTGCTCTAATGGGAAGCCACATGGTACATGGTCTCTCTTTAATGGCATTGTCAATGACATCGAGGTCATTTCTGAGGTGAGAGCTACTGGTACATCTTCAGCAGCCTTGAAGCATCGTCGAGCTGAAGAAATTGAAGATGTGCGTCAAAAGGAGTCCGAGAAGACTCGAAAAGCAGAGGCTTATGCCAACAATGTCTTGTCATGGGGTGTTGGGATGTACGAGCACTGCAGTGAGATACAAAAGTTTCTTCAGGTGCTGGTTATATATTCCATGTTTATCAATTAATTTGCTAGCATTTGAAAGTAACCACTATGTGAATTTTCTTTTTTGCAGACTTTGGCAACTAAGCAAGGAGTGCCTATTGGAGAAATACCACTGCCGCCGGTTGCACCTCCTTTTCGTTCGCTTTCTCCTCCTGGATCTCCGCAACGATCTACCATCCAAGTATGTAATCATCCATCTCAAGCAAACACACATACACACACACATTAATACATTTAAAGCATGATAAGGGTTACTTTTAAAACCTGGCTCTTCTTTTGCAGATTCTAGAAAATAGCAAAGAATCGCCAGCTTTGTGTGCTCAACAAGAAACAAATCCAAGCTCTATTAATGTATGTATTTCTCAAACTGATCTCAAATGATACAAATAATAATGGTCCGTTCATTGTGACTTTCCAGGGTTTAATAACTGAGTAAGAGGGGTATATTGAACAATGCATGTTTGCCTTCTTTCCTTTTCAGAAGAGAATGTTAGAGCTGTTTGTAGTATAATTTCTTGATTGGGATAAAACACGAATGCAATGCACCATAGGGTGCTTCGAACATAGGAGTACATATTGTTGTTTCTGTGTGCAAATAATAGTTTCACATGGCTATTGTTGGTAGTAAATGTTATTCCTTCCTTCGGTATAGTCTTTGGTCTCATTTATTTGTACCAAAACAACTAGCGAAATGATTCAGAACGATGCAGCCTGTGTAGTTGCATTGCTTATGTGTGTATGGATAAGTTGAGAGATACCTATTCACATACTTGTGACAATATGCATGCTTATGTGATGTGTGATGCTAGGCTGTGTGGTGCTGGATCATTTGGGATTAATGTTGATTAATGGGGCTACGTGAGGATGTTGGAGGGATCATAATATATTTTTTGTCCAATTGTCCAGTTTATAGTTGTTATGCTGCCAAAATTTATACCAGATTTTGCATGCCTTTGTTCTAATTAGTGGAAATAGGAAATTCTGTTTAGACTTTGTCGACTTGATGTAACTCACTGATTTTCATTGGAAAATAGAGTTGCGTGTAGTTCCTTTAATAAGTTCTTATTGTCATGTTCCAGCTTTTGAGAATTTGCGAATCTTTCTTTTCAGGAACATGTTACTGCTGCAAGTGTTCCTGCTGTAGACGATGAAGGGATGTTTGGGGGATTTTTCAGTCAGTTTGGAACCGGTGCACTAAGCCTATCGCTATTGAGCAGTCAGTTGGTTCCTTGATGTTCTTGGATGTACAGTGCGTGGACTAATATTTTGGTGCATGTATAGTTAACATGCTAGTACATGTTCTGTAATGTAGGAAACTCTAGTTGACCTACATCAGTGTGTACGTGCTAATTGAGATGCTTAATTAGTTAGATGTAGCAAACTCTAGCTAGCAAGCCTATTTTTTGGTCAAACATGTCATGGCTGGTGATGTCTTGGCATCTACTGTATGCATGTGACGATTGGTATCTATCTATCTATATATATATACACTAATTATTTGATGTTATTTTCATTTCATAATTATGGCTCCATTTTGAATTATTTGAATTATTGGTTATGAATTCAAATTTAAATTACACGTTTGAATTATGTCTACATGTGGGGAATGTGTTTCCCTACAGTATGTAACTCTAGGGAAAGTATGGTGATGTGGCGTGAAAGGGCCCCACAATCTTTCCCTAGGGCCTGGCTGTAGGTAAACAACCTATCCACGTGGATTGCAACATGCATATGGAAATCTTTCCCTAGGGCTTGTGCCTCTAGGTAAAGAAATTTTCCCTAGAGCTTGCTGGATACACCCTAGGGGAAGGGGTCTTTACCGACTATACTATACCTAGGGTTCTTTACCTAGGGCAAGCCCAAGGTAAAGTCTTTCCCTATGGTTTTTCCTATTTCACCTAGGGTATATGACTCTAGGTAAAATGTGGATTTCTAGTAGTGATAGAAGTGATTTCGAGGGTATGATCATGTTGCCTGCAAAGTAGTCAGAGTTGACTGGATCCTCGAAAGCAAACTCAAGGGTCTCCTTGTTAGCGAACTCGTCTCCTGGCTCTACCCAAACAAGGCAAACAAACAAAAAGGAACACAATCAACCACGTGCAAAGCTCAAACAACATGATGCAAACATGGTATGCTATGCGGGATGTGATATGTGATGCATATGCAAGATTTGACAAGGAATGATTGAACCTTGCCTCAACTTGGAAATCCAAGAGTGCCACTGGAAAGGTGAGGTGATTTTGGTTGAAATCGATATAAAGATCACCGGAATCGGATGCACGGTTTGGAAATGGCAAGCGATTCAAATATGGCACCGGTCTGCGATAAACAGCAAGTGGCCATATTAATGCAACAAGATAAATATGCTACATCACTCAAACATGGCAACAAAATAGATGGCAGGGATCCATTCATGATGCTTGAGAAAAGATGAACACTGAGCTACGGCCAATTCATCTATTAATAGGTTCAAACAAGCATGGCAAAAATGCAATTGATAAACAGGTTTCAGACCTTGTGAAATTAACACAAGCCTGGAATTTCAGATCAGGTAGCACACTTTGGAGCAAGAAAACTAGATGCTACAGGAACCTAACATGGCAAAGCAAGGCATGGCATGGAGCTAATCAGAGATCTTAACAAAAGTCCCTTAGTGACCTTGAGCCAAAAGGGATTAGAAAATACAATTGCAAGCATGTGAACATGGCAAAAACATAATCAGATCACAGACTTAGTGAAAACTGGAGCATGCAAATCTGTTAAAGAGTAGGCATGTTTACGAGCTCGATGCACTCACTACAGAGCAAGGCATGACAATCTAAGCATACACCCGTCAAGAATACATATTATATAAGCTAGACATGGCAAGAACAACAGCATAGCATGCACGGATCAACAACAACATCCTCGCCAAAATCACTAACAAGTAGACAATCTGCCCAGATTGACGAGATAGCAAAAGAAGAGCTCGATTGACTCAGGCTAGGATGCTCCATAATTGCAAACAAAGACATGGATGGATAGATCACCACAATATTAACAAATCATCCTTACTTATCATCCTCAAAAGAGGCATGGATCACTAGGAAACAACATGAATATATGGCATATTGATAAAAACAGATCAAGGACTTGGTGAAATTACTGTCCCTGAAATCAGCATTAACGAGTGCACCACTTTGCAAGCTTGTGCTAGTCACCACACATATCACAAAAATACATGGATAGCACCTATGTAAAGATGGCAAAACATATAACAAAACACATGCAGAGCTCAGGAGCATATCATGCACACATTAATCATGGCAAAAATGACAAATAGCTATTTGGTGCAGCAGATCTGACAATTAACTCAAATAGCTCTCTTCCAACAGCATTTCGGGCATCAAGATGAGCTCAAATGAAAATGATGCAATGAGATGAAATGATGTGCTCTCTGAGGCGAACATTTTCATATGCTACACGCCCAAAATGGAGCTATGGGTGCGGAGATATAGCATGATGAACATTGCAAAATAATATAAGGGAGAGGGGGAAAGTCAACCCAATCCAGATCTAGGGTTCCTCGGCACGCGAACCGAGGCAGCTCTGGTGAGCTCACAGCGCGTCCGGCGAGCTCGAAGGAGCGGCGGAGAGGTGAGGGAGAGGTGGATCCGGCCTCTCCCGATCGGATCCGGCGGCGGGGAAGGCTCCGGCCACCGCGGGGAGGCGAGGAGGCGCGAGGAGAGGAGCTAGCGGCTCCCGGCGGGCTCCTGCTGGCTGGCAACGAGTCGGTGGCGGCGGAGGACGGCGTCAAGCGGAGGAGTGGCGTCGGAGGCGGTGGAGACGAAGGCGGGCGCGGGCGGCACGGCACCGGGCTGGGAGGGCCCTGCCTGGTGGCCCCAGCGGGCCGGCGCGCCGGTAGGCGCGGCAAAGTGGGCGCGGTGGCGGCTGCGAATCGGAGAGCGACATGTGGCGGCGGGGTGGAACCGGACACGTCCGGCGCGCGGAGGAAGACGGCGGCTAGGGTTTCGGGGGAGAGATCCGAAATTTCGGAAGTGGGTCTTTAAATAGACATAGAGGGAGCTAGGAGAGTCCAAATGAGGTGCGGTTTTGGCCACGCGATCATGATCGAACGCTCTAGATGATGGAGAGGGTTTTGGTGGGTTTTGGGCCAAATTGGAAGGGGTGTTGGGCTGCAACACACACGAGGCCTTCTAGGTCCCTCGGTTGACCGTTGGAGTATCAAACGAAGTCCAAATGGTACGAAACTTGACAGGAGGTCTACCGGTAGTAAACCAAGGCCGCTTGGCAAGTCTCGGTCCAATCCGGAAATGTTTAACCCCCACACATGGAAGGAAGGTAGAAAGGACCACCGGAGGAGATAGAAGCGCCGGATTGCAAAACGGACAATGGGGAAAATACTCGGATGCATGAGACGAACATGTATACAAATGCAATGCACATGATGACATGATATGAGATGCATGACAACGACAACAACACACGGAGACAAAAACCCGAACCCGAGGAAATAAAATAACTTAGCGCCGGAAACGGCAAGAGTTGGAGTACATATTAGGTAAATTACATCCGGGGTGTTACAGTTGCCTAATGGCTTGCTTGCTCAAAGTGCTTAATGATATGCTCCAAAGCCCTCAACTACTTTCTCACATCCACATATGTCCCAAACCAAAAAGTCAAACTCAGCCCCAAAAAAATTTCTATCTGGCGCCACCGAGTTCAGTTGACATAGCCACTGCCCGAAACACTAGTCTTTTCGGTCTCACCGATAGGGATCCCGGTCTCACTGATATGGGATTGTAATATCTCTGTTTCCCTTCATAACATTTCGGTCAAACAGAGATGAGCGATCGGTCCCGCCGAGATTGCAATGCAAACTCTCTGTTTCCCTTTTGTAACGTTTCGGTCCAATCGAGATGAGTGAATCGGTCCCACCGAGTTTTCCTGACCAACTCTTTGTTAGTCCATTACCAAAATCGGTCTCACCGAGTTTGTGTAATCGGTCTCACCGAGATTACGTTATGCCCTAACCCTAACAAAATCGGTCCCACCGAGTTGACATGTCGGTCCCACCGAAAATCCTAATGTTCACATTTGAACTAAATTGGCCTGACCGAGTTTCATGATTTGGTCCCACCGAGTTTGGTTATTTGTGTGTAATGGTTAGATTTTGTGTGGAGGCTATTTATACCCCTTCACCCACTCTTCATTCATGGAGAGAGCCATCAGAACATGCCTACACTTCGAACATACATATTCTGAGAGAGAACCACCTACACTTGTGTTGAGGTCAAGATATTCCACTCCAACCACATAAATCTTGATCTCTAGCCTTCCCCAAATTGCTTTCCACTCAAATCATCTTTCCACCAAATCCAAATCATGTGAGAGAGAGTTGAGTGTTGGGGAGACTATCATTTGAAGCACAAGAGCAAGGAGTTCATCATCAACACACCATTCATTACCTCTTGGAGAGTGGTGTCTCCTAGATTGGTTAGGTGTCACTTGGGAGCCTCCGTCAAGATTGTGGAGTTGAACCAAGGAGTTTCTAAGGGCAAGGAGATTGCCTACTTCGTGAAGATCTACCCAAGTGAGGCAAGTCCTTCATGGGCGACAGCCATGGTGGGATAGACAAGGTTGCTTCTTCATGGACCCTTCATGGGTGGAGCCCTCTGTGGACTCACGCAACCGTTACCCTTCGTGGGTTGAAGTCTTCATCAACGTGGATGTACAATAGCACCACCTATCGAAACCACGCCAAAAATCTCTGTGTCTCCAATTGCCTTTGCACATTCCAAACTCCTCCCTTTACCTTCATATGCAATTGTTTTACTTTCCGCTGCTATACTCTTAGAATTGCATGTGTAGGTTGATTGCTTGACTTGTGCTAAGTTGCTAAAATCTGCCTAAAACTAAAATTAGGAAAAGGCTAGATTTTTATTTCGTCAAGTAGTCTAATCCCCCCCCTCTAGACATACTTTCGATCCTACAAGTGGTATCAAAGCTTTGGTCTCCATTTTCTTTGATTTCCGTAGCTTTTGGTGGTCATAGCCTTGGTTTCACAACCTAGGAGAGTATGGCATCTAGCGAGGGAAATTACCATCGTAGAGGTCCTTACTTTGATGGTACAAATTTTTCTAGTTGGAAGCATAAGATGAAAATGCATATTCTTGGACATAACCCCGCCATTTGGGCTATTGTGTGTATTGGCTTGCAAGGTGAATTCTTCGATGGGAGAGAACCAAACCGTGAAGCTACCACGGAAGAGTTGAAGATGATACAATACAATGCTCAAGCTTGTGATATTCTCTTCAACACATTATGCCCCGAAGAATTCAAGAAAAACAGCCGTCTTGAGAATGCAAAGGAAACTTGGGACACTTTGATTGATATGCACGAAGGTAGCGAATCTGTCAAGGAATCCAAATTGTATGTGCTTCAAAGTAAGCTTGACAAGTTCAAAATGAAGGATGGTGAAGGCGTCGCTGAAATGTACTCTAGGCTTCCTCTCATCACAAAATGAGATTGCCCGCTTAGGAAGTGAAGAGATGACCGATAGATTCATCATCAAGAAGATCCTAAGAGCCTTGGATGGAAAATATGATACCGTGTGCACATTGCTCCAAATGATGCCCAATTACAAAGATCTTAAGCCAACGGAAGTTATTGGAAAAATTGCTGCTTATGAGATGTCACTCAAGGATAAGGAAGAGCTTCACAACAAGTCAAGTGGTGCTTACAAAGCCTCATGTGATGCTCCCACATCATCAAGTGAGAAGCAAACCTTCAATGAATAATTGAGTGTAATGGTGAAGAACTTCAACAAGTTCTACAAGAGTAGAAGCAAGGAAAGAAGTTCCAAGTCAAGGTCCTACAATGATAAAAGATCTTCTAGTCGTGAGCGTAATTGCTACAATTGTGGAAGACCCGAACACTACTCCAATGAATGTACGCCCCCCTACAAAAGAAGAGAAGATTCTCCCAAAAGAAGGAATAGAAGAGAAGAATCACCATCAAGAGAGAGAAAGAGTAGAGATGATCTTTATGAATGAAGACCCTCTTGGAGTACCAAGGACTCGGAAAGGAAGGACAAGTCGTCAAGGAGCTACACAAAAAGAAGACATCAAGCTCATGTTGGTGAATGTGTATCCGGTTCCGACTCCGACAATCACTCCGAAAGAAGTTATCACTCCGACTCCGAATATACTCAAGATGAAGGTGTTGCGGACTAGCACTCGTGACAACCAACTCCTACGAAATATTTGACTCACCAAATGAAGGAATTGGGAGATGCTTCATGGCTAAAGGTCCAAAGGTAACACACCCCGAGTATGTTGATTTCAATAGTGATGAAGATGATTTGCTAGGAGATTATGATTTACTTGTTGACAACTCTAGTTATGAAAACTATGTTGAGCTTGCTATTAATCATGATAATCAAGATAAAATGAATGACGATGATAAGAAGGAGATTGAGCGTCTAACTATAGAACTAAACACTCTTAAGTTAGCTCATGAAACTACCTTGGAAGATCATCGAGAACTTTTAAAGACTCATGATAAGCTACGCTTTGAAAAACTCAACCTTGAGCAAGAACATGAGTTTTTAAAGGCAATCAATGATGATCTTCACAAGAAAAGTTCTTCTTACATTGCCAAGCGTTTACTCTTCTCTACTTACATGCCACAAGTTAAATCTAGCAACAAGAACAAGAAAGATTCTTCATCTAGTAGTAACAACAATCATGCTAAATCCAATGTTGTTGCCTCTAGTAGTTCTCTTGATTCCACTAATGATTCTCTTAGCCAAGTTACACTTGAGAAAAAAATAGCTTATTGAACGGAATTATAGAGAAAGGTGTTTACAAGAGCCTTGCCGGAAGTAAGCAATTTGAGGAAATTGTACGTAAGCAAGGAAGACACCGGACGAATCAAGGTGTTGGTTTTGAACAAAAGTTCAATGCCAATGGAGTTGAGTGGGAAGAAGATCAATACCCCAAGATGAAGTTTGTTCCTCAACAAGAGAAGTATGATCCTACTTCTTTCAAAGGAACATAATCTCAAGATGATCTTCCACCACAAGACCACAAGCTAAAAGGCAAGGACAAGCTTCAAGAGGAGATTGATGCATTTGAAGAAGCACCTAAGGCCTTGGTGAAGTGGGTTCCCAAGACTACATCAAGTTCTACTTCAAGTACGACTACAACCCCAAGGATTCCCATCAAGATGGTGTGGATCCCAAAGAACAAGAACTAGAAAGTTCTTGAGGGTGACTCCGCCAACCAACTTCACTCTTATCATTTTGGCAAGGACAAGTGCAAACAACCTTCATATCTTGCACTAGTTCAAGGAGTCACAAACCCTATTGTTGGTAAGACAAGGGACAAGGTAACCTAATGCTTTCATGGACATCATCTTGTGTACACATCACTCTATGTCTAAGGATATCCTAACTTGTTCCTTGTGGGACTAACCCATGTAGGTATTGAAAGTGCAACTCACTCCAAAGGATTGCTCCGAATGATCTACATCAACTTGGAGCATTCACATCTTCAACTCCTACATGAAGTCAACATTGACAAAACCCAAGGTTAGTTCATCCCTCTTAAGGGGGATATCACATCTAGGGGAGCTTTACTCTAATCAATTGAGCTAAAGCAACTCTAATGGTGTGAACACAACAATGCTTTATGTAAAAGTGGCATCCCCACTTGTGCTTAAACGATGAGTATGACCTACGATCAAATGTTCTCATTTAACTCCTAAGTCAATATACTCATATATAGATGACCTAGTCATCGCCAAATTGCTAGATATATGCTAGAGTGATTGTGCATGCTTCGTCACATATTTCATTCGCCATCTTATTGTGTGAGCATGTAGGTTGCCTATTTTACTCATTCAAAGACATCCATTTGTTTCTTTGATTGTTTGGCTTTTTCTCTTTTGCCAAATGGATGGACAAGAATTCCTAAGAACTCTGAGGGAGTCCTGGATTAGGGGGTATTAGAACAGCCGGATTATATCCTTTGGCCAGAGTGTTGGACTATGAAGATACATGATTGAAGACTTCGTCATGTGTCCGGATGGGACTCTCCTTGGCATGGAAGGCAAGTTTGGCAATACGGATATGTAGATCTCCTTCCTTGTAACCGACTCTGTGTAACCCTAGCCCCCTCCAATGTCTATTTAAACCGGAGGGTTTAGTCTATAGGAACAACAACAATCATACCATAGGCTAGCTTCTAGGGTTTAGCCTCTTCGATCTCGTGGTAGATTAACTCTTGTAATACTCATATCATCAAGATCAATCAAGCAGGAGTAGGGTTTTACCTCCATCATGAGGGCCCGAACCTGGGTAAACATCGTGTCCCCCGTCTCCTGTTAGCATCCGCCTAGACGTGTAGTTCGGGACACCCTACCCAAGATCCGCCGGTTTTGAGACCGACATTGGTGCTTTCATTGAGAGTTCCTTTGTGTCGTCATCGTCAGGCTTGATGGCTCCTTCAATCATCGATAGCGATGCAGTCTAGGGTGAGACTTTTCTCCCTGAATAGATCTTTGTATTCGGCGGCTTCGCACTGCGGGCCAACTCGCTTGGCCATCAGGAGCAGATCGAGAGTTACGCCCCTAGCCACCAGGTCAGGTTTGGAAGCTTAAGCTACATGGCCGACATCCGCGGAGACTTGATCTTCGACGGATTCGAGCCCCTGCCGAGTGCCCCGCATGGTCACGATGAGCATGATTTAGCTCTACCATCGGACAGTGTTCAGGAGATTGCACCGGCAACTGCTCCGACCCTCAATTCGGAGCCAATTGCACCGTCCATGGACGGGTGGATAGACCCCGCCACGGAGGCCGCATTCTCAGCGGCGATCGAGCCGAGTATCGACCTTACCCTTCACGAGAGCCGTGACGCCAAACTGCCAGATTCTTCCCCGGCCACAGACTCCGAACCGCCTGCGCCCGTGCCTATCGAATCCGACTGGGCGCCAATCATGGAGTTTACCTTCGCGGATATCTTTCAGCACTCGCCCTTTGGCGACATACTGAACTCATTAAGGTCTCTCTCCTTGTCAGGAGAGTCCTCGCCGAACTATGTCCGGCAGGATTGGGATGCGGATGACGAAGAAATTCATCACCCACCCACCACCCACGTAGTAGCCACTGTCGACAATTTGACCGACATGCTCGACTTCGACTCCGAAGACATTGACGGTATGGACGACGATGCAGGAGACGAACAAGAACCACTGCCCATAGGGCACTAGACAGCCACCTCATCATATGATATATATATATATATATATATATATATATATATATGGTGGACACACCCAAAGAAGGCAATGGAGATGGGACAGCGGAGGATGACCCCTCCAAGAAGCAACCCAAGCGTCGACGGGACAGCGGAGGATGACCCCTCCAAAAGCGGTGATACTGGCACAGGAGATAATAGCACTCCGGACAGTGCCGAAGATGACGACAATCCCCTCCAGCAAGATTTAGAGCAGGAGGATGGAGAAGCCAGCCCTCCCGAGAGAGCGGCAGATGGAGAGGCGGAGGATGATAATTACATGCCTCCCTCTGAACATGAGGCAAGCCTCGACGATGACGAACTTGTCATGCCTGAGAATCCCGTCGAGCAAGAGTGCTTCAAGCACCGGCTTACAGCCACGACAAATAGCCTTAAGAAAAAGCAACAGCAACTTCGAGCTGATCAGGATTTGCTAGCTAACAGATGGACTGAAGTCCTTGCGGCCGAGGAATATGAACTCGAACGCCCCTCCAAGAGTTACCCAAAGCGTAGGTTGCTACCCCGACTGGAGGAGGGAGCATTAAAACCTACATCTCCAGTGTATGACGCGGCTGATCGGCCACCTCATTGCCGCGACAGAGAGGCATTTCAACCAAAAGCTCAGCCCGCACCCCGACGCCACTCAAACAAAAATGTCAAGGCACGGGGAAACACGCTAGACCTGCAAGACTTATTGGAGGACAAAGCAAAACACGCAAGATCGATCTACGGATCATGAGGGTGCGGCACTATGCGAGATGATAATCGTCACGCCGGATACTGTAAAAATTAAATCCGGTCAGGCCGAACACAACGGACAAGACTCATTTGAGCTGCGTCACGACATAGCCTAGTACAAAGGCGCCGCACACCCCCTATGCTTCACAGACGAAGTAATGGATCACCAAATCCTAGAGGGTTTCAAACCCGTAAATATCGAATCATACAACGGTACAACAGATCCCGCGGTGTGGATCGAGGACTTCCTCCTACACATCCACATGGCCCCCGGTGACGATCTACACGCCATCAAATAGCTCCCACTCAAACTCAAAGGACCAGCTCGACATTGGCTCAATAGCCTACCAGCAGAATCCATTGGCTGTTGGGAAGATCTGGAAGCCGCATTCCTCGACAACTTCCAGGGCACTTATGTGCGACCACCAGATGCCGATCACTTGAGCCACATAATTCAGCAGCCAGAGGAATCATCCAGGCAATTCTGGACGCGGTTCCTGACAAAGAAAAATCAAATCATCGACTATTCGGATGCAGAGGCCCTAGCAGCTTTTAAGCACAACATCCGCGACGAGTGGCTCGCCCGGCACCTTGGCCAGGAAAAGCCGAAATCTATGGCAGCCCTCATGACACTCATGACCCGCTTTTGTGCGGGAGAGGACAGCTGGCTGGCTCGAAGCAATAACATATCAAAGAACCATGGTACTTCGGATACCAAGGATAGCAATGGCAGGTCACGCTGCAACAAACACAAGCACCGCATCAACAGCGTCGATACCGAGGATACGGCAGTTAATGCCGGATTCAGAGGCTCTAAACCCGGTCAGCGGAAAAGGCCGTTCAAAAGAAGCACTCCGGGCCCGTCCAGTTTGGATCGTATACTCGATCGCTCGTGTCAAATACACGGCAGCCCCGACAAGCCAGCCAACCACACCAACAGGGAATGTTGGGTGTTCAAGCAGGAAGGCAAGTTAAATGCCGAAAACAAAGATAAGGGGTTACATAGCGATGACGAGGAGGAGCCCCGGCCGCCGAACATCAGAGGACAGAAGAGGTTCCCCCCACAAGTGTGGACGGTGAACATGATATACGCAACCCACATCCCGAGAGGGAGCGGAAGCATGCGCTATGGGACGTATATGCGTTGGAGCCAGTCGACCCAAAGTTCAACCCATGGTCCTCCTGTCCGATCACCTTTAATTGCAGGGACCACCCCACTAGTATCCGTCATGGCGGATTCGCCGCACTGGTCCTAGACCCAATCATCGATGGATTTCACCTCACTCGAGTCCTTATGGACGGCGGCAGCAGCTTGAACCTGCTTTATCAGGACACAGTGCACAAAATGGGTATAGACCCCACAAGGATCAAACCCAAACAAAAGACCTTCAAAGGCGGCATACCAGGTGTAGAGGCCCATTGCACAGGCTCAGTCACACTGGAAGTGGTCTTCGGATCCCCGGATAACTTCCAGAGCGAGGAGTTAATCTTCGATATAGTCCCGTCCCGCAGTGGCTATCACGCACTGCTCGGGCGAACTGCATTTGCAAGATTCGATGCGGTACCGCATTATGCATACCTCAAGCTCAAGATGCCAGGACCTTGGGGGGTCATCACAGTCAATGGAAACACAGAGCGCTCTCTCCGCACGGAGGAGCACACTGCGGCCCTCACAGCAGAAGCAGAAAGCAGCCTCTTCAGGCAATCCACCAGTTTGGTGATTAAACACCCGGACACCGTCAAGCGCGCCCAGAGTAATCTGCAACAAGACCGCCTGGCACATTCCGAGCTTGCATAGCAATGCGGCCCCCACCCCAGTCCTAGCCAAACGGTGAAATCCGCGCCACGTGTACATAATTACGCATTGAAAATACCATGGGCATAGGTGGGAGGCCCGACTACGACACGCCCCAAAACTCGGCTCAACCGCACTAGGGGCTTCCCACTTTGTTATTTTTTATCTCTTTCAGGATTTTACTCTCTGGAAACCCCTTACGGCAGTACGATTGCCGGACACACGATACAACAACCAAGGAGGCAGAAAGCTACGTCGCACCATGGAACTCCCAGGTGGTCTCTGATAACGAGTGAAATACCTTCTTTAAATACAATTCCTCATCTTGCCCTTGGAGGGGACATGTCAAATAGCCCTACTTTTGCTTATCGCAGTACTTGTATCATTCTGCTTCGACGCACCTTTTTGAATAAACAATGCATAGCACTAGACTATTACCGCATTCTCTATTCTTTTATATATATATGTTCATTCATGACATTTAGCACCCATACACTCTGGTACGGCCAATACGCCAGGGGCTTAAGCGTAGACCATAATACGATGTGAGAAGTCCGAACACTTTTGACAGTGTGACACCCCAAACTTATAGAATTATGTACATCAGCTTCGAATCATGTCTTCGGTCAATAGTTGGGTTTGCCCGGCTCCCATGTTTTGGTACCTTACATTCCGCTATATCGGCTAAGGTAGCACTGGGAGAACTACTGCAATTGTGCCCCGGTTCATCTGGGCAAGCACCTCAGTAGAGAAAGCTAAAACTGACTGTCATGATAAGGCGAGAGCTGGTCGCTGTTCGAGAGGTCTCGAGTCCCTAAAGACTTATGCCTCTTAGGGCAAGGAGTGAGCTTTGTCCGGCTTAGGCGTGTATACTGCCCCGAATTCGGCCTTACGAATACTAGGGGCTTTGCCAAAATTTAAAATTGTAGACTTCTATGGCTAAGTGTGAGTGATAAAGCATTATAGTATGATTCCCTTGTTCGTTGTGCTGAGCACCTCCCTCGAAGGACCCAACAGTGGGAAAAAGAGTGCTTAGATTTATCCCGAACACCCCAGCACTCCTGGCATGGGGGCAGAAGCCGACGACTTGCCGTCTCTCAGATTTGATAAACAGCCGCACAGAAGGTAATATTTTAAATTCAAACAAGCATTGCATAGCGCACATGAACAAGTTTTCATAATACAGGATCACACGAGCAAGTTCATTCAAAAATTACATCCTTCGCACACTCGTCCGCCACAAGACGGGCACCCTTCAGGACACCCTCATAATACATTTCATGGTGGCGATGCTCCTTGCTCTGTGGCGGCCCCTCCTTCACCAGCTTCTCGGCGTCCATCTTGGCGCAGTGCACCTTCGCACGGGCAAAAGCCCGGCATGCACCTTCGATGCTGACGGACCGCTTTATGACTTCCAGCCATGGGCAGGCATCCACAAGATGCCTCAACAGGTCGAAGTAGCTATTGGGAAGGGAGTCTCTAGGCCACATTCAGACTATAAGGCCCCTCATGGCCTGTTCGGCCGCCTTGTGCAGCTCGACCAGTTGCTTCAGCCGGTCGCTCACACGCATCGAGTGTTCAGTCCCAGTATACTGAGACCAGAACAACTTCTCCGTCGAGCTTCCCTCCCCAGCCTGGTAGTGCTTTGCGGCATCCGACATGCTGCGGGGCAAATCTGCGAATGCTCCTGGAGAGCTCCGAACTCGGGTAAGTAACAAGTAATTTACTTTCACATGCTTGCTTTGCATAATGAATGCCTTACCCGCCTCTATCTTCCTCATCGCCTCAATTTCCTGGAGGGCCTTTTGGGCTTCACCCTTGGCATGCTTTGTGCTCTCGAGGGCCGCAGGAAGCTCGGACTCTCGCATCTTCGAGTCAAGCTCCAAAGTCTCGTGCTTCATCACGAGAGCCTGGAGCTTTTGCTGCACCTTGCCCACCCGTGCCTCTTGTTTCTCCTGCTCGGTGTGCTCCTCGGCCGCTTTGTTTTCGGCCTCGGACATCGCTCGCTTCAGGGTCGCCACTTCGGCCGTGGCCCCTGGCACATCCATGATGATCTTATCATTTTGCAACCACATCATATATATATATATATAGACAAGTTATTACTTACCTTTGTTCTCCTCGAGCTGCATCTTGGCAAGGCCGAGTTCTTTCTTGGACCGCTCGAGGTTCTGCTTTAGTGTGGCGACCTCCATAGTCAGTGCGGCAGAGGTCAGCAGCGAAGCCTGCACACACATATAGACATACTTATATTAGAATCCTACAGATATTATTTGACCCTCTATTCGGCTTTTCTTTGTGAACACCAAACAGAGCATCAGGGGCTACTGTCTATGCGGTAATATTTTCCTATATTTTAAATACTTACCTCGAAACCTGTTAGAAGGCTGGCACAAGCTTCAGTCAGTCCGCTCTTGGCGGACTAAACCTTTTTGATCACCGCACACATAATAGTGCAGTGCTCTTCGTCGATGGAACTACCACTATAGTAAATTTATCAGAGCTTAATATGCAAAAGGTTTCAACATTTTATCACATTCTGACTTTTCTAGGGAATTATTACAACAGCAGTAAACTTTCTGTTTTCAAACAGCAACATGAAGACTTGTAAAATAGGCATTGTAAAGGCTATTAATTCCGCTCTTATTGAAATAGAAGATGCAAAACATTGTTCTAAATAACAGAAATCAAATCCTAACAGAATAAATTGACGCTCCAAGCAAAACACATATCATGTGGTAAATAAAAATATAGCTCCAAGTAAAGTTACCGATGAACGAAGACGAAAGAGGGGATGCCTTCCGGGGGATCCCCAAGCTTAGGCTTTTGGTTGTTCTTGAATATTACCTTGGGGTGCCTTGGGCATCCCAAGCTTAGGCTCTTGCCACTCCTTATTCCATAGTCCATCGAATCTTTACCCAAAACTTGAAAACTTCAAAACACAAAACTTAAAGTAGAAAACTTGTAAGCTCCGTTAGTATAAGAAAATAAATCACCACTTAGGTACTGTTGTGAACTCATTCCAAATTCATATTAGTGTAATGTCTACTGTATTCCAAATTATCTATGGTTCATACCCTCCGATACTACTCATAGATTCATCAAAATAAGCAAACCACATGATGAAAACAGAATTTGTCAAAAACAGAACAGTCTGTAGTAATATGGATCAAAAGTATAATTATGGAACTCATAAAATTCTCAAACAAATTGTTGGACCTGAGTAATTTATCTATTAATCATCTTCAAAAACAATTAACTCAATACCACTTTCTAAATAAAATGACAGCAATTCTCACGAGTGCTAAAGTTTCTGTTTTTTACAGCATGATCATAAAGACTTCACCCAAGTCTTCCCAAAGGTTCTACTTGGCACAAACACTAATTAAAACACAAAAACTCAATCATAACTGAGGCTAGATGAATTATTTATTAATAAACAGTAACAAAAATCAAGTAATAAAAATAAAGTTGGGGTGCCTCCCAACAAGCGCTATCGTTTAACGCCCCTAGCTAGGCATGATGATTTCAATGATGCTCACATAAAGGATAAGAATTGAACCATAAAGAGAGCATCATGAAGAATATGACTATTACATTTAAGTCTAACCCACTTCCTATGCATAGGGATTTTGTGAGCAAACAACTTATGGGAGCAATAATCAATTAGCATAGGAAGGCAAAACAAGCATAACTTCAAAACTTTAAGCACATAGAGAGGAAACATGATATTATTGCAATTCCTACAAGCATATATTCCTCCCTCATAATAATTTTCAGTAGCATCATGAATGAAATTCAACAATATAACTATCACATAAAGGATTCTTTTCATGATCTTTAAGCATAGAACTTTTATTACTCTCCACACAAGCAAAATTCTTGTCATGAATAATAGTGGGAGAAAACTCAACAAAGTAACTATCATGGGATTGAAAATTGAAATCAAGATGACAAGTTTCATCATTATTCTTTAAAGCATACATTTCATCACAATAATCATCATAGATAGGAGGCATGCTTTCATCATAATAAATTTGCTCATCAAAACTTGGGGGACAAAAAATATCATCTTCATCAAACATAGCGTCCCCAAGCTTGTGGCTTTGCATATCATTAGCATCATGGATATTCAAATAATTCATACTAACAACATTGCAACCATGCTCATCATTCAAATATTTAGTGCCAAACATTTTATAGATTTCTTCTTCTAACACTTTGGCACAATTTTCCTTTCCATCATACTCACGAAAGATATTAAAAAGATGAAGCGTATGAGGCAAACTTAATTCCATTTTTTATAGTTTTCTTTTATAAACTAAACTAGTGATAAAACAAGAAACTAAAATACTCGATTGCAAGATCTAAAGATATACCTTCAAGCGCTAACCTACCCGGCAACGGCGCCAGAAAAGAGCTTCATGTCTACTACACAACCTTCTTCTTGTAGACGTTGTTGGGCCTCCAAGTGCAGAGGTGTGTAGGACAGTAGCAAATTTCCCTCAACTGGATGACCTAAGATTTATCAATCCGTAGGAGGCGTAGGATGAACATGATCTCTCTCAAGCAACCCTACAACCAAATAACAAAGAGGTTCTTGTGTCCCCAACACACCCAATACAATGGTAAATTGTATAGGTGCACTAGTTCGGCGAAGAGATGGTGATACAAGTGGTATATGGATAGTAGATAAAGGTATCTGTAATCTGAAATTATAAAAATAGCGAGGTAACTAATGATAAAAGTGAGCGTAAATGGTATTGCAATGTGTTGAAACAAGGCTTAGGGTTCATACTTTCGCTAGTGCAAGTTCCCTCAACAATAATAGAATAATTGGATGACATAACTATCCCTCAACATGCAACAAAGAGTCACTCCAAAGTCACTAATAGCGGAGAACAAACGAAGAGATTATGGTAGGGTACGAAACCACCTCAAACTTTGAAGGAAATATGCCCTAGAGGCATTAATAAAGTTATTATTTATTTCCTTATATCATGATAAAAGTTTATTATTCATGCTAGAATTGTATTAACCGGAAACATAATACATGTGTGAATACATAGACAAAACAGAGTGTCACTAGTATGCCTCTACTAGACTAGCTCGTTAATCAAAGCTGGTTATATTTCCTGACCATGGACAAAGAGTTGTTATTTGATTAACGGGATCACATCATTGGTTGAATGATCTGATTGACATGACCCATTCCATTAGCTTAGCACCCGATCGTTTAGTATGTTGCTATTGCTTTCTTCATGACTTATACATGTTCCTATGACTATGAGATTATGTAACTCCCGTGTGCCGAAGGAACACTTTGTGTGCTACCAAACATCAGAACGTAACTGGGTGATTATAAAGGTGCTCTACAGGTGTCTCCAAAGGTACATGTTGGGTTGACGTATTTCGAGATTAGGATTTGTTACTCCGATCGTCGGAGAGGTATCTCTGGGCCCTCTCGGTAATGCACATCACTTAAGCCTTGCAAGCAATGCAACTAATGAGTTAGTTGCGAGATGATGTATTACGGAACGAGTAAAGAGACTTGCCGGTAACGAGATTGAACTAGGTATTGGATACCGACGATCGAATCTCGGGCAAGTAACATACCGATGACAAAGGGAACAACGTATGTTGTTATGCGGTCTGACCGATAAAGATCTTCGTAGAATATGTAGGAGCCAATATGGGCATCCAAGTCCCGCTATTGGTTATTGACCGGAGACATGTCTCGGTCATGTCTACATTGTTCTCGAACCCGTAGGGTTCGCACGCTTAAGGTTTCGATGACAGTTATATTATGAGTTTATACGTTTTGATGTACCGAATGTTGTTCGGAGTCCCGGATGTGATCACGGACATGACGAGGAGTCTCGAAATGGTCAAGACATAAAGATTGATATATTGGAAGCCTATGTTTGGATATCGGAAGTGTTCTGGGTGAAATCAGGATTTTACCGGAGTACCGGGAGGTTACCGGAACCCCCCGGGAGCTATATGGGTCTTAGTGGCCCTTAGTGGAAAAGAGAAGAGGCAGCCAGAGATGGGCCGCGCGCTCCTCTCCTCCCTTGGTCCGAATAGGACAAGGAGAGGGGGCCGACCCCCCTTTCTCTTTTCCCCCTCCGCTAATCCTGTTCGCACTAGGATTGGGGGGGGGGGGGGAATCCTACTCCCAGAGGGAGTAGGAATCCTCCTAGCGCACCTCTCCTAGGCCGGCCGCACCCCCCGCCCCTTGAGCCTTTATATACGGAGGCAGGGGCACCCCAGAGGGACACAAGTTGATCCACGTGATCATATTCTCAGCCGTGTGCGGCGCCCCCTGCCACCATAGTCCTCGATAATATTGTAGTGGTGCTTAGGCGAAGCCCTGCGACAGTAGTACATCAAGATCGTCACCACGCCATCATGCTGACGGAACTCTTCCCCAACACTTTGCTGGATCGGAGTCCGGGGATCGTCATCGAGCAGAACGTGTGCTAGAACTCGGAGGTGCCGTAGTTTCGGTGCTTGATCGGTCGGGCCGTGGAGACGTACGACTACATCTACCAAACGCTTCCGTTGTCCATCTACAAGGGTACGTAGATCACACTCTCCCCTCTCGTTGCTATGCATCACCATGATCTTGCGTGTGCGTAGGAAAATTTTGAAATTACTACGTTCCCCAACAGTGGCATCCGAGCCTAGGTTTTATGTGTTGATGTTATATGCATGAGTAGAACACAAGTGAGTTGTGGGCGATATAAGTCATACTGCTTACCAGCATGTCATACTTTGGTTCGGCGGTATTGTTGGACGAAGTGGCCCGGACTGACATTACGCGTACGCTTACGCGAGACCGGTTCTCCCGACGTGCTTTGCACATAGGTGGCTTGCGGGTGACAGTTTCTCCAACTTTAGTTGAACCGAGTGTGGCTATGCCCGGTCCTTGCGAAGGTTAAAACAGCACCACCTTGACAAACTATCGTTGTGGTTTTGATGCGTAGATAAGATTGGTTCTTGCTTTAGCCTGTAGCAGCCACATAAAACTTGCAAGAACAAAGTAGAGGACGTCTAATTTGTTTTTGCAGGGCATGTTGTGATGTGATATGGTCAAGACATGATGCTGAATTTTATTGTATGAGATGATCATGTTTTGTAACCAAGTTATCGGCAACTTGCAGGAGGCATATGGTTGTCGCTTTATTGTATGCAATGCAATCGCGCTGTAATGCTTTACTTTATCACTAAGCGGTAGCGATAGTCGTGGAAGCATAAGATTGGCGAGACGACAACGATGCTACGATGGAGATCAAGGTGTCGTGCCGGTGACGATGGTGATCATGACGATGCTTCGGAGATGGAGATCACAGGCACAAGATGATGATAGCCATATCATATCACTTATATTGATTGCATGTCATGTTTATCTTTTACGCATCTTATCTTGCTTTGATTGACGGTAGCATTATAAGATGATCTCTCACTAAATTATCAAGAACTGTTCTCCCTGAGTATGCACCGTTGCGAAAGTTCTTCGTGCTAAGACACCACGTGATGATCGGGTGTGATAGGCTCTACATTCAAATACAACGGGTGCAAAACAGTTGCACACGCGGAATACTGAGGTTATACTTGATGAGCCGAGCATATGCAGATATGGCCTCGGAACACGGAGACCGAAAGGTCGAGCATGAATCATATAGTAGATATGATCAACATAGTGATGTTCACCAATGAAACTACTCCATCTCAGGTGATGATTGGACATGGTTTAGTTGATTTGGATCACGTGATCACTTAGAGGATTAGAGGGATGTCTGTCTAAGTGGGAGTTCTTAAGTAATATGATTAAATTGAACTTAAATTTATCATGAACTTAGTCCTGGTAGTATTTTGCAAATCATGTTGTAGATCAATAGCTCGCGTTGTTGCTTCCCTGTGTTTATTTTGATATGTTCCTAGAAAAAATTGTGTTGAAAGATGTTAGTAGCAAAGATGCGGATTGGATCCGTGATCTGAGGTTTATCCTCATTGATGCACAGAAGAATTATGTCCTTGATGCACCGCTAGGTGACAGACCTATTGGAGGAGCAGATGCAGACGTTATGAATGTTTGGCTAGCTCAATATGATGACTACTTGATAGTTTAGTGCACCATGCTTAAACGGCTTAGAATCGGGAATTCAAAGACGTTTTGAACGTCATGGACCATATAAGATGTTCCAGAAGTTGAAGTTAATATTTGAAGCAAATACCCGAGTTGAGAGATATGAAATCTCCAACAAGTTCTATAGCTAAAAGATGGAGGAGAATCGCTCAAGCAGTGAGCATGTGCTCAGATTGTCTGGGTACTACAATCGCTTGAATCAAGTGGGAGTTAATCTTCCAGATAAAATAGTGATTAACAGAATTCTCTAGTCACCATCACCAAGTTAGTAGAACTTCGTGATGAACTATAATATGCAAGGGATAACAGAAACGATTCCCAAGCTCTTTGTAATGCTGAAATTGACGAAGTTAGAAATTGAGAAAAACATCAAGTGTTGATGGTAGACAAGACCACTAGTTTCAAGAAAAGGGTAGAGGGAGGAAGGGGAACTTCAAGAAGAATAGCAAGCAAGTTGCTACTCACGTGAAGAAGCCCAAGTCTGGTCCTAAGCCTGAGACTAAGTGCTTCTACTGCAAAGGGACTGGTCACTGGAAGCGGAACTACCCCAAGTGATTGGCGGATAAGAAGGATGGCAAAGTGAACATAAGTATATTTGATATACATGTTATTGATGTGTACTTTACTAGTGTTTATAGCAACCCCTCGGTATTTGATACTAGTTCAGTTGATAAGATTAGTAACTCAAAACGGGAGTTGCAGAATAAACAGACACTAGTTAAGGGTGAAGTGACGATGTGTGTTGGAAGTGGTTCCAAGATTGATATGATCATCATCGCACACTCCCTATAATTTCGGGATTAGTGTTGAACCTAAATAAGTGTTATTTGGTGTTTGCGCTGAGCATGAATATGATTTTATCTTGTTTAATGCGAGACGGTTATTCACTTAAATCAGAGAATAATGGTTGTTCTATTAATATGAGTAATATCTTTTATGGTCATGCACCCTTAAAGAGTGGTCTATTCTTATTGAATCTCGATAGTAGTGACACACATATTCATAATGTTGAAGCTAAAAGAAGCAAAGTTGATAATGATGGTGCAACTTATTTGTGGCACTGCCGTTTAGGTCATATTGGTGTAAAGCGCATGAAGAAACTCCATACTGATGGACTTTTGGAGCCACTTGATTATGAATCACTTGGTACTTGCGAACCGTGCCTCATGGGCAAGATGAGTAAAACACCTTTCTCCGGTACTATGGAGAGAGCAACAGATTTGTTGGAAATCATACATATAGATGTATGTGGTCTGACGAATATTGAGGCTCGTGGCGGATATTGTTATTTTCTCACCTTCACAGATGACTTAAGCAGATATGGGTATATCTACTTAATGAAACATAAGTCTGAAACATTTGAAAAGTTCAAAGAATTTCAGAGTGAAGTTGAAAATCATCGTAACAAGAAAATAAAGTTTCTACGATCTGATCGTGGAGGAGAATATTTGAGTTATGAGTTTGGTGTACATTTGAAACAATGCGGAATAGTTTCGCAACTCACGCCACCCGGAACACCACAGCGTAATGGTGTGTCCGAACGTCGTAATCGTACTATATTAGATATGGTGCGATCTATGATGTCTCTTACTAATTTACCGCTATCGTTTTGGGGTTATGCTTTAGAGACGGCCGCATTCATGTTAAATAGGGCACCATCAAAATCCGTTGAGACGAGGCCTTATGAACTATGGTTTGGCAAGAAACCAAAGTTGTCGTTTCTGAAAGTTTGGGGCTGCGATGCTTATGTGAAAAAGCTTCAACCTGATAAGCTCGAAACCAAATCGGAGAAATGTGTCTTCATAGGATATCCAAAGGAAACTATTGGATACATCTTCCATCATAGATCCGAAGGCAAGACTTTTGTTGCTAAATTCGGAAACTTTCTGGAGAAGGAGTTTCTCTCGAAAGAAGTGAGTGGGAGGAAAGTAGAACTTGACAAGGTAACTGTACATGCTCCCTTATTGGAAAGTAGTGCATCACAGAAAACTGTTTCAGTGACACCTGCACCAGTTAGTGAGGAAGCTAATGATGATGATCATGAAACTTCAGAACAAGATACTACTGAACCTCGTAGATCAACCAGAGTGAGATCCGCGCCAGTGTGGTACGGTAATCCTGTTCTGGAAGTCATGCTACTAGATCATGATGAACCTACGAACTATGAAGAAGCGATGGTGAGCCCAGATTCCGCAAAATGGCTTGAAGCCATGAAATCTGAGATGGGATCCATGTATGAGAACAAAGTATGGACTTTGGTTGACTTGCCCGATGATCGGCAAGCAATTGAGAATAAATGGATCTTCAAGAAGAAGCCTGACGCTGACGGTAATATTACTGTCTACAAAGCTCGACTTGTCGCAAAAGGTTTTCGACAAGTTCAAGGGATTGACTACGATGAGACCTTCTCACCCGTAGCGATGCTTAAGTCTGTCCGAATCATGTTAGCAATTGCCGCATTTTATGATTATGAAATTTGGCAGATGGATGTCAAAACTGCATTCTTGAATGGATTTCTGGAAGAAGAGTTGTATATGATGCAACCGGAAGGTTTTGTCGATCCAAAGGGAGCTAACAAAGTGTGCAAGCTCCAGCGATCCATTTATGGACTGGTGCAAGCCTCTTGGAGTTGGAATAAACGCTTTGATAGTGTGATCAAAGCATTTGGTTTTATCCAGACTTTCGGAGAAGCCTGTATTTACAAGAAAGTGAGTGGGAGCTCTGTAGCATTTCTGATATTATATGTGGATGACATATTACTGATTGGAAATGATATAGAATTTCTGGATAGCATAAAAGGATACTTGAATAAGAGTTTTTCAATGAAAGACCTCGGTGAAGCTGCTTACATATTAGGCATAAAGATCTATAGAGATAGATCAAGACGCTTAATTGGACTTTCACAAAGCACATACCTTGACAAGATTTTGAAGAAGTTCAAAATGGATCAAGAAAAGAAAGGGTTCTTGCCTGTGTTACAACGTGTGAAGTTGAGTCAGACTCAATGTCCGACCACTGCAGAAGATAGAGAGAAAATGAAAGGTGTTCCCTATGCTTCAGCCATAGGCTCTATCATGTATGCAATGCTGTGTACCAGACCTGATGTGTGCCTTGCTATAAGTCTAGCAGGGAGGTACCAAAGTAATCCAAGAGTGGATCACTGGACAGCGGTCAAGAACATCCTGAAATACCGGAAAAGGACTAAGGATATGTTTCTCGTATATGGAGGTGACAGAGAGCTCATCGTGAACGGTTACGTTGATGCAAGCTTTGACACTGATCCGGACGATTCTAAATCGCAAACCGGATATGTGTTTACATTAAACGGTGGAGCTGTCAGTTGGTGCAGTTCTAAACAAAGCGTCGTGGCAGGATCTACATGTGAAGCCACTACTAGAAAAAGGTCTATAGATGGGATTGACACTAATGGCGCACCAGACAAGCGGTGCGCCATTAGTATATACTAATGGCGCACCACCTTCTGATACGCCATTAGAGTTGAAACTACTAATGGCGCACCTGGCCCAGGGTGTGCCATTAGTATCAATTTTTTTTAACTAGTGCGCCTGTCCAAACATACTAATGGCGCATCCAGACACAGTGCGCCATTACTAGTTGTAACTAGTAATGGCGCACCTGTCGGAAAGTGCGCCACTAATGTTGTTTTCTTTATTATATGTTTTTTATTCCTTTTTTGCAAAACTACTAATGGCGCACTGTGGTACAGTGCGCCATTAGTATGTTTTTTTTGCAAAACTACTAATGGCGCACCACCAGAAGGTGCGCCATTAGTAACCTGGATTACTAATGGCGCATTTAGAGTTGGTGCGCCATTAGTAAGTGGGCAGCAACAAGATATTTTGGACAGCCTCTCCTACCCACACTCACTTTCTCCCCACTTCATTCTCTCCACCTCCTCCTTGTCTTGGGTGCCTCCTCTTTTTCACCTCATTTCCACCATAGATTCATTCAATTTAAGTGGTTAAATTACCTTGTTTTGATAGGTAAGTAAGGGGGAAGCTATATTTATGTTGTTCTCCCTACAACAATGTGCACATGCACTTTTTATGGCCTAGCTAGATCTATGTATGTTCGTGGTGTTGCATATGTTTGTGGTGTTGCATATGTGTTTGTGTTTGGAGGTGTACCGGTATTTGAAATGCGATAGTTGCCAATATTTTGCCGGAATGTTGATTCATTTCCGTTTCGGCGAGAATTTTGGCATTAAGCATTCTTTTTGGTCCTATTTTTAGGGAAAGTCATGCCAAATTTTTTCTTGGTTCTAAACTATCGTTTTGCTCTACCCCGCAGGCGACCATGGTCCGCATGATGACCGAAGGCATCGTGAATAGGTTTTTGAGGTCCACGAAGGCCGAGATGCTTCAAAAGAAGGAGATGGAGATAAGATGTCCGTGTTGAAGATGCAAGCTGAAGAGCCTTATTGCGGACCCGGAATCCAGGCAGGTGCGGGACCACCTGCTCTTGCGTGGTTTCATGGATGGCTATCGGTGGCAAGGTGATGAAGATGACTACGAAGTCATCCATGGGGGCCGGGCAAGAAATGAGGAAGGGCAGCAAGACAACCACCGCGGCTCAGGCGGGCGAGAAGAGGAAGAATCCCCAGGAGATGATCACGACGGTGATGCTATACACAGTCATCATGTAGAAGATGCAGGACATGATGATGAGGAAGATGCCGGAGCAGACGACGGGCATGATCATGAAGATGATGATGCCGGTGGAGCAGACGACGCTGGACCATCGATGGGCTGGGTGTAGGACCCTCATATTCAAGAGCTGCTTCTCAAGCAGACGGATAACGCAAGAGCTGCCGCCTGAGAGAAAGCCAAGATGGATCAACTTGAGTTAGACGCGGTTACTCCATTGTATGAAGGATGCAGGCCCGAGGATACCCGCCTGAAAGTAACGCATGCTTCGACGAGAACATGTCATTCTGGCATGAACGTCTTCCCAAGGGGAACAAGTGCCTGACCAGTTTGGAGGAGGCGAAGAAAATCGTGTGTCCTCTAGATTTACCGCACGTGAAATACCATGTGTGCATGAACAATTGCATCATTTATCGGGACGAGCACGCGGAGTCTACCATATGTCCGGTGTGCGGCGTCACTCGATACAAGAAGAGGAAGAAAGCTCCTCGAAAAGTGGTGTGGTACTTTCCGATCACTCCTCGTCTGCACCAGTATTTTGCGGACCCTAAGGTAGCAAAGCTCCTGCGTTGGCATGCGGATAGGGAGGAGAAGAAGCGAGAAGATGACGCAAATGATCCGGAGATAGATAAAAAAGACAAGATGGTGAGTCACCGTAAGGATGCGAGCCAGTGGCAAGCATTGAACTTTGAAGACCCAGAATTTGGGAACGATCCAAGGAACATCGTGCTGGGCGCGAGCACCGATGGAGTCAATCCGTTTCGCAGCCAGAGAAGCACACATAGCACCTGGCCTGTGTTTGTGTGGATGTACAACCTTCCCCCTGGTTGTGCATGAAGAGGAAGTACATTCACATGAGTATGCTAATTGAAGGACCGAAACAACCAGGGAACGACATCAATCTGTATCTGGGGCTGCTGAAAGAGGAGCTTGACACGCTGTGGAAAACGCCAGCCAATACGTGGGACGCCACAGAGAAAGAATATTTCCCTATGAGAGCCGCGCTGCTCACAACGGTGCACGATTATCTCGGTTACGGATATGTCGCGGGGCAGGTGGTCCACGGATTTTCTAGATGCGTCAGGTGCATGGATGACACAACGTATCGCCAGCTAGATAGAGATCCCAGGTCTTCGAAAACCGTGTTGATGGGACATCGAAGGTGGCTTCGCGACGATCACCCATGGAGAAAACGCAAGGATCTGTTCGATGGTGAAACCGAACCCCGAGGACGCCCGCGTACGAGGAGCGGCGAGGAAATAGACGAGCTGTTGAAAAATTGGAAAGACTGCCCACTGCCGGGAAAGAAACAAAAGGCGCCAGATCCGGGAAAGAAGCAAAAGGCGCCAGAGCCGCTGCTGAAGGTATGGAAAACGAGGTCTGTTTTATGGGACTTGCCGTACTAGAAGATCCACCGTGTGCCTCACAGCCTTGATGTCATGCATATCACGAAGAACGTGTGCGAGAGTCTGCTTGGTACCCTGCTCAACATGCCAGAGAGGACCAAAGATGGGCCGAAAGCAAGGGCAGACTTGAAATCAATGGGCATCAGGCAAGAGCTTCACGCTATATATGATGATGATGATGATGATGATGATGAGGCGAAGCAGGACACGGAAAGTCGTCGCAAAGGCAGGAAGGCCAAGAAGACCGGAAATGACTACCCTCCCCCGTGCTGCACTCTAAGTCAGGAGGAGATCGAGCAGTTTTTCACCTGCCTCGTAGGAGTAAAACTTCCTTACGGTTACGCGGGGAAGATAAGCAGATACCTAGACCCAGCGAAGCTGAAGTTCAGCGGGATGAAGTCTCACGACTGTCACGTGCTGATGACGCAGATACTTCCAGTTGCAATCCGTGGGATCATGGACGCGCACATCCGTGAAACCCTATTTGGCCTATGCAACTTTTTCGACGTCATCTCTCGGAAGTCTGTTGGCGTGAGGCAACTCAGAAGGCTACAGGAAGAGATCGTGGTGATACTATGCGAGCTTGAGATGTACTTCCCGCCCGAATTCTTCGACGTTATGGTGCATCTGCTGGTCCATATCGTGGACGATATCATCCAACTCGGCCGACGTTCCTGCACAGCATGATGTCGTTTGAAAGGATGAATGGTGTCATCAAAGGATACGTTCGCAACATGTCACGTCCAGAGGGAAGCATAGCCAGGGGCTTTCTGACCGAAGAGTGCATCTCCTACTGCACGAATTATCTAGGCATCGAGAACCCCGTTGGTCTGCGCGTCAACAGGCACCTCGGCAGGCTCGCTGGATGGGGTCACCGTGAGGATCATCGCGAAATGCATGTCGACTTCGAGGGTCGACTCGCCGACTTTGAAAGAGCAAACCTAGTCGCGCTACAACACATAGACATGGTCGATCCTTGGGTGGTACAGCACAAAACCTTTATTAAGGAGACGTACAACGACCAAGGCCAACAGAGGACGGACGGAGATATACTCAAAGAGCACAACTCATGTTTCACGCGTTGGGTCAAGCAGAAGCTTCTGTCGTACCCTTTACATGAGGATTCTTCCGCGGAAGAACAACTCATATTCGCCTTGTCACAGGGCGCCGAGCACAACCTGATGACCTATGAGGCGTACGATATCAACGGCTACACATTCTACACCGAGGCCAAGGACATGAAGAGTGATGGTTATCAGAACTCTGGGGTAACGATGGAATCCTACACCGGTAACGACAAGGACAGATACTACGGAAGGATCGAGGAGATCTGAGAGCTGAGCTACGCTAGAGAGAAGGTCCCGATGTTCCGTGTCAGATGGGCCAAGAGCGTCCTAAAAGAAAACCGGTATTTCACCACCACGGTTATACCCGAAGCCAAATCCAAGACCGCGGGCGCAAACGTCACCGCGAAAAATGAGCCATGGGTACTGGCTTCCCAAGTGGACCAATGCTTCTTCATTACTGACCCGTCAAAGCCCAGTCGTGTTGTCGTGAGGAGAGGCAAAAGGAAGATCATCGGAATGGATGGAGTAGCCAATGAGCAAGACTTCGACAAGTACTGCGACCCGAGGATCGAACATGACGACGATGATGAAGTAGCAGCATACACCACAAGAAGAAGCAGGACCACCCTACCTAAAGGACGTCCGTTCCACAGAAGAACTCCATTTGCGAAAAAGAAGGGCAAGAAGATTGTGAACAGATAGCTAGCTAAGATCGATTGTATTTAAATCGTAGCCTTCATTTCTCGATTGTATTTCATGGGCACTTTTTGAACTATCATGAATATTTTTAAATTTCATGGACACTCGATCTCGATCCCCCTCCATCTTGATCGCTATCCCACCTCGCCAGATCCGGCCCCCCTCGCCGCCGAGCACCCCCCGGTCCACTGGCCGCTGCCGCCGACCCCTCGCACCCTCGATTCCCCTACTCAACCGCCGCCGCCGACCCCCCGCACCCCGCGCACCCTCCCCCGCTCCACCGGCATTACTATTTGATGATATTTTTAAAAAAATTATTACTGTCTTATAAAAAAAATATTACTGTTACTGTCTTATAAAAAATATTACTGTTATGATTTAAACAAGTTTAAAAAAATATTACTGTCTTATAAAAAAAATACTAATGGCGCACCACGGTGAGGTGCGCCATTAGTATGGATGTACTTATGGCGCACCGATGGGTGGTGCACCATTAGTATTGTGCCATTGCTATAAGAAAAAAACTACTAATGGCGCACCACGGTGAGGTGCGCCATTAGTATGGATGTACTTATGGCGCACCGAGGGGTGGTGCGCCATTAGTAATGTGTCCGATCCCCCCTTCCCTCTCCCCCTTCGCCCGATCCCCCCTTCCCTCTCCCCCTCGCCAGTTCCCTCTCCCTCCCTCCACCGCGCCGCCGCCGCCGCTGCCCCGACCCACTGCGCCACAGCCGCCCACGCGCCCCCGCCGCCTCCCTCTCCCCTTCCTCCCCCTCGTCGCCGGCGGCCCGAACGCCGCCCCGTCCACCTCGTCGGGCTCCTCCTCCCGCTCCGCGTCCTCGGGCTCCTCCCGCTCGCGCTCGGGCTCCTGCTCCCTCTCGTCGTCCTCCTCATCGCCGCTCCCCTCCCGCCGCCAAGCGCAGGTGAGCAACCGGCACCTCGACGCCGCCTCTCCTCCACAACGGCTACTGCATCAGCCCAAGTAAGTTCTCCTCCTTCTTCTTCTTTTAGATCCATTAGGCCTCCGGTCGATCTGTCCCGCGAGTGTGGATTAGGAACCCTTTGTTTCTTTCTTGGAATTGATTTTGCTCCGGTTCTTGGCTCTCTGCTCGGCATGCGATCCCTGATAGTTTCTATAATTGCAGAGCACTGATCGCGGCCTCGTTTCCATCTTGTTGGTACTTGGAACTTGGAAGGGGGACAAGCAGGCGGAGCGGGTGAAGCCAGACCGGAAGAAGTAGGCTGGAGGTGGAGTGAGAAGGGGAAGCAGAGAAAGAAAGGTTTGTTCCATGTCCTCGGATGAAGTTCCATGTTTCGATGGTCTCTGTGTAGTTTCTGATGCAGACCGTACATCCATCAAAAGCCACAATGCAAGCCAACTTTTATTTCTCTTGCCTGGTTCCACTAAGATGTGTTATTGCAAGCTATTAATTATTTTTCAGTTGTGAGCCTTGAGAAGATTAATTTTTCCTATATTGTAGCTTTAACAGTTTTCAGTGTTCCATCTTTCTAGTCTCCTATGTTGAATAGAGACATACAATTTTCAGTGTTAAATCAATTGTGTGATCTCTTTTTTTGTGTTTCAAGGACTGCCCAATACAAGTAAAGCAATTTGTTCTGATTAGTCAACTGTGAGTGAATCAGGATGTTGATTAATGTGAGGGATTCACTTGCTGCTCCACTATTATAATTTGGCAGCTCAAAACTATACGTAGCATGCTTTGTGTGGAGTTTTTACTTCAGTTTTGGCCACTATTGATGTTTAATACTTCATACAAAACACATGATAAAAAATGACTCGATTTACTATAAAAACTACCTTTCCTAAATAATGCCATTTTTTTATTTTTACTAGCATGTTACCATTAAAATAGTGGTGAAAGTATTGCTTGTTTCTTAGAGTAGTATAAAAGACATTTTGGACCAAAACAAGTTTCTGGTATAGTTAGAAGACGCCTGACCCATTGCTTGAGCCTTGTATTGCAAGTTGATGAAATTCAATTTGTTAGTGACTAGCTAGCTCATTCATTTCTACAAAGCATGCGATGAGCTAGAACCCAGACATCTATGCTATCTTACTCCATGAGCCTCTACGCAGACCAAATGTAGCCAAAAACAAGACATCTATGCTATCTCACATCTAAGGTGTGCTACTGCACTACGGATTACCTGTTCTCTGGTTCAATTGTTGGTTCTATCTAATAATGCCGAGGGTTCTACTTTGGGGCTTTTTGATTCCAAGCAAACCTAGCTGATTTTTATCAAGAGGCCAAACATTCATCTAGTTTTGCTATGAACTGCTGCTAATGTATGATGTTTTCCTATGAATTTGCTATGTGGTACTGCTTATATATGCTAGAACTAATTTTGATATGGATGTGCTGATTGTGTCAAGTAGTAGTACAAGGTTGCTGCCCTCTGGATGCTACCATTGTATTTGCATAGAGGAAATATTGATGGCCTATCTGTCCTGCATATTGTGCTTTGGATGTGCTTTGGCCTCATTTTTCACAACAATATATATATATACTGTGGTAATACTAGTGTAGGCTTGTATAGTTGTATAGTTTCAGATGTCTCCTGTTCTGGGTCATGGACTTTGTGCCATGGCCACATTCGTTTTCTGTTTGGCCTCAATTTGGCCTGACAAATGATGGTCTACTAGCTGGCAAGATGCTTTGGGAGAAGTTCGGAATTGTTATGCTTTGACAGGTACCCCGGGAGGCCCTTGAGTTTGCTGGAATGTCGATTAACTTCCGTTCTGGCAAATTCGGGTACTCCATATGTCCTATTTTCAGCAAAGGTCATGCTGAAATTTTCCGTGAATTTTAGCATGACTTTGCTAAAAATAGGACATATGGGGTACTTGTGACTAATGCATGGGCCGGGGTATCTTAGTAGTTAATTAAGTAGGATCAAGTGCCCCTTTATTCTAGCTGCATTAAACCATAGGCGGCAATAGAGCCAAGTGATTAGGCCCAACTTAGAATTCTTCTTCCCAGCTTAGCTTTTAGGATGCCTCGGTGTCGACAAACCATTAATTATACAACTTTGGCTTTTAGGGTGCCTCGGTGTCGATAAAAACCAAAATGATGAAAGCTTAGGCTTTTAGGGTGCCTTGGCGTCGAAAAACCCTCAATGATAAAAGCTTAGATTTTAGGATGCCTCGGTGTCGACAAACCCTAAATGATGAGACCATGATCTTGTTCCTTGACAATAACCAACTTTTTGACCAAACTTTGTTCCTATTTAGAGAGAAACTTGGCCAACAATGATGAGGCCGGGGGCTCGGGCGTCAAGGCATTCTGGGAGCCGTCCCAGGAGATGGAGGAACAACCTCACTTGTATGAGGACACCGCCTTCCCCACCGATCCTGAGACCACTGATGGTACCGCCGAGGATGACCCCACTGATGCCACCACTGGTGGTGCCGCCGAGGATGCCACCACTGATGATGGTGGCGCACGCACAGATGGCAGCCAACCGAAGAGGCAACGGAAGGACCGGCGCCCAACCGTGCTCCGCACCCTCAAGGAGGAAGTTACTGAAGTGGACTCCAACGGGAATCCAACGGCGCCCGAACGAATAGTCAAGGGGTACTCGCTTCAGCTCGGGTGCATTCTCCGGAGCACCGTCTCGATCAACACCGAGAACCTCAGGAATCCTGACCGAGGGAATTTGCGCAACCTCCTCTTCACGAAGCTGCACGAACGATACAAGTTCCCCGCTGAATTTGAAAACACAAGCCTCAAAGGGAATAAAGTGAACAGTGCTGCCCTCACGAAGATGAGCACGGCCCTGTCTACATGGAAAAGCAATGTGAAGAGAATGATCGAGAAAGGTGAGAGTTATGAGAAGATCAAGGAGAAAAATCCTTCGATCACCGAAGATGACTACAACGACTTCAAGATCAATTGCTCGAGCACCGCAAACTCCGAATCAAGTAAGTGGGGGAAAGAAATGCGGGAGCTGAACTTAGGGGAACACACAGTCGGTCCCGGCGATTACAGAGTGGCGGAGCCTATATGGGACAAGGAGGAGGTGGACCGTGCCGAGCAAGGCCTACCGCCCCTCTTCGATAAATACGGTGACAAGCAGACCAGGAACTTTGTCAGGGCCCAGTACAAGAAGGACCCGAAAACAAAGGAGCTTACCACGGATCCGAAGACCAGGGCGCATGAGCTTGTTCTGGTAAGGAATACACCCCCTCGTAATTAGCTCCATATGGTTGCATTCTAATTAATGAAGCCAAATTTCTAAATGGTTCACATTCCTTCCGCAGGCGACTGAAAGCAGTAGCGCGGGGTCGACTAAGAGCAACCCTTGGGACACCACTCTAAATAGGGCGTTGAATGTAATGGAGAACAAGGATAAGCTCAGTAAGCCGACGTCAGCTGGTCGTGTGGCCGGCAAAGGCTTGTCGACAAAATGGTCGTCATACTATAACACTAGTGGGCGAAAGGAGAAAAAGACCAGCTCGGAAAGCCAGGCGCACGAGGTTCAAGAACTCAAGGCACAGGTGGCGCGGATTCCGGAGATTGACCAAGAGCAAGTGCAACAACAACTCAGAGCGACGATCACCGCCATTGTGCCTACCTTGATCCAGGGGATTAGTGCATGGATTGCGGGCGGCCAACAGGGGCCGCCCCCGATTCCTAGCTTCACGGCCAGCAACTCGCAGAACGCGATGGCGGGGCCATTGGTGTCTCCGGCGGAGGCGACATTGGTGTCTCCGACGCCGGCACGGGAGCTTAATGCACCCGGGTGTAGGCCAGCCGGCACCTCTGCAGCAAGCGGCCCCTCCGTCAACTGCACGCCCGCCGTTGGTGGTGCCTCGACATTAGCCGAGCTCGACGCCATCATCACGGTAACTAATTAAGCCTCTGTCGGCCGAGGACTTCATCTCCTTGCCTTTGACTAGGCATCCCTGACGCCCTACATGTTTTCGCAGGGCGCCGCCGACGTTCCGTGCGGTCTCCTACACTTCGTGAACAACGAGTTGGTCGATGTCGTCAAGGGCAAAATCGTTCAACCGGGCAACCCCTTGTTCCACGGTACCCAGATGCCACCCAACTTGTTTAGGGTTCAACTGGTTCGGGTGCTGCCAGGCTGCGACGAGTTGTTACCTCCGATTCGACCCGTCGGGGCCGACGATGATGACGTGATGACCCTCAGCGCCTGCCTGAGCTGGCCCCTGCTTTGGCCAAAGAGCCAGATTCGTTTGGGGGCTAGGGACACCACCCCAAAGACAACACCGCCAGTCGTGCCGGCGCCAAGTCGGCCCCATGGCAAGATCGCCGCAACGCTGCCGGACATCCCTATGCCACTGGATCCAAACATGCATATGGCACAGGATCAGAAGGATGACGACGACGATACATTTGCCAACATCGATCAGTACTTTGCCGATCATGGGTACGGTGGCGACTTCATGGGGCCTCCATCTCAAGAACCCAACCCAACAAAATACATGCGCGATCTAGCTGGTACCGCAGAGAATCCAAGTTGCAACAGGCGTCGTCTGCCGTTCAACTCTCAGGAGACGCCTCCAGCTGCCGACTTCACCGAGCCTCAGATAGGCGAGGTGCGAAATATTATCAGCCCCAACACACTCAAGAAGGCGGTCTGTGAGCAGAACTCGGTCCCATTACAGGAGAAGAAGAAGGCACGCAAAAGAAAGACTAACAAGGGTGCGGGCCAGCCGGCACCGAGTACGATCCGTGCTCAGGACAGGCCACCTTCACCTGAGGATATCTCGATGAGGGTGCATGTGGCGGGTTGGCCGATGCTACCAAGAAATATGCTCGATGCTGCAACCGGTGCTATGCGGAGTCTGCATGACAGTGTTCTTTCTTTGGAGAAGCGGCGTCTCGGAGAGAAGGATGTGGCATACCCGGTTTTCGCGGCCAAGGTGCCAAAGGGCAAGGGCTTTGTGGATAACTCCATCGGGGGTATGATCGTCCTGCGGTTTGGTGACATCCATGCTATGTTGAACCTTCATCCGCTGCACTACACCTTCGTTCGGCTATTTTCGCTGAGTATGGAGATGGGGATCATTCACGACAAGACCCCGGACATCGTGATAGTCGACCCCTTCTACATGCATGCCAAGATCTTGGGCAGCGCTGGGGACCGGCAAGTCGCGAGTTCTTACCTCGAAGGCGTCATTCTGGCAAAGCAAGATAAGGATAACTTCCTCGTGCCTTACTTTCCCGAGTAAGTCCTCCCCTCAACCGCCCCGTAACATATGAATTCTTAGATTTCGATGGTTTTTCTTTTAACATTCCATGTTTTATGCATTGACACACGTTGTACGCTCATCCTCCTAAGCCCCAAATATTCCATGGCCACGTATTTCGACCCGGACCGTCAGTTGAACGTAGACTACACAAATGTCAAGAAGGTTCTTGATGATGTTCTCCCCGGCAACGTCAAATCTGGAGGCACCTTCACCAGGCCTATTCGTAAGTACGGCAAGCACGTGTTCTCCCACAATACGACATTCTGCTGCATCAAGCAGCCGGCTGGCGGTCAGAAGGGTGCCTACTACGCCATCCATCACATGCGGGCGATTGTACGGGACCAACAGCAACTTCTGCTACCGAGTAGACTCAAAGATTGGGCCTCGAGCGTGTAGGCAATCCAGGACGCGGACATCAGACAAGAATTCTTTCGCAACCAGTTGGAGTTTGCAGAAATCATCCATCAAGATGTCCTTCGTACCTCGGGGCAGTTCTACCTCATAAATCAACCGTCCAACAGTGACATCGACACAATCCTACAAATGTAGGCTGACAACGCCCGTTGTTTCATGACTCCCATGATAGACGGCGGCTTCATCCACGCTCCCGTCCCTTGAGTCGAGTCAAAAGCAGTGATGCTGTGTCTAGTTCAGAAACATCGATTGGCTCATGTTGTAATTAAACTTTAATGAACTTGTAGTATGTCTCTTTGGTTTCGAGAGTCGTTCAACTTAGATGTAATCGATGCTATTAATGTCTTGCTTTTCTCTTCCGATTGTTCTGTTGCATACTTATATATTGCTTATGTATTGTCTGTGAATTGGTACTGACGTTTCGTTTGGCTACTGCATAGCGATGCCGTGGTATGTCGTGTACAAGGGTAAGGTTCCCGGAGTCTACAACGACTGGGAGGAGTGTCAGAGACAGGTTCACCGATACAGCAATAACAGTTACAAAGGGTACACCACTAGGGCCGAGGCCGAATCTAGATACGCCCGCTATCTAGCGGGAGAGGGGAGGGAGCGTTGGAGGAACCAGATGAAGACGAGTTTCATCGTGATGATGCTCATCGTGATGACCGCAGCTCTCTTCTATGTGATGGTAGTTTAGATGATCGATATCGACTTGTAATGTGAAGACAAACTCGCGGTCTCGAGACTTGTAATATAATGTTCTATCTTTGTTCGGTCTTTTCAATTCGGAGACTAATATGATGAATTGTATTCGGAGACTAAAATGATGAACTGTATTCAGAGACTAATCTTCTATTGTATTCGATGAATCTGTTGTTGATGTGTGCTGTCTATATTTTGTCCAATTATACATTTTGTAACCTGTGCAAAAAACAGAAAATAAAAAAATAAAAAAACCTAATATTCATAGTAATGGCGCATCACATCATAGTGCACCATTAGTATGCCAAAGGATACTAATGGCGCATCATTAAACAGTGCGCCATTAGTATGCCGAAGTTACTAATGGTGCATCCTATTGTTGTGCGCCATAAGTATGCCAAAGCACCTGGGTATACATGCCCCCTGGGAGGCATACTAATGGCGCACTATTGTATATACTAATGGCACATTTGAGGTGCGCCATTAGTATACCAGATACTAATGGCGCACCAGTGGTGCGCCATTAGTAAAATATACTAATGGCGTGGCACTAATGGCGCACCGCTAATGCGCCATTAATGGCCAAATTAGGTGCGCCATTAGTAGGCCTTTTCCTAGTAGTGACCGGAGTACATAGCTGCTTCGGAAGCAGCAAACGAAGGAGTCTGGATGAAGGAGTTCATATCCGATCTAGGTGTCATACCTAGTGCATCGGGTCCAATGAAAATCTTTTGTGACAATACTGGTGCAATTGCCTTGACAAAGGAATCCAGATTTCACAAGAGAACCAAACACATCAAGAGACGCTTCAATTCCATCCGGGATCTAGTCCAGGTGGGAGACATAGAGATTTGCAAGATACGAACAGAGCTGAATGTAGCTGACCCGTTGACTAAGCCTCTTCCACGAGCAAAACATGATCAGCACCAAAGCTCCATGGGTGTTAGAATCATTACTGTGTAATCTAGATTATTGACTCTAGTGCAAGTGGGAGACTAAAGGAAATATGCCCTAGAGGCAATAATAAAGTTATTATTTATTTCCTTATATCATGATAAAAGTTTATTATTCATGCTAGAATTGTATTAACCGGAAACATATTACATGTGTGAATACATAGACAAAACAGAGTGTCACTAGTATGCCTCTACTAGACTAGCTCATTAATCAAAGATGGTTATGTTTCCTGACGATGGACAAAGAGTTGTTATTTGATTAACGGGATCACATCATTGGTTGAATGATCTGATTGACATGACTCATTCCATTAGCTTAGCACCCGATCGATTAGTATGTTGCTATTGCTTTCTTCATGAATTATACATGTTCCTATGACTATGAGATTATGTAACTCCCGTGTGCCGGTGGAAAACTTTGTGTGCTACCAAACGTCACAACGTAACTGGGTGATTATAAAGGTGCTCTACAGGTGTCTCCAAAGGTACATGTTGGGTTGATGTATTTCGAGATTAGGATTTGTCACTCCGATCGTCAGAGAGGTATCTCTGGGCTCCTCTCAGTAATGCACATCACTTAAGCCTTGCAGGCAATACAACTAATGAGTTAGTTGACAGATGATGTATTACGGAACAAGTAAAGAGACTTGCTGGTAACGAGATTGAACTAGGGATTGGATACCAACGATCGAATCTCGGGCAAGTAACGGTCTGACCGATAAAGATCTTCGTAGAATATGTAGGAACCAATATGGGCATCCAGGTCCCACTATTGGTTATTGACCGGAGACATGTCTCGTTCATGTCTACATTGTTCTCGAACCCGTAGGGTCCGCACGCTTAAGGTTTTGATGACAGTTATATTATGAGTTTATACGTTTTGATGTACCGAAGGTTGTACGGAGTCCCGGATGTGAACAAGGACATGACGAGGAGTCTCGAAATGGTCGAGAAATAAAGATTGATATATTGGAAGCCTATGTTTGGATATCGGAAGTGTTCCGGGTGAAATCGGGATTTTACCGGAGTACCGGGAGGTTACCGGAACCCCCCGGGAGCTATATGGGCCTTAGTGGAAAAGAGAAGAGGCAGCCAGAGATGGGTCGCGCGCCCCTCTCCTCCCTTGGTCCGCATAGGACAAGGAGAGGGGGCCGGCCCCCTTTCTCTTTCCCCCCTCCGCGAATCCTATTCCAACTAGGATTGGGGGGGGGGGAATCCTACTCCCGGAGGGAGTAGGACTCCTCCTGGCGCGCCTCCCCTAGGCCGGCCGCACCCCCTCCTTGAGCCTTTATATACGGAGGCAGGGGCACCCCAGAGGGACACAAGTTGATCCACGTGATAATATTCTTAGCCATGTGCAGCGCCCCCTACCACCATAGTCCTCGATAATATTGTAGTGGTGCTTAGGCGAAGCCCTGCGACAGTAGTACATCAAGATCGTCACCATGCCGTCGTGTTGACGGAACTCTTCCCCGACAGTTTGTTGGATCGGAGTCCGGGGATCGTCATCGAGCTGAACGTGTGCTAGAACTCGGAGGTATCGTAGTTTCGGTGCTTGATCGGTCGGGCCGTGGAGACGTACGACTACATCAACCAAACGCTTCCGTTGTCGATCTACAAGGGTACGTAGATCACACTCTCCCCTCTCGTTGCTATGCATGACCATGATCTTGCGTGTGCGTAGGAAAATTTTGAAATTACTACGTTCCCCAACAAACTTATCCTTTCCAATCAATCTGTTGGGCTATTCCTATAAGTGTCACAAACAGCCCCAGAGTTCGTACTAGAATAACACCTTAAGACACAAATCAACCAAAACCCTAATGTCACCTGGATACTCCAATGTCACCTCAAGTATCTATGTGTATGATTATACGATATACATCACACAATCTCATATTCATCTATTCAACCAACACATAGAACCTCAAAGAGTGCCCCAAAGTTCCTACCGGAGAATCATGACAAAAACGTGTGCCAACCCCTATGCATAGGTTCATGGGCGGAACCCGCAAGTTGATCACCAAAGCATACATCAAGTGAATCACGTGGTATCCCATTGTCACCACAGATACGCACCACAAGACATACATCAAGTGTTCTCAAATCTTTAAAGACTCAATCCGATAAGATAAGTTCAAAGGGGAAACTCAATCCATTACAAGAGAGTAGAGGGGGAAGAAAACAACATAGGATCCAAATATAATAGCAAAGCTCGCGATACATCAAGATCATATCACCTCAAGAACACGAGAGAGAGAGAGAGAGAGAGAGATCAAACACATAGCTACTGGTACATACCCTCAGCCCTGAGGGAGAACTACTCACTCCTCGTCATGGAGAGCACCAGGATGATGGAGATGGCCACCGGAGAAGGATTGCCCCCTCTGGCAGGGTGCCGAAACGGGTCTAGATTGGCTTTCGGTGGCTACGGAGGCTTCTGGCAGCGGAACTCCTGATCTATTGTGCTCCCGGATGTTTTTAGGGTATATGGAGATAGATAGGCGGAAGAAGTACGTCAGGGGGGCCACGAGGGGCCCACGAGGGTGGAGGGCGCACCCTAGGGGGGTGGGCGTGCCCCCTACCTCGTGGCTCCCTCATTTCTTTCCTAACGTGCACTCCAAGTCCATCAGGTTGCTTTCCTTCCAAAAATAAGTTCCGTGAAGTTTCAGGTCAATTGGACTCCATTTGATATTCCTTTTTTGTGATACTCTAAAACAAGGTAAAAACAAAAACTGGCACTGGGCTCTGGGTTAATAGGTTAGTCCCAAAAATGATATAAAAGTGTATAATAAAGCCCATAAACATCCAAAACAGTAGATAATATAGCATGGAGCAATCAAAAATTAAAGATATGTTGGAGACGTGTCAAGCATCCACTGCTGAAACCTCCAAGCCAACTGAATAGGCAGTTGGAGAAGGGAAGAAAAGGAAGGAAAGGCTCAAGAAGACCACTGCCAGAGTGCTTGGCAGATCATCAATTATGAAAGGTTTAGATGAAGAGGAAGAGGATGCTGCACCAGCACCCAAAGCACAAAAGCTCATGGGAGATGCAATCAGATCAGGGGCTACTCCATCTAAGCCCAAAGCTGCTCCCAAGGCTACTGCTCCAGCTCAGAAGCCTAAACCCAAGATAAGCACTGAAACATTCCCGCTAAGGATAAAAACAAGGCCCTAGTGCCTGAAGCTGCTGAAGAAGAAGAAGAAGATGACTCAATTGTGTTGAGGAAGCTGAAGCACAAGATCCCTGACCACAATGATACACATCCTGTGGCATAAAACATGAAAATTAGGAAGGATGCAGGACTGAGGTTATGGAGACAGTCTGATCCATATGCTGTCAGGAGGAGGACTGCTATGGACTACAATTTTCACACCAAGGAACAACAAGGCTTTTATGAGACAGTCCTGCTTGACAAGAAGCCCATTGTGTGTGACATGAGATGGGTTGATTGAGAATACATCCAGGAGAATGAAGATCACTATCCAGGTGTATATGACAGCTTCAAGGCATGTGGAGTTGACACCTTTGTGGCCCAGAAGCTCACCAAGTGGAACGATGAGCTGATCATGCAATTCTACTCCACTGCCCACTTCTATCCAGATGGAAAGATCATTTGGATGTCCGGTGGTACAAGGTACCAGTCTTCTGTTGAAGAATGGGCTAAGTTGATCAATGCCCCTGCAGAGCATGACGATGACTTCGATGTTTATGCTGAGAAGAAGAAAGACCACAACACAACGGCCAACATGTACAAAGAGATCCCAGATGATGCTTTGGATACTCAAAAGTTTGGATCTGTCCACTTCTTGTTGTCTGGTCTCCCTACTATAAATTGGATCCTCAGACACACATTGCTACCCAAGTCAGGTGATCACAAGATGATCAGAGGACAAGCCATCAACTTGCTACATTTGTTTGATGTGCCTCAGAAATTCAAATTCATGAGTCTGATTGTGGAGACAATCAAAAGGACTTCAGCTGATCAAAAGAGGAGTTGTGGGTATGCCCCACAAATTCAGGAGCTCATCAACTCAAAGATGGGCACATGCAAGTATCTTTTGGATAAGGAGTACCTGCCCATCGACCCTGAAATTGAAGACAACACTGTTGTCATGGATGAAAATGAACCATCTTCAGCTCAAGCACACGAGAAGAGAGATAAGGCAAGGGAAGAGAAAGCTTCAAAGATGCCAACTATTGAAGAGGCATCTCAAGTGTTCTTGAAATCCAAACAAGATCAACTTGGATATCTGATCCAATCCACCTTGAGGATTGAGAAGGGCTTGGCCACCCTGACTCAAAACCAGGAGAGCTTGGAGAGGATTGTTGAGCAGAAGTTCTATGATCTGGATGTCAAGGTAACTGAGATACAAACTGCAGTTGAGCAGCTACAGGAGCAAGCAGAGGAGAAGAAGGGAAATTCCACTACTAATGCTTTCAAGCATGTGCCACGAGGTCCAAGGTCTGCTGCAGTGCCAGTGTCAGATGCTCGAGCTTCAGTTTCAGCACCAGCAACCACAGCTCCAGTGCCACCTCCAGCACCCACTCCATCAGCTCCAACTACTTCATAGGAAGCCTTCGTGCTTGGAGTTCTCTCTACACCACCTCCCAAAGATCAAGCCCGAGAGTCATTTAGCACTATGCATTTTTGAACTTTTTGGAAACTTGTTGCCAAAGGGGGAGAAAAATGTATAGATCATAGGCTTCGAGAGAGAGTGTTGCTCTTTTTGATCTCTCTTGCTTTTTTGGTTGAACTTCTTTATTGAGTGCTTGTGTGAGATACTTTATGTCCTTGTGAGATACTTATATGATCATGTGGTTGATCATATGCTACATTAATGTTTGGTTGAATGATGCTATCCTTTATATTCCTTATATGATCATTCACTTGCTTGGTGATGGGTGCATGCTTTTAATCTCTATCATTTTGAACGCTCCACCAAGATGTATGTGACATGGAAGAGTAACTCATGATCCTAATCGATTGTGCATTTGCATTCAAAAGCAAATTCTAAATAATGCACAAATTTAGGGGGAGCTCTTACTTATCACATACTTCTCAAAGCGACGATGATTTTTAATATTATTTATCATTTTTCGAAGTTTTGATCTATATATTGTCATCAAATACCAAAAGGAGGGAGATTGAAAGTGCAACTATCCTTGGGTGGTTTTGGTAATTCCTAACAACATATAGTTCATTGAGCTAATGCTATTTCAAGATAAACATTTCAGGAAAGCTCAATGATTGGCATGGCATGGATGAGAAAAGTGGATCCCTCAAATTTCTAAGGACAAAGAATTGGCTCAAGCTCAAAGCTCATGACTCTACATCTTTTCATTTTAAGTGATCCAAGATCCCATTGACTCCATAGGAAAAGCCAATACTATTAAGAGGGGATTCGGTGTTGCCTAATGGCTTGTGTCGGTGTCAAAACCGGCGGATCTCGGGTAGGGGGTCCTGAACTGTGCATCTAGGCTAGATGGTACGAGGAGGCAAGGGACACGAAGTTTTACCCAGGTTCGGGCCCTCTTGATAGAGGTAAAACCCTACGTCCTGCTTGATTATATTGATGATATGGGTAGTACAAGAGTAGATCTACCACGAGATCAGAGAGGATAAACCCTAGAAGCTAGCCTATGGTATGATTGTTGTGTATATATGTTGGCCTATGGACTAAAACCCTCCGGTTTATATAGACACCGGAGAGGGTTAGGGTTACATAGAGTCGGTTACAATGGTAGGAGATCTGCATATCTGTATCGCCAAGCTTTCCTTCCACGCCAAGGAAAGTCCCTTCCAGACACGAGACGAAGTCTTCAATCTTGTATGTTCATAGTCCAGGAGTCTGGCTGAAGGTATAGTCCGGCTATCCGAACATCCCCTAATCCAGAACTCCCTCAGTAGCCCCCGAACCAGGCTTCAATGACAACGAGTCCGGCGCGCAGATTGGCTTCGGCATTGCAAGGCGGATTCTCCTCCAAATTCCGTGTACCTGTTGAATAAAGTCCGGCTTCTTGTAAATGTTGCACTCCTTGGCTTCTGCGCCCAATAATGGCCATTTCCCACGTGTCAAACGAATATGAAAAGTCTGAGTGTTTTTACATCCACACCCCTAGCCGCGTAAATGAGCCGCCCATTTAAGAGGACGAGGATTTAGATCCAAACCACACCTTCTCCCCTTCGCGAGTGTTGATCAGAGCGCATCCGACAAAGGTCCATTCCACCATGGCCAGCTGTCGCAACTCCTCCTTTCACCCTTCCAGCCCTCAGCCTGGATATTGGGAAAGATGCTCCATCCTGCATAGTGAGCTAGTGACGCTCCAGACCAAGGGATTTCTCCCACCGGCCTATATGGTCCCTGTTCGAGCCGGTCTTGCCATCTATAATGGCGGAGAGCAAGAGGAGAGTGCCCCTAATCCCTCCAAAGGAGAACGGGTATGCCTTGTCCCTTATTTAATAAGAGGGCTTGGATTTCCAATCCATCCGTTTCTCCGGGGGCTCCTAGAGTTCTATGGCCTCCAGCTACACAATCTTACGCCTGGCTCCGTATTGCACATCGCGGGCTTCGTAGCCCTCTGCGAGCTGTTTTTGGGTGTTGAGGCTCATTTCGGGCTGTGGAAAGAGCTATTCTGCCTTGTGCCCCATTCTAAGAAGGGCTCAATGTATCAAGTGGGTGGAGCCGAAGTGTGGCGCATCGCCGGGACCGGATATCTATCCGGAACCCCAAAGAAGGCGTCCGAGGACTGGCCTTCGGAATGGTTTTACATAGAGGACGTCCCGCTGCCGGATCCTGTCCGGATCGGCCTCCCTGAGTTCGACAGTGCTCCACTAAAGAAGCGCCTAAGCTGGCGTCCATGGAGCCCTCAGAGGGAAAGTGACAAGGACGTTTTTTACCTGATGGGCCGGATAAGATTGTTAGCTCATTCTGGACTGACCATGATCGGGGTCATGGCCGCATGCATCATGCGAGGGGTGAAGCCGCTACAGTATAGAGGCCACCCCATGTGGGAGTTCAACGGGGAGGACGACGCCACCCGCTACGGCCGTAAGGGGCCAGATTCGGCTCCGGCTCTAAAAAGACCTTGTCCGCTTTGTACAAGGGAGAAGAGGAGGAATTTCTCCGTGTCGACCCACAGGGTGGATTTTCTATGTACAATCCCCCAAGCTGGGTAAGTGGTCACATTTACTTGCCCATCCGTTTTATATTCCCATTGTTAAATATTCAGTCTAACGACTTTAACGTAGGAACTGCGCCAGGCTGTTAAAGAAATAAACAGACCTCCTCCACAACCCGAGGACCCAGGACGGTCCCTCGACCCGGCCTCTCAAAAGGATCCGGACTTATCTGTGGATCTGATTCATGGAGTGTTCCATCAATTGAGCAATGACAATGCCTTGGTGGCCTTTACGGCCGATTACCCAGGGCTAATCCCGGCCTCCCAGGTAAGTGAGATCGAAGTCCCAGTACCCCGAATAGGGGTCCGCCCTCTCGTGTTTTCAGTTTCCTGAATACAACCGAACTTTGCAGGGGAGGTTTTTGAGACGGGAGGCCGAACCTGCAGCGACAAGCAAACGAGGGGCTGCAGGGCCCCGTGGGTAGAAAAGAGGTGCAGTCCGGACTGAGGCGTCAGCGCAAAGGTATGGCGCGCCCCCTTATCCCAAGTGTTATACCTTCAAGGCATATTAACACTCGTGCTCTCTTCAGGACAAAGAGACCTCGCCGGATTATATCCGGAGAGGCTGCCAATCGGGCCTCCACTAGCCGGGCTCCAAAGCCTGGTCCGGAGGCGGAGGCGAACACAGGGCACGCACCGGACGCTCCTCCGGCGGAGGATGTGGACAGGTTGTCTACCACCAACTCTGAGGTGGAGAGTGCCATGAACCACAGGCGTCGCTGGACAATTCTTCGCGACGCTTGTTTCTCCCAAGAGGCATTAGATGCCTTCAAGTCCGGAGATGCGTACCTCCGTGCCGCTCAAAATGGTCTAGCCAGAGCCACGGAGCAATATGTAAAAGACATACGGGTAAGAAAATTTTGGTAATTATATATATATACCAGTAGCCCCCGAGACATGACACAGTTAGAATAACTGATTTAAAGATCATTTGTTATGCAGGTTCTTACAGAAAAGAATTCCCTACTGTCCCAGGAGCTGGAAGAGTGCAAAGCCCAACTTGAGGCCGCACTAGCCGCGGCAGGGGAGCCCAAGGAGACCCCCTCTGGTAATGTACACTTCGAAAGATAAGCATTTTGCGAAGCACATCATGGGTGCGAATCTGACAAATGAAATTGTAGATGGGGCCGGATTGAATCCGGAAAGGCAAAACCTGCTACGGCAGCTGAAGGCTAGTGAGAAGGTGCTGACAAAGGTGAGGTGGGAGAAGAATGATCTCCAAGATGCCAACACCAAGCTAGGCGTTGAACTGAAGGATGTTCGTGCCCAGCTACTGGACTCCGTTAAGGAGAATCGGCGGCTTCGGCGTGGCATATTTAGTAACTGCTTGAACGAACCTTTGAAAAAAGTTCGGCGGGGAAGTCGACTAATAGAATAATGTCTGTAGGTGTGCTAATAGGTCGTCCTGCAGAGGAGATGCCCGGTTCTACGGGTGACCTTCTTCCTAAGCTCTCGCAACTGCTCGAGCGAGTTCGGTAGGCGATGCAAGGCGTCGCCCAGGCTTTGTGGCCATGCATCTCCATGCCCGAAGGTCTTGGAGAGCTTGCGGAGAAGCTAAAGGGAGCACGGCGGCGCTTCCGATTGTGGAAGATATCGGCCTGCCGTCAAGGCGCTAGGGAGGCCTGGGGCATGGTAAAGACGCGGTAAACAAAGGCTGACCCCAACCACATGGCCGAGGTAGGTCCTGTGGGGCCCGATGGGAAGGAGATCCCTGTAAGCTTAGTATACGGCCAAGTAGAATTGGCCGCAAAGTATTCCTAGCAGGACTATAAATTAGACAACCTATTATATGGTATTGAAGAGGAATACAATCAGTCGGAATGACTATGTAATTTAATTGAGATTTATAATGCCTTCTAGCTGGATTGTAGATCGTTTGTCATGGCCGACCTTTTCACTTCAGCCTCGGGACCTGACGGTCCGGAGTGTGTCCAAATTCCCATGTGGTTATATAAGAACCGGGGAATGTATGGAGACCAGGCGTAGGGGTCATTAGTGCGTGAACAGACAAGTGCCCGACTAGTTATGTTATATTACATGGTTAGTAAGAAACATCTTCCAGGGAGAATAGTTCTGTTAGGGGTTCCTTTCCCTGGGAGGCATGTCCTAAAGTGCATGCCCATTCTGCGCAAAAGACGCGGGAAAAAGCATCTGGTGCGTATAAATAGATAAGTTAAAAGATCATCTTTTAGGTCACCGACCGAATATTCCCTTAAGAACGCTAGCTTTCGGCTTCACCCAGTTTGAGGTACACATCCGGCTGATCCGGCAGTAACAATCGCAGAGGTGCTCCCTTTACCGCCTAGCCAAATAATCAGGAATGTAGGGGTAAGCACAGGATCCAGGCAACCCAGCTTGGCCAAAACTTAAGTCATATCGATGCATATAATGGTGAAACAAAAGGTACATGTGGAAGTGTAACACATGTGTTGGGCATGAAGCCCGTATAAATAAGCTTCTGTTAAAAGAAGCCCCCAGGTTTAATGAGTGCGAATAGCACGTCATTGGATGAGCCTTTAAAGGCTATAAGAGAAAGGAAGGGGAGAACGAGAGAAATGTAAGACAGACAGTATATAAAAAATGGACAGAGGAAGGAGACGAACACAGAGTCCGGCGCTAGGCATAGAATCTTCGGAGACGGGTTGCGTTCCATGGGTTCGGCTCGAGTCGGTTATCCGATGCATCTCGCAGGCGGTACGCTCCACCAGTTAGGACCTGGTAAATTATGAAGGGACCATCCCACTTGGGCTTGAGTTTGTCCTTTTTCTTGTCCGGCAGGCGTAGAACTAATTCGCCAATTTTGTAAATTTTGGCCCGTACTTCTCTGCTTTGGTATCTTCGAGCCTGCTGTTGATAGAATGCAGAATGAGCTTTTGCCACGTCACGCTCCTCCTCCAATGCGCCCAAACTGTCCTGCCAATCGAGCTCGGCTTCTCTTTCTTCATACATGCGCACTCAAGGTGAGTCATGAATTATGTCGCAAGGCAAAACTGCCTCTACGCCGTACACCATAAAGAATGGTGTATATCCGGTGGTGCGATTCGGCGTGGTCCGCAGCCCCTAGAGTATGGAGTCGAGCTCCTCTACCCAGTGCGTGTTAGATTCCTTGAGGGACCGCACTAATCTGGGTTTGATGCCGCTCATGATAAGACCATTTGCACGTTCGACCTGGCCGTTAGTTTGTGGGTGATAGACGGAAGCATAATCGAGCTTGATGCCCATGTTTTTGCAACAGAGTTTTACCTCGTCGGCCATAAAGTTCGTGCCATTATCAGTGATGATGCTGTGTGGGACGCCGTAACGGTGTACAACCCCGGATATAAAGTCTATCACCGGTCCGGATTCGGCCGTCTTAACAGGCTTGGATTCTATCCATTTGGTGAACTTATCCACCATGACCAGTAAGTATTTTTGCTTGTGGGTTCCGCCTTTAAGGGGTCCAACCATGTCAAGCCCCCAGACCGCGAAGGGCCAAGTGATGGGGATAGTTTGGAGGGCGGTGGGTGGCATATGGCTTTGGTTTGCAAAGAGCTGGCAACCGACACATCATTGGACTAAGTCCTGTGCGTCTGCCCGGGCTGTCGGCCAATAAAAGCCTGTACGGAAGTCCTTGCTTACGAGGGACCGAGCTGCAGCGTGATGACCGCCGAGTTTGGCATGAATTTTGGCCAGGAGGTTCCGCCCTTCCTCTTCGGAGATGCACCTTTGAAGGACTTCGGTAGTGCTTTTCTTATAAAGCTCTCCCTCATGGACTTTGTAGGCTTTGGATCGCCGCACTATGCAGCATGCCTCATTTTCGTCCTCGGGGAGTTCCTGCCTAGTAAGGTAGGTGAGGAATGATTCTGTCCACGGGGCGATGACGACCATTATTACATGGGCTGAAGGTGTTATTTCATTGGCAGAGCCTCCGATTGTGTCAGAATGTTTGGTGTCGGGCAGTGTGGTTGGGTCCAGGCTGTTATTGTTCGGCTCCCCTTACCATACTACGAAAGGCTTGAACAGCCTTTCCAAGAAGATGTTGGGGGGGACTACATCGCGTTTTGCGCCGATGCGTGCCAGGACATCTGCTGCCTGATTATTTTCCCAGGCTGTATGGTGAAATTCAAGCCCCTCGAACCGATCTGACATTTTTAGGACGGCGTTGCGGTAAGCTGCCATTTTTGGATCCTTGGCATCGAAGTCTCCATTTATTTGGGATATTGCGAGGTTCGAGTCCATGGATACTGCCATCGGAGACCATGTAAAAGGGCCTCATATTCGGCTGCATTGTTGGAGTCTGTGTACATAATTTGGAGTACGTATTGATTTGTGTCTCCTATGGGGGACGTCAAAACGACGCCAGCCCCTAGTCCGGCCATCATCTTGGAGCCGTCGAAATGCATGGTCCAATTTGAATATGTGCCATACTCTTTAGGGAGTTCTGCCTCCGTCCATTCTGCGACGAAGTCGGCCAAAACTTGCGACTTGATGGCTCGCCGTGGCTTATAAGTTATGTCAAACGGGAGGAGCTCAATGTCCCATTTTGCAATCCGGCCCGTTGCGTCACGGTTCTTTGTAATGTCGTTAAGTGGTACTTCCGAGGCTACTGTTATTGAACACTCTTGAAAGTAGTGTCGTAGCTTCCGGGATGCCATGAATACCGCGTACACAATCTTTTGATAATGCGGGTACCGTGATTTGCACGGAGTGAGGACAGTGGACACATAATAGACCGGCTTTTGTAGGGGGAATTTGTGTCCGTCCGTTTCTCGTTCGATGACGAGCACTGCGCTTACAACCTGATGTGTTGCTGCAATGTACAATAGCATTGGTTTGCCAATATTTTGCGTGGCCAGGACTGGGTTTTATTTCGTTGAGTCCGGCCCTGGCTGCATCCGTCCATTCGAAGTGTTTGGTGCGGCGAAGGAGGCGGTAAAGGGGTAGGGCCTTTTCTCCCAAGCGGGAGATAAAGCGGCTTAGAGCCGCCATGCATCCGGTTAACTTTTGTATTTTTTTGAGGTCCTTTGGGATATCCAATTGTGACAGATCTCGGATCTTGGCTGGTTTGCTTCAATTCCTCTACCGGATACAATGAAGCCCAATAGTCAAGGGGTACTCGCTTCAGCTCGGGTGCATTCTCCGGAGCACCGTCTCGATCAACACCGAGAACCTCAGGCATCCTGACCGAGGGAATTTGCGCAACCTCCTCTTCACGAAGCTGCACGAACGATACAAGTTCCCCGCTGAATTTGAAAACACAAGCCTCAAAGGGAATAAAGTGAACAGTGCTGCCCTCACGAAGATGAGCACGGCCCTGTCTACTTGGAAAATCAATGTGAAGAGAATGATCGAGAAAGGTGAGAGTTATGAGAAGATCAAGGAGAAAAATCCTTCGATCACCGAAGATGACTACAACGACTTCAAGATCAATTGCTCGAGCACCGCAAACTCCGAATCAAGTAAGTGGGGGAAAGAAATGCGGGAGCTGAACTTAGGGGAACACACAGTCGGTCCCGGCGGTTACAGAGTGTCGGAGCCTATATGGGACAAGGAGGAGGCGGACCGTGCTGAGCAAGGCCTACCGCCCTTCTTCGATAAATACGGTGACAAGCAGACCAGGAACTTTGTTAGGGCCCGGTACAAGAAGGACCCGAAAACAAAGGAGCTTACCACGGATCCGAAGACCAGGGCGCATGAGCTTGTTCTGGTAAGGAATACACCCCCGCGTAATTAGCTCCATATGGTTGCATTCTAATTAATGAAGCCAAATTTCTAAATGGTTCACATTCCTTCCGCAGGCGACTGAAAGCAGTAGCGTGGGGTCGAGTAAGAGCAACCCTTGGGACACCACTCTAAATAGGGCGTTGAATGTAATGAAGAACAAGGATAAGCTCAGTAAGCCGACGTCAGCTGGTCGTGTGGCCGGCAAAGGCTTGTCGACAAAATGGTCGTCATACTATAACACTGGTGGGCGAAAGGAGAAAAAGACCAGCTCGGAAAGCCAGGCGCACGAGGTTCAAGAACTCAAGGCACAGGTGGCGCGGATTCCGGAGATTGTCCAAGAGCAAGTGCAACAACAACTCGGAGCGACGATCACCGCCATTGTGCCTACCTTGATCCAGGGGATTAGTGCATGGATTGCGGGCGACCAACAGGGGCCGCCCCCGATTCCTAGCTTCACCGCCAGCAACTCGCAGAACGCGATGGCGGGGCCATTGGTGTCTCCGGCGGAGGTGACATTGGTGTCTCCGACGCCGGCACGGGAGCTTAATGCACCCGGGTGTAGGCCAGCCGGCACCTCTACAGCAAGCGGCCCCTCCGTCAACTGCACGCCCGCCATTGGCGGTGCCTCGACATTAGCCGAGCTCGACGCCATCATCACGGTAACTAATTAAGCCTCTCTCGACCGAGGACTTCATCTCCTTGCCTTTGACTGGGCATCCCTGACGCCCTACATGTTTTCGTAGGGCGCCGCCGATGTTCCGTGCGCTCTCCTGCACTTCGTGAACAACGAGTTGGTCGATGTCGCCAAGGGAAAAATCGTTCAACTGGGCAACCCCTTGTTCCACGGTACCCAGATGCCACCCAAGTTGTTTAGGGTTCAACTGGTTCGGGTGCTGCCAGGCTGCGACGAGTTGTTACCTCCGATTCGACCCGTCGGGGGCGACGATGATGACATGATGACCCTCAGCGCCTGCCTGAGCTGGCCCCTGCTTTGGCCGAAGAGCCAGATTCGTTTGGGGGCTGGGGACACCACCCCAAAGACAACACCGCCAGTCGTGCCGGCGCCAAGTCGGCCCCATGGCAAGACCGCCGCAACGCTGTCGGACATCCCTATGCCACTGGATCCAAACATGCATATGGCACAGGATCAGAACGATGACGACGACGATACATTTGCCAACATCGATCAGTACTTTGCCAATCATGGGTACGGTGGCGACTTCATGGGGCCTCCATCTCAAGAACCCAACCCAACAAAATACGTGGGCGATCTAGCTGGTACCGCGGAGAATCCAAGTTGCAACAGGCGTCGTCTGCCGTTCAGCTCTCAGGAGACGCCTCCAGCTGCCGACTTCACCGAGCCTCAGATAGGCGAGGTGCGAAATATTATCAGGCCCAACACACTCAAGAAGGCGTCTGTGAGCAGAACTTGGTCCCATTACAGGAGAAGAAGAAGGCACGCAAAAGAAAGACTAACAAGGGTGCGGGCCAGCCGGCACCGAGTACGATCCGTGCTCAGGACGGGCCACCTGCACCTGAGGATATCTCGAGGAGGGTGCATGTGGCGGGTTGGCCGATGCTACCAAGAAATATGCTCGATGCTGCAACCAGTGCTATGCGGAGTCTGCATGAGAGTGTTCTTTCTTTGGAGAAGCGGCGTCTCGGAGAGAAGGATGTGGCATACCCGGTTTTCACGGCCAAGGTGCCAGAGGGCAAGGGCTTTGTGGATAACTCCATCGGGGGTACGATCGTCCTGCGGTTTGATGACATCCATGCTATGTTGAACCTTCATCCGCTGCACTACACCTTCGTTCGGCTATTTTCGCTGAGTATGGAGATGTGGATCATTCGCGACAAGACCCCGGACATCGTGATAGTCGACACCTTCTACATGCGTGCCAAGATCTTGGGCAGCACTGGGGACCGGCAAGTCATGAGTTCTTACCTCGAAGGCGTCATTCTGGCAAACCAAGATAAGGATAACTTCCTCGTGCCTTACTTTCCCGAGTAAGTCCTCCCCTCAACCGCCCCGTAACATATGAATTCTTAGATTTCGATGGTTTTTCTTTTAACATTCCATGTTTTCTGCATTGACACACGTTGTACGCTCATCCTCCTAAGCCCCAAATATTCCATGGCCACGTATTTCTACCCGGACCGTCAGTTGAACGTAGACTACACAAATGTCAAGAAGGTTCTTGATGATGTGCTCCCCGGCAACGTCAAATCTGGAGGCACCTTCACTAGGCCTATTCGTAAGTACGGCAAGCACGTGTTCTCCGACAATACGACATTCTGCTGCATCAAGCAGCCGCCTGGCGGTCAGAAGGGTGCCTACTACACCATCCATCACATGCGGGCGATTGTACGGGACCAACATCAACTTCTGCTACCGAGTAGACTCAAAGATTGGGCCCCGAGCGTGTAGGCAATCCAGGACGCGGACATCAGACAAGAATTCTTTCGCATCCAGTTGGAGTTTGCAGAAATCATCCATCAAGATGTCCTTTGTACCTCGGGGCAGTTCTACCTCGGAAATCAACCGTCCAACAGTGACATCGACACAATCCTACAAATGCAGGCTGACAACGCCCGTTGTTTCATGACTCCCATGATAGACGGCGGCTTCATCCACGCTCCCGTCCCTTGAGTCGAGTCGAAAGCAGTGATGCTGTGTCTAGTTCAGAAACATCGATTGGCTCATGTTGTAATTAAACTTTAATGAACTTGTAGTATGTCTCTTTGGTTTCGAGAGTCGTTCAACTTAGATGTAATCGATGCTATTAATGTCTTGCTTTTCTCTTCCGATTGTCCTGTTGCATACTTATATATTGCTTATCTATTGTCTGTGAATTGGTACTAACGTTTCGTTTGGCTACTGCATAGCGATGCCGTGGTATGTCGTGTACAAGGGTAAGGTTCCCGGAGTCTACAACGACTGGGAGGAGTGTCGGAGACAGGTTCACCGATTCAGCGATAATAGTTACAAAGGGTACACCACTAGGGCCGAGGCCGAATCTAGATACGCCCGCTATCTAGCAGGAGAGGGGAGGGAGCGTTGGAGGAACCGGATGAAGACGAGTTTCATCGTGATGATGCTCATCATGATGACCGCAGCTCTCTTCTATGTGATGGTAGTTTAGATGATCGATATCGACTTGTAATGTGAAGACAAACTCGCGGTCTCAAGACTTGTAATATAATGTTCTATCTTTGTTCGGTCTTTTCAATTCGGAGACTAATATGATGAATTGTATTCGGAGACTAAAATGATGAATTGTATTCAGAGACTAATCTTCTATTGTATTCGATGAATCTGTTGTTGATGTGTGCTGTCTATATTTTGTCCAATTATACATTTTGTAACCTGTGCAAAAAACAGAAAATAAAAAAATAAAAAAACCTAATATTCATACTAATGGCGCATCACATCATAGTGCGCCATTAGTATGCCAAAGGATACTAATGGCGCATCATTAAACAGTGCACCATTAGTATGCTGAAGTTACTAATGGCGCATCCTGTTGTTGTGCGCCATTAGTATGCCAAAGCACCTGGGTATACATGGCCCCCTGGGAGGCATTCTAATGGCGCACTATTGTATATACTAATGGCGCATCTGAGGTGCGCCATTAGTATACCAGATACTAATGGCGCACCAGTGGCGCGCCATTAGTAAAATATACTAATGGCGTGGCACTAATGGTGCACCGCTAATGCGCCATTAATGGCCAAATTAGGTGCGCCATTAGTAGGCCTTTTCCTAGTAGTGAGCGGAGTACATAGCTGCTTCGGAAGCAGCAAACGAAGGAGTCTGGATGAAGGAGTTCATATCCGATCTAGGTGTCATACCTAGTGCATCGGGTCCAATGAAAATCTTTTGTGACAATACTGGTGCAATTGCCTTGGCAAAGGAATCCAGATTTCACAAGAGAACCAAACACATAAAGAGACGCTTCAATTCCATCCGGGATCTAGTCCAGGTGGGAGACATAGAGATTTGCAAGATACAAACCGAGCTGAATGTAGCAGACCCGTTGACTAAGCCTCTTCCACGAGCAAAACATGATCAGCAACAAAGCTCCATGGGTGTTAGAATCATTACTGTGTAATCTAGATTATTGACTCTAGTGCAAGTGGGAGACTGAAGGAAATATGCCCTAGAGGCAATAATAAAGTTATTATTTATTTCCTTATATCATGATAAAAGTTTATTATTCATGCTATAATTGTATTAACCGGAAACATAATACATGTGTGAATACATAGACAAAACAAAGTGTCATTAGTATGCCTCTACTAGACTAGCTCGTTAATCAAAGATGGTTATGTTTCCTGACCATGGAAAAGAGTTGTTATTTGATTAACGGGATCACATCATTGGTTGAATGATCTGATTGACATGACCCATTCCATTAGCTTAGCACCCGATCGTTTAGTATGTTGCTATTGCTTTCTTCATGACTTATACATGTTCCTATGACTATGAGATTATGTAACTCCCGTGTGCCAGAGGAAAACTTTGTGTGCTACCAAATGTCACAACGTAACTGGGTGATTATAAAGGTGCTCTACAGGTGTCTCCAAAGGTACATGTTGGGTTGATGTATTTCGAGATTAGGATTTGTCACTCCGATCGTCGGAGAGGTATCTCTGGGCCCCTCTCAGTAATGCACATCACTTAAGCCTTGCAAGCAATACAACTAATGAGTTAGTTGACAGATGATGTATTACGGAACAAGTAAAGAGACTTGCTGGTAACGAGATTGAACTAGGGATTGGATACCGACGATCGAATGTCGGGCAAGTAACGGTCTGACCGATAAAGATCTTCGTAGAATATGTAGGAACCAATATGGGCATCCAGGTCCCGCTATTGGTTATTGACCGGAGACATGTCTCGGTCATGTCTACATTGTTCTCGAACCCGTAGGGTCTGCACGCTTAAGGTTTTGATGACAATTATATTATGAGTTTATACGTTTGATGTACCGAAGGTTGTACGGAGTCCTGGATGTGAACACGGACATGACGAGGAGTCTCGAAATGGTCGAGACATAAAGATTGATATATTGGAAGCCTATGTTTGGATATCGGAAGTGTTCCGGGTGAAATCGGGATTTTACCGGAGTACCGGGAGGTTACCGGAACCCCCCGAGAGCTATATGGGCCTTAGTGGGCCTTAGTGGAAAAGAGAAGAGGCAGCCAGAGATGGGCCGCGCGCCCCTCTCCTCCCTTGGTCTGAATAGGACAAGGAGAGGGGGCCTGCCCCCTTTCTCTTTCACCCCTCCGCGAATCCTATTCCAACTAGGATTGGGGGGGGGGAATCCTACTCCCGGAGGGAGTAGGACTCCTCCTGGCGTGCCTCTCCTAGGCCGGCCGCACCCCCCTCCTTGAGCCTTTATATACGGAGGCAGGGGCACCCCAGAGGGACACAAGTTGATCCACGTGATAATATTCTTAGCCGTGTGCGGCGCCCCCTGCCACCATAGTCCTTGATAATATTGTAGTGGTGCTTAGGCGAAGCCCTGCGACAGTAGTACATCAAGATCGTCACCACGCCGTCGTGCTGACGGAAATCTTCCCTGACACTTTGCTGGATCGGAGTCCGGGGATCGTCATCGAGCTGAACGTGTGCTAGAACTCGGAGGTGTCGTAGTTACGGTGCTTGATCGGTCGGGCCGTGGAGACGTACGACTACATCAACCAAACGCTTCCGTTGTCGATCTACAAGGGTACGTAGATCACACTCTCCCCTCTCGTTGCTATGCATCACCATGATCTTGCGTGTGCGTAGGAAAATTTTGAAATTACTACATTCCCCAACAAACTTATCCTTTCCAATCAATCTGTTGGGCTATTCCTATAAGTGTCACAAACAGCCCCAGAGTTCGTACTAGAATAACACCTTAAGACACAAATCAACCAAAACCCTAATGTCACCTGGATACTCCAATGTCACCTCAAGTATCTATGTGTATGATTATACGATATACATCACACAATCTCATATTCATCTATTCAACCAACACATAGAACCTCAAAGAGTGCCCCAAAGTTCCTACCGCAGAATCATGACAAAAACGTGTGCCAACCCCTATGCATAGGTTCATGGGCGGAACCCGCAAGTTGATCACCAAAACATACATCAAGTGAATCACGTGGTATCCCATTGTCACCACAGATACGCACCACAAGACATACATCAAGTGTTCTCAAATCTTTAAAGACTCAATCCGATAAGATAAGTTCAAAGGGGAAACTCAATCCATTATAAGAGAGTAGAGGGGGAAGAAAACATCATAGGATCCAAATATAATAGCAAATCTCGCGATACATCAAGATCGTATCACCTCAAGAACACGAGAGAGAGAGATCAAACACATAGCTACTGGTACATACCCTCAGCCCCGAGGGAGAACTACTCACTCCTCGTCATGGAGAGCACCAGGATGATGGAGATGGCCACCGGAGAAGGATTGCCCCCTCTGGCAGGGTGAAGAAACGGGTCCCGGTCTATTGTGCTCCCGGATGTTTTTAGGGTATATGGAGATAGATAGGCGGAAGAAGTACGTCAGGGGGGCCACGAGGGGCCCACGAGGGTGGATGGCGCGCCCTAGGGGGGTGGGCGTGCCCCCTACCTCGTGGCTCCCTCATTTCTTTCCTAACGTGCACTCCAAGTCCATCAGGTTGCTTTCCTTCCAAAAATAAGTTCCGTGAAGTTTCAGGTCAATTGGACTCCATTTGATATTCCTTTTTTGTGATACTCTAAAACAAGGTAAAAACAAAAACTGGCACTGGGCTCTGGGTTAATAGGTTAGTCCCAAAAATGATATAAAAGTGTATAATAAAGCCCATAAACATCCAAAACAGTAGATAATATAGCATGGAGCAAACAAAAATTAAAGATATGTTGGAGACGTGTCAAGCATCCACTGCTGAAACCTCCAAGCCAACTGAATAGGCAGTTGGAGAAGGGAAGAAAAGGAAGGAACGGCTCAAGAAGACCACTGCCAGAGTGCTTGGAAGATCATCAACTATGAAAGGTTTAGATGAAGAGGAAGAGGATGCTGCACCAGCACCCAAAGCACAAAAGCTCATGGGAGATGCAATCAGATCAGAGGCTACTCCATCTAAGCCCAAAGCTGCTCCCAAGGCTACTACTCCAGCTCAGAAGCCTAAACCCAAGATAAGCACTGAAACATTCCCGCTGAGGATAAAAACAAGGCCCAGTGCCTGAAGCTGCTGAAGAAGAAGAAGAAGAAGATGACTCAATTGTGTTGAGGAAGCTGAAGCACAAGATCCCTGACCACAATGATACACATCCTGTGGCATAAAACATGAAAATTAGGAAGGATGCAGGACTGAGGTTATGGAGATAGTCTGATCCATATGCTGTCAGGAGGAGGACTGCTATGGACTACAATTTTCACACCAAGGAACAACAAGGCTTTTATGAGACAGTCCTGCTTGACAAGAAGCCCATTTTGTGTGACATGAGATGGGTTGATTGAGAATACATCCAGGAGAATGAAGATCACTATCCAGGTGTATATGACAGCTTCAAGGCATGCGGAGTTGACACCTTTGTGACCCAGAAGCTCACCAAGTGGAACGATGAGCTGATCATGCAATTCTACTCCACTGCCCGCTTCTACCCAGATGGAAAGATCATTTGGATGTCCGAAGGTACAAGGTACCAGTATTCTATTGAAGAATGGGCTAAGTTGATCAATGCCCCTGCAGAGCATGAGGATGACTTCGATGTTTATACTGAGAAGAAGAAAGACCAGAACACAACGGCCAACATGTACAAAGAGATCCCAGATGATGCTTTGGATACTCACAAGTTTGGATCTGTCCACTTCTTGTTGTCTGGTCTCCCTACTATAAATTGGATCCTCAGACACACATTGCTACCCAAGTCAGGTGATCACAAGATGATCAGAGGACATGCCATCAACTTGCTACATTTGTTTGATGTGCCTCAGAAATTCAAATTCATGAGTCTGATTGTGGATACAATCAAAAGGACTTCAGCTGATCAGAAGAGGAGTTGTGGGTATGCCCCACAAATTCAGGAGCTCATCAACTCAAAGATGGGCACATGCAAGTATCTTCTGGATAAGGAGTACCTGCCCATCTACCCTGAAATTGAAGACAACACTGTTGTCATGGATGAAAATGAACCATCTTCAGCTCAAGCACACGGGAAGAGAGATAAGGCAAGGGAAGAGAAAGCTTCAAAGATGCCAACTATTGAAGAGGCATCTCAAGTGTCCTTGAAATCCAAACAAGATCAACTTGGATATCTGATCCAATCCACCTTGAGGATTGAGAAGGGCTTGGCCACCCTGACTCAAAACCAGGAGAGCTTGGAGAGGATTGTTGAGCAGAAGTTCTATGATCTGGATGTCAAGGAAACTGAGATCCAAACTGCAGTTGAGTAGCTACAGGAGCAAGCAGAGGAGAAGAAGGGAAATTCCACGACTAATGCTTTCAAGCGTGTGCCACGAGGTCCAAGGTCTGCTGCAGTGCCAGTGTCAAATGCTCGAGCTTCAGTTTCAGCACCAGCAACCACAGCTCCAGTGCCACCTCCAGCACCCACTCCATCAGCTCCAACTACTTCATAGGAAGCCTTCGTGCTTGGAGTTCTCTCTACACCACCTCCCAAAGATCAAGCCCGAGAGTCATTTAGCACTATGCATTTTTGAACTTTTTGGAAACTTGTTGCCAAAGGGGGAGAAAAATGTATAGATCATAGGCTTCGAGGGAGAGTGTTGCTCTTTTTGATCTCTCTTGCTTTTTTGGTTGAACTTCTTTATTGAGTGCTTGTGTGAGATACTTTATGTCCTTGTGAGATACTTATATGATCATGTGGTTGATCATATGCTACATAAATGTTTGGTTGAATGATGCTATCCTTTATATTCCTTATATGATCATTCACTTGCTTGGTGATGAGTGCATGCTTTTAATCTCTATCATTTTGAACGCTCCACCAAGATGTATGTGACATGGAAGAGTAACTCATGATCCTAATCGATTATGCATTTGCATCCGAAAGCAAATTTTAAATAATGCACAAATTTAGGGGGAGCTCTTACTTATCACATACTTCTCAAAGCGACGATGATTTTTAATCTTATTTATCATTTGTCGAAGTTTTGATCTATATATTGTCATCAAATACCAAAAAGAGGGAGATTGAAAGTGCAACTATCCTTGTGTGGTTTCGGTAATTCCTAACAACATATAGTTCATTCAGCTAATGCTATTTCAAGATAAACATTTCAGGAAAGCTCAATGATTGGCATGGCATGGATGAGAAAAGTGGATCCCTCAAAATTCTAAGGACAAAGAATTGGCTCAAGCTCAAAGCTCATGACTCTACATCTTTTCATTTTAAGTGATCCAAGATCCCATTGACTCCATAGGAAAAGCCAATACTATTAAGAGGGGATTCGGTGTTGCCTAATGGCTTGTGTCGGTGTCAAAACCGGCGGATCTCGGGTAGGGGGTCCCGAACTGTGCGTCTAGGCTAGATGGTACGAGGAGGCAAGGGACACGAAGTGTTACCCAGGTTCGGGCCCTCTTGATAGAGGTAAAACCCTATGTCCTGCTTGATTAATATTGATTATATGGGTAGTACAAGAGTAGATCTACCACGAGATCGGAGAGGCTATGGTATGATTGTTGTGTATATGTGTTGGTCTATGGACTAAAACCCTCCGGTTTATATAGACACCAGAGAGTGTTAGGGTTACATAGAGTCGGTTACAATGGTAGGAGATCTGCATATCCGTATCGCCAAGCTTGCCTTCCACGCCAAGGAAAGTCCCTTCCGGACACGGGACGAAGTGTTCAATCTTGTATCTTCAGAGTCCAGGAGTCCGGCTGAAGGTATAGTCCGGCTATCCGAACACCCCCAAATCCAGGACTCCCTCAGCTTGCTTGCTCAAAGTTCTTAATGATATGCTCCAAAGCCCTCAACTACTTTCTCACATCCACATATGTCCCAAACCAAAAAGTCAAACTCGGCCCCACCAAAACTTTCTAAGCTGGACGGAGCCGGAGTACTTCTTTTAAATGGCTTTTCCGCTGACCGGATCTAGAACATCTGAATCCGGCATTAACTGTCGTATCCTCGGTGTTATCACCGTTATTGCAGCGCTTTGGTATGTTACGACGTTGTTTGCTGTTGGCATCTTTGATATCTGAAGTGCCCGGATTCCTCGATGTGTTATTGCTGCGAGCCAGCCAGCTATCCTTGTCGTGAGGGCTGCCATAGACTTCGGCTTCTCCTAGACAAGATGGCGGGCAAGCCACTCGTCACAGATGTTGTGCTTGAATGCCGCGAGGGCCTCTACGTCCGAACAATCGACAATTTGGTTTTTCTTAGTCAGGAACCGTGTCCAGAATTATCTGGCCGATTCCCCTGGGTGCTGAGTTATATGGCTCAAGTCATCAGCATCTGGTCGTCGCACATAAGTGCTGAAGGAGTCCTGGATTAGGGGGTGTCCGGATGGCCGGACTATACCTTCAGCCGGACTCTTGGACTATGAAGATACAAGATTGAAGACTTCGTCCCATGTCCGGAAGGGACTTTCCTTGGCGTGGAAGGCAAGCTTGGCGATACAGATATGTAGATCTCCTACGATTGTAACCGACTCTATGTAACCCTAACCCTATCCGGTGTCTATATAAACCGGAGGGTTTTAGTCCGTAGGATAGCACATTCATACACAACAATCATACCATAGGCTAGCTTCTAGGGTTTAACCTCTCCGATCTTGTAGTAGATCTACTCTTGTACTACCCATATCATCAATATTAATCAAGCAGGACGTAGGGTTTTACGTCCATCAAGAGGGCCCGAACCTGGGTAAAACTTCGTGTCACTTGCCTCCTATTACCATCCGGCTTAGACGCACAATTCGGGACCCCCTACCTGAGACACGCCGGTTTTGACACCGACATTGGTGCTTTCATTGAGAGTTTCAATGTGTCGTCGCCGTTAGGCTTGATGGCTCCTACGATCATCGATAGCGATGCAGTCCAGGGTGAGACCTTCTTCCTCAGACAGATCTTCGTCTTCGGCAGATTCGCACTGCGGGCCAATTCACTTGGCCATCGGGAGCAGATCGAAAGCTATGCCCCTGGCTGTCAGGTCAGATTTGGAAGTTTAAATTACACGGCTGGCATCCGCGGAGACTTGATCTTTGACGGATTCGAGCCACTGCCGAGCGCGCCGCGCTGTCACGACGAGCATGATCTAGCTCTGCCGCCGAACAGTGCCCTGGAGGCCGCATCCGCATCAGCTTCGACCCTTAATTTGGAGCCAACTGTGTCGATCGAGGATGGGTAGTTGGACACCACCTTGGGGGCTGCGATCCCAATGGCGATCGAGCTGAACACCAGCCCCGCAGTCCGTGAGACTCGTGACTCCAAGGTGCCGGACTCCTCTCCAGACCCCGAACCCTCCGCGCCCCTGCCGATCGAATCCGATTGGGCGACGATCATGGAGTTTACTACCGTGGACGTCTTTCAGCACTCGCCTTTCGGCGATATTCTGAAGACGCTAAAGTCTCTCTCTTTATCAGGAGAGCCCTGGCTGGACTACGGTCAGCAAGGTTGGGATACGGACGATGAAGGAATTCAAAGCCCACCCACCACCCACTTTGTAGCCACTATCGACGATTTAACCGACATGCTCGACTTCGACTCCGAAGATATCAACAGTATGGACGCCGATGCAGGAGACGATGAAGAACCAGCGCCTATCGAGCCCTGGAAAGCCACCTCGTCATATGACGTATAGATGGTGGACACACCAAAAGATGACGAGGAGGAGCGGAAGGACGCACCGAAGGCTTGTTCCCTCGAGAAGTAGTCAAAGCGGCGACGCAAGCGCCGCCCCAAATCCCGCCTCGACAAAAATAACGATCACACAGACCCAGCGCTGGAGCAGGGCGAACCGCTGCTGAACAACGGCAATCTGGATAATCAAATCGAACAAACAAATTCTATCAAGGATAATAGTCCGGACGACATAACGCCGGACAGGCACCCGGAGCAGCAGAATGCCCGTAAAAGGCTTGTTGCCACCGTGAGGAGTCTTAAAAAGCAGAAGCAAAGGCTCAAGCCTACACAAGACACACTCCAAATCAGATGGAGTAAAATACTCAACACAGCAGCGAGGTACAGCGACAATCGCCCCTCCAAGAGCTACCCAAAGCGGAAGCTGCTACCTGAATTCGATGAGGAGGCCTCAGACCCCCCACAACCAAACATCAAAGCAGCCACCTGGCCGGATAGACGACCCCTCTACCAACACAGAGCGGCATACAACGCCACTCACAATACAACACACAACCCATGCGAGGGCTCGCATCCATAGGACGGCTCAATAAGATCAATCTACGGACCACACAAGCGTGCCCCAGCATACAATGCAACACAGCAAACATCCAAACAACGCGGTACACCGAGCTACAGGGGTGCCGCACACCCCCTATGTTTCACGAATGAGGTGCTGGACCATGAATTTCCAGAGGGATTCAAACCCGTAAACATAGAGACATACGACGGAACAACAGACCCTGGGGTCTGGATTGAGAACTACATCCTTCACATCCATATGGCTCGAGGAGATGATCTCCACGCCATCAAGTACTTACCCCTCAAGCTCAAAGGGCCAGCTCGTCACTGGCTTAAAGGCCTCCCCGAAAGCTCCATTGGAAGTTGGGAAGAGCTCGAAGACGCCTTTCGGGTAAATTTTCAAGGGACTTATCTCCGACCTCCGGATGCGGACGATTTGAGTCATATAACTCAACAGCCCGGAGAGTCAGCCCGAAAGCTTTGGAACAGGTTTCTTACTAAAAAGAACCAGATTGTCGACTGTCCGGACGCCGAAGCCTTGGAAGCTTTTAAGCATAGCGTCCGTCATGAATGGCTCGCCAGACACCTCGGCCAAAATAAGCCGAGAACGATGGCCGCATTAACAAACCTCATGACCCGCTTTTGCGCGGGTGAGGACAGCTGGGTAGCCAGATGCAGCACCAGTGACCCCAGTACATCTAAAGTTAGAGATGGAAACGGGAAATCACGGCGCAACAGCAATAACAAACGCCGGAATAAAGAAGACAGCACGAAGGGCACGACAGTAAACGCCAGATTCAAAAGCTCTCAGCCAGGTCAGCAAAAGCCGCCCTCTAAAGGCACCAGGGATGAACTGTCCAGCCTCAACAAAATTCTGGACCAAGTATGTCAGATCCATAGTACCCCTGGTAAACCTGCTAATCATACCCACAGAGATTGTTGGGTCTTCAAGCAGTCTGGCAAGCTCAACGCCGTACACAAGGGGGAGGATACACCAAGTGAACAGAAGGATGAGCCTCCCAAGCAAGACACTGGGAACAAAAGAAATTTCCACCAGAAGTCAAAACAATAAACGTGTTACACGTGATCAAGGGAAAAACAATACAGCACTCCCAGGAAAATATACCCAAGTGCCTGTCACCACGAAGTCCTGCCACTGGTCATCTCAACCGATCACCTTCGACCATCGCGATTACTCAGCAAGTATCCTACGCGCAGGATGGGCTGCCCTGGTATTAGACCCAGTAATTGGCGGATATCACTTCACACGAGCCTTGATGGACGGTGGCAGCAATCTAAACCTAATATATCAGGATACAATCCGTGGGATGGGGTTAGACCCAACAAAAATTCGCCATAGCAATACTACCTTTAAAGGAGTAACGCCAGGCCCAGGGGCTCGTTGTATGGGCTCCCTCCTACTACAAGTTATATTCGGCTCCCCCGATAACTCCCGTCGAGAGCATTTAACCTTCCACATCGCTCCGTTCCGAAGTGGCTATCAAGCACTGCCCGGACACAAAGCTTTCGCTCGCATTAATGCAATACCACACTACGCCTCCCTCACACTCAAGATGCCCGGTCCATGTGGCATCATTTCAGTGAACAGAAATATCAAGCGATCTCTGCGCGCCGAAGAGAGCACGGCTGCCTTGGCAGCCGCACACTAAAGGCGCCCGGACCAGCGAAAGCATCCAATAGGTCGTCAAGACCTCAGACACATAACCAAGTCCGGTGCCGCTATTTATACTGAATAAACGGTCACACCCCTATTTGTCAATACAAGGGGCTCAACGCGCGCAGACAAGTGGCAATCGTTTCTCATCTTGAATTATACATGGTTTCTTTAAAAACTATCTTTTTGAACGACAACTTTTTCACCTAAATTCCTCTCTTTTACAGACGGTCATCGTGCTACACCTGTCCAGGATATGGCACAACGGAGACACAGACGTAGACGTGCAGCAGGGACCTGCTCCAAGGATTCTTTTTAGATTAAGACCCTGCGTAAACCTTTTTTACTGTCCCTTGTTGATACATATCCCCCGTTGAGAAGGATACTGATGTCTTGGCATGTGGCCACGCCAGAACAATGCACGTACCTGGACACAAGGGGCTTCTTACAAAGGCCATTATTTAGGCCCAGTTCATACCACAAAGACCGAATACCTTAGGGAGTGTTCGGCGTCGCGAGTTTGGCCCTATATGCATCAGCTCCGAATCATTGTCTTTGGTCAAATGTTGGGTTTGCCCGGCTCCTGTGTTTTGGTGCCTTACGTTCCGCTTTACCGGCTAAGGTAGCAGCAGGAGAACTACTGCGATTGTGCCCTGGTTCATCCGGACGAGCACCTCAGCAGAGAAAGCCGAAAACTGACTTTCATGATATAGCGTGAGATTGGTCAACCACTCGATGACCTATTGGAATGTTAGAATTCCTCCACCTTAACGAAGGGCCGTTTTCCACAGGCATGTACGCACCCCGGGATCGGGAGAGTGCGGAGGCACCAGGGGCTATCTAGTAGCCCCACTGTCAAAATCTTATGGCTAAGTGAAAGTGCTAAAGCATTATAGTCCGGTAGCCTCGCTCGCTCCGCTATCACCTCCTTAATAGGACCAAGACGTTGGGTTAAGTGTGAACGCGTGTTTTTTGCGAGCACCTCCGCATTATATGCGTGGGGGTTGAAGCCGACAGCTGTAATATTTCAGGTTATACACATGTATACATAAACAGCCGCCCAGGAGGCATCATATTACTTTCAGGCAAAAGTATAAAAATAGCCTTATAAAAATTCATAAAAGCATTTCGCTTACAATGAGATTACATATCACTCAAACATAATATTTTTTGAGCACTGGGTCTCTATCAAACGAGCACCCTCAAGAACTTCTTCAAAGTAGTGCTCAGCAGCCATTCGGCCTATGGCCAAATCCCGCGCTGCAACAGTGGTGGCATCCATCTCCGCCCAGCATGCTTTAACACAGGCAAAGGCCATCCGTGAGCCCTCTATGCACGCCGACCTCTTCATCGCATTAATGCGCGGCACCACGTCAAGGAGCTGCTGCACCAAGCTGAAATAGCTATTCGGTTTTGGCCTTTCCGGCCATAGTTGATCCACAACAGACCTCATGGCGCGTCCGGACAACCTATTCAGTTCGGCCCATTCGGCTAATTGGTCAGTCAATGAAAGTGGACGCTCGGGAGAATGGAATTGTGTCCAAAACAGCTGGTCCACTTCACGGTCCGTTTGACCCTGGAAGTACTTGACCGCATCGGCAGCGCTCGCCGCCAAATCCATATACACATCCTCCGAACTCCACAGCCGATCCAGAGGGGCATACCGTGGATCTCTGAACTTCCTCCGCAGCATAAAGGATTTCCTATCTACAATATCCCCGGCCTCCCGCAGCTCCTCCTTCTTCGCCCTCATAGCAGAGCGGATGTCTTTTCTCGTCGCAGCATCCTTCTCAATGTCCGATGCCTTCGCTAGGTTTTCCTTTTCAAGAACCCGGCAGCGGTCGGCGGCGGCTTTTAATTCTATGGCCATCTTGGCCATCTTATCTCGGCTCTTGCCATCGGCGGCCTTCTCGGCTTTCAACTCTCCGGCCGCCTTCAAAGCAGCCGCATTACCAAAACTCGCTTGTTCCTTGGCTCGGGCAAGTTCTGCCCGCAAGGCTTCAATAGTAGCAGCTCCATCTGCAGTCACAACATATTAAAGATACTAGCATCATGCTGCTCTTACTATGTGGCGTTTACCAGATAATGACACTTACCCTGTGCCTCGTCAAGCCTTTTGTTAACAAGGTCGATGTCGGCGTCTGCTGCATCCAACTGCCGTTTTAAATGGGCAAACTCGCTAGTCCGGTTAGCCACCGGAGCTTCCATCACCTGCACATAAAGGCAGTATGGTTATAACCTGGGAATATGATCCTCTGTTCGTCGTCGTTTCCGACGGCAACCAGAGTCTCAGGGGCTACTATCTACACAGGGCACACCTAGCATGTGCAGGACTATCATACATTATTTTACGTACCTCAAAGCCTATCAGTACACTCATAAAAGCTTCATGCAATCCGCTTTTGGCGGACGAGATTCTCTCCATCACCATATTCATAAGCATACGGTGTTCATCTGAGATGGCCACTTGCCCCACCAACTCCCTCAGAACATCCGATCGCACACCAGACGGTGCCGGACTCTTTTGTCTGCTCTCTTCGGGAGCCGGACACTGGGAGCTTCGGAGACCAATGGGATTATCTTCTGGCCTCACCAGATTCAGAAAGTCCCTCCGTGACGACACTTCGGGGTAGCCCGCTTCCGGAGCGGAGGAGTCCGGAGGAGGCGTTTCGCTCTCCATCATCTCTGGAAGAAGATCCCCCGAAGACGAACTCATTTGAGAGGGGCTAAGGCCCGAATTGCAAAGATATATGCGGTGGTTATTTTCTCTGAAGAAAAAGATGGCATACCTGTACTATTAAAGTATTTCGGGTCACTTACGACTCGCCGGAGGATTGATTCCCCCGCGGACTTTGTGCGGCAAAAGCACCCCCCAAGGTAGGACCCTCTGCGGGAGACTTTTTCTCCCGTTTGGAAGCTTCGGCTTTCGAATCCCCGAGCGCAGTCCTTTTCCTCCTCCGGTCGTCTTCCTTCATGGAGACGCTCGCCCCCTCGGTTAGAATGGGCAGCATTGGAGGCCCGCGTCCGCCCGTATTATCCTTCCCAGTATCTTCCTTCAAGGGCTCCGGGCAAGGTGCGACCTGGAGCATCTTTTCCAATACCGGATTATCCAAACCCTCAGGGAGGGGGGCCGAACACCGAATCAACTTCGCCTTTGTTATCCAGTCCTGGTCAAAAAGCAAACTCTCAGAAATAACTTCGTAAAAAATGAGAGATAGTATGTTCGGCCGGAAGATTCCTTACCTGTTCGGCGATGCGGTTACTGCTCAGGACCCACATCCTTGGTGATTTATGGACACTCTACCTGAGGTCCGAAGAATGACTTGTACATCTCCTCGTGCGTCAGGCCGAGGAAATTTTGAATGACATGCGGTCCTTCGGGATTGAACGCCCACAAGCGAAGGGCCGGTGTTTGCAAGGCTGGACTTGACAAACCAGCATAACTTGTATTACCGCAACCAAACTAAAATCTCCATTGAAGAGATCTCGAATGCAGCTTTGCAGTATAGGCATGTCCTTGGCTAGACCCCAGCTCAGACCTCTGCTGATCCATGACATCAGTTGTGGTGGAGGGCCCGAGCGGAAAACAGGGGCGGCCACCCACTTGGCACTTCTAGGAGCCGTGATGCAGAACCACTCCTGTTGCCACAACTCAGACACCTCTGGAATGGAACCTTTGGGCCATGGGGCTCCCGTCATCTTGCGTATTGAGGCACCTCCGCACACAGCATGTTGCCCCTCGATCATCTTCGGCTTTACTTCAAAGGTCTTGAGCCACAGGTCAAAGTGAGGGGTAACCCGTAGGAAGGCCTCGCACACGACAATAAATGTCGTGATATGAAGAAAGGAGTCTGGAGCTAGATCATGGAAATCTAGCCCGTAATAAATCATCAAACCCCTAACGAAAGGATCCAGAGCAAGGCCTAGACCTCAGAGGAAGTGGGAGACGAACATGACGTTCTTGTTGGGTTCGAGGGAGGGGACGGCCTGCCCTCGGGCAGGCAGCTGATGCAAAATCTCGGCGGTCAGATATCTGGCCTCCCTCAACTTTTTGATGTCTTCTTCCGTGACGGAGGAAGGCATCCATCGGCCTTGAAGGCTAGATCCGGACATGATTGAAGGTTCGGAGCACCTGATCTGAACCTTGGGTGTTTGAGATTGAGGTGGGGGAAGGATTCGATTGAGCACGGGAGGGAAATAGTAAAAACCTTGTCCCTTTATAAAAAGGGTGAATATCAAGCGTCCTCTCCATGGCCGTTTGGACTTGCCTATAATCTTGGAGTCCTAGAAGCGGTTCGGTTACCCACGCCCGTATTGATGAGAATCCCGGAATAAGGAGACACGATCTCTGCTTTAACAAGACGTGCCAAGGAAACCGCCTCGCATGACACGCTAAGGTGGGACAATAAAACGATTCGAATAAAGGCTTGGCCGTGGTGCGATGTCACACTACGGAATACGTCAGCAGATTAGATTTGTGTAAATATTATTCTCTCTATGGCAATATGTGGAAACTTATTTTGCAGAGCCGGACACTATCTTTGTGTTCAAAATCTTCTATGAAGTACTTGGAGGAGGAACCTGCCTTGCAATGCAGAAGACAATCTGTGCGCCGGACTCGTCGTCATTGAAGCCTGGTTCAGGGGCTACTGAGGGAGTCCTGGATTAGGGGGTGTCCGGATGGCCGGACTATACCTTCAGCCGGACTCCTGGACTATGAAGATACAAGATTGAAGACTTTGTCCCGTGTCCGGAAGGGACTTTCCTTGGCGTGGAAGGCAAGCTTGGCGATACGGATATGTATATCTCCTACCATTGTAACCGACTGTATGTAACCCTAACCCTATCCGGTGTCTATATAAACCAGAGGGTTTTAGTCCGTAGGACAACACATTCATACACAACAATCATACCATAGGCTACCTTCTAGGGTTTAGCCTCTCCGATCTTGTAGTAGATCTACTCTTGTACTGCCCATATCATCAATATTAATCAAGCAGGACGTAGGGTTTTACCTCCATCAAGAGGGCCCGAACCTGGGTAAAACTTCGTGTCCCTTGCCTCCTTTTACCATCCGGCCTAGACGCACAGTTCGGGACCCCCTACCCGAGATCCGCCGGTTTTGACACCGACAAGTGCCCTGGAAGTTGTCGAGGAATGCGTCTTCCAGATCCTCCCAACTGCCGACGGAGTCTGCTAGCAAGCTATTCAGCCAATGCCGAGCTAGTCCTTTGAGTTTTAGTGGGAGGTACTTGATGGCATGTAGATCATCACCGTGAGCCATGTGAATGTGAAGGAGGAAATCCTCAATCCATACAACGGGACCTGTTGTACCATCATGTGATTTGATATTTATGGGTTTGAAACCCTCCGAGAATTCATGATCCATAACTTCAACAGTGAAGCATAGGGGGTCAGCCGCATCGTACACTTGTGGATGAGGTTCCAATGCTTCCTCCTCGAGGTGAGGTAGCAACTTGCGATTTGGGTAACTCTTGGAGGGGCGCTCAAGTTCGTATTCCTCGGCCGCAAGGACTTCGGTCCATCTGTCTGCTAGCAAGTCTTGATCAGCTTGAAGCTATTGTTGCTTTTTCTTTAGGCTATTTGCTGTGGCCATAAGCCGGCGCTTGAAGTGCTCCAGCTCGACGGGGTCCTCAGGCATGATAAATTCATCGTCGCCGAGGCTCGCCTTATCTTCGGAGGGAAGCATGTAATTTTCCTCCTCCAGTTCTCCATCTACTGCCTGCTCTGGAGGGCTAGCTTGTTCATCCTCCGACTCTACATGGTGCTAGAGGGGATTGTGGTTGTCTTCAGCACTATCCGAAGTGTTATTATCTCCTATTCCGGTATCATTACTTTTGCCGTGGCGGGACTTAGAGCGGCACCACTGACGTCGGCGCTTGGGTTGCTTCTTGGAGGGGTCATCCTCTGCTGTCTCGTCACCATTGCTTTCTTTAGGGGTGTCCACCATGTATATGTCATATGATGAGGTAGCGGTCCAGCGCCCTGTGGGCGGTGGTTCCCGCTCATCTCCTACATGCATTGTCGTCCATAACGTCGATGTTGTCGGAGTCGAAGTCGAGCATGTCGGTTGAATCATCGACAGTGGCTACTAAGTGGGTGGTGGGTGGGCAGCGAATTTCTTCGTCATCCGCATTCCATTCTAGCCGGACATATTTCGGCCAAGGCTCTCCTAATAGGGAGAGAGACCTTAATGAATTTAGCACATTGCCGAAGGGTGAGTGCTGAAAAATATCTGCTGAGGTGAACTCCATGATCGGCGCCCAGTCGGATTCGATGGGCACGGATGTAAGCGGCTCGGAGTACGTGGCCGGAGGTGAATCCAGTGGTTCGGCGACATGGCTCTCGTAGGGAGTGAAGTCAGTATCCGGCTCTATCGCCACTGAGAATGCCGCCTCCATGGCGGGGTCTATCCCTCCGCTCTCGGATGGCGCGATTTGCTCCAGATTGACGGCCGGAGTAGTTGCAGATATGATTTCCCGAATATTGTTCGACGGCAGAGTTACGTCATGCTCGTCGTGACTGTGCGGCGCACCTGACCTGGGCTCGAATCCGTCGAAGATCAAGTCTCCGCAGATGTCAACAGTGTAGTTTAAGTTTCTGAACCCGACCTGATGGTCAGGGGCGTAGCTCTCGATCTGCTCCAAATGGCCAAGCGAATTGGCCCGCTGTGCGAAGCCGTCGAATACGAAGATCTGTCCGGGGAGGAAAACCTCACCCTGGACCGCATCGTTACCGATGATCGAAGGAGCCATCGAGCCTTATGGTGACAGCACAGTGGAACTCTCAATGAAAGCACCAATGTCGGCGTCAAAACCAGCGGATCTCGGGTCGGCGGTCCCGAACTGTGCGTCTAAGGCGGATGGTAACAGGAGGCGGGGGACAAGATGTTTACCTAGGTTTGGGCCCTCTTGATCGAGGTAATACCCTACTTCCTGCTTGATTGTTCTTGATGATATGAGTATTACAAGAGTTGATCTACCATGAGATAGTAGACGCTAACCCTAGAAGCTAGCCTATGGTATGATTGTATCTTGTCTTACGGACTAACCCCTCCAGTTTATATAGACACCGGAGGGGGCTAGGGTTACACAGAGTCGGTTACAAGGGAGGAGATCTATATATCCATATTGCCTAGCTTTCCTTCCACGCCAAGGAGAGTCCCATCCGGACACGGGACGAAGTCTTCAATCTTGTATCTTCATAGTCCAACAGTCCGGCCAAAGGATATAGTCCGGCTGTCCGGAGACCCCCTAATCCAGGACTCCCTTACCCCCTCTCTTGTGGAGATCTATTCGATGTAATCTTCTTTTTGCGGTGTGTTTGTTGAGACCGATGAATTGTGGGTTTATGGTCAAGTCTATCTATGAACAATATTTGAATCTTCTCTGAATTCTTTTATGTACGATTGGTTATCTTTGCAAGTCTCTTCGAGTTATCAGTTTGGTTTTGCCTACTAGATTGATCTTTCTTGCAATGGGAGAAGTGCTTAGCTTTGGGTTCAATCTTGCGGTGTCCTTTCCCAGTGACAGTAGAGGCAGGAAGGCACATATTGTATTGTTGCCATCAAGGATAACAAGATGGGGTTTTCATCATATTGCATGAGTTTATCCCTCTACATCATGTCATCTTGCTTAAGGTGTTACTCTGTTTTCATTAACTTAATACTCTAGATGCATGCTGGATAGCGGTCGATGAGTGGAGTAATAGTAGTAGATGCAGGTAGGAGTCAGCCTGCTTGTCTCGGACGTGATTCCTATATACATGATCATACCTAGATATTCTCATAACTATGCTCAATTCTGTCAATTGCTCAACAGTAATTTGTTCACCCACCGTAGAATACTTATGCTCTCGAGAGAAGCCACTAGTGAAACCTATGGCCCCCGGGTCTATCTTCATCATATTACTCTCCCAATACTTAGTTATTTCCTTTGATTTTTTTACTTTGCTTTTATTTTACTTTGCATCTTTATCACAAAAATACCAAAAATATTATCTTATCATATCTATCAGATCTCACTCTTGTAAGTGGCCGTGTAGGGATTGACAACCCCTTATCACGTTGGTTGCGAGGATTTATTTGTTTTGTGCAGGTGCGAGGGACTCACGCGTAGCCTCCTACTGGATTGATACCTTGGTTCTCAACAACTGAGGGAAATACTTACGCTACTTTGCTGCATCATCCCTTCCTCTTCGGGGAAAACCAACGCAGTGCTCAAGAGGTAGCACAGACGGGCCTGACGCAGTGTCGAGATGCAGTGCAGCCATGGTAGATAAAGTGGCGTCGTCTTCTTCATCGACGACTCTAGCAACAACTGTTGTAGCTGAAGATGAATGTTCAGAGTCTTTAATAAATGGTGTGTGACACCAGCTTGCATTTGGTGGAGGTCTGGAATCAAACTTCAAATTCTCTGTGAAGCCATCCTCGTGAAGAACGTCTTCAGGAGAGAGCATTGTGAGGATCTTCCAGGACCACCGACAGGCTTCATGTGCAACAAACGAGTTCTTGGTGGCCAAGTTGCGAATGCGATTGACATCCACCAAGAGACTCTACATCATACACTTCAGCTAGTTATGATGCTTATCCTACTTCTGATGCAAGGCCACAAGAAGCTCTCGGTCATTGAGTACACGAGACCACTTCTGAGGCCTTTGGGCAATCGTACTTGAAGTGGCTTCAGTGTTAGCACGGTGTGGCACTCTCATATTTCCAGCGAGAGGATAAGCGGGGGTTGCAGCATTGGGGACACGAATTCCTTCAATTGGTTGCGTGAAGCTTTGATGTTCAGCATTCTGAAGATGTTGGGGCTTTTTTGCAGGCTCAGGGTAGATGGCTTCAATGGACAGATCAATCTCAGGCAGAAAAACAATGTGGTTGCGCACTGAGCACTGATAGTCAATGGTTTGATGAAGCTTAATCAAGCGCATCACCCATGGAGAATAGAACTTCAGGCCAAACAGATCAATCCCTGAAGCAGCAAGTTGTCTGATGAAGAAATCCTGCGTGTTGAATCTGATGCCATTGATGATATAGAATACCAAAGTCTTCAGGGCTCCTTCAAGTTAAGCTTCAGGTGAATGTCCCTTGATCAGCCATAGAGTATGCCTCAGAATATGGTATACTGTGTGTGGCAAGTACTCGAGGTCCTCCATAAAGAACTCCTTTGGGTATTCAACATCTTGAGGCAATGGCTTCATCATACTGAGCATCTGACTCATGTTTGGTTCTGGCCTCTGAAAGATACTCTGTAGTTCATCTCTATGAAGCTGACAACCAGGTTCGTATAACTCACCTGGAGTGGGAAGTATGTAAGCTCGATAATGTCTTGAGCTTTGGCTTTGTGATGTAAATCACATGACATCCACTCAAGGATCCATGTCTTCGGATCCCTGTTGTAGCCACGAATATGGAGTGTTGCATAGAACTGCAGCAGAAACTCCACATTCCAGTGTTCTTTGTCAGTCACAAAAGGCAGCAGACCAACATCCCTAAAGCAGTCAAGAGCTTCTTCAAGACAGGGCTGCCCAGCTATGGCTTCACAATCTAGACGCATGTGTGGAAAGATCCGCTCTTGGTTGTAGAGGAGGCACGAGTAATAGCTTCACTGCTGATAACTCTAGAATCTGTCGGATGAGATCTTTGGCTTCGAATAAGGATTCCTGGCGATGTCAAAGAAGGTATTGTGCTCTCTGAAGCTATCCACGCTGAAAGAACCATGTGAAGTTGCGGCACCTAAAAGCCTTGGCAGCCTAGGCTTGGGCTTCTGAACTTGAGGCACTAGTAGAAAAAGGGTCAAACATGAAGCACATTAGTGTTGGTTTGTATTTGAGCTAACACTAATGTATACATTAGTGCCGGTTCCAACGGCTAGCCGGGCCGCTTTCATTTTTACCGGTTCGTGGCGAATCTTTAGCACCGGTTCGTGCCACGAACCGGTACTAATGAGAGTGGTGACAGGATGTTGTCAGAGTGGGGCCCCTCCAGCACCTTTAGTACCGGTTCGTGCCACGAACCGGTACTAAAGGTCGTCCTATATAAACCCTTCGTCCACCAGCACTCTGTTCTTCCCACTTTTCCCTCTCCCTCTTCTCTGTTCTTCCCTTCTTCCTCTCAAGTTCATCACAAAATTTGCCCAAAATTTGTCAAGATTTGAAGGCCCTCATCCATTCAAATGATCACAAAGGTTAGCAACTTTGTCCTTTCATCTCTCATTACTAGATTAGCTCTTGCATTGGTTTATATAGTGATTAATTTGTGAGTTTAGTAATTTGGGAGGATATATATATATATATGTGTGTGTGTGTGCTAGTATTTGATTTATATGCAATTTGAGGTCAAAAATAACACTTAGTTTGCATACGTAGGTGTGGTTTACTTAGTTCCTTCTAAATCTCCATCGTAGCCACCGTCGATCGCCCGCACCGTCCCGTCGCCGGCACCACCTTGTGGTGAGCCTCTTGTTCATGAAATTTTATATAAAAATTGATGTTTGTGTGATTTGGATATATAGTTACTCGTATAATTATCTTACCCATACGTTGTTTGTTATACATATAGTGCCATGGTTTTGATATCCGTCCCCGTCGGATGTGGTATGTATATTCTCTTTTAAAACTAGTTGCATTTCGTGTTTATGACAAATTATGCCCATCAAGTTGACATAGAATTTTTTTCTAGGAGGTATGTGAACCGGAAATTCCAACCGACCCTATTGCCGAGAGGTTAAATTTAGTTGAAAGAGAAAATGAGTACTTGAAAGAAAAATTGAAAAGAATTGAGGGGGAGAAGATGGAATTGGAGTTGCATGTTGCCGATGTCGTCGATGATCACAAGATCAAGATGGAGAAAATGCGCTTGAAGATTAGAAAGATTAGAAAATATGCCATCGATAGTGAGGCTTGGTATCATTATGCTGTTGGATCCATTGTTACCTTAGTTGCGATCTTGATCGTATTTGTTGTTGCATTTAAATGCTTTAGCTAGAGAGTTATTTGTTTGTTGCATTTAAGTGTTGTATGAACTTTATGTATGAACTTGTATTAATTTGGTCTATTCGGTGTTGTGTAATGAAGATGAGCCGGCAATGGATGTACGATGACCGATGCTCTCCCCAGTTCGTTGAGGGAATGCATACTTTTCTGTTTGCGGCTGAGGCAAACAAGCGGGCGGATGGTTTTATGCCTTGTCCATGTGCTCGTTGTAAGAATGGTCACAATTACTCTACGTCAAGAACCATTCATGTCCACCTGCTCAAGTCCGGTTTCATGCCCCATTATAATGTTTGGACCAAGCACGGAGAAAGAGGGGTTATGATGGAAGACAATGAAGAAGAAGAGGACGACGACAGCTATCCTGGCCATGGGTTCCCTGAATACGATGATACAACAATGGGGGAAGAAGCTGAGCCGGTAATGCGGGAAGAAGCTGAGCCGGCAATGCGGGAAGAAGCTGAAGAAGAGGCATCAGATGAGCCCGTTGATGATCTAGGTCGGGCCATTGCCGATGCAAAGAGAAACTGCGCAAGTGATTTGGAGAAGAAGAAATTGCAGCGCATGTTAGAGGATCACAAAAAATTGTTGTACCCGAATTGCGTAGGTGACAAGAAAAAGCTGGGCACCACACTGGAATTGGTGCAATGGAAGGCAGAGAATGGTGTATCTGACAAGGGATTTGGAAAGTTGCTGGTAATGATAAAGGATATGCTTCCAAAGGACAACGAATTGCCCGAGAGTACGTATGAAGCAAAGAAGGTTGTCTACCCTCTAGGGTTAGAGGTGCAGAAGATACATGCATGCCCTAATGATTGCATCCTCTACCGTGGTGAGTACGAGGATTTGAACGCTTGCCCGGTATGTGGTGCATTGCGCTATAAGATCAGCCGCTTTGACCCTGGTGATGTCGAGGGCTGGCGCCCCAGGAAGAAGATTCCTGCCAAGGTGATGTGGTATGCTCCTATAATACCACGGTTGAAACGTTTGTTCCAAAACAAAGAGCATGCCAAGGCGATGCGATGGCGCAGAGAAGACCGTAAGAAAGACGGAAAGTTGAGAGTACCCGCTGATGGGTCGCAGTGGAGAAAAATCAAAATAAAGTACGGGAAGGAGTTTGCAGATGACGCAAGGAGCGTATGGTTTGGTCTAAGAGCAGATGGCATTAATACTTTTGGGAAGCAGAGCAGCAACCATAGCACCTGGCCTGTGACTCTATGTTTGTATAACCTTCCTCCTTGGTTGTGCATGAAGCGGAAGTTCATTATGATGCTAGTGCTCATCCAAGGGCCCAAGCAACCCGGCAACGACATTGATGTGTACCTAAGGCCATTAGTTGAAGAACTCTTACAACTATGGAATGGAACAGGTGTACGTGCGTGGGATGAGCACATGGGGGAAGAATTTGACCTGAAGGCGTTGCTGTTCGTGACCATCAATGATTGGCCTGCTCTCAGTAACCTTTCAGGACAGACAAACAAGGGATACCGCGCATGCACGCACTGTTTGGACGATACCGATAGTATATATTTGGCTAATAAGAATGTGTACCTGGGACATCGTCGATTTCTTCCGAGCAGGCATCCCGTAAGAAAGAAAGGCAAGAATTTCAAAGGTGAGGCGGATCACCGGACGAAGCCTCGCCACTGTACTGGTGCTGATGTACATGATATGGTCAAGGATTTGAAGGTGGTCTTTGGAAAGGGTCCTGGTGGACAACCTGTTCCGAATGACGCTGACGGACGGGCACCCATGTGGAAGAAGAAATCTATATTTTGGGACCTGCCCTATTGGAAAGACCTCGAGGTCCGCTCCACAATCGACGTGATGCACGTGACGAAGAATCTTTGTGTGACCCTGCTTGGCTTCTTGGGCGTGTATGGGAAGACAAAAGATACACTTGAGGCCCAGGAGGACCAGCAACGTATGCACGGAAAAGACGGCATACATCAGGGTCATGCAAGCTACGCTCTTACCAACGAAGAGAAGGAAATCTTCTTTGAATGCCTGCTCAGTATTAAGGTACCATCTGGCCACTACTAGGAAAAGGCCTACTAATGGCGCACCTAATTTGGCCATTAATGGCGCATTAGTGGTGCGCCATTAGTGCCACGCCATTAGTATATTTTACTAATGGCGCACCACTGGTGCGCCATTAGTATCTGGTATACTAATGGCGCACCTCAGACGCGCCACTAGTATATACAACAGTGCGCCATTAGTATGCCTCCCAGGGGGGCATGTATACCCAGGTGCTTTGGCATACTAATGGCGCACAACAACAAGATGCGCCATTAGTAACCTTTGGCATACTAATGGCGCACTGTGATGTGATGCGCCATTAGTATGAATATTAGATTATTTTTATTTTTTAATTTTCTGTTTTTTGCACAGGTTACAAAATGTATAATTGAACAAAATATAGACAGCACACATCAACATCAGATTCATCAAATACAATAGAAGATTAGTCTCCGAATACAATTCATCATATTAGTCTCCGAATTCAAAAGACCGAACAAAGATAAAACATTACAAGTCTCAAGACCGCGAGTATCGAGTTTGTCAGAAGTAATACTAATCCTAACAAGTCTTACTAATCATCATCATACAACTTCTACTCGTTATTCATAACAAGTCATACGATCATTATCTTGATAGTCTTCGAACCAACCCTACTTAATTGTTCATCAGGACATGATCATCAGTATTAGGCTAGACCTAAATACCCTATTTAAGCTAAAATAGCTTAAAACAATATAGACCCTGACTCTCCATTATGGAGAATGGAGAACATCCTGTCTCCAATTCTTGCGCTTCACTTCCTTTTGCTTCCAAGAAGCTCCTTACGACCGTCCATACATTTTTTCCATCCTTTGATTTTCATGTCTCCACTTCTTTTAGAAATCTCGTATGGACAGTTGAGATTCGTAGGATGACCTGGCTGTATGTTCAAAACATTAACACTACCTTCCAGATACATCATATGAGGCACACAATTCTCTGGGATTATCTGTTGAAAAACATAGTAATAACTTCATAGTTAGCAATGATGTACTAGTTTTACAAGTATGCAAAAGATGCACGGATGTCGTAATAGTAAAAATCTTACCAGGGTATCTCCATGGTAGTTACCGTAGTTGAACACATGCACTAGTGGCACGTATTTACCATAATGTTGAGGAATTTGTTTGTGGATAATGTAATTTTCAATGTCAGTACAAAATCCGACCAGATGATTTTTCTCCTTGTAAGTTGTTAATTCGGAGCCATCAGTGTAGTGGGTTTTGTCTACCATCTCCCGCACATTCTTTGAACAATCAAAATAAGCTGTCCATGGAAATAAGTTGTCAACTATTTTGAAATAAACAATATAAATTAGCTAATAACTATGTTTGAGAAACTCACATAGCGGTAGAACTGGAGGCGTATCAACAAGGACCCAAATGTCCATATTGTCTTGGTTGATGTCAGGATTACCAAGATCCATGGTGATAAGCATACCCTCATCAAAACCATACATCTTGCAAAATGCTTCCCAATTTTTGCAACCAAAGTGGGTTACGCTCTCAGAATTATATAGATTTACTTCAAAGTCCACATCGTGATGAGTCCTTAGGTGAATTTTCTTTGTTTCAGAAATTTTCATGGTCTTCAAAATCCATCCTCTCCAAGACATAGCGTCTTGCATGGCATGGGATAAGCTATACTCGAATTGTAAAAGATGAAAATTACATGTTGAAATAGTTGAAGTAATGCTTCATTATGAAAATAACACTTGTCGTCGTTGTGTACCGTTTCGACTTCGAAGGTCTCCTCGAGCTTAATGCTGAAGCACCGATCATCGTCCAGGTGAGGCATGTCACACAGACCTCGATTGTCGTGGCACCAGTCGCAATCCGTCGGGAGACTTTCGTCGTCCGATGATGATGACGACATATCCTGGGACAGCTCCCAGAATTTCTTGCCGCCCGAACCACCGGCCTCATCGTTGTGGGCCATGTTTCACTCTAAATAGGAAAAAAGTTTGGTCAAAAAGTTGGTTATTGTCAAGGAACAAGATCATGGTCTCATCATTATGGTTTGTCGACACCGAGGCGCCCTAAAAGCCTAAGCTTTCATCATTTAGGGTTTCGACACCGAGGCACCCTAAAAGCCTAAGCGTACATCATTTAGGTTCTCATCAACACCGAGGCATCCGGGGCAGCCAAGTTAAGTTTTCATCATTTAGGGTTTATCGATGCCGAGGTACCCTAGCTTGGGCCTAATCACTTGGCACTAATCACTTGGCTCTATTGCCACCTATGGTTTAATGCAGCAAGAATGGCGGGGCAGTTGATCCTACTTAACTAAGTACTAAGATACCCCGGCCCATGCATTAGTCGCAAGTACCCCATATGTCCTATTTTTAGCAAAGTCATGCTAAAATTCACGGAAAATTTCAGCATGACCTTTGCTGAAAATAGGACATATGGAGTACCCGAATTTGCCAGAACGGAAGTTAATCGACATTTCGGCAAACTCAAGGGCCTCTCGGGGTACCTGCAAAATCATCACGACACGACGGTCGGAGACAAAAGCCAGCAAACTAGCACCACAATGTGCCTCTACTTTCATATGGATGAAAAGGCCACAGACCATATGGTCCTCTACTTTCCTATGGACAAAAATCAGCTCAACTTATGTGAGCTTCCATTCCAGATCTAATAGGTCACCCAGCAAAAAATCATCAATAGTTTTAGCTGAAAAAAATCATGGATTGTTGTTAACTGAAAATTAGTGAAAGAAACCGTTGCTAGTCATGGATTACTGTTAATTAAAAACAGAGGCAGTAATTCAATACTCCAATAGTGCATCTACTGGAAACAAAATTCAGTAAATTTCCAGCAATTACTCCTAATGCAAAAAAGATTCACCTAGCAGTTTGGAAACAAAATTCAGTAAATTTCCAGCGATTACTCCTAATGCAAACAAGATCCATCTGTCCATCAACAGTTTGGAGTATTGGATTACTACACCAAGTCAAATTTAAACAACTGGAGTAGTTCAAAATACTGAATCTTGGTTTTAACCAAACAGTATTTATACTCCCCTTTCATTTAAATACATAGCAAACGATTCATTTAAATACACAGTACTGACAAAATTCATCTAATTCTACTGGAGTAAAAAGGTTTCATTTAACTTAAAAGATTCAGAGAAGAGCAAGCAGGAGCACACTACTGCACAACTTCACTGAATTTTTTACTCCAATAATAATGGTACACTTGCCACTCCAGTACTATACTTCATGTGGAAAAGTAACAGTAGCTACTGATGCTACTCCAAAACGCATGCACTCCACTGCAAGCACATAATCTTTTATTCAAGTAATAGTGTATGATGAATTTGATTATTCAGACTTAAGTTGCTTCAAGTGATGTCACTAGTTTCAGTTAACTAGTGTACTACAACAAATGGAGTACCTAATCTGATCCAGTTAAAGTCTCCAGATGGAGTACCAAATGGAGTACTACAGCTGCTACACTTGCCATGTCAAAGTACTACTGCAAGTGCTTAAATTCAGTCAAGTATACTACTGCAGGTGTTTAACAAATTAAAGTGCACTGGGTCATGGCCAATTTTGGAGGCGACAAGGAGGAGGAAGGGTGGAGAGGGAGGAAGGAGGAAGGAGGAGAGGTACCTGGGCGGGCGCAGCCGGTCGCCGGAGGGGTCGGGGTCGGGGTTGGTGTCGAGGTCGGCAGCGGCTGCGGCGTTAAAGGGATGCCTCGGTTGGTCGTGGGGAGGCCGGCGGCCACGGCGAGGTCGCGGAGGCATCGGTGATGGAGGAGCTGCAGTGGTGGGGGCCGTGGGGGCGCGGCGGCGCCGGCAGCGGTGGCGGCGGCTAGGAACCCTAGTTGTCACGCTCGGGAGGGAGGTTGTCGCAGGCGGGGCCGCGGGGGGAGGGGGACGGCGAGGGCGCGGGCGCGGGCGGAGGGGGGACGGTGAGGGAGGTGGTAGTGTGCGGCGGGGGAAGCGAGCACGGCCGGGGAAGTGGTGGGCGGTGGTGGTCAGGCGCGGGTGAGATGAGGCAGGGGAGGGATTACTAATGGTGCACCAACTCTAAATGTGCCATTAGTAATCCAGGTTACTAGTGGCGCACCTTCTGGTGGTGCGCCATTAGTAGTTTTGCAAAAAAACATACTAATGGCGCATTGTCCCACAGTGCGCCATAAGTAGTTTTGCAAAAAAAGGAATAAAAAATATAATTAAAAAAACAACATTAGTGGCGCACTTTCCGATAGGTGCGCCATTACTAGTTACAACTAGTAATGGCGCACTCTGTCTGGATGCGCCATTAGTATGTTTGGACAGGCGCACTAGTTCAAAAAAAAATTTGATACTAATGGCGCACCCTGGGCCAGGTGCGCCATTAGTAGTTTCAACTCTAATGGCGTATCAGAAGGTGGTGCGCCATTAGTATATACTAATTGCGCACCGCTTTTCTGGTGCGCCATTAGTGTCAATCCCATCTATAGCCCTTTTTCTAGTAGTGGGCTTCTCGTCGAATATAAAGGGAATAATAAACATGGCAGAGAAAAAGTTCCAAAACCTAAAGTCTCATGATTGCCACGTGATTATGACGCAACTGCTTCCGGTTGCATTGAGGGGGCTTCTACCGGAAAACGTTCGATTAGCCATTGTGAAGCTATGTGCATTTCTCAATGCAATCTCTCAGAAGGTAATCGATCCAGAAATCATACCAAGGTTACAGAATGACTTGGTGCAATGTCTTGTCAGTTTCGAGTTGGTGTTCCCACCATCCTTCTTCATCATCATGACGCACGTCCTAGTTCACCTATGTGAAGAGATTAACGTTTTGGGTCCTGTATTTATACACAATATGTTCCCCTTTGAGAGGTTCATGGGAGTCTTAAAGAAATATGTTCATAACCGTGCTAGGCCAGAAGGAAGCATCTCCAAGGGCCGTCAAAATGAGGAGGTCATTGAGTTTTGTATTGACTTTATTCTTGACCTTAAGCCGATTGGTGTTCCTGAATCGCGGCATAAGGGCAGACTGGATGGAAAAGGCACGCTAGGAGGGGAACAAATAATATGTATGGACGGACATTCTCTCACTGAAGCACACTACACAGTTCTACAGAATTCCGCCTTGGTGGCTCCGTATATGATAGAACACAAGAATTTGCTACGCTCCAAACACCCGGAGCGGTTTGATGACTGGATTACACGTGAACAAACCAGGAGTTTCGCCAGCTGGTTGCAAGCACGTACCATGCATGACACCTCTATTGAAGATGACTTGTACTTGCTGTCCCAGTTACCATCTTCGAATATAATGACTTTCAAAGGGTACGAGATAAATGGTAATACATTTTACACGATCGCCCAAGATAAGAAGAGCACCAACCAAAACAGTGGTGTCCGCTTTGATGCAGAAACCAAGACAGGAAAGGAAACATATTATGATTATATACAAGACATATGGGAACTTGACTATCGACGTGGTTTGAAGGTCCCTTTGTTTCGGTGCAAATGGGTCAATATGACACGAGGCGGGGTAACGGAAGACCCGCAGTACGGAATGACAACAGTGGATCTCAACAGTCTTGCGTATGCAGACGAACCATTCGTCCTAGCCAATGATGTGGCACAGGTTTTCTATGTGAAGGACATGTCTACCAAGCCAAGAAAAAGAAAAGATAAGGAAGCGAATGCATCGTACGATGAGCCAAAGTGGCACATAGTTCTTTTTGGGAAGAGAAACATCGTGGGAGTGCATGACAAGATAGACAAGTCAGCAGATTATGAAAAGTTTGATGAAATTGATCCATTCACTGTGAATATTGACCCGAGCATCCCGCTAAATGATGAAGATTTTCCATGGCTACGATGCAAAGGGACACACGCGAAGAAAAAGTTTCACACCCAAAGATCTGGGATGTGATCGGCTTAACTATCATCACTTTCTTCTGTGTTTCACACCCAGGAGGGAATCTCTGTAATAGTTAGGGTGGCTAGTTATGTGTTTTGGCATTTGAAACGCGAAGAAATTTTATGTGCAAGCAAATTCTTTCATGCATTTACTGATTTTTTCAGCTAAATGACCCTGAAATTGAAAAGCATTTCAAATGAACTCAGAAAAGGATGAAAGTTGGCATGGTATCATAATTTCACCCACATAGCATGTGCAAAAAAGTAGAGAGGGTTACCGCAAAAACTGGATGCACTTCGTGTACAAAATGGACAATCTGTTTCGAAGTATCAGGGTTTCGGACGAAAACTCATCCGTTACAAAGGCATTTCATTTTTTAGATAACTTAAGCATTACCAAATTGAATATAATGATAAAACACACTAATATTAAACATAAGAAAAAAGTATCACTGAAAAATGTATTTTTTAAAGTTAAGTTATTCACAAACTAGTGATTCACACAAATTTCAAATAATTCAAAATTTAAACTATTCAAATTTAAAAACTACCGGCACTAACTGAATGTTTCTAAAAACTATCAAAAATATTCACAAAGAAACTCTAAATACAGCAAAAAACAACTAAAAATAAATAAAACAAAATAAATAAAGCAGAAAAGAAAAAACTAAATGAAAAAAGCCCACCTACCGGGCCACAGCGGCCTGCATACGACTAGAAACCCAACCTGTTGTTGGGCCAGGATGCAGGCCCGCAAGCCCAATAGGCCCCACAGGGCAGAGTAGCAGAGATAGGCCCAGAAGGCCTGCTTTAGAGGAGCTCGAGACAACAACGGCGGCGGGGCTTATAAGCAGGTGTGAGCGCCCTTCAGCTAGCGAGGTGGGACTAAACTTCTGCGCCCCTCGCCTGGCAGCGCACCCCCTTTAGTACCGGGTCGTGGCATCAACTGGTACTAAAAGGGGGGTCTTTAGTACCGTTTGGAGCCACCACCCGGTACTAAAGGCCTGCCCTTCCCGCTGCTTGGCCTGGCCAAAACAGGCCTTTAGTACCGGTTGGTGGCTCCAACCGGTACTAAAGGTGCCTTCTATATATACAGCACTTCGAAAAATTTCATTCTCCTCCCTCTGTTCCTTCCCGATCGATCAACACCGTCACCGCACCCGTCCTACGCCGCCCCCGTCGTGCGCCGTTGCTGTCGCCGCCCCCATCCTCGTCGCCGCCCTCATCCCCGTCGCCGCCCCTGTCCCCGTCGCCGCCCCCGTCGCTGTGGCCGCCCTCGTCTCCGTCGCCGCCCGGGCCCGTCCCCGTCGCGCCGTCCCCGTGTCGCCGCCCCGTCACGCCCCGGCCCGTCGCCTCGCCGTCGCTGTCGCCGCCCCTGTGAGCTCTCCCCCTCTAACCCCTCTCCCTCGCCCCCGGTGGCCACCATGGGCGCCGCCCCCCCGAGCCCATATACACACACACAAGCATGCATGATGAACATACACACACACGCACATTTCCTTAAGTTAATTAGTATATACGTATTTTGTATGTTTAATTAGTTTAGATTTTTCAGATTATTATTTTTTCACTAGTATATATGTATGAATGCATGTTAGATGGATATAATTAGTGTTTAATTAGTATGGAATTTTTTTATATAATGTTGTTTTTCTGTTTTTAATGGATGTATAGAAATTGTTTTTTCTGTTTTTAGTGTTAGATGCTTAATTAGTATGAAATAGCATATAGAATTTTGACATATGCAATGATAGCATAATTAGTGTTACATTTGCATATAGTATTTGTTGTCGACGATGCCCGGCCCGCGTCCTCGCTGTCGACCCGTTCGCGACGACGTCCTGCTTCACAGGACCCATGTCCGGGACTGGGCTCCGTCGGGCTGGCACTGGGAGGTGCTACCTTCAGGGGCGCGACGCTTGGTGAGGAAGCCGGCCTCGGGTCCCGTCATCGACCCTCATCTCCTTTGGTGGCATTCGCCTGGGCCACTTTCGGTGCGGAGGGAGCCGGCCCCGCCGGAGGTGGTACGTTGCCGTGTCAGGGAGGAGGACGAGCACGTCCATCGCTACATGGCTGCTATGGACGTCAGGTTCTCCAATACCTGGCAGGTTCTTTGGGGAGATCACCCGAGCTATGATCCAGTGATGGTTCCTTCACTTTGGTTGTCCACCGCCTAGATTACTCTCTAGTATTCGATCTTTATTAGCTAGCTAGCTAGCTAGTGATGTATTCGATATATAATATTCGAGATGATTTATTCGAGATTATATATATTATTTGAGACGATGTATTTGAGATTATATCTATTATTCGAGACGACGTATTCGAGATTAAATCTATTATTCGAGACGATGTATTCGAGATTATATCTATTATTCGAGATGATGTATTTGAGATTATATCTATTATTCGAGATTATACTAAATTGTTTTATATTTCTTTTGGCATAGTTAAATAAAAGCTATGGCGGACAATACCGACAGAGAGAGAGAGAACAAACCATGTTCGATATCATACCTGGGCCAGATGATGATCAGAATGAAGAAGATTTTGACGGCTCCGAATTTCTAAACAACACCGGAGAGGGTGATATAATATTCGATCGCGATGACCGAGAAGATGAAGTCATGAACTACGACGAAGAACATGTTGATCCTGAAACAACAAACACCGGCGAGGTATATATATTTATATAAGCAGGAATCTGGTGATCATCGCATGTTTTAAATGAGTTGAAGATATATTAATGAATCGATCTTTCTTCTTTCAGCCATCCGGATCGAGCAAATCTTCAGGCACAAGGACGAAATGAGGCCCGAATAAAAAGTTGAAGGAGGGCGTAAAGTACAATATCGAGGCATTCAAACCTAATGGCGAACCATTAGCGCCTAAGAAGATTGCGGACAAGTTCGTTCGTCAGTGCGGAGTTCTTGTGAAGGACCAACTCCCGATCTCCCTTCAAGAATGGAGAAAGCCAGCAAAGCCACATCCAGATGTTACTTTTGTCGATGAGAATAAAAAAACTGCTTTGGGATACTCTCATGGAACATTTCACCCTACCAGATAATATCACAGAAGCAGATGTGCGGAAAGTCAAGGACACTGCTTTTAGGAAGATGGCGGTTGCATTCAAGAACCACAAGAGAATGACGTGGGAGAAGTACGTCAAGGGAGGAAGGAAGACTCCAGTATTCGAGGGGATACTACAGAATCAGAGTGCTCATTGGGACGATTTCGTGAAATTCAAGGATTCAGAATTAGCTATGGAACGGTCGAGAATAAACAAGAAGAATGCCAAAAAAAGGATAAGTTCCATAAGGTGGGGCCAGGTGTCTACGCTGTGGCAATGCCTAAGTGGGATAAGTCTGAGAAAGAGATGGAGGATGCAAGTGTCACTCCGGTTACTAAGAGCTGGCTCCCCAAGTGTAGGACTTGGTTCTATGCGCATGGGGGGAGTTGGACCCGAAGACAGGCAATGCTTCGACGAAGGCATGTCTGAACGGAGCCGACGATGCGCTACTTGTTGCAATAGAAGGGGCTCAATCGGGGGTGTTCCAGCCCAACAGAGAGAACGACGAGCTTACGCGTGCCCTGGGAAATCCTGAACACCCGGGAAGAACACGAGGCAAGGGCGCTCTTCCGTGGTATGAGGGGTTTTCGGACTGGAACACCGACTACAGAACCCGTGCGAGAAAGAAGATTGCGGAGGAGAAGAAGAGGAAGATGGAGGAGGAGCAGAGGAAGCGGGACTATGAACGCCTTCAAGGCCTAGAAGCAAGTCAAGCAGAATTGGAAGCTAAATTCCAGCGGCAGCAGGAGCAGATCGACTCACTTAGCCAGCAAAGGGGGTCTCAGCATCTGCAGCAGCTAGCGGATGATCCAGCATTGGATACCACCGCCCCATCCATGCCGAGAAGCAGCGTGGGTTCTGCCCTGGGCGACGCAGTAGTGCTGGATAGATACCCCGTGGATGACATCACGGAGAACACTAACTGCGAGCTACACTTCAAAATGAAGAACATATCCATGAAGTTGGCGGACACCGTTGATTTTTCAAATTCCCCCGAGGCAACCTTCCATTGCAACCCGATTCCAGCGGGCTATGCTCGTGTCTTGATTGATGAGGTGGTGGACCCATATTCGGAGCTACAGCCTGACATTCCTGGAGGTGACGACGAGCACACATTGGGAGAGGCCATACATCGTGTCATCTTATGGAGAAAGGATTGCATCATCTTTCGAAGGCCACCGACACCGCGTCACCCGACTCCTCGTCGAAGTCCGCCACCGAGTCAGCAGACTCCCGCTCCTCCAAGTCCACCAACGCGTGAGGCCACTCCTCCTCCTCCAAGTCCGACACAGCGTCAGACGTCCACTCCTCCTCCAAGTCCGACACAGCGTCAGACGTCCACTCCTCCTCCAAGTCCAGCACAACCTCAGGCCACTACAAGTCCGGCATAGCTTCAGGCCACTCCTCCTCGTCCAACTCAGCCCCGTCAGCCGTCTCTGCCACCTCAGCAATCGCAGAAGAGACACCCCACAGCTATGGTGCGTAGCGGTAGGAGTCGAGGTCATAGTACAGGAAGTACAGGCGGAGGCAAGCGATATAAATATGGTCCAATCCTCACTACTCCTGTTCCTGTTAGGGCTTACGACAGGACCGAGGAGCAAACCAATGCCATAGTGCGGGCAGAAGTCGACGCCCATTTTGGACCGAAACCGCCACCGCCGCCAAGGGAGAAAGTGCCTATGGAAGTAGTTGACCACTTCATTCGTATGGCTGAACCACCAGCTCCTAAGCCTGTTGACACAGACTATGAGCGCCACATCAGGAAGTTACATCGACGACGTCTACAGAAGGAGGCGAGCTCGAGCTCGAGTAAACAACAAGCAGCTGTCAAAAAATGCGGGAAAACCATTGCCCAGCTGGGAAAACAGGCGGCGCAATCGATCCCCCCGCTTGTTGTGCCGCCAACAACACGTCACAGTACGCGCGCCCAATATTATTGTGCCCAAACAGTTTATGTTCCCGAGGTGGGCGATGTGGTAATAACCCAGGAGCATATAATGCAGGCTGAAGAACTCAAGATCACTGTTGGACAACTCCTCAAGATCGAGGACATGCCTGGGATTATAGAGGAGGAAATAAAACGGAAATATGTCCGGGGCCAACCTTTGGTCGAGCCAGAAGATGTCAACAAGCTCCCAACGAGAATGTATGAATTGCATCAATGGTACATGGACATTACCAAGAGATCCAATCGAGAGTCCCTCATGGTGAATGTCAAGAAGGATGATTACTACCATGAGAAAGCTGTGGCCATTGAGTATCCTGAACTGTTTCAGTTATACAATCAAGACGCACTCGACAAATCTATCATCAGTTGCTATTGTCTGTAAGTGATTTCTTTCTGTAATTTAAGTCTCAAGCTAGCTGTAGTGATCCTTTTGATCAATCATTACCTGTAATTATCCTCACTATATTCTTTTCTGTGGTATTGTGCAGGATGAAGATGTATGAAATGATGAAAGGTGGACGCTATGGCATTGGGTTCATAGACCCAAACACCGTTAATGAATACACATGGAAAATGACCAAGCATCAAGAAAAAGAGGTAGAGTACAGCATGCTAGAGTTCTTGAAGCGCCTCAAATACAATGAAGATATACTACTTCCTTACAACTTCTAGTGAGTCAGACTTTCTTGTACTACAAATTCTCTGTTTTTGCCTACTAGCTAGCTAGCTACATGTTTTTGCTTACATATGCCCGCTTAATTAAGACATGCAAATGTGTGTGCATGCAGATTTCACCGGATCTTGTGTATCATTAAAGTTGACGCTGGAACAGTTGAAATACTGGACTCGCTACTTAAAAAACAAAGTGACTATAACATCTTGTTTGGGATAGTCAATAGGTAATTTCAATCATTATTAACTATATATCTCGGCCTATTTAGTAATTCGTCATTTCATGATATGAACTATTTAACAACCCCTTTATTCATTTTCTTTGTCGGCGGGCAGGGCTTCGGCAAGGTTCATCAGCGTCACGGAAGGCGAATGGAAACCAAAGCTGAAATGGTTTCGAGCCAAGGTAAGTAATTAAGTAGTACTAGCTAGCTAGCTAGCTAGCTGCCATCTCTTTAATTATCATGCTTGATTAATTATTATCTGATCAAATTAAATTACATTATCGTAATAAAGGGCCTGAAGCAGGCGCAGGGGACTGATCTGTGTGCATTCTGCGTTTGCGAGAACATTCGCATGATGGCGTCCAAAAGGAGCAGATCTCAAAGACAGGAATGGGTACGCTTGTCAGAACACTATTCACAATTTTTACACCATTATCGATATCTAGTCACACAACTAATACACATGCATATTGATCGCCTTCTTAACAGTTCAAAGAGGTGCGGGACAAGCTCCTACCAACGGAGCGTGTAGAAGCACTTCAAGAGGAAATAGCGGGATTTTTCCTCGACCAGGTCATAAATCCGAAGGGAGAATACTATTACCCGCTGCCGCCCCCATGAACCACTTCCAATTGTCATCGTGCTCCGAAGGCACCAATTAGGCTAATGCCACTGGCTCCGAAGGCAACATGCATATGTAGGAGAAATTGTATATAGCTATACATGTGTGTATGTGTGAATTAATATGGTTTGTGAGACATTGATGATATATATATATGATTGGTTCTACTAGAAATTATATATATATATATATATATATATATGCATAACGTGTACAATGTGTAGTACCGTAAAATACCAGCAAACGAAAAAGAATTAAAATGGAAAACACAAAATTAAATGAAAAAGAAATCATAAAACCAAAAAACCCACAACCATTTAGTACCGGTTGGTGTTACCAACCGGTACTAAAGGGCACCCGGCCCCCGGAGCTGGCTGGTGCCACGTGGTTCCCCTTTAGCACCGGTTCGTGCTGAACCGGTACTAAAGGGGGGGCCTTTAGTGCCGAACCTTTAGTGTCGGTTCCTGAAACGGCACTAAAGGGCCTTACGAACCGGTGCTATTGCCCGGTTCTGCACTAGTGAGGCCTCTGCTCCACATGATAGTCGTACTGTGGTCCGGGAGCAGTGGGAGGAACCAAAATAGGCCATCTAACAGTGACAAACTGACCACGACTGTAGGCATGTTCCATGGAGTGAGGCCTTGGAGGAGGAACGGTGCCATCCGACATGGTAGGCGTCACGGTGGCTTCAGTATCCACATTAGCTTCAGGCTCCGCATTATCCTCAGCCATGACTGTGTCATTGGCTTCAGAGGTGTTGTTGGTGGCAGCCTTAGTGTTGTCAACCTCCATTTGTTCAAGGACTGGAGGGTCGGGCATGCTCACATTCTCCTTGAGAATGACTTGATCAGTAGCTAGGCGTGTGGTAACTCTTTCTTCTTCTCTTTCTTCTTCATTGTCTTCATCGGCTGATGTAGACTGAATGTCTTCAGCGACATTGGCTTTAGACTCAGAGGCATTCGCAATAGGGGTGGCTGCAGGTAGGAGTGGGCGTTTGGTTCCCCCAAACCGAACGGTTCGGTGCTTTAGTGTTTTTGCTTTCTCGGTTCCTAAAAAACGTGCCCCGATCGGTTTGGTATTTGGCTTTGCATCAAACAGACCGAACAAGTGGGGCCTGCGCACGTGGGCATTATGATGCTAGGTTGAAGTGGGCTGGCTGGATGGGATAGCTGCAACTCGATTGTCTCGGCTAGATTGAGTGTTGTGGTTTGTGTGGGCTAGATAACAACACATGTTATGCTCAAAGAAAAAACAGATAACACGAGGTGACCGGCACAGCATGCAACAACGAACATCACCTAGGTTCAATAAAAATAGAAAAGAAGACGGGCATCCAGTACATGTGGACAAGAATTAGGGACGGAATCAGGGGACCAGCCAGCTAGCCTACGACACTATTTGCAGGGGCAATTGATGTTCGTTGGCTGGCAGCGCATGCGTATGAACGGGAATTAACTTCTATAGGACGCACTAGAAGACTGGTGGGCCTCGGTGCTTCAGTCAATTCGGTGGACCGAGCGTGCAGACCGGAATCACCGATGTAAATTCGGTTTGTTATCACTAACCGAGCATACTACCGAATAAATCTGTTTCGGTCACTTCGGCTTCTGTTCTGGTTCATTCGGTTCGGTCGTTCAGTTTTCGGGTTATATGCCCACCCCTAGCTACAGGAAACACTTGACGTGCGACTGAGCTTTGGTGCACTCCCCCTCTGGAATGCTCGACATGGTGACATGTGGCCTGGGGCCTTTGCGAAGCCTGTGAAATGCGGGTGATGCCTTTGGTGAAGCAGTGGTCTGTACCATGTAGTTGTCATCGTCAAGCACCGGAGTGGTGACTTGAGGTGGTGGTGTTCTTGGTGTCTCATCGTGTACTGGGGTGTTTTGCTGTTGGTGCTCGGCCCATGAGTCATCCTGAGCGATTGGCGTCAATGGACGACCAATGCTGATAAGTTCACTGCTCGTTGGAGCAGGTGATGATACCAACTGGGGCTCGAGCTAAGGAAGGACTACATCAACATCAACATTGTCTTCATGACCAATGTCTTCAGGTGTGATGGGGTCAACAGCTGGAACTTCTTGACTTTTTGGTGCCTCTGTGGAAGCAGGCTCATGGATCACAAGATGATGCTCTTGGTTGGTTGAGGCAAGTAGGGCAACAAAAATGGGTTCAACGTTGAGGGGTTCTGAGGCTTCAGCACGCTCTTTCTTTGAAGACTTGGTCTTCAACTTCTTCTTTGATGGAGCACCATCTGAAGTATCTTTGTGCTTGTGTTTCTTGGCTTCGGCTGCCCTTGTTTTCTTCTGCTCTGAAGCTATTTAGGTTACCATAGGCTGCGAGCCAATCATAATGGCAGGGAAGACAATGCGAGGTTCTTCCTGCCTTGGTGCTTCAGTTTGAGCCACAGCAGATTTCTTCTTTTGCTTGGCAGCCATCCTGGGTCGATGCCAAGACACCCAAGAGCTTTTTGCTTCTCAGCTTCATTATGTGCTTGAACACATTTTTGCGCAAAGTACTTCGTGCGCTCCCGTGAGCCTTTGGCTTCTTCACGCTTCCTGTGGAATTGTTCCTTAAGATCATGCAGCATTTTCTTGAAATCTACACATCAGCCACACTGAGCTTGGCCATATTCTTCTTGAAATGAGCCTTCTCATAATCAATCTTGTTCTTGAGCTCGACGATTTTCTGAGCCAGGGCCAACTCATTAGCAATGGCTCCGTGAAACATGACGCTTATGTCCACAGGCAGCCAGAGATCATCAATACTGATGCTCTGGTCATCAAACCACTCATCGATGAAGTTGTTCAGAATATCAACATCAAAGAGGGGCAGATCGTTGAAGATCTCCGCCTCTTGCTTTCTCTTGATCATCTTCTCAAGTGCTTCATCACCAAGATCTTCATCACTAGACAGATCAATGGTGTCTTCCTCATTGCGCAGACCGGCAGCTGGAGTCAGTTCATGCCTAGAAATCTTCTTGGGCTGCTTGGTCTCCTTGGAGACTCGTGACAGATCTTCAGACTGCACACTGGGTTCAGGAGGTGCAGTCTTCAACGGCTTCACAGTTGAAGCTCTTGGTGTGGCAGAAAGCTTTGAAGCTTTTGACTTCTTTTTCTTCTGCTTCGGTGAAGCTGGCGCATCTTTGGAGTCTATGTCATTAGCGGAATGCTCCACAGTGGCCCTCTGAGTAGAAATGTGGGAGAGGATCCCATCGAAGCTGATGAAGGGGCCGATGACATTTGGATTGGCATCGCGAGTGCCATCCTTCCTAGGAGCAGATGGACCAAGGTTGAAGTTGAGTCCAAGATCCTTCTTGTTCTTTGCAGCTAACTCCTTGGCAAACTAATAGTTGCGCTTAAAGAGATTGTTTTCACGACACCATAACATGGATGATGGGCCGGCATTCTCAGGCTTCGATCCTCGGACCATGCAAGGGTAGAAGCCTTGGGAAAGAGCTTCGGGCTTCGATTTGGCTGCAGACTCTTGTAAACTATATCGCCCCATGGGCGCTTGATGGCGTTCTTCTCAGCATATTCGGCAGTGACGAAGTTGTACTTGAACCACTATTCTGCCGAATATCTTCGGATCCATTGGATTCGGTCTTGCCTGATTGTAGTTCTCGTTTGGATCAATCTTGTACAATTCATGCAGATCTAGAGCAGATCTAGTGCTGTGTTTGCCTCTGCGCTGCCTGCCACCTTTCCTAGTAGACTTTTTTGTGGCCATGATATTCCAGCAGATAGGCTTCAGAACAGGGAAAGGCTTCCATCTACTGGTCAGACAAGAACTGGCTTCAGGGGAGTGAATATGATGATGTAAGAACTCTGCAAATGAATGCAGACTATGAGAACCAAGGGATTCTCCCACGGACATCTACCTGTGATAGCATTAGAGGTGCGAGGGAAGGGGAAGAGGTTGATGTCTACTACACAACCTTCTTCTTGTAGACGTTGTTGGGCCTCCAAGTGCAGAGGTTTGTAGGACAGTAGAAAATTTCCCTCAAGTGGATGACCTAAGGTTTATCAATCCGTGGGAGGCGTAGGATGAAGATGGTCTCTCTCAAACAACCCTGTAACCAAATAACAGAGAGTCTCTTGTGTCCCCAACACACCCAATACAATGGTAAATTGTATAGGTGTACTAGTTCGGCGAAGAGATGGTGATACAAGTGGTATATGGATGGTAGATAAAGGTTTTTGTAATCTGAAAATATAAAAACAGCAAGGTAACTAATGATAAAAGTGAGCGTAAACGGTATTGCAATGCGTTGAAACAAGGCCTAGGGTCCATACTTTCACTAGTGCAAGTTCTCTCAATAATAATAACATAATTGGGTCACATAACTGTCCCTCAACATGCAACAAAGAGTCACTCCAAAGTCACTAATAGCGGAGAACAAACGAAGAGATTATGGTAGGGTACGAAACCACCTCAAAGTTATTCTTTCAAATCATTCCGTTGGGCTATTCCTATAAGTGTCACAAACAGCCCTAGAGTTCGTACTAGAATAACACCTTAAGACACAAATCAACCAAAACCCTAATGTCACCTAGATACTCCAATGTCACCTCAAGTATCCGTGGGTATGATTATACGATATGCATCACACAATCTCAGATTCATCTATTCAACCAACACATAGGACCTCAAAGAGTGCCCGAAAGTTTCTACCGAAGAGTCAAGACGAAAATGTATGCCAACCCCTATGCATAGATTCCCAAGGTCACGGAACCCGCAAGTTGATCAACAAAACATACATCAAGTGGATCAATAGAATACCCCATTGTCACCACGGGTATCCCGCGCAAGACATACATCAAGTGTTCTCAAATCCTTAAAGACTCAATCTGATAAGATAACTTCAAAGGGAAAACTCAATCCATTACAAGAGAGTAGAGGGGGAAAACATCATAAGATCCAACTATAGTAGCAAAGCTTGCGATACATCAAGATTGTACCACCTCAAGAACATGAGAGAGAGAGAGAGATCAAACACATAGCTACTGGTACATACCCTCAGACCTGAGGGAGAACTACTCCCTCCTCGTCATGGAGAGCACCGAGATGATGAAGATGGCCACCAAAGAGGGATTCCCCCTCCAGCAGGGTGCCGGAACGGGTCTAGATTGGTTTTCAGGGGCTAATGAGGCTTCTGGCGGCGGAACTCCCGATCTATTGTGCTCCCCGAAGTTTTTAGGGTATATGGGTATATATGGGAGGAAGAAGTACGTCGGTGGACCTCCGGGCTGTCGATGAGGCAGGCGGGCGCGCCCAGGGGGTGGACGCGCCCCCCACCCTCGTGGGCAGCCCGGGACTCTCCTGATCCAACTCCGATACTCCGTGGGCTTCTTCTGGTCCAAACATGAGTTCTGTGAATTTTCAGGTCAATTGGACTCCATTTGATTATCCTTTTCTGCGATACTCTAAAACAAGGAATAAACACAAACTGGCACTGGGCTCTGGGTTAATAGGTTAGTCCCAAAAATAATATAAAAGTGCATAATAAAGCCCATAAACATCCAAAACAGATAATATAATAGCATGGAATAATCAAAAATTATAGATACGGTGGAGACGTATCAGCATCCCCAAGCTTAATTCCTGCTCATCCTCGAGTAGGTAAATGATAAAAACAGAATTTTTGATATGGAATGCTATCTAACATATTCATCATGTATTTCTCTTTATTGTATCAAGAATATTCAGATCCATAAGATTCAAGACAAAAGTGAAATATTGACATAAAAATAATAATACTTCAAGCATACTAACTAAGCAATCATGTCTTCTCAAAATAACATGGCGAAAGAAAGTTCATACCTACAAAATCATATAGTTTGGTCATGCTCCATTCTCGTCACACAAGAATGCTCTCATCATGCACAACCCCGATGACAAGCCAAGCAATTGTTTCATACTTTAGAAATCTCAAACTTTTTTCAACTTTCACGCAATACATAAGCGTGAGCCATGGATATAGCACTATGGGTGGAATAGAATATAATGAGGGGGTTATGTGGAGAAGACAAAAAGGAGGAAGTCTGACATCGACGCAGCTAATCAATCGGCTAGGGAGATGCCCATTAATTGATGTCAATGCAAGGAGTAGGGATTGCCATGAATCGGATGCACTAGAGCTATAAATGTATGAAAGCTCAACAAAAGAAATAAGTGGGCATGCATCCAACTTGCTTGTTCACGAAGACCTAGGGCACTTAAGGAGGCCCATTGTTGGAATATACAAGCCAAGTTCTATAATGAAAAATTCCCACTAGTATATGAAAGTGACAAAACAAGAGACTCTCTATCATAAAGATCATGGTTCTACTTTGAAGCACATGTGTGGAAAAAGGGTAGTAGCATTGCCCCTTTTTATTTTTTATTTGGCCCCTTTTTTGCCTTTCTCTTTTTTTGGCCTTTCTCTTTTTTTGGGACAATGCTTTATTAATGATGATCATCACACTTCTATTTATTTACAACTCAAAGATTACAACTCGATACTAGAACAAGATATGACTCTATATGAATGCTTCCGATGGTGTACCGGGATTGCGATGAATCAATAGTGACATGTATGAAAAATTATGAATGGTGGCTTTGCCACAAATATGATGTCAACTACATGATCATGCAAAGCAATATGACAATGATGATGCATGTTATAATAAACGGAACGGTGGAAAGTTGCATGGCAATATATCTCGGAATGGCTATGGAAATGCCATAATAGGTAGGTATGGTGGCTATTTTGAGGAAGATATAAGGAGGTTTATGTGTGATAGAGCATATCATATCACGGGGTTTGGATGCACCGGCGAAGTTTGCCCCAACTCTCAATGTGAGAAAGGGCAATGCACGGTACCGAAGAGGCTAGCAATGATGGAAGGGTAAGAGTGCGATAATCCATGGACTCAACATTAGTCATAAAGAACTCACATACTTATTGCAAACATCTACAAGTCATCAAAAACCAAGTATTACGCGCATCCTCCTAGGGGGATAGATTGGTAGGAAAATACCATCGCTCGTCCCCGACCGCCACTCATAAGGAAGACAATCAAATAACACCTCATGTTTCAAATTTGTTACACAACGGTCACCATACGTGCATGCTATGGGACTTGCAAACTTCAACACAAGTATTTATCAAATTCACAACTACTCAACTAGCACAACTTTAATATCACTATCTCCATATCTCAAAATAATTATCAAGTATCAAACTTCTCTTAGTATCATGCACTTTATATGAAAGTTTTTATTATACCCATCTTGGATGCCCATCATATTAGGACTAGATTCATAACCAAAGCAAACTACCATGCTGTTAAAGACCCTGAAAATAATAAAAGTGAAGCATGAGAGTTCATCTATTTCTATAAAATAAAACCATCACCGTGCTCTAAAAAGATATAAGTGAAGCACTAGAGCAACAACAAACTACTCCCAAAGATATAAGTGAAGATCAATGAGTAGTCGAATAATTATGCAACTATATGAAGACTCTCTAACATTTAAGAATTTCAGATCTTGATGCTTTATTCAAACAGCAAGCAAAACAAAAGAAAATAGAATTATGCTCCAAGCAAAACACATATCATGTGGCGAATAAAAATATAGCTCCAAGTAAAGTTACCGATGAACAAAGTCGAAAGAGGGGTTGGCTTCCGGGGCATCCCCAAGCTTAGGCTATTGGTTGTCCTTGAATATTGCGTTGGGGTGCCTTGGGAATCCCCAAGCTTAGGCTCTTGCCAATCCTTACTCCATAGTCCATTGAATCTTTACCCAAAACTTGAAAACTTCACAACACAAAACTTAACAGAACACTCGTAAGCTCCATTAGCGAAACAAAACAAAACACCACTTCAAGGTACTGTAATGAACTCATTCTTGATTTATATTGGTGTTAAACCTACTTTATTACAACTTCTCTATGGTTTATAAACTATTTTACTAGCCATAGATTCATCGAAATAAGCAAACAACACACGAAAAACAGAATCTGTCAAAAACAAGTAATCTGTAGCTAACGCAAGATAAGGAACCCCAAAAATTCTAAACTAAATTGCTGGACGTGAGGAATTTATCTATTAATCATATGCAAAAATAATTAACTAAATATCACTCTCCAATAAAAATGGCAGCAATTCTCGTGAGCGCTAAAGTTTCTGTTTTTTACAGCAAGGTCAAAAAGACTTCCCCCAAGTCTTCCCAACGGTTCTACTTGGCACAAACACTAATTAGAACATAGAAGACACAATCATAACAGAGGCTATATGAATTATTTATTATTAAACAGGAGCAAAATCAAGGAACAAAAATAAATTTGGGTTGCCTCCCAACAAGCGCTATTGTTTAACGCCCCTAGCAAGGCGTGATGATTTCAATGATGCTCACATAAAAGATAAGAATTGAAACATAAAGAGAGCATCATGAAGAATATGACTAGCACATTTAAGTCTAACCCACTTCCTATGCATAGGGATTTTGTGAGTGAACAACTTATGGGCAGAAGAATCAACTTGCATAGGAAGGTAAAACAAGCATAACTTCAAAACTTTAAGCACATAGAGAGGATACTTGATATTATTGCAATTCATACAAGCATATGTTCCTCCCTCATGATAATTTTCTATAGCTTCATGAATGAATTCGACAATATAACCAGCACCTAAAGCATTCTTTTCATGATCTACAAGCATAGAAAATTTACTACTCTCCACATAAGCAAAATTCTTCTCATTCGGAATAGTGGGAGTATCATAAGAGACTCGAATACTATAAATTTTTTCCACATTAAAAGAGTAATGTTCAGAAAAGGGGTAATAATACTCGTGACAAGTTTTATAAATATAATCATCACTACTCTTTATAGCATATGTGTCATCACAATAGTCGTCATAAATAGGAGGCATGCTATCATCATTATAAATTTGCATGTCAAAACTTGGGAAACTAAAAATATCAACTTCATTAAACGTAGCATCCCCAAGCTCGGGACAAACATTAATTGCAGAAAATATATTCTCAAAAACATCACCTTCATCAAACATAGCATCCCCAACCTTGGGTCTTTTCATATCATAAGCACAATCACTCTCATCATTAATAGTATGGATAGTACCAATATCATAGCAATTATCATATTCTTCCAAGCAAGTGCCAAAAAGATTTTCAAGATCATAAGAAGTATCATTATCTTCCACAAGTATATTTTTCATGAGGCACAATAGTAATAGGAGCAGCATTATTTGGGATAGATATCTTTTTACCTCTCTTCCTTTTTCTTTTCTTCTTCTTCACCACATCATGTGGGTTCAATCCTCTTTTTGGAGCTCCATATTAATGAGATTGGTTGAACAGGAGGCTCCTCCTCGTTACCTGATTCATCATAAGAAATAATAGGAGGGTATTGGGAAGTCTCTTCCCTTTCATTAGTATTCTCTTCATCTTCTATTTGTTTCCTTTTCTTTATGTAATTGGCAATGTAAGGATTTTCAATACAATTCACCGCACAATACATATAAATTTCCTCTATATCAAAATGAAGAACTCTATCAAGGGCAAATTTTGGAATAACCTTACTTATACGTTTCTTTTTTTCATAACCCAAGAGCAAACTAAGTTCATTATGATGTGCAAGGGAAATCAAGTCATCACAATTTTTGGACACGATACGATCATGAAACAATTTGCATTGGGTACTGAAATGATCATGTTCATTGCAAAGTTCACAAGTATGGCTAAGAAAATTTAAATTTTCAGCACAAACTTCTAGCCTTTCTTGCAAAAATTTTGTTTCTAAATGCTTATGCTTCTTGCAATATCTATCTTCCCTATTTAGTGTGTACTTGCAAACCCAACGCACTCCACAAAAATTGACATGTTTATAGGAGACATTTTCATCATAACTAGTGCAATCATCATTAGTACTACGGATATTCAAGGAGTTCATACTAACAACATTGCAATCATGCTCATCATTCAGATATTTAGTCCCAAACATTTTAATGCATTCTTCTTCTAACACTTTGGCACAATTTTCCTTCCCATCATACTCATGAAAGATATTAAAAAGATGAAGCGTATGAGGTAAACTCAATTCCATTTTTAGTAGTTTTATTTAATAAACTAAACTAGTGCTAAAACAAGAAACAAAAAGATTCGATTGAAAGATCTAAAGATATGCCTTCAAGTGCTAACCTCCCCAGCAACGGCGCTAGAAAAGAGCTTGATGTCTACTACACAACCTTCTTCTTGTAGACATTGTTGGGCCTCCAAGTGCAGAGGGTTGTAGGACAGTAGCAAATTTTCCTCAAGTGGATGACCTAAGGTTTATCAATCCGTGGGAGGCGTAGGAAGAAGATGGTCTCTCTCAAACAACCCTGCAACCAAATAATAGAGAGTCTCTTGTGTCCCCAACACACCCAATACAATGGTAAATTGTATAGGTGTACTAGTTCGGCGAAGAGATGGTGATACAAGTGGTATATGGATGGTGGATAAAGGTTTTTGTAATCTGAAAATATAAAAACAGCAAGGTAACTAATGATAAAAGTGAGCGTAAACGGTATTGCAATGCGTTGAAACAAGGCCTAGGGTTCATACTTTCACTAGTGGAAGTTCTCTCAACAATAATAACATAATTGGATCACATAACTATCCCTTAACATGCAACAAAGATTCACTCCAAAGTCACTAATAGCGGAGAACAAACGAAGAGATTGTGGTAGGGTACGAAACCACCTCAAAGTTATTCTTTCCATGTCAGGACCCCGATTCGAAGTCACACCGATCTAGCCTGTAACACCTGATATCACTTTGCGGCCTCACGCACGGTATTCCCACGGGTCTCGCCTTACCATGGCCCGGGACCGTTTGCGCCTTTTGGCTCACATATATGATAGTGTCGCTAGCATCCATATGACATAGAACCCGGGCCGACATGACTAGTAGTGAACCCAAAGTGGCACTAACTTACAGGAACAGGCATACATGAATCAACGTCGAGCATGTCGGTCAGCAGCGTGTGAATCCGGGCTGTAGCACTGGGCTAACAGGACTCCAGTAACCCGGGCCGTAGCAGGCTAGGCAGGACTCCGGATGTCACCGCGTGACATTCCCCGAAGGGACAAACACAGGAACGAAGTGAAACACATGCCGGCCAGTCAAGTGTCCTAAGAAGTAGTGCTGGGCTAGCAGGACTCTAGTGAACCGGGCTGTAGCGGACTACTATGGCTCATGGAAGCACAAGACTACATTTCCCCATAAGAGAGGCTACCAAGGATAAACAACTAGGTTGTCCGATCCCACACATACCAAGCATTTCAATCATACACACAATATGCTCGACATGTGTAAATACAACATGGCATCACAACACAACTCTACGACTCAAGTATATATTCATTAGGCTCTGAGGAGCGAGATATTACAGACATGGGTCTCATGACCCAACATACAGAACATACAAGCAACAAGCACATGTAGAAGCTTAACTTGTCTGAGTACAGACAACTACAAATGAAGAAGGATGAGAAGCCTGACTATCTACCAGATCCTGTCGAGGGCACAAGATCGTAGCTGAGGTATCAAGCTAAACGTCGAAGTCCACACGGAACTACTAGCGAGACTGAAGTCTCTTTGCAAAAACATATATTAAGCAAACGTGAGTACAAAGGTACCCAGCAAGACTTACATCAGAATGATCTACATATGCATCAGTATCAACAAAGGGGTGGTGGAGTTTAACTGCAGCAAGCCAGCTTTGACTCGGTGGCTATCCTGAACTATGACTGCAAGTAACTCTTTTGAGGTGGCGCACACGAGTCCACAAATTGACCACACCAATACACCACTATGGATCCACTCCCGTCTCCCTGCGAGAACGCCATCCATAGCACTCACGCTTATCTTACGAGTTTTAGAGTATCCACTTTCACTTGTCTATGAACTATGCAAGGGGTCCAAGTTTCCATATCCGAGGAACCCGGCTATTCGAATAGATAATGATAACCCTGCAGGGGAGTACTTCTTCACACATTCTCTCACCACTTATCGCCCTATACATGTCATGTACCTCGGCAACCTTCAAGCGGAAGCCGGGCGAGGCAGTCGGCCACGACCTAACTAACCAACAAGTCTCTCGTCCAGGTTTATCGCCTATTCGGGTACCATCCGCAAGGAGATTCGGCTGGGGTGTCGCTCACGGCCCCAAACGATGTGAGCGGGGTTCCCAAGCCCACCATCCGGGTGCCACTTGGTACCCCGTGCCACTGTGCCTAGTCTGTCCCAAGCCCAACTGTACCGGGTGCCACTTGGTAGACTACTAACACCACCTACAAACACCAGAAACTAGTTGCAACTCCTGGACAGAGATCGAGTTGACTAATAAGCCGAGAGGGGCCGAGTTACCGGAACCCAATGTGTGGTAGTAACTGTTCATGAATCACAAACATAGAACTTAGTTCCTAAGGACGGCTGCAATGAGACAACCCACCATGTACTCCTACATGGCCTCTCACCGCTACCTTTACCAAATCATGTTCACACACTTAGATCACACACAGTAGGGCATGTTCAACACCATTCCAATTCATCCCCGATGAATCAGACCTGACTCAACTCTAAGCAGTAGCAGGCATGACAAACAAGCATGAATGACTAGGCACATCAGGGCTCAAGCAACTCCTACTCATGCTAGTGGGTTTCATGTATTTATTGTGGCAATGATAGGTCATGCAGAGGAAAGGGGTTCAGCTACCGCGGCATGTAACAGTTGAAACATTGTTGTCCTAATGCAGTAAAAGAGAGCAGGAGCGAGAGAGTGGGATTATATCGGAATGAACAAGGGGGTTTTGCTTGCCTGACACTTCTGAAGATAGTATAGTTCTTCATTGGTGTCATCGATCACATCGTCGGAAACATCGTCTACTAAGAGGGAATAACCACCGACAAACACAAAAGGAACCACAATCAATGCAATGCACATTCATATGAATGATATGTCATATTAAAGTACTGAATAGACCTAGTGCAATAGTTAGTCATATTCATTGAAGTGGAACTCAAACCTATAACAAATTCCAACTCCAAAACTAATTACCATTTATCCCATAATCATGAATTGTCCTATTCAGTGAGTTTAACTTGTTCAAACATGCATGAAAATGCCATAAACAGATTCCTTGGACTTTTCTGATAATTTTTCATATATAATTTATCTTATTTGGAGTTATAGATATTTTTCTATGATTTCTAGAAGTTTTGGGCATTTTCTGGAATTTTCTAATTATTTTAAATCCAGAAAATTATTAACTACATCAGCATTGCGTCACTGTGACATCAGCCAGTCAACAGAGGCGGTCCAGGTCAAACCTGCCCAGTGGGGTCCACAGGTCAGTGAGACATGGCAGGAACAGAGGCTGACCTATGGGTCTAGGTCAACGCTGACATGGCATGGTCAACTGACAGGTGGGGCCGGCTGGTTTAATCTAAGCTAAGGCCTCCTTTGGTTTGGAGGAATTTTGTAGGATTTTCATAGGATAGGATTTCTATAGGAAAAATTCCTTCAGAGCTCTTTGGTTTGTAGGAATGAAATCCTATTCCTATGGAGGAATTCTTCCTATCCTTTACATTTCATAGGAAAATAAACATTAGCCTAGACTCAATGGAAAAAAATCCTATGGTGTGAATCAAAGAGCATCTTCTTTTCTACTCCTATGCATAGGATTTGAGATGCATGTCATCTCATTTCCTATGACTTTCCTGTTCCTATGATTTTCCAATCCTATGAACCAAAGGAGGCCTAATCAGGGAATAAATCCCAGGGTTAGTTAGGGCATGGGGCCTAGTAGTCAGTGAGAGAGGGGTTGGTTAGCGGGGTCATTAGTGGCTAATGACCGCGCCACGCTGGCTTCGCCGGAGTTCCGCTGGGGGCGACCCAAACGTGGCGGAGGGCTTCGGGATTTCGCTACGGGGGCCGGTTTGGCCGGCGGGAAGCACCTGCGGGGAGCTAGCAGGGTGGCACATCCAATGGTGGAGGTGGTCGGAGCTGGGGTGGCCTGCAGAGGCACCGGCGATGAGCGAGGTGGCGGCCGGAGCTCGGCTTCATGCAAGCATGGCGCTAGAGCAGGAAGGCAAGCGCGTAGAGGGCTAGGCGGCCTCCTGGAGGCACCAGGAGCGCGATGCGATGCAAGGGCGTGGGTGATTCGAGCTCAGGCCACGACGGCGACAAAGCCGGGCGGCGGTGAGCTCCGGTCATGGCGGGAACAACGCTACGGCACGCAAACGAAAATGGGAGAAGGGGTACAAGGGAGAGTGGCTCAGGGTGCTTGCAACGGAAGGCTCGGCATGGTCGGGGCAGCTCTAGAGGTGGCGCATCAACGACGGCGATCTCCGGCGATCCAAGGGCGAAGACGACGACGTGAAGGAGACACAGAGCTTCCAGCAAGGCGTGGCTCGATGAGGATGAACAGGAGAACGAGGCAGAGCTCTTGGACATGGCGGTAGGGTGAGGCAGTGACGGTGGCTGCGTCGGCGAGTGGCGCCGTCCTATGACGCGCTCGGGGAAGAGAGCGGAGAGGGAGAGGGGTCCTGGTAGAGAGGGGGTTAGCACGGGCCTCGTCCACGTCTCCGCGCCCTCCTGCCCACTGGCAGGAGGTGGGGGACGATTGGCAGATGGGCCTGGTGGGCTGCTACAAAGCTAGGCCAGGCCAGGTAAGCCTACGTAAGCATTCTGTCTTTCTTAATTTCTTTTTTGTTTTCTATTATTTATTATTTGCCACTATTTTGCAAATTCAAAAGAATTCAAAACAATGCCAAATATTCTCTGACCATTTTTATGTTGCTTATGGACCTTTCCAAAAGCACACAAAAATATATCAGAGCATTTGGAGATATATTCCATATATTAAGAATATAAACCCAAATTCAAATACATTAGTGATTTAAATTCAGTGCCCAAAATATTCCACAAAAATGTTCACTATTTTTGGTTTGGTCTCAAGCCTTGCCAAAAATTATCGAACATTGATGGAAGCATTTTGGGTTCAATGAATGCAATTTAAAGGGTTCTTACCCTTCTTTTAAATTGATTTCTGAGGCTTTCACTTTCCTCATTTCATGTTTCTTGAAATTAACAGGATGCATGATGCTCACTGATGCAACTATCTGCAAACAATTCTAGGGCTGTGACAACTCACCCGCACTAAACAAGAATCTCATCCCGAGATTCAAGACGTGAGGTAAGAAGACAGAGGGGACACAAAGCTAGCACAATCTTCACGATCCAGATGTCTTTCTCGAGGATGTTGATTCATTGCATCACCTTGATCTCAACGTCTTGCTTTGAGAACTACATCCAACATGACAACGAGTAGAAAGGGAGAATTTAAGAAGAATCGATCTTCCTGAGGTTCGAGCAACTTAGGATCATCTTAATGATCACGAGATTAACTATTGGGATGAGAAATAGAAATATCTCTGGAGCTGAGAGGCAAAACATGCATCAGGAGGGATGGAAGAAACAATTTGACGAGGGTTTCAAAGTAGCAGGGAAAAATTGCCATGATTCCATATCGGGGCACCTCGGGAAAGGTGACTCATGGAATTATTCCCTTAAGTGGCAAAAAGAATTACTTTTGATACAGAGTTCATTGATGCTCTCTATACCACCCTAAGTCAATCACAATCGATCATTTGAAGGAGTCGGAAAAGGATGGCATACTCACACTAGAATGGATGATGTGGACTACCTTATTGAAGACAACGCAAGCGATGATTTTGCTTGCGCGTACTCTCAAGAACATGAGCATTTCCATACTCATCAAGGTTTTACCAACATCCATGCCAAGGATCTTGGCAACACATCATACTACCATGATGAATAATGATGGAGGAAACATATGCAAAGGAAGATAACACTTTCTCAGGTGTATCCTTAGCACTGCCAAGGAACAAGACCTGGATGATTGACCGAGAGACATTTAGCACTCCGCTTCCAATGTTCTGCTTGATGTTCTAACTTCCACGGTCATGTTTGAAAAACATCAACATGGCCATCAAGAAAGGTCGGACTTCAGGAGCACGAAATCCATAAGGAACAACTTCTAGAATAAGTCATGCAAAATCCTCATGGGGAGTGACCAAACGGCTTAATCAAGATACTACAATAATAGTGCTTCCAACTAGGCGCGTCCACTTCACTGGAACCTATATCATAGTTCTTGGAAGAAGTTCCAACCATCATATCTGCCTGAGATTCAGATCTGGTTGGTAAAGGAATATTTAAAATAGCATGTCCAGAAAGGAAAGGTTGCAACACAAATCGACGAGATGACGTTGCGAGATTCTCGGGAAATGAACTACGGTAGTAAGCTCCAAAACACGAGTGCGTTCTGCTACACACATGTGAACATGCTGTCCCAGACAAGCATGACCACATAGTAGTCTTATGATAAAACACTACCGAGTTCAGGTGGGGAACCATCATTAAAGATATCAAAGTCTTGTGCATTACCATGGATTAGCACGTAACTCATTTTCCTAGAACAGATAAGTCAGTGGCTTGGTGTGCTACGGAATTCATATGGAACGAAGATGATCAGTCAATAGACCACAGAATACTTGCACATCCATGGCTGACTTGGGATGATTCTAGAGGAAGCAAAAACAAGCGTTCTCGAGTTCATGGCGGCAACTTGCATCAAATGCACATGAGTTAGAGGAAGTTACTTCTTTCATCCGAACATATGCTTCATGAGCTAGCATGAAGAAATGCCTTCAAAAATTTCCAACAGTAACTTAGATGTTCAACATGAATCATGGACAAGATGAAAATGTTGTCAATGGGCTCAACAACAATCCATCCCGACTTCCATATAGGTGGAATTCCACAACTATGTGAACAAGGTGATAGTATTGGTCAGACCCAAAGAATATAATGGTGTATGCTCGAGGAAACAACCACGAGTAAGACAACATTACGAATATCGTTGGTTCTGATTTGATTTGATGATAGCCCATACTCAAATCAAGGATTGGACAAGACAATAGATCCAACAACTGATCACGAGGACCAATTGATGGAGACATCATATTTCTTGAACAGACACACACACACACACAAAAATATCCCTTAACATGAGCTAAGTCAGACAAGCTTTTATCTTCCAACTCTCCAAGTTGTTGTTTAGCTTAACCAACTAGCTCAGGGGTATCCAACACAGATTCTTGGAGAAAGAGTGGTTTATTGGTACACCAACTTGATCACGAACTCACCATATCGGTCAGGGGATGGCCTGGTGATACTTCCGTGAAGATATCCGGAAAATCACGAACCACCGATATGACTCTAAGCTCGAGAACAATCTTTCTTTTCAGGGCAAGACGATATGATCGAAAGAGTGAGGGATTGACACTACCTAACTCATTAATCGAGGAGTGCAGCAAGAAAAATGGACTAGGTGGCACGATCAACCTTAGGGTGATGGTTCAACAACCAACACGCTAAGAGTGAGAGTATTGTCCATTAACTACCAAGCAACGAGATTGCTAGGAGTATTGATTTCACACATGACAGTTCACTTGTCGGTATTCCGGTTACAAAAACACAGAGACCGAAGAATGAACGATGATGGTGAGAGGTATCACTGCACCAATAATTTATGGGATGGTGTGCAATTCCTATGAGTTTCTTTACATAAAGAGAGTAATACTCCAGGGTAGAACAGAATAAAAGATGGATTGGCATTTGATCTGCGGAATACAACCGCTTTGACCCAATCCTAGAAAGGGACAAGGTACTGGAGTTTGTTTCTCCTAGTCATTCCGGAATAGAATGGCTTGACGGACCACAAGAATAATAGGCATCAATAACATGAATGCACAACTATTCTTGACTATCAAATGATAGACGTGGGTCAAAATACAACTAAAGAGATCAACTCAAGGAACATATAACTTTCCGAGTTGTGTATTCATGGGTTAGTATGTCAAACGAGTTCAACATATTTCTTTCGGATAACCCATGCAGGATGATAGAACTGGCAGAGTCACAACATATGATCGAGAACTCATCAAGATCACTCTTATTGTGATCTTTCGATTCAACGAGGAACCTCTGCCATGAATGGTTCATGGTATTAGGAAGAATGATATACCACGGACCTCGAGGACTATCGCAAAGGTTACTAATATCCTAAAGGAACGGGCAACACTATCAACACGAGGTAAGTAGAGTGAATCTTGGGCTCAAGAACCCTGAAATAGAAGGCCTACTAACTAAATGGCATCACGGGATGCTTTCAAGAATGATGGCCAAAATCATCACACTGGGATACGAAAGCATTGCTAAATTCTCAAGGACACCTAGGGTAATAATACTAACTCCAACATACACGTCAAGGCAACAGAGTACCTCGACACACCGATCAGTGTGCTTAATCTGGCCCAAAAATACAACGGGAACAGAGGAAGGATTTGCAATGCATTAGATTATTTAGAAACCTGGAATGACTCGGGCAGCATAACGACTGTAAATGCTCAAAAAGATTCGAGGCATCCTGCAAAATGGTGGCATAACCACTTACCATCGCAATATCAAGTTTCCAAGTCCAACTAACAACACACTGGAGTAGTAGAAACTGGACTGAGGCTTAAATCCAACAATCCTAGGCAACTACGGTTTAGTAACACGTCATCCTGACAGATAGAAGAGAAGCGTAGTTCTTAACCCCGTAGAAAAGATAAGATGACTCAGATCAGAAGGTCATGAGGATAAGGAGTAAAAAGAGCCTTATGTTCCCTTCCACAATCAATTCCCTTACATAGCTAAAGCATTTCTAGACACGACTTTGACAAGTTTGGCTTGGTAATCCTACAGGCAGTCAGGCTCTGATACCAAGGCTGTCAGGACCCCAATTCTAAGTCACACCGATCTAGCCTATAACACCTCATATCACTTTGCAGCCTCACGCACGGTATTCCCATGGGTGTAGCCTTACCATGGCCCGGGATCGTTTGCGCCTTTTGGCTCACGTATATGATACTGTCGCTAGCATCCATATGACAGAGAACCTGGGCCGACATGACTAGTCATGAACCCAAAGTGGCACTAACTTACGGGACTATGCATACATGAATCAACATCGAGCATGTCGGTCAGCAGCGTGTGAATCCGGGCTATAGCACTGGGCTAACAGGACTCCAGTAACCCGGGCCGTAGCAGGCTAGGCAGGACTTCGGATGTCACCCGTGAAATTTCCCCAAAGGGACAGACACATGAACAAAGTGAAACACATGCCGGCCAGTCAAGTGTCCTGAGCAGTAGTGCTGGGCTAGCAGGACTCCGGTGAACCGGGCTGTAGCGGTCTACTATGGCTCATGGAAGCACAAGACTACATTTCCCCATAAGAGAGGCTACCAAGGATAAATAACTAGGTTGTCGGATCCCACACATACCAAGCATTTCAATCATACACACAATATGCTCGACATGTGTAAATACAACATGGCATCACAACATAACTCTACGACTCAAGTATTTATTCATTAGGCTCCGAGGAGCGAGATATTACAAACATGGGTCTCATGACCCAACATACATAACATACAAGCAACAAGAACATGCAGAAGCTTAACTTGTCTGAGTACAGACAACTACAAATGAAGAATGCCGAGAAGCCTGACTATCTACCAGATCCTGCCGAGGGCACAAGATCGTAGCTGAGGTATCAAGTTAAACGTCGAAGTCCACACAGAACTACTAGCGAGACTGAAGTCTCTCTGCAAAAACATAAATTAAGCAAACATGAGTACAAATGTACCCAGCAAGACTTACATCAGAACTATCTACATATGCATCGGTATCAACAAAGGGGGTGGTGGAGTTTAACTACAGCAAGCCAGCTTTGACTCGGTGGCTATCCTGAACTACGACTGCAAGAAACTCTTTTGAGGTAGCGCACACGAGTCCACAAATTCACCATACCAATACACCACTATGGATCCGCTCCCGTCTCCCTGCGAGAACGCCATCCATAGCACTCACGCTTATCTTGCGAGTTTTAGAGTATCCACTTTCACTTGTCTATGAACTATGCAAGCGGTCCAAGTTTCCATATCCGAGGAATCCGGCTATTCGAATAGATAATGATAACCCTGCAGGGGTGTACTTCTTCACACACGCTCTCGCCACTTATCGCCCTGTACACGTCATGTGCCTCGGCAACCTTCAAGTGGAAGCCGGGCGAGGGAGTCGGCCATGACCTGACTAACCAACAAGTCTCTCGTCCAGGTTTATCGCATATTCGGGTACCATCCGCAAGGAGATCCGGCCGGGGTGTCGCTCACGGCCGCAAACGATGTGAGCAGGGTTCCCAAGCCCACCATCCGGGTGCCACTTGGTACACCGTGCCACTATGCCTAGTTTGTCCCAAGCCCACCTGTACCAGGTGCCACTTGGTAGACTACTCACACAACCTACAAACACCAGAAACTAGTTGCAACTCCTGGACAGAGATCGAGTTGATTAATAAGCCGAGAGGGGACGAGTTACCGGAACCCAATGTGTGGTAGGAACTGTTCATGGATCACAAACACAGAACTCAGTTCCTGAGGACGGCTGCAATGAGACAACCCACCATGTATTCCTACATGGCCTCTCACCGCTACCTTTACCAAATTGTGTTCACACACAGTAGGGCATGTTCAACACCATTCCAATTCATCCCCGATGAATCAGACCTGACTCAACTCTAAGCAGTAGCAGGCATGACAAACATGCATGAATGAGTAGGCACATCAGGGCTCAAGCAACTCCTACTCATGCTAGTGGGTTTCATCTATTTACTGTGGCAATGACAGGTCATGCAGAGGAAAGGGGTTCAGCTACCGCAACATGTAACAATTGAAACGTTGTTGTCCTAATGCAGTAAAAGAGAGCAGGAGCGAGAGAGTGGGATTATATCGGAATGAACAAGGGGGTTTTGCTTGCTTGGCACTTCTGAAGATAGTATAGTTCTTCATCGGTGTCATCGATCACATCGTCGGAAACATCGTCTACTAAGAGGGAACAACCACCGACAAACACAAAAGGAACCACAATCAATGCAATGCACATTCATATGAATGATATGTCATATTAAAGTACTGAATTGACCTAGTGCAACAATTAGTCATATTCATTGAAGTGGAACTCAAACCTATAGCAAATTCCAACTCCAAAACTAATTACCATTTATTCCATAATCATGAATTGTCCTATTCAGTGAGGTTAACTTCTTCAAGCATGCATGAAAATGCCATAAACAGATTCTTTGGATTTTTCGGATAATTTTTCATATATAATTTATCATATTTGGAGTTATAGATAATTTTCTATGATTTTTAGAAGTTGTGGGCATTTTCTAGAATTTTCTAATTATTTTAAATCCAGAAAATTATTAACTACGTCAGCATTGCATCACTGTGACGTCGGCCAGTCAACAGAGGCGGTCCAGGTCAAACCTGCCTAGTGGGGTCCACAGGTCAGTGAGACATGGCAGGAACAGAGGCTGACCTGTGGGTCCAGGTCAATGCTGACGTGGCATGATTATCTGACAGGTGGGGCCGGCTGGTTTGATCTAAGATAATCAGGGAATAAATCCCAGGGTTAGTTAGGGCATGGGGCCTAGTAGTCAGTGAGAGTGGGGTTGGTTAGCGGGCTCAGTAGTGGCTAATGACCGCGCCGCGTTGGCTTCGCCGGAGTTCCGCCGGCGGCAACCAAAACGCGGTGGAGGGCTTCAGGATTTCGCTACTGGGGCCGGTTTGGCGCGCGAGAAGCATCTACTGGGAGCTAGCAGGGTAGCGCATCCAACGGTGGAGGCGGTCCGAGCTGGGGTGGCCTGCAGAGGCACCGGCGACGAGCGAGGCGGCGGCCGGAGCTCGGCTTCATGCAAGCATGGCGCTAGAGCAGGAAGGCGAGCGCGTAGTGGGCTAGGCGGCCTGCTGGAGGCACCAGGAGCGCGATGCGATGCAAGGGCGTGGGTGATTCGAGCTCAGGCCACGGCGGCGACAAAGCCGGGCGGCGGTGAGCTCCGGTCATGGCGGGAACGGCGCTACGGCACGCAAACGACAATGGGAGAAGGGGTAGAAGGGAGAGTGGCTCACGGCGCTTGCAACGGAAGGCTCGGCATGGTCGAGGCAGCTCTGGAGGTGGCGCATCGACGACGGCGATCTCAGGCGATCCGAGGGCGAAAACGACGACGTGAAGAAGACAAAGAGCTTCCGGCGAGGCGTGGCTCGGTGAGGATGGACAGGAGAACGAGGCGGAGCTCTTGGACATGGCGGCAGGGTGAGGCAGTGACGGTGGCGGCGTTGGCGAGCGGCGCCGTCCTATGACGCGCTCGGGGAAGAGAGCAGAGAGGGAGAGGGGGTCCTGGGAGAGAGGGGGGTCAGCACGGGCCTCGTCCACGTCTCCTGGGCGCGGGGTTGGCAGGAAGGGGGCGTCGACATGGCGAAGCAGGAGGTGGCCGCGCGTGTGCCGGCGCGTGGCGAGCACGCGCCCTCCTGCCCACTAGTAGGAGGTGGGGGATGATTGGCAGATGGGCCTGGTGGGCTGCTATAGAGCCAGGCCAGGCCAGGTGAGCCTAGGTAAGCTTTCTGTCTTTCTTAATTTCTGTTCTGTTTTCTATTATTTATTATTTGCCACTATTTTGCAAATTCAAAAGAATTCAAAACAATGCCAAATATTCTCTAACCATTTTTATGTTGATTATGGACCTTTCCAAAAGCACACAAAAATATATCAGAGGCATTTGGAGATATATTCCATATATTAAGAATATAAACCCAAATTCAAATACATTAGTGATTTAAATTCAGTGCCCAAAATATTCCACAAAAATGTTCACTATTTTTGGTTTGGTCTCAAGCCCTACCAAAAATTATCAAACATTGATGGAAGCATTTTGGGTTCAATGAATGCAATTTAAAGGGTTCTTGCCCTTCTTTTAAATTGATTTATGAGGCTTTCACTGTCCTCATTTCATGTTTGTTGAAATTAACAGGATGCATGATGCTCACTGATGCAACTATCTGCAAACAATTCTAGGGCTGTGACATTGCAATCAATCCGTTCGGCTATTCCAATAAGTGTCACAGACAGCCCTAGAGTTCGTACTAGAATAACACCTTAAGACACAAATCAACCGCAACCCTAATGTCACCTAGATACTCCAATGTCACCACAAGTATCCATAGGCATGATTATACGATATGGATCACACAATCTCAGATTCATCTATTCAACCAACACATAGGACCTCAAAGAGTGCCCCAAAGTTTCTACCAAAGATTCAAGGCGAAAATGTGTGCCAACCCCTAAGCATAGATTCCAAAGGTCACGGAACCCGCAAGTTGATCACCAAAACATACATCAAGTGGATCAATAGAATACCCCATTGTCACCACGGGTATCCCACGCAAGACATACATCAAGTGTTCTCAAATCCTTAAATACTCAATCTGATAAGATAACTTCAAAGGGAAAACTCAATCCATTACAAGAGAGTAGAGGGGGGAAAACATCATAAGATCCAACTATAATAGCAAAGCTCGTGATACATCAAGATCATACCACCTCAAGAACAGGAGAGAGAGATCAAACACATAGCTACATGTACATACCCTCAACCCCGAGGGAGAACTACTCCTCCTCCTCATGGAGAGCACCGGGATGTTGAAGATGGCCACCGGAGTGGGATTCCCCCTCTGGCAGGGTGCCGAAACGGGTCTAGATTGGTTTTCGGTGGCTACGGAGGCTTCTGGCGGCGGAACTCCCGATCTATTGTGCTCCCCGAAGTTCTTAGGGTATATGGGTATATATGGGAGGAAGAAGTACGTCGGTGGACCTCCGGGCAGTCCACGAGGCATGGGGGCGCGCCCAGGGCGGGTGGGCGCGCCCCCACCCTCGTGGGCAGCCCGAGACTCTCCTAGTCCAACTCTGATACTCCGTGGGCTTCTTCTGGTCCAAAAAAGAGTTCCGTGAAGTTTCAGGTCAATTGGACTCCATTGGACTTTCCTTTTCTGCGATACTCTAAAACAAGGAAAAACAGAAACTGGCACTAGGCTCTGGGTTAATAGGTTAGTCCCAAAAATAATATAAAAGTGCATAATAAATCCCATAAACATCCAAAATAGATAACATAATAGCATGGAACAATCAAAAATTATAGATACGTTGGAGACGTATCAGAGGTCATATGCATTCTCAAAAGATTTTGAAGATAAATCAGTTTGAAGACATTGACCTCATAGAGTGAAGACATTCACTCATTTGATGAGAGTTGGTTCCAAATTTGTATGAATCCATGAATAAGTACAAGTGAGGAATCTAACTAGTTATGAAGCATAAGTGAATATCCTCGGCATGATATGAGATGCACGTAAAGATGGATCTAGATTTGGAAGTAGAGAAACCACTTTTGGTTGAAGTGGATGGATTCGACGGAATGAAAAGACAGTAAAAAGTGAGATTTAATTACAGCAGACGAATTCCTAGACAAGGCAGAGTTAGAAGCCGAACAGTTCAATCTTCCGCGCCCTAACTTGGTGGCGGAAGAAACCTATGGCGACGGCGGAGAGGACGAGGTCAGCGGCCGGAGTGAGGACGGCGTCGAAGAAGTCGCGGCAGCTAAGCGCTTCGTCTCCGGCGTCGCTGCGAGCTAGCGGAGGCGCTAGGGTTTGAGCGAAGTGGCGAGGTGGAAGGAGAGATAATGACCGCGTGGTGTGTGAATTTATAAGGAAAGGTACTGCACAACGTAGTTACACAGGTGCCCCTGGAGGTTCATGTCTGGAGGACACATGGCCTGCATGCAACTTATTGGAAGTTGTTCCATGTTCCCAGGCACGCCTGGATTGTCAGGTGGTCTTTTTGGCTTCTCCGGTATTCATGCAAAAGGGATATAGCATTGAAAACACACTTAAATGTTTGTCTCTGTGTCTTCTGCTGACAGGGACTCGGTGGAGACATTTGAAAGGTTTCAACAGAATGCATATAACTTAGATATATAGCATTTGAGGAAGAAGCACAGAAGGGGTTTGGTCCGATCACATTCACTTAGATCGGAAAAATTCAAGTATGAAGGCATAGCTATAAGTGAATGCTGTAGAGGACAGAACACGTGTATATATATATATATATATATACATATATATATATATATATATATACAATCTAAGACCAACTCAACATTGCAAAAACCATGAGATCAAATCAATGTTGAAGACAAATCAAATGCGAAGACTATGCAATCATGACGCCAAATGAAACACTTCAAGAAGATTTTGGTGGTGGCGTTACCCATCGTATAGGAACTATTAGACCCAGACACGGCGCACAATTATCGTGGCGCGTAGAAGTCAAATTCCGCGTTAATGTATTCACACTTAGAGTGCATGTCTTCATTGATTGAAGATATATGTTACTTTGTGTGTTGCACATCTAAGTCATCAACATACATAAGCGTTAGGATGTGTGTCCAATTATAGGACATTTGAGGATTCTAAGATATTTAGCTCACACCGCAACTTGCAAAATCTTTTCTCATCCAAGGGTTTTGTGAAGATATTTGCCACTTGCTCTTCAGTGTTGACGTGAATGATATCAATATCTTCCTTCATGACATGATCTCTGAGAAAGTGATGACGTGTTGGAATGTGCTTTGTCTTCGAGTGCTGAACTGGGTTTTTGGAAATCTTGATGGCGCTTTCATTGTCGCGGTAGAGTGGCACTTTCTTCAGGTGGATGCCATAGTCCCTGAGAGTTTGCTTCATCCATAGAAGCTGAACACAGCAAGATCCAGCAGCAATGTATTCAGATTCAGCAATGGAGATGGATACACAGTTCATTTTCTTTGAAGACCAACAGACAAGACATCATCCAAGAAAATGACATGTGCATGATGTGGACTTGTGATCAACCTTGTCACCAGGATAATCAGCATCTAAGAATCCAACTAGATCAAACTCTGAGCCCTTTGGATACCACTAGTAACAGTGCACGTGCAATGCACGTGTAGAATGAATTTCCTCATTCATCAGATTGCCAAGCGGTTAATAAGTGCATGTGCAACCACTGAAATGCATTTCCTCATTTATTAGATTGCCAAGTGGTTAATAAGAGATGAAAATAACGGATATCTAGAACCAACATTGCTCGGCATATGTGTTTGCTTATTCTTGGTTGAGGTAATCTTGTTTTTTTATATCAATTCACTTCTGATGGGGCAAATACAGAACTAATATCCAAACACATAAAACATTGATACTTGTACATTATTGTCATTGCATGACCTAGAAGCAGCATAACACACAACCCTTACATCTACACTATTAGCAACACGTTTATGAGACTTCATGAACAACCGAACATAGTATGTCCACACCAAAGAATATGTTAAGCCTTGCTAGAAATGAGATCGAGACAGATGAAAAACATCCACCCATGATAGGGTCAGAGAATAGAAAAAGCAAAGATGGGTCACTCATGATAGCAGAATAGCACAACGACGGACTTCCGGTTGATGTAGAGCTTGACCATCTCAAAGTTGTTGTGTGCAATCTACAATTTTTGATAAACAGGTTATAAGCAGGCAAATCTCTATTTTGGGGAGCCAAATCAGCTCCAACTATAGAATAGATATCACACAACAACTACAGAATCCAATTCATCCAACCGATGGAAAACACCCCTAAAAACTTGGTGCTAGGGGATAGGAGCATGGTAGCATACAAGAGTGCAAACATCAACTTACATGTGCAAGATATATAGTAGGGCAAGTTGCACACTTTGGGAACTGATGACATCATAACACTGGAGTTATTTTACAGCTGACATTAGGTCAATCACCCTATGTAGATTCTATTTTTATTGTCCTTCCCTTGTTTGACTTTTTTTCTTTTCCTTTCCTTTTATTTTTTTCTTTCTTTCCCCATAATTGACAGTTCTTTCATTTTCTTGACACAACACAAATTTAAAGTATGGACAAACCTTGCTGCTTCATCAGGGTAAAAAAATGAAGTCAATGTATTAATAAGTGAGTCATGTTGGGAACTATGCTAGATAGATTCTCATACATGTTTATTAGGTATTTGATGTTTTTCATAATTTAAACTGGCAATAAGCCTATGATTTATGGATGGTGCAAAACTTTGGAAAGAATAATATAATAACACCATGCTGGCTTTGTTTGTTTAGCATAAAAATATCGCAGAAGTTGGTTACCTTCTGATCTGGTTCCACTATCATCTCAATCTAATCCTCGTAAGCTTGTCGACATAATTCCGTTCTTGTAGGCCTGTTGACATATTCCATTAGCAACATTTTAATTTTCCCAGAATCGCTCTGTCATCTTCACAAGATTTCATACAACTAATGAAGCAAACTCGTAGGCCTGTGAACTAAACTCCTAATACATTTTGTAATACTGATGTGTTCGAGGCAAAAATTTAGTACATTCCCATGAGTCTTTGGAGTTGCTGTTAATCTAAGAAAACAATCATGAAAACATAAACTATACAATTATGAATATTGCGCATGAAGCTAGTCCATAACTGCAACCATAGAGGTATGCATATTCGAATTAGCAATTGAGATTTGACAAGACGCGCTAGGAAAGCAATGATCTCAAAATGCACACGCTGGCTGAATAATGGTAGACATGGTAACCATAGGTGTTCGGAGTTTAATGGTAAACATAGTATGTATACATGGTAACCGCGCTGAACAGGATATACTATACATAACTTCTCATCATTCAATATAACTTGTAATTCTTGACAAAGAAGCAGGTTACCTGGACATGATATGTCAACTTTAGATCTAATACAACTTATTTAAAATGGAAGCATGTTGATCTGCGGGAGCAGACTGTGCGGGAGGCAACATATCTTCTGGGAGATGCTTTTCTTACTATGATCATCTCCTATCACATATCACATATCGCAGCTAAAATTTCATGCTTCCAGGTTGCCCTGCCATGGCCCTATTTAAGATCCTTCTCGTTCTTACTAATCTGGTTCCAATTAGGCAACCCCCTCATCTCCCAAATATTGTATAATCTTAAAACAAAACATCACCACATCATCCAGGCAGGCGAAAACCCGTGCCAAATGTACAGCTGCATGAGCGCTGAACAACAATGCTTTCAGCCAATAATCATTACGCAGATAAAAAATTGACAAATTAAAAAGGCTTGCATGATAGACTGGACAAAATAATACGCCTCTTCTCAAACATAACTTGGAGTTTGCAGATGAGTTCGTAGAATGTCGTATACCTCTCACATGCAGTATATCCTTATATAGGTCATCTTCAGACCCAGGTTCCTGGAAACGAGTTGCAAAAAGAAAACCAGTGAGAAATTTACTCCGAACAAAGATAAGATCAACAAAACCAAAAATCAATGTCGAAGTCATCACCAGCATCCTGCGCTTACTCCCTCAAAAAAGGAAAAAATCCTGCACTTACCGAGTTATCATCATCCCCTTCTTGTGAGAAAGAGACGCATGGGTCAAAAGCATAACTGAATAATTACACACTGGATGATTGTATTCTGATACCTAATGTAGATAATTAAAAAAATCACAAAGAATAAAAGAACTATGATATGATATATTATATGTACGCAATATTTTGATTGCATGCTTATATAACTATCATTTGGCATTGTGCTTCTCTGCCCAGCCGTCCATAAACCATAAGTACTTCAACTACATTATTCCAAATAATTCAATACACATTAAATTTAAATCTTTAGCCATATCCAGTAGGTACCATGACCAGTAAGGAGCACCATTGATATATTATGTTCCAGTATACTGCATCTGTTCTTAAACTCGTATACTTGCAGACTCGGTGCAAACACCACATCAAAAGATTTTTACCCTCAAAATAGAATTGTCGGGGTCTACCAATTTATTTCTGCAGTAGAGAAATTGTGACTGGGATGCAAATAATACCTTGAGGTGGCAACCATAAAAGCATCCGTACTTCCGAACACACTTCCGCAATCAACTGCTAATATGCTCTCTCTACTATAATTTCCTTGATCTAAATCTCACAACACAAACTCCCAATCTTAGCAGGAGCATTACCTAAGTTAATTAATAAAATACTCATCCGGCCACGTCTTCTGCACAGTTTCCTGCAAAATATGCATTAGTAGGTCTGAACCGTACGAAGGACAAATACCAAGCTAGTAGCTCTAATCAAAAGCAGAATTTAGGTTTTGTAATGGGGGTGCAATGCATCGGGTCTGGGACAACATACCAATTTTTTTATCTCCTCTAATTCGGCGACTTGGCAGGATCTCGCGTGTGGCAACCTTCCTGCGGCGACGAGCTGTCGAGGGATCGAGGAAGGGCACGAAGAAGACCCTCTGTGAAGAGGAAGAGGCGAACACAATCACTAAATCACATATGTATTGATCCATCGATGTATGACTACTCGGCTCGCTGCCTTGCTCACCTCATAGACTGGGCCTCAGCCGTCGCGTCGCTTGTTGGATGGATGGGGCGCTCGGCTGGGTGCGCCAGTAGGGGAGGTGCGGTGGAGAAGAGAATCGGTTCAGCGTGAGGAGCGAGGTGCGGTGGCGGCTGCGGATGGAGAAGGGGTTCAGGGGAGCGGCGACGGCTGCGGCCTGCAGGTGGATAAGGGGTTCATCGGGAGCCGGGAGGGGAAACAGAGGAAAGGCACGTGAGTTTCGGAGGAGGTAGTGCGGGGAGGCGGGTACGGAGCAAGGAGGTTGCCGTGCAGGGGCAAGAGGCGCGTGACTTTCGGAGGAGATGATTGCGACGAGCAGAGTTTTCGTCCGCTGCGATAAATTGCTAAACGCAGTTACGGTTGTGAATTAGTATAATCTCAACTGTTAGATCGAATTAAGTTGTCCCATTGTGAGGCTGTAATTCGCCTGTGTATCTTGAGTTGGGTGCACTTAAGGATGAATATGTTTGATTGTTTAATAATAGTAGAGATAATCCTAGTATTGGGTTGTAAGCCAAATATTAAAGAATTCGCTTCACAGCTAAGTGATGTGATTCCTTTAGTGTCGCTTGGAATTGGGCACACATGCAAACGCTAAGCATTATATCTGGCCTAGATGCACATAAATAGAGCAAAGAACCAATCATGGAGAAGTATACCTTTTGACCGAACTCTTTACCATTGTCGTCAGGGCCTAGATAACGTTTGGTCGGCATTGGCATCGTGTACCCCTTGCAGTCTTGCATTCCAAATTTCTTTAGGCAATCCTTGAGGTATTTCTCTTGTGATATGAAGATGACATTGCTTTGCTGATGGATTTGAAGACGGACGAAGAATTTCAGCTCACGCATCATGGACATCTAATATTGCTCTTGCATTATATGCCTAAACGCATCACTGTATCTCTTGCCAGTGTAGCCGAAGATAATGTCATCCACATAGATTTGGCACACAAACAGTTCACCATCATATGTCTTCGTGAAGAGAGTGGGATCCAGGGAACTAAGTTTGAAGCCTTTGATCTTCAGGAAGTCTTTGAGTGTGTCATACCAAGCGCGAGGAGCTTGTTTGAGGCCATACAGTGCCTTGTTGAGTTTGTATACCATGTCAGGATGCTTTGGGTCTTCAAAACCAGGTGGTTGTGCAACATACACTTCTTCTTCAATTTTGCTGTTGAGGAAGCCACTCTTTACATCCATTTGATACAGAAGGATGTTGTGATGGTTGGCATAGGCGAGCAGTATGCGAATGGCTTCAAGCCTAGCCAGCGGAGCAAATGTTTCATCGAAGCCAATCCCTTCAACTTGAGTGTAACCTTGAGCAACAAGACGAGCCTTGTTTCTGATGACTTGACCATGCTCATCTTGTTTGTTGCGATAGATCCATTTGGTGCCAATGATATTGTGCTTGCGAGGATCGGGACGTTTTACTAGCTCCCAAACATTGTTCAGCTCGAATTGTTGAAGCTCTTCTTGCATATCTTGAATCTATTCAGGTTCCATGAAGGCTTCATCAACTTTCTTGGGTTCAGATATAGAGAAAATGCAAAGTGCCCATAGATATTTGCTAGTTGTGTTGCTCTTGAACGAGTGAGTGGACCAGGTGCATTGATGCTATCAATTATCTTCTCAATCTGTACTTCATTTACAACACGAGGATGAACTGGACGAAGATTTTGCTCTTGCTGATCATTGTCTTTGTCTTTAGTATTGACTTCAGGCTGAGCTGTGTCTTCAGGTTGTTTAGGTGTAGAAATGATGATTTTCTTCTTCAGCCTGTGCCTCAGAAGGTATAATTTCTCCAGTACCCATAAGCTTGATAGATTTACTTGGTGAGGCTTCATCTAGCACATTTGGCAGGTGCTCTCTTTGCGAGCCGTTAGTCCCATCGAACCGCACATCCACAGTTTCAACCACTTTATAGTGAAAGAGGTTGAAGACTCTGTAGGAGTGCGAATTCGTTTAGTAGCCAAGCATAAAACCTTGATGTGCTTTCGATGCAAATTTTGAAGTGTGATGTGGATCCTTGATCCAGCACCTAGCACCAAATACTCTGAAGTAAATGACATTTGGCTTCTTACCAGTCAGGAGCTTATAGGATGTCTTATTTAGAAGCTTGTGAAGATAAACATGGTTGATGATGTGGCATGCAGTATCAATGGCTTTAGGCCAGAACTTCCTTGGTGTCTTGTACTCATCAAGCATCGTTCGTGCCATCTCAATGAGGGTTCTGTTCTTGCGCTCCATGATGCCATTCTGCTGAGGTGTGTATGGAGCTGAGGACTCATGTGTGATGCTCAATGTATCAAGATAAGGGTCGAGGCCGGTGTTCTTGAATTTTGTGTCGTTGTCACTTCAGATGTGCTTGGTCTTGATGCCATAGTTGGTCATGGCATGATTGGCGAATCGTCTGAAGACATCCTGCAGTTCATTCTTATAGAAGATTATGTGCACCCATGTATATCTTGAATAATCATCAACAATGATGAAGCCATAGAGGCAAGCAGTGGTAGTAAGGGTAGAGTAATGAGTAGGGCCAAATAAGTCCATGTGAAGCAGCTCGAAGGGACAAGTCGTCGTCATGATTGTCTTCGAGGGATGCTTGGCCCTAGTCGTCTTTCCAGCTTTGCAGGCACCACATAGATGATCCTTCTTGAACTTGATGCCCTCGATGCCTACAACATGCTTCTTCTTCGCGAGAGTGTACAAATTCCACATGCCAGCATGCCCTAGCCTCCGATGCCAGAGCCAGCACTCTGAAGTTTTTGCTAGAAGACATACGGCCAACTATGGTCCTGCTGAGAAATCTACCATATATAGGTCGTCTTTTCAATACCCTTCAAAGACTAGAGATTTGTCAGATTCCATAAGTACAAGGCAACAATATTTTCCAAATATCACAATCATGTTCAGAACACAAAGCATTGAGACAAACATTAAGTTGAAACCAAGGGATTCAACAAGCATCACTTTATCCATGTGCGGATCCTTTGAGATTGCAACTCTACCCAGACTCAATACCTTACTTTTACCAGTGTTAGCAAATGTGATGTGACTCTTGTCAGAAGGGCATAGGGTTGAATCCATGAGAAGACTTCTATCACTAGTCATGTTCTTAGTGCATCCTCTATCCATAATCCATTCTGAAGCCTTTGGTGTCATACCCTACAGTGCAGTTTGAGGGATAGGCTTCACCAAGGGTATTGTGAAGCATAAACATTTGACGAACAAGCGGATTATGAAAGTTCAGATCTTGGTTAGAATAAATAGGTGAAGGAAATATTCCCTAGATTCAATGATAAAGTTGTTATTTATATTTCCTTATATTATGATAAATGTTTATTATTCATGCTTGAATTGTATTAACCGGAAACTTAGTACATGTGTGGATACATAGACAAACAAAGTGTCCCTAGTATGCCTCTACTTGACTAGCTCGTTAATCAAATATGGTTATGTTTCCTGACCATAGACATGTGTTGTCATTTGATGAATGTGATCACATCATTAGAGAATGATGTGATGGACAAGACCCATCTATTAGCTTAGCAGTATGATCGTTTAGTTTATTGCTATTGCTTTCTTCATGACTTATACATGTTCCTATAACTATGAGATTATGCAACTCCTGAATACCGGAGGTACACTTAGTGTGCTATCAAATGTCACAACTTAATTGGGTGATTATAAAGATGCTCTACAGGTCTCTCCGATGGTGTTTGTTGAGTTGGCATAGATCGAGATTAGGATTTGTCACTCTGATTGTCGGAGAGGTATCTCTGGGCCCTCTCGGTAATGCACATCACATAAGCCTTGCAAGCATTGCAACAAATGCGTTAGTTGCGGGATGATGCATTACGGAACGAGTGAAGAGACTTTCCAGTAACGAGATTGAACTAGATATGATGATACCGACGATCAAATCTCGGGCAAGTAACATACCGATGCCAAAGGGAACAACGTATGTTGTTATGCGGATTGACTGATAAATATCTTCATAGAATATGTAGGAGCCAATATGAGCATCCAGGTTCCGCTATTGGTTATTGACCAGAGATGAGTCTCGGTCATGTCTACATATTTCTCGAACATGTAGGGTCCGCACGCTTAACGTTCAATGACGATCGGTATTATGAGTTTATGTTTTTGATGTAGCAAAGATAGTTCAGAGTCCCGTATGAGATCATGGACATGACGACGAGTCTCGAAATGGCCGAGACATAAAGATTGATATATTGGATGACTATATCTGGACACCGGAATGGTTCCGAAGTGTATCGAGTATTTACCAGAGTTCCGGGGGGTTACCGGAACCCCCTAAGGGGTTATTGGGCCTGATGGGCCTAGTAGTGGAAGATAGGAGGAAGGCCAATAGGTGGCGCACGCCCCCCCCTAGCACAAACCGAATTGGTCTAGGGGGGTTGGTGAAGGAAATATGCCCTAGAGGCAATAATAAAGTTATTATTTATTTCCTTAGATCATGATAAATGTTTATTATTCATGCTAAAACTGTATTAACCGGAAACATAATACATGTGTGAATACATAGACAAACAGAGTGTCACTAGTATGCCTCTACTTGACTAGCTCGTTAATCGAAGATGGTTATGTTTCCTAACCATGAACAAAAGAGTTGTTATTTGATTAACGGGATCACATCATTAGAAGAATTATGTGATTGACATGACCCATTCCATTTGCTTAGCACACAATCGTTTAGTATGTTGCTATTGCTTTCTTCATGACTTATACATGTTCCTATGACTATGAGATTATGCAACTCCCGTTTGCTGGAGGAACACTTTGTGTGCTACCAAACGTCACAACGTAACTGGGAGATTATAAAGTAGCTCTACAGGTGTCTCCAAAGGTAAATGTTGGGTTGGCGTATTTCGAGATTAGGATTTGTCACTCCGATTGTCGGAGAGGTATCTCTGGGCCCTCTCGGTAATGCACATCACATAAGCCTTGCAAGCATTGCAACTAATGAGTTAGTTGCGAGATGATGTATTACGAAACGAGTAAAGAGACTTGCCGGTAACGAGATTGAACTAGGTATTGAGATACCGACGATCGAATCTCGGGCAAGTAACATACCCGTGACAAAGGGAACAACGTATGTTCTTATGCGGTCTGACCGATAAAGATCTTCGTAGAATATGTGGGAGCCAATATGAGCATCCAGGTTCCGCTATTGGTTATTGACCGGAGACGTGTCTCGGTCATGTCTACATTGTGATCGAACCCGTAGGGTCCGCACGCTTAAGGTTTCGATGACAGTTATATTATGAGTTTATGCATGTTGATGTACCGAAGTTTGTTCGGAGTCCCGGATGTGATCACGGACATGACGAGGAGTCTCGAAATGGTCAAGACATAAAGATTGATATATTGGAAGCCTATATTTGGATATCGGAAGTGTTCCGGGTGAAATCGGGATTTTACCGGAGTACCGGGAGGTTACCAGAACCCCCCGGGAGGTATATGGGCCTTAGTGGGCTTTAGTGGAAGAGAGGAGAGGTGGCCAGGGCTGGGCCGCGCGCCCCTCCCCCCTAGTCCGAAGAGGACAAGGAGAGGGGGCGGCGCCCCCCTTCCTTCTCTCTCTCCTCTTTCCCCCTCTCGAATCCTATTCCAACTAGGAAAGGGGGGCGGGAATCCTACTCCCGGTGGGAGTAGGACTCCTCCTGGCGCACCCTCCTCCTGGATGGCCGCACCCCCCCTTTGATCCTTTATATACGGGGGCAGGGGCACCCCTAGACACACAAGTTGATCCACGTGATCATATTCTTAGCCGTGTGCGGTGCCCCCTTCCACCATAATCCTCGATAATATTGTAGCGCTGCTTAGGCGAAGCCCTGCGACGATAGAGCATCAAGATCGTCACCATGCCGTCGTACTGACGGAACTCTTCCCCGACACTTTGCTGGATCGGAGTCCGGGGATCGTCATCGAGCTGAATGTGTGCTAGAACTCGGAGGTGCCGTAGTTTCGGTGCTTGATCGGTCGGGCCGTGAAGACGTACGACTACATCAACCGCGTTGTGCTAACGCTTCCGCTGTCGGTATACAAGGGTACGTAGATCACACTCTCCCCTCTCATTGCTAAGCATCACCATGATCTTGCGTGTGCGTAGGAATTTTTTTGAAATTACTATGTTCCCCAACAGTGGCATCAGAGCCTAGGTTTTATGTGTTGATGTTATATGCACGAGTAGAACACAAGTGAGTTGTGGGCGATATAAATCATACTGCTTACCAGCATGTCATACTTTGGTTTGGCGGTATTGTTGGACGAAGCGGCCCGGACCGACATTACGCGTACGCTTACGCGAGACTGGTTCTCCCGACGTGCTTTGCACAAAGGTGGCTAGCGGGTGACAGTTTCTCCAACTTTAGTTGAACCGAGTGTGGCTACGCCCGGTCCTTGCGAAGGTTAAAACAGCACCAACTTGACAAACTATCGTTGTGGTTTTGATGCGTAGGTAAGATTGGTTCTTGCTTAAGCCCGTAGCAGCCACGTAAAACTTGCAACAACAAAGTAGAGGACGTCTAACTTGTTTTTGCAGGGCATGTTGTGATGTGATATGGTCAAGACATGATGCTAAATTTTATTGTATGAGATGATCATGTTTTTTAACCGAGTTATCGGCAACTGGCAGGAGCCATATGGTTGTCGCTTTATTGTATGCAATGCAATTGCGCTGTAATGCTTTACTTTATCACTAAGCGGTAGCGATAGTCGTGGAAGCATAAGATTGGCGAGACGACAACGATGCGACGATGGTGATCACGACGGTGCTTCGAAGATGGAGATCACAAGCACAAGACGATGATGGCCATATCATATCACTTATATTAATTGCATGTGATGTTTATCTTTTATGCATCTTATCTTGCTTTGATTGACGGTAGCATTTTAAGATGATCTCTCACTAATTATCAAGAAGTGTTCTCCCTGAGTATGCACTGTTGCGAAAGTTCTTCGTGCTGAGACACCACGTGATGATCGGGTGTGATAGGCTCTACGTTCAAATACAACGGGTGCAAAACAGTTGCACACGCAGAATACTCAGGTTATACTTGACGAGCATAGCATATACAGATATGGCCTCGGAACACGATGACCGAAAGGTCGAGCGTGAATCATATAGCATATATGATCAACATAGTGATGTTCACCAATGAAACGACTCCATCTCACGTGATGATCGGACATGGTTTAGTTGATTTGGATCACGTAATCACTTAGAGGATTAGAGGGATGTTTATCTAAGTGGGAGTTCTTAAGTAATATGATTAATTGAACTTAAATTTATCATGAACTTAGTCCTGGTAGTATTTTTTAAATCATGTTGTAGATCAATAGCTCGCGTTGTTACTTCCCTGTGTTTATTTTGATATGTTCCTAGAGAAAATTTTATTGAAAGATGTTAGTAGCAATGATGCGGATTGGATCCGTGATCTGTGGTTTATCCTCATTGCTGCACAGAAGAATTATGTCCTTGATGCACCGCTAGGTGACAGACCTATTGCAGGAGCAGATGCAGACGTTATGAACGTTTGGCAAGCTCAATATGATGACTACTTGATAGTTTAGTGCACCATGCTTAATGGCTTAGAATCGGGACTTCAAAGATGTTTTGAACGTCATGGACCATATGAGATGTTCCAGGAGTTGAAGATAATATTTCAAGCAAATACCCGAGTTGAGAGATATGAAGTCTCCAACAAGTTCTATAGCTAAAAGATGGAGGAGAATCGCTCAACTAGTGAGCATGTGCTCAGATTGTCTGGGTACTACAATCGCTTGAATCAAGTGGGAGTTAATCTTCCAGATAAAATAGTGCTTGACAGAATTCTCTAGTCACCATCACCAAGTTAGTAGAACTTCGTGATGAACTATAGTATGCAAGGGATGATGAAAACGACTCCCGAGCTTTTCATGATGATGAAATCGATGAAGGTAGAAATCAAGAAAAACATGAAGTGTTGATGGTTGACAAGACCACAAGTTTCAAGAAAAGGGCAAAGGGAAAAAGGGGAACTTCAAGAAAAACAGCAAGCAAGTTGCTGCTCAAGTGAAGAAGCCCAAGTCTAGTCCTAAGCCTGAGACTAAGTGCTTCTACTGCAAAGGGACTGGTCACTGGAAGCGGCACTACCCCAAGTGATTGGCGGATAAGAAGGATGGCAAAGTGAACATAAGTATATTTGATATACATGTTATTGATGTGTGCTTTACTAGTGTTTATAGCAACCGCTCAGTATTTGATACTAGTTAAGTTGCTAAGATTAGTAACTCGAAACGGGAGTTGTAGAATAAACAGAGACTAGTTAAGGGTGAAGTGACGATGTGTGTTGGAAGTGGTTCCAAGATTGATATGATCATCATCACACACTCCCTATACTTTCGGGAATAGTGATGAACCTAAATAAGTGTTATTTGGTGTTTGCGTTGAGCATGAATATGATTTGATCATGTTTATTGTAATACGGTTATTCATTTAAGTAAGAGAATAAATTGTTGTTCTGTTTACATGAATAAAACCTTATATGGTTACACACCCAATGAAAATAGTTCGTTGGATCTTGATCATAGTGATACACATATTCATAATATTGAAACCAAAAGATGCAAAGTTAATAATGATAGTGCAACTTATTTGTGGCACTACCGTTTAGGTCATATTGGTGTAAAGCGCATGAAGAAACTCCATGATGATGGACTTTTGGAATCACTTGATTATGAATCAGTTGATGCTTGCTAACCATGCCTCATGGGCAAGATGACTAAGACTCCGTTCTCCGGAACAATGGAGCGAGCAACAGATTTGTTGTAAATCATACATACTGATGTATGTGGTCCGATGAATATTGAGGCTCGCGACAGGTATCATTATTTTCTGATCTTCACAGATGATTTGAGCAGATATGAGTATATCTACTTGATGAAACATAAGTCTGAAACATTTGAAAAGTTCAAAGAATTTCAGAGTGAAGTGAAAAATCAACGTAACAAGAAAATAAAGTTTCTAAGATCTGATCGTAGAGAAGAGTATTTGAGTTACGAGTTTGGCCTTCAGTTAAAAACAATGTGAAATAGTTTCACTACTCACGCCACCTGGAACACCATAATGTAATGGTGTGTCCGAACGTCATAACCGTACTTTATTAGATATGGTGCGATCTATGATGTCTCTTACCGATCTACCACTATCGTTTTGGGGTTATGCATTAGAGACAACTACATTCAAATTAAATAGGGCACCATCTAAATCCGTTGAGACGACACCGTATGAACTATGGTTTGGCAAGAAACCTAAACTGTCGTTTCTTAAAGTTTGAGGTTGCAATGCTTATGTGAAAAAGTTTCAACCTGATAAGCTCAAACCCAAATAGGAGAAGTGCATCTTCATAGGATACCCAAAAGAAAATGTTGGGTACACCTTCTATCACAGATCCGAAGGCAAGATATTCATTGCTGACAGTGGATCCTTTCTAGAGAAGGAGTTTCTCTTGAAAGAAGTGAGTGGGAGGAAAGTAGAACTTGATGAGGTAATTGTACCTGCTCCCTTATTGGAAAGTAGTTCATCACAGAAATCTGTTCTTGTGACTACTACACCAATTAGTAAGGAAGCTAATGATGATGATCATGTAACTTCAGATCAAGTTACTACCGAATCTCGTAGGTAAACCAGAGTGAGATCCGCACTAGAGTGGTATGGTAATCCTGTTCTGGAAGTCTTGTTACTAGACCATGACGAACTTGCGAACTATGAGGAAGCGATGATGAGCCCAGATTCCACGAAATGGTTTGAGGCCATGAAATCTGAGATATGACCCATGTATGAGAACAAAGTATGGACTTTGATGGATTTGCCCGATGATCGGCAAGCCATAGAAAATAAATGGATCTTCAAGAGGAAGACGGAAGCTGATAGTAGTGTTACTATCTACAAAGCTAGAATTGTCGCAAAAGGTTTTCGACAAGTTCAAGGTGTTGACTATGATGAGAGTTTCTCACTCGTATCTATGCTTAAGTCTGTCCGAATCATGTTAGCAATTGCCGCATTTTATGAAATCTGGCAAATGGATAAACAAAACTGAATTCCTTAATGGATTTATTAAAGAAGAGTTGTATACGATGCAACTAGAAGGTTTTGTCGATCCTAAAGGTGTAAACTAAATGTGCAAACTCCAGCGATCCATCTATGGACTGGTGCAAGCATCTCGGAGTTGGAATATGCGCTTTGATGAGATGATCAAAGCATATAGTTTTATACAGACTTGCGGTGAAGCCTGTATTTACAAGAAAGTGAGTGGGAGCACTACAGCATTTCTGACAAGTATATGTGAATGACATATTATTGATCGGAAATAATGTAGAATTATTCTGTAAAGCATAAAGAAGTGTTTGAAAGGAGTTTTTCAAAGAAAGACCTCGGTGAAGCTGCTTACATATTGAGCATCAAGATCTATAGAGATAGATCAAGACGCTTGATAAGTTTTTTTTCAATGAGTACATACCTTGACAATATTTTGAAGTAGTTCAAAAATTGGAATGGTCAAAGAAAGAGTTCTTGGCTGTGTTACAAGGTGTGAAATTGATTAAGACTCAAAGCCCGACCACGGCAGAAGATAGAAAGAGAATGAAAGTCATTCCCTATGCCTCAGCCACAGGTTCTATAAAGTATGCCATGCTGTGTACCAGATCTATTGTATACCCTACACTGTGTTAAGCAAGGGAGTACAATAGTGATCTAAGACTAGATCACTGGACAGCGGTCAAAATTATCCTTAGTGGAATAAGGAAATATTTCTCAATTATGGAGGTGACAAAAAGGTTCATCGTAAAAGGTTATGTCGATGCAAGTTTTGACACAGATCTGGATGACTCTAAGTCTCGATCTAGATACATATTGAAAGTGGGAGAAATTAGCTAGAGTAGCTCCGTGCAGAGCATTGTAGACATAGAATTCGCAAAATACTTACGGATCTGTATCTGACAGACCCGTTGACTAAAATTATCTCACAAGCAAAACATGATCACACCTTAGTACTCTTTGGGTGTTAATCACATAAACGATGTGAACTAGATAACTGACTCTAGTAAACCCTTTGGGTATAGGTCACATGATAATGTGAACTATGGGTGTTAATCACATGGTGATGTGAACTATTAGTGTTGAATCACATGGCGATGTGAACTAGATTATTGACTCTAGTGCAAGTGGGAGACTGAAGGAAATATGCCCTAGAGGCAATAATAAAGTTATTATTTATTTCCTTATATCATGATAAATGTTTATTATTCATGCTAAAATTGTATTAACCGGAAACATAATACATGTGTGAATACATAGACAAACAGAGTGTCACTAGTATGCCTCTACTTGACTAGCTCGTTAATCGAAGATGGTCATGTTTCCTAACCATGAACAAAAGAGTTGTTATTTGATTAATGGGATCACATCATTAGAAGAATGATGTGATTGACATGACCCATTCCATTAGCTTAGCACATGATCGTTTAGTATGTTGCTATTGCTTTCTTCATGACTTATACCTGTTCCTATGACTTTGAGATTATGCAACTCCCGTTCGCCGGAGGAACACTTTGTGTGCTACCAAACGTCATAACATAACTGGGTGATTATAAAGGAGCTCTACAGGTGTCTCCAAAGGTAAATGTTGGGTTGGCATATTTCGAGATTAGGATTTGTCACTCCGATTGTCGGAGAGGTATCTCTGGGCCCTCTCGGTAATGCACATCACATAAGCCTTGCAAGCATTGCAACTAATGAGTTAGTTGCGAGATGATGTATTACGAAACGAGTAAAGAGACTTGCCGGTAACGAGACTGAACTAGGTATTGAGATACCGACGATCGAATCTCGGGCAAGTAACATACCGATGACAAAGGGAACAACGTATGTTGTTATGCGCTCTGACCGATAACGATCTTCGTAGAATATGTGGGAGCCAATATGAGCATCCAGGTTCCGCTATTGGTTATTGACCGGAGACGTGTCTCGGTCATGTCTACATTCTTCTCGAACCCATAGGGTCCGCACGCTTAAGGTTTCGATGACACTTATATTATGAGTTTATGCATTTTGATGTACCGAAGTTTGTTCGGAGTCCCGGATGTGATCACGGACATGACGAGGAGTCTCGAAATGGTCGAGACATAAAGATTGATATATTGGAAGCCTATATTTGGATTCAGAAGTGTTCCGGGTGAAATCGGGATTTTACCGGAGTACCGAGAGGTTACCGGAACCCCTTGGGAGGTATATGGGCCTTAGTGGGCTTTAGTGGAAGAGAGGAGAGGTGGCCAGGGCTGGGCCGCGCTCCCCTCTCCCCCTAGTCCGAATAGGACAAGGAGAGGGGCCCCCCCTTCCTTCTCTCTCTCCTCTTTCCCCCTCCCAAATCCTATTCCAACTAGGAAAGGGGGGGAATCCTACTCCCGGTGGGAGTAGGACTCCTCCTGGCGCGCCCTCCTCCTGGCCGGCCGCACCCCCCTTTGATCCTTTATATACGGGGGCAGGGGGCACCCCTAGATACATAGGTTGATCCACGTGATCATATTCTTAGCCGTGTGCGGTGTCCCCTGCCACCATAATCCTCGATAATATTGTAGCGGTGCTTAGGCGAAGCCCTGCGACGGTAGAGCATCAAGATCGTCACCACGCCATCGTGCTGACGGAACTCTTCCCCGACACTTTGCTGGATCGGAGTTCGGGGATCGTCATCGAGCTGAATGTGTGCTTGAACTCGGAGGTGCCGTAGTTTCGGTGCTTGATCAGTCGGGTCTTGAAGACGTACGACTACATCAACCGCGTTGTGCTAACGCTTCCGCTGTCGGTCTACAAGGGTACGTAGATCACACTCTCCCCTCTCGTTGCTAAGCATCACCATGATCTTGCGTGTGCGTAGGAAATTTTTTGAAATTACTACGTTCCCCAATAGTCGGCCCCACTTTCCTTCTCTCCTCCGTCTCCTTCCCCCTTCTCCCAGTTGGAATAGGAAAGGAGGGGGGAATCCTACTTGGAGTAGGATTGCCCCCCCCCCCTTGGCGCGCCTCCTCCCCTTGGCCGGCCTCCTCTCCCTCCCCCTTTATATACGTGGGAGAGGGGCAACCCTAGAACAAACAAGTTGATTGTTTAGCCGTGTGTGTTGCCCCCCTCCACAAAATTCCACCTCGGTCATATTGTTGTAGTGCTTAGGTGAAGCCCTGCATCGGTAACTTCATCATCACCGTCATCACGCCATCGAGCTAACAAAACTCCCCCTCAGCCTCAACTGTATGAAGAGTACAAGGGACATCATCGAGTTGAACGTGTGCAGATCACGGAGGTGTTGTGCGTTCGGTACTTGATCGGTTGGATCGTGAAGACGTTCGACTACTTTAACCGCGTTTCATAACGATTCCGCTTTTGGTCTACAAGGGTATGTAGACATACTCTCCCATCTCGTTGCTATGCATATCCTAGATAGATCTTGCGTGATCGTAGGATTTTTTAAATACTGCGTTCCCCAACAGTGGTATCAGAGCCAGGTCTATGCGTAGATGTTATATGCACGAGTAGAACACAAAGGAGTTGTATGCGTGGGTATATACATATTGCCTGCCGTCAGTAGTTGATTGTTGATTCAACGGTATTGTTGGATGAATCGGCTCAGACCGACATTATGCGTATGCTTACGCGAGACTGGTTCTACCGACGTGCTTCGCACACAGGTGGCTAGTGGGTGTCTGTTTCTCCAACTTTAGTTGAATCAGTTTCAATGAGCTGGGTTCTTTCTGAAGATCAACAAGCAATCACTATACTAGGTTGTGGTTTTGATGCGTAGGTAAGAATGGTTCTTGCTAGAAGCCCGTAGCAGCCACGTAAAACTTGCAACAACAAAGTAGAGGACGTCTAACTTGTTTTTGCAGGGCATGTTGTGATGTGATATGGTCAAGACGTGATGAGATATAAATTTTTGTATGAGATGATCATGTTTTGTTAAAGTTATCGGCAACTGGCAGAAGCCTTATGGTTGTCTCTTTATTGCATAAGATGCAAGCGCCATATAATTGCTTTACTTTATCGATATGCGATAGCAATAGCTGCAAAAGCAATAGTTGGCGAGACGACCATGTGACGACACATTGATAGAGATCAAGATGATGGAGATCATGGTGTCATGCCGATGACGATGGAGATCATGACGGTACTTTGGAGATGGAGATCAAAGGCACAAGATGATAATGGCCATATCATGTCACATATTTTGACTGCATGTGATGTTTATCATTTATGCATCTTATTTTTCTTAGTACGGCGGTAGCATTATAAGATGATCTATCACTAATTTTCAAGGTACAAGTGTTCTCCCTGAGTATGCACCATTGCTATAGTTCGTCGTGCCAAGACACCACGTGATGATCGGGTGTGATAAGCTCTACGTTCACATACAACGGGTGCAAGCCAGTTTTGCACAAGAAGAATACTCGGGTTAAACTTGACGAGCCTAGCATATGCAGATATGGCCTTGGAACACTGAGACCGAAAGGTTGAGCGTCAATCGTATAGTAGATATGATCAACATAGTGATGTTCACCATCAAAAACTACTCCATCTCACGTGATGATCGGACATGGTTTAGTTGATATGGATCACGTGATCACTTAGATGATTAGAGGGATGTCTATCTAAGTGGGAGTTCTTAAGTAATATGATTAATTGAACTATAATTTATCATGAACTTAGTACCTAATAGTATTTTGCATGTCTATGTTGTTGTAGATAAATGGCCCGTGTTGTTGTTTCATTGAATTTTAATGCGTTCATAGAGAAAGCTAAGATGAAAGATCATGGTAGTAATTACATGGACTGGGTTCGTAACTTGAGGATTATCCTCATTGATGCACATAAGAATTACATCCTAGAAGCACCGCTAGGTGCCAAACCCACTGCAGGAGCAACGCCAGATGTTATGAACACCTGGCAGAGCAAGGCTGATGACTACTCAATAGTTCAGTGTGCCATGCTTTACGGCTTAGAACCAGGACTTTGACGACGTTTTGAACATCATGGAGCATATGAGATGTTCTAGGAGTTGAAGTTAATATTTCAAGCAAATGCCCGGATTGAGAGATATGAAGTCTCCAATTAGTTCTACAGCTGCAAAATGGAGGAGAATAGTTCTATCAGTGAGCACATACTCAGAATGTCTGGGTACCACAATCACTTGGCTCAGCGGGAGTTAATCTTCCAGTTAATAGTGTCATTGACAGAGTTCTTCAATCACTGCCACCAAGCTACAAAAGCTTCGTGACGAACTATAATATGCAAGAGATAGATAAGACAATTCCTGAGCTCTTCGCGATTGTAGGATCGAAAGTATGTCTAGAGGGTGGGATTAGACTACTTGACCAGATAAAAATCTAGCCTTTTCCCAATTTTAGTTTTAGGCAGATCTTAGCAACTTAGCACAAGTCAAACAATTGCATATGAAGGTAAAGGGAGGAGTTTGGAATGTGCAAACGCAATTAGAGACACGGAGATTTTTGGTGTGGTTCCGATAGGTGGTGCTATCATACATCCACGTTGATGGAGACTTCAACCCACGAAGGGTAACGGTTGCGCGAGTCCACAGAAGGCTCCACCCATGAAGGGTCCATGAAGAAGCAACCTTGTCTATCCCACCATGGTCGTCGCCCATGAAGGACTTGCCTCACTTGGGTAGATCTTCACGAAGTAGGCGATCTCCTTGCCCTTACAAACTCCTTGGTTCAACTCCACAATCTTGACGGAGGCTCCCAAGTGACACCTAACCAATCTAGGAGACACCACTCTCCAAGAGGTAACGAATGGTGTGTTGATGATGAAATCCTTGCTCTTGTGCTTCAAATGATAGTCTCTCCAACACTCAACTCTCTCACACAGGATTTGGATTTGGTGGAGAGATGATTTGAGTGGAAACAACCTGGGGAAGGCTAGAGATCAAGATTTATGTGGTTGGAGTGGAATATCTTGACCTCAACACAAGTGTAGGTTGTTCTCTCTCGGAATATGTGTGTTGGAAGTGTAGGCATGTTCTGATGGCTCTCTCCATGAATGAAGAGTGGGTGGAGGGGTATAAATAGCCTCCACACAAAATCTAACCATTACACACAAATCACCAAACTCGGTGGGACCGAATCATGAAACTCGGTCATACCGATTTAGTTCAAAATGTGAACGTTAGGATTTTCGGTGGGACCGAGATGTCAACTCGGTGGGACCATTTTTTAGGGTTAGGGCATAACGTAATCTCCGTGAGACCGATTGCACAAACTCGGTGGGACCGATTTTGGTAATGGACTAAGAGAGTTGGTCAGGCAAACTCGGTGGGACCGATTCGCTCATCTCGGTTGGACCGAAACGTTACAAAAGGGAAACATAGAGTTTGCATTGCAATCTTGGTGGGACCGATCGCTCATCTCGGTTGCCCGGAACGCTACGAAGGGAAACAAAGAGATTACAATCCCATCTTGGTGAGACCGAGATCCCTATCGGTGAGACCGAAAAGACTAGGGTTTCTGGAAGTGGCAATCACACCAACAGAGAATGCTGGGTGTTCAAGCAGGTCGGCAAGTTAAATGCCGAAAACAAGGACAAGGGGCTGCATAGTGATGACGAGGAGGAGCCCCAGCTGCCGAACACGGGAGGACAGAAGGGGTTCCCCCACAAGTGAAGACGATGAACATGATATACGCAACCCACATTGTCAAGAGGGAGGGGAAGCGTGCACTAAGGGACGTCTATGCGATGGAGCCCGTCGCCGCAAAGTTCAACCCATGGTCTGCTTACCCGATCACCTTTGATCGCAAGGACCACCCCACTAGTATCCTTCATGGCGGATCTGTCGCACTAGTCCTAGACCCCCTCATTGACGGATTTCACCTCACTCAAGTCCTTATGGACGGCGGTAGCAGCCTGAACCTGCTCTATCATGATACAGTGCAAAAAATGGGCATCGATCCCTTGAGGATCAAACCCACCAAAACCACCTTTAAGGGCATCATCCCAGGTGTAGAGGCCCATTGCACGGGCTCAATCACACTGGAAGTGGTCTTCGGATCACCGGACAACTTCCGAAGCGAGGAGTTAATCTTCGACATCGTCCCGTTCCGCAGTGGCTATCATGCACTGCTCGGACGAACTGCATTTGCAAAATTCAATGCAGTACCGCATTACGCATACCTCAAGTTCAAGATGCCAGGACCTCGGGGGTCATAACAGTGAATGGAAACACAGAACGCTCGCTCCGCACGGAAGCGCACACTGCGGCCCTCGCAGCAGAAGCAGAAAGCAGCCTTTCAAGGCAAACCACTAATTCGGTGATACAGCCCCCGAACACCTTCAAGCATGTCTGGAGTAAACTGCAATAGGATCACCTGGCACGTTCAGAGCTCGCCTAGCAATTCGGCCCCTGTCCCAGTCCCAGTCAAGCGACGAAATCCGTGCCGCGCGTACATAATTATGCACTAAAAATACCATGGACATAGGCGGGGGCACGATCAAGGCACGTCCCGCAATGCGGCTTAACCGCCCTTGGGGCTATATATCTTTATCATTTCTTTTCTCTTTCAGGGCCTAACTCTCTGGAAGCCCTTTCCGGCAGTATGATTGCCAGACACATTACGGGAAGGAACAATCAAGGCGGCAAGAAGCTAAGATGTACACGGGAACCCCCAGGTGGTCTCTAATAATAATACCCGCTTTCTACTATCATACGCAGCTTGCCCTTGGATAGGACATTTCGAATAGTCCTACTTTCTGCTTATTGCACTACCTGTACCAGTATGCTTTGAGGTATTATTTAAATAACAATGCATAGCATTAGTCTATTATTGCATTATTCATTCTTTTTTCCTTTATGTCCATTTATGACAATCCACACCCGTAAATTCGGGTACGGTCGGTACGCCAGGGGCTTTCGTTTACCCCATAATACGGCGCGAGAAGTCCGAACACTTTCGACAGTGCGGCACCCCGAACTTATAGCATTATATGCATCATCTCCGAATCATGTCTTGGGTCAATAGTTGGGTTTGCCCGGCTCCCATGCTATGGTACCTTATATTCCGCTATATCGACTAAGGTAGCGGTGGGAGAACTACTGCGATTGTGGCCTGGTTCTTCCGGACGAGCACCTCAGTAGAGGAAGCCGAAAACTGACTGTCATGATAAGGCGAGAGACTGGTCGCTGTTCGAGAGGTCTCAAGTCCTTAAAGACTTTTTCCACTTCAGGCGAGGAATCGGCCTTTTACGGCTTAGGCATGTATAGCGCCCCAAATTCGGCCTTCCGAATACCAGGGGCTTCGCCAAAAATTAAAATTGTAGACTTCTATGGCTAAGTGAGAGTGATAAAGCATTATAGTCCGATTGCCTAGTTCGTTGCGTTGAACACCTCCCTTTAAGGTACTGTAATGAACTCATTCTTTATTTATATTGGTGTTAAACCTACTGTATTCCAACTTCTCTATGGTTTATAAACTATTTTAGTAGCCATAGATTCATCAAAATAAGCAAACAACACACGAAAAACAGAATCTGTCAAAAACAGAACAGTCTGTAGTAATCTGTAGCTAGCGCAATATATGGAGCCCCAAAAATTCTAAAATAAATTTCTGGACGTGAGGAATTTATCTATTAATCATCTGCAAAAACAATTAACTAAATAGCACTTTCCAAATAAAAATGGCAGCAGTTCTCGTGAGCGCTAAAGTTTCTGTTTTTTACAGCAAGTGTAACAAGACTTTTCCCAAGACTTTCCAACGGTTCTACTTGGCACAAACACTAATTCAACACAAAAAAACACAACCTAAACAGAGGCTAGATAAATTATTTATTATTAAACATCAGAAAAATTCAAGAAATAAAAAAAATTGGGTTGCCTCCCAACAAGCGCAATCGCTTAACGCCCCTAGCTAGGCATAACAAGTAAGGATAGATCTAGGTATTGCCATCTTTGGTAGTCAATCCATAAGTGGCTCTCATAATAGATTCATAAGGTAATTTAATTTTCTTTCTAGGAAAGTGTTCCATGCCTTTCCTGAATGGAAATTGCAATCTAATATTTCCTTCCTTCATATCAATAATTGCACCAATCGTTCTAAGGAAAGGTGTACCAAGAATAATAGGACATGAAGGATTGGAATCTATGTCAAGAACAATAAAATCTACGGGCACAAAATTCCTATTTGCAACAATAAGAACATCATTAATTCTTCCCATAGGTTTCTTAATAGTGGAATCCGCAAGGTGCAAGTTTAGAGAGCAATCATCAAAATCACGGAAACCTAACAAATCACACAAAGTCTTTGGAATCGTGGAAACACTAGCACCCAAATCACATAAATCATAGCATTCATGATCTTTAATTTTAATTTTAATAGTTGGTTCCCACTCATCATAGAGTTTTCTAGGGATAGAAACTTCCAATTCAAGTTTTTCTTCATAAGATTGCATCAAGGCATCAACGATATGTTTAGTAAACGCTTTATTTTGACTATAAGCGTGAGGAGAATTTAGCATGGATTGCAACAAGGAAATACAATCAATCAGAGAGCAATTCTCATAGTTAAATTCCTTGAAATCCTTAATAGTGGGTTTAGCAACATCTAGGGTTTTAATTTCTTCAATCCCACTTTAATCAATTTTAGCATCAAGATCAAAAAATTCTGAATTCTTGGAACGCCTTCTAGGTAAAGGTGGATCATATTCAGTCCCATCATTATCAAGATTCATATTGCAAAACAAGGATTTAATAGGGGACACATCAATAACTTTTAAATCTTCATCTTTATTTTCATAGGAACTAGAAGAACATGCTCTTATAAAGGCATCTTTCTTAGCACGCATCCTAGCGGTTCTTTCTTTGCACTCATCAATGGAAATTCTCATGGCTTTGAGAGACTCATTGATATCATGCTTAGGTGGAATAGATCTAAGTTTCAAACAATCAACATCAATAGAAATCCTATCAATGTTCCTAGCCAACTCATCAATCGTCAGCATTTTTTCTTCAATTATAGCATTGAAACCCTTTTGCGAAGAATATTAGATTCAAAATCAGAGGGCATCTTATATAATTTCCATATGAATTGTTGTAGGAGTTACCATAATTATTAGAGGGATTACTAGGATAAGGCCTGGGATTGAAATTTCCTCTATAAGCGTTGTTACCAAAATTGTTCCTACCAACAAAATTCACATCCATAGATTCAAACTAGACAAGGGCATATCATTAGGATCAGAAAAAACACTCTTACTAGCAAATAATTTCATAAGTTCATCCATATTTCCACTCAAAACATTAATTTCTTCTATGGCATGCACCTTTCTATTAGTAGATCTTTCAGTATGCCATTGAGAATAATTAACCATAATATTATCTAGGAGTTTAGTAGCTTCTCCTAAAGTAATTTACATAAAAGTGCCTCCCGCGGCCGAATCTAAAAGATTTTTAGAAGCAAAATTCAATCCGGCATAGGGCAATTACGTATCATTAGTTTCAATCTCTCCCAAGCTTGTGCAACATGTTCATGATCAAGTTGCTTAAAATTCATAATATCGTTTCTAAGAGAGATGATCTGAGCGGGAGGAAAATACTTAGAGATAAAAGCATCTTTGCACTTATTCCATGAATCAATACTATTTTTAGGCAAAGACGAAAACCAAGATTTACACTACTAGGGAATAGCTTATAGACAGACGCTTGCTAGAAGTGCGCTATATTGCCCCGCGCTACTGCTACTTACTAGTAGCGCGTGGCCAAAAGAAACACGCTACTAGTAAATATCTCAAACCGTGCCTCGCGAACAGACCATAGTAGTAGCACGGGTTCTAAAACCTGCGCTACTACTTTGTGGATAGCTGTAGCATAGGTGAGACCACCGCGCTACTAGTATATGCCCACCCCCACCCCACCAACTGTCCCACCCCCATCGTCCACCCGCGGCCCCGTTTATCTCAAAAAAAATCACCCAAACCCCGATCCAGATCCCCTCCACCGCGGACGGCGATCTCTCATCCACAGCCGCACCCACCGCCGACCTCTCCTCCATCGCTGACGCCGACGCCCCCATCCTCTCCCCCCTCCTTCTCACCCTGGCGGCGACCACATCGGGGGCTCCTGGATCCGCGCCGCCGTCGAGCTGGGCCGCCAAGGCCAGCTCCTTCCCCACAACCACCGGCTCCGCAGGGAGGAGGTGATTGACGGGGCAGCCACCATCGAGCTCACCCCGTCTACTTCTTCTCGGGGCGCCGCGCTCCTTCTCCGCAACCACCGTCGCCGCCGCTGCAGGGAGACGATGATTGACGGGGTCACCACCATGCAACCTCCCCCGCGTACCTCTTCTCGGGACTCCCCTCTCCATGGAGCTCCGACCCCACCGCTGCCTCCATGGATGCACCATCTCAAGGTCTCCTCCCTCTCCCTCTCTCTCGGTTTCCATGTTGTCCGCATATTTATTGTTTCCAAGCTTTAGTGTATTTTTAAAGATGCGGATGCAAAAATAATACGTATTTCACAAGTTACAGTTATACATGGAAATCTAAGTGCCTTTCAGGGGGAAATACAATCAGTTCACCATGTTGTCCGTACTCTGGTAAGTAGTGGAGTAATACCTTTCAGGCTTGCACTGCACACACTTCTATTTTTGTGTTCAATATAATCCCTTCCCCTTAGAGTAGGACTTATAGTAGTAAGTACAAACAAAATCTCTTACTGTTTTGCAGGAGACAAAGCATGGACGCCTTGCATATACTCAAGTAAGTAGAAAGTCCTAGCCCACAGTTTGTTTTTCTCAATGTTTTAAATAGGGGGCTATGGAAAATAGCGGCGAGCCTCTAAATCAGCTATAGAGGGCTATAGCAGGAAATAGCGGGCTATTTATGAAGGCGACCATTTAGCGGCACCCTGCTGAAAAGGCTATAGCGGGCTATGGCAATGATGTAGAAGCCCTCCGTGATCGATGCCCCCACCGGCGGAGCGCCGGAATAGGCCCCAAGATGGGATCTCGTGGATACAGAAAGTTGCAGCGGTGGAACTAGGGTTTTGGCTTGGTATCTGATCTTTTGGGGGTACGTAGGTATATATAGGAGGAAGCAGTACGTTGGTGGAGCAACAGGGGGCCCACGAGGATGGAGGGCGCGCTTGGGGGGGGGGGTAGGCGCGCCCCCCTACCTCGTGGCCTCCTCTTTTGTGTCTTGACGTAAGGTCCAAGTCTCCTGGGTCTTGTTCGTTGAGAAAATCACGTTCCTGACGGTTTCATTCCGTTTGGACTCTATTTGATATTCCTTCTCTTCGAAACCCTAAAACAGGCAAAAGAACAGCAATTCTGGGTTGGGCCTCTGGTTAATAGGTTAGTCCCCAAAATAATATAAAAGTGGATAATAAAGCCCAATAATGTCCAAAGCAGTAGATAAAATAGCATGGAGCAATCCAAAATTATAGATACGTTGGAGACGTATCAAGCATCCCCAAGCTTAATTCCTGCTCGTCCTCGAGTAGGTGAATGATAAAAATAGAATTTTGATGCGGAGTGCTACTTGGCATAATTTTAATGTAATTCTTCTTAATTGTGGTATGAATATTCAGATCCGAAAGATTCAAGACAAAAGTTCATATTGACATAAAAATAATAATACTTCAAGCATACTAACAAAGCAATTATGACTTCTCAAAATAACATGGCCAAAGAAAGTTCATCCCTACAAAATCATATAGTTTAGTCATGCTCCATTTTCGTCACACAAGAATGCTCTCATCATGCACAACCCCGATGACAAGCCAAGCAATTGTTTCATACTTTAGTAATCTCAAACCTATAAACTTTCACGCAATATATGAGCGCGATCCATGGACATAGCACTATTGGTGGAATAGAATATAATGAGGGTGGTTGTGTGGAGAAGACAAAAAGGAGAAAGTCTCACATCAACGAGGCTAATCAATGGGCTATGGAGATGCCCACCGATTGATGTTAATGCAAGGAGTAGGGATTGACATGCAACGGATGCACTAGAGCTATAAATGTATGAAAGCTCAACAAAAGAAACTAAGTGGGTGTGCATCCAACTTGCTTGCTCACGAAGACCTAGGGAACTTGAGGAGGCCCATTGTTGGAATATACAAGCCAACTTCTATAATGAAAATTCCCACTAGTATATGAAAGTGAAAAAACAAGAGACTCTCTATCATGAAGATTACGGTGCTACTTTGAAGCAGAAGTGTGGCAAAGGATAGTAACATTGTCCCTTCTCTCTTTTTCTCTCATTTTTTATTTGGCCTTTCTCCCCTTTTTTTTATTTATGGCCTTTCTCTTTTTTTATAGTTCCTCACTTGGTACAATGCTCTAGGAAATGATGATCATCACACTTCTATTTATTTACAACTCAATGATTACAACTCGATACTAGAACAAAATATGACTCTATATGAATGCCTCCGGTGATGTACCGGGATATGCAATGGACCAAGAGTGACATGTATGAAAGAATTATGAACGGTGGCTTTGCCACAAATACTATGTCAACTACATGATCATGCTAAGCAATATGACAATAATGAATGTGTCATGATAAATGGAATGGTGGAAAGTTGCATGGCAATATATCTCGGAATGGCTATGGAAATGCCATAATAGGTAGGTGTGGTGGCTGTTTTGAGGAAGATATACGGAGGTTTATGTGTGATAGAGCATATCATATCACGGGGTTTGGATGCACCGGCGAAGTTTGCGCCAACTCTCAATGTGAGAAAGGGCAATGCACAATACCGAAGAGGCTAGCAAGGATGGAAGGGTGAGAGTGCGTATAATCCATGGACTCAACATTAGTCATAAAGAACTCACATACTTATTGCAAAAATCTACAAGTCATCAAAAATCTCGGCACTACGCGCATGCTCCTAGGGGGATAGATTGGTAGGAAAAGACCATCGCTCGTCCCTGACCGCCACTCATAAGGAGGACAATCAAATAACTCCTCATGTTTCAAATTTGGTACATAACGTTTACCATACATGCATGCTACGGGACATGCAAACTTCGACACAAGCATTTCTCAATTTCACAACTACTCAACTAGCACGACTTTGATATTATTACCTCCATATCTCAAAACAATCATCAAGCATCAAACTTCTCTTAGTATTCAAAACACTCATAAGAAAATTTTACTAATCTTGAATACCTAGCATATTAGGATTTTAAGAAAATTACCATGCTATTTAAGACTCTCAAAATAATCTAAGTGAAGCATGAGAGATCAATAGTTTCTATAAAACAAATCCACCATCATGCTCTAAAAGATATAAGTGAAGTACTAGAGGAAAACTATATAACTCAAAAGATATAAGTGAAGCACATAGAGTATTCTTACAAATTCCAAATCATGTATGGCTCTCTCAAAAGGTGTTTACAGCAAGGATGATTGTGGTAAACTAAAAAGTAAAGACTCAAATCATACAAGACGCTCCAAGCAAAACACATATCATGTGGTGAATAAAAATATAGCTCCAAGTAAAGTTACCGATAGAAGTAGACGAAAGAGGGGATGTCTTCTGGGGCATCCCCAAGCTTTGGCTTTTAGGTGTCATTATGTGACACCCCAAAAATTTTGCCTTGTTTTAATGAATTAAAAATTTTGCCAGGAATTAAAACTTTGATTTCTGAGCTCCATTTTGATTTTTTTAAAATCATTTTCTTCCCTATTGTGATGAGTTTTTCCCATAGTGAAAATCTCTCAAATATGTTATTGAAATTGTTTAATCTCTCAAGAAAAACTTTTCCTTATTTAATATAACTAATTACATAATTAAGTTGCTTGATCTTTACTTTCTTGAAAATGGTTTTTCAAGGTTAAATGGCCATCTTTGAACTACAACCATTTGATAAATTCACTTAAAATTCCCATAAAAATTTGGAGAAGTCATGTGATGATATTAAATAACTTTTGTGCAAAAACATCTTTATTTAATGAAATATTTTGAGTTCTAAAGCAAATTTGCCTTCTCTGGTCCAGTGGGCATTTTGCACTACAACCCATTTAAATAATTCTTCCTAGCCTCCACCAAAATTTTGGGATGTTAGTAGTATCATATGATTCAACTTTATGCAAAAACCCAGTGATGTTATTTGCAAATTTTGAGTGAATCAACCTCATTTCCATTCTGGACCAACTTGATGGTTTGTACAGCAACCATGTTTTTGCTTGCTCTTTAGCCCTTGATTATTTCTCCTACTTGTAGTCCTCCATGTTAAACCCTTAAGTCCAGGAGCATGCACCCTTTGGATCATTTTTGGTTCATGAAATAAGGCCATCTATTTCCTGTCCAGAATTGAAGTTTTGTAAAACTTGCACTAACAAGTTTCTCCTTTTGCCAAACTAACCTCACCACTCTCTCTTGCATCTAAAGAGACCCCACTCTGGAAGTTTTGGCCACCCCAAGAGATGCCTAGGTGCATGTGGCATTCTGTCGAGCACCCTGTAGGCATGACCAGTTTTGACATGAGTCTTAGCTTTCACTGTGATCTTGCTTCCCTTGCCTAACTGCCTTGTCCAATAGACTCCTCGCCACTCCTAACCTAGATCTGCTAAATGCCAGCCTTACCCAAGCTCTGTAGCATGCTCTGGCATTTCGTCGAGCACGTCCCGTGCATGCCCGGAGCGCGAGCAGCGCACGCGTTTTGCACGTGCTCGTGCCCGAGCCAGCGCGCCTCTGGATAAGCTTCCCCGAGCTCATCCTAATTCTCTCCCTCGTCCGCTAGCTCCTGTCGTTAGCCCCTGGAGGTGGCCAAGCACCGCCATGCCACCCGACCACCCTGGCACACTACAGCGCCGCCGTCAGGGCACTTTTGGTGGCACGCCGGCGTCCGCAATGCGCCTCTACCATGGTCGGCGCCGCCCAAGCCATCCCGGCTCGCCACCTGTGCATGGGAGCCGCGCAAGCTTATCCCCTCGCTCGTCGGCTAGCTCTCGTCGCCTCCACGTCGCCCTGCAAACTACAGAGAGGCGGTTCGCCGACATCCTCATCCACCACCGTGGAACCGACCTCGTTGCACTATAAAGAGAGGCCCCCGAGATCATCCGAGCACTCAGGCGACCTCAGGCCACCCCCATGGCACCCCCACAGCCAGCAATCGTCGGGGGAAAGCCGTCTTCCCCAACTCCGGCCGGTTCGGCCGCCGCCACGTTCCAGCTCCATTCACCGCAACCAGAGCCCCTCCCATTCGTCCAACGCCACCAAAAGACCCCACTTCGACTTGCGGAGCCGCCCAGCTACTCAAACCCGACCGGGAGCCACCGCAGTTCAAGCGCCCAAAACTCCTGAAGCCACCGGCCGCCGCGAAGCTCGCCGCCGGTGACTCCCTTCATCCCCACCTGGCTGACAACCACCGGAAGGACCGCCCTCGAACCGCGGATCCATCTCCACCCTCGGTGTCTCGAACGGTGCCGCCGTTCGCCGGCGAGCGTCGCCGGAGCTCCGCCTCCGCTCGGGACAGAGGAAGAGGAGGGAGAGGGATAGTCAAACCTGACTAGTGGCCCCCCTGGACCCACTATCAGTGACACACCGCGATAGCCACGTGTTTTAAGTGAAGACGTAATCCACTCCAGTACGTTTTCCCCGCTTCGAAAGTGTATTCCCCTCTGAAACGTTTTCTTTTCTGTTTTATTTCAAATAACAGATTTTGATCAGAACTTTGACTGCCTATAACTTTTTAAATATAACTTCAAATGAATTGATTCTTTTTCCTACCTTGCTCAAATTTGGTCTAGTTTATTTTAAGATTTATTTGAAAATTTTCCAAACAACTTTTTTGTACTGTTTTTGAAATGTGTGTTAATTCAAATATATTTTAAAATAGGATTTTGGAGAGAGAGAAGAAACTTTCAAAAGTTTTGGAGGGCACCTTACCCCTCCACAACGTGAAGGCAAGCATTCTGAACCCTGGCATAATGTTTTTGGTGTGTTATTGGACACGTTTATAACACCACCTTATTTCGGAGGACTTGTTATTTCATGTGATATGATCATATGCATGGAAGCATATTAGTGATTTCCTTGCTATTGGAAATGAATATTTTTGTGATGGTAACCATCCTCATACTCCTTGCATGCATGCCAGAAAGGAATCCGGGAAAGCCTCGGCCTTGGGTAGGCGTGAGCTTGTCACCGGTCCCCGTCGGGACGGTTATGTCCGGTATGGCATGGTAAGGTGCATTGAGTGGTGATTTCGTCGGTTGAAATATATTTGATATATATATGTCATGCAGGGAACTTATAAACCTCCTGAGTCGACCGCAAATCGAGTCTTGTTCCAGTAACCCCCATACTTGCCTCGTACTACCACTCGTCCCTGCCGCGGGTAGGGTACGGTTCAGTAAGTCGTCAACCCCTTTCCAGCACACACCGTACAGAGAGGCCATGGTGGAAGATATCGGTTGTAGCCGGTAGGCAGGCCACCTGGTCCGGGGGCATGGGTGTTTCCGGTTGGGACCGAGAGGGGAGGCCACCCCTTAGAGCGCGCGATACAAATTTGATCCGATGCTACGCGAGGTTGTAGCCTCCCCACTTAGAGTTTTGCTTAACAAGTGTCGTGGGTGATTCCAGACACCGATGAGTTAAGCTGGTGTGTGCAAGGTTAGGCGTGTTTTCAACTAAAAGGCCGTAGACGGAATTAGGCCCGATGGACTAAAGGAATCCGTTACTCGTGGGTAAAGAGTACACCCTATGCAGAGATTAAAAACCTATTCGAATAGCCGTGTCGATGGTTAAGGATTACAGTCTGGGATGGGTCAAGTGTTGGTCTTAGTGTCGGTCTCCGGAGGTAAAATTGTTAAACCAAACTTGGATACTGATCGGTGACTTGTGAGGACCATGATTATTATTTTGTGATGGACTAACCTGTTGTATTATTTGTATTATCGAGTATCCCTGGGATGGTTCTACCCCCTGGATATTCATGGTGATTATTTATTTCTAAGCCCGGTTAAATGTTTATTCTTGTGGATGGACTAACCCGTTTATTATCATGAACTGAATATTTATTATGAGTATTATTTACTTGTGAATAAAAGCCCTTTCTGTGATGTCGCTCAGACGTCCGACTGTGGCATTTCTTTTAAAGCCCTTTCTGTGATGTCACTCAGACGTCCGACTGTGGCATTTCTTTTAAAGCCCTTTCTGTGATGTCGCTCAGACGTCCGACTATGGTATTTCTTTTAAAGCCCTTTCTGTGATGTCGCTCAGACGTTCGATTGTGGCATTTCTTTTAAAGCCCTTTCTGTGATGTCGCTCAGACGTCCGACTGTGGCATTTTATTTCCACTCCATTATTGCTTATTCATGTTGCATTCTAATAACCCGCTTGCATACATAAGAGATATTTTATTTGTGACTAACGAGGTGATCATAGAATATTTAAGTGCATAATTATCAATTATATTATTCCAGTGTTCTTAATGTTTGCGAGTACATTCAAAGTACTCACTGGCTTGTCCCTGGCTATTGTCTTGGCCATATATTTGCATGGAAAGGAGCGTTGCGGTGACAGCCCCGGAAACTAAGCAACGGTGATAGCAGCCTCGCGAAGATAGGAGTTAACCTGGTTAGCTATTCCCGTGGGAAATGGAGTCCCATACACTGATGATTCGCAAACCGCTTCCGCCACCGACCACTAAAAACCATTTGATGTACTCATAGGCCGCAATGGTCTTGTTCTACAGATTTTGTATTTTTGCTTGGAATTTCTGTATCAAGTTGATGCCTCATTAGCTAACAGTAATCCTGAGGCTGGTGAGCATGACGGCCATTTTCTGGGAATTTAATGCCCGGAAAACCGGTCGCGACACATTAGATTATCTTGGGGGTGCCATGGGCATCCCCAAGCTTAGGCTCTTGCCACTCCTTGTTCCATAATCCATCAAATCTTTACCCAAAACTTAAAAACTTCACAACACAAAACATCATTAATTCTTCCCATAGGTTTCTTAATAGTGGAATCCGCAAGGTGCAAGTTTAGAGAGCAATCATCAAAATCACGGAAACCTAACAAATCACACAAAGTCTTTGGAATCGTGGAAACACTAGCACCCAAATCACATAAATCATAGCATTCATGATGTTTAATTTTAATTTTAATAGTTGGTTCCCACTCATCATAGAGTTTTCTAGGGATAGAAACTTCCAATTCAAGTTTTTCTTTATAAGATTGCATCAAGGCATCAACGATATGTTTAGTAAACGCTTTATTTTGACTATAAGCGTGAGGAGAATTTAGCATGGATTGCAACAAGGAAATACAATCAATCACAGAGCAATTCTCATAGTTAAATTCCTTGAAATCCTTAATAGTGGGTTTAGCAACATCTAGGGTTTTAATTTCTTCAATCCCACTTTAATCAATTTTAGCATCAAGATCAAAAAATTCTGAATTCTTGGAACGCCTTCTAGGTAAAGGTGGATCATATTCAGTCCCATCATTATCAAGATTCATATTGCAAAACAAGGATTTAATAGGGGACACATCAATAACTTTTAAATCTTCATCTTTATTTTCATAGGAACTAGAAGAACATGCTCTTATAAAGGCATCTTTCTTAGCATGCATCCTAGCGGTTCTTTCTTTGCACTCATCAATGGAAATTCTCATGGCTTTGAGAGACTCATTGATATCATGCTTAGGTGGAATAGATCTAAGTTTTAAACAATCAACATCAATAGAAATCCTATCAATGTTCCTAGCCAACTCATCAATCGTAAGCATTTTTTCCTCAATCATAGCATTGAAACTCTTTTGCGAAGAATATTAGATTCAAAATCAGAGGGCATCTTATTATAATTTCCATATGAATTGTTGTAAGAGTTACCATAATTATTAGAGGGATTACTAGGATAAGGCCTGGGATTGAAATTTCCTCTATAAGCGTTGTTACCAAAATTGTTCCTACCAAAAAAATTCACATCCATAGATTCAAACTAGACAAGGGCATATCATTAGGATCAGAAAAAACACTCTTACTAGCAAATAATTTCATAAATTCATCCATATTTCCACTCAAAACATTAATTTCTTCTATGGCATGCACATTTCTAATAGTAGATCTTTCAATATGCCATTGAGAATAATTAACCATAATATTATCTAGGAGTTTAGTAGCTTCTCCTAAAGTAATTTACATAAAAGTGCCTCCCGCGGCCGAATCTAAAAGATTTTTAGAAGCAAAATTCAATCCGGCATAGGGCAATTACGTATCATTAGTTTCAATCTCTCCCAAGCTTGTGCAACATGTTCATGATCAAGTTGCTTAAAATTTATAATATCGTTTCTAAGAGAGATGATCTGAGTGGGAGGAAAATACTTAGAGATAAAACATCTTTGCACTTATTCCATGAATCAATACTATTTTTAGGCAAAGACGAAAACCAAGATTTACACTACTAGGGAATAGCTTATAGACAGACGCTTACTAGAAGTGCGCTATATTGCCCCGCGCTACTGCTACTTACTAGTAGCGCGTGGCCAAAAGAAACACGCTACTAGTAAATATCTCTAACCGTGCCCCGCGAACAGACCATAGTAGTAGCGCGGGTTCTAAAACCTGCGCTACTACTGTGTGGATAGCTGTAGCATAGGTGAGACCACCGCGCTACTAGTATATGCCCACCCCCACCCCACCAACTGTCCCACCCCCATCGTCCACCCGCGCCCCCGTTTATCTCAAAAAAAAATCACCCAAACCCCGATCCAGATCCCCTCCACCGCGAACGGCGATCTCTCATCCACAGCCGCACCCACCGCCGACCTCTCCTCCATCGCCGACGCCGACGCCCCCATCCTCTCCCCCCCTCCTTCTCTCCCTGGCGGCGGCCACATCGGGGGCTCCTGGATCCGCGCCGCCGTCGAGCTGGGCCGCCAAGGCCAGCTCCTTCCCCACAACCACCGTCTCCGCAGGGAGGAGGTGATTGACGGGGCAGCCACCATCGAGCTCACCCCGTCTACTTCTTCTTGGGGCGCCGCGCTCCTTCTCCGCAACCACCGTCGCCGCCGCTGCAGGGAGACGATGATTGATGGGGTCACCACCATGCAACCTCCCCCGCGTACCTCTTCTCGGGACTCCCCCCTCCATGGAGCTCCGACCCCACCGCTGCCTCCATGAATGCACCATCTCAAGGTCTCCTCCCTCTCCCTCTCTCTCGGTTTCCATGTTGTCCGCATATTTATTGTTTCCAGGCTTTAGTGTATTTTTAAAGATGCGGATGCAAAAATAATACGTATTTCACAAGTTACAGTTGTACATGGAAATCTAAGTGCCTTTCAGGAGGAAATACAATCAGTTCACCATGTTGTCCGTACTCTGGTAAGTAGTGGAGTAATACCTTTCAGGCTTGCACTGCACACACTTCTATTTTTGTGTTCAATATAATCCCTTCCCCTTAGAGTAGGACTTCTAGTAGTAAGTACAAACTAAATCTCTTATTGTTTTGCAGGAGACAAAGCTTGGACGCCTTGCATATACTCAAGTAAGTAGAAATTCCTAGCCCACAGTTTGTTTTTCTCAATGTTTTAAATAGGGGGCTATGGAAAATAGCGGCGAGCCTCTAAATCAGCTATAGCGGGCTATAGCAGGAAATAGTGGGCTATTTATGAAGGCGACCATTTAGCGGCACCCTGCTGAAAAGGCTATAGCAGGCTATAGCGGGCTATAGCGGAGCTATAGCCGGCTATTTAAAACTATGGTTTTTCTATAGAAATTATGTGTTGCTACCCTTTTGACTGAAATATCTTAGGATCACACAACACGAGGAATACATGAGTTATGTGAGATCAGTAAAAGATTGGATCGGAGTCCAAAGCCGATACTCTTAAGGTAAGTCCGGAGAATATCTCGTACCTTATTCGCTATAGTGTGCTTGTTTTATTGTGGCTATTATCATGATGCGTCTATGGCATGAGGCATGTTGGTTCGAATGTCATGTTCTCTATGAATCCTAATCTCGTAAACAAAATCATTTTTCAGGTCACAGCATCAACTCCTCTCCCTGCAATCGAGTCTTCAGAAGGAATTGCCAGGGTAACTTCATTCACCCCTTTTTCCAGTTTCAATGTAGTTTTGATCTTCACAGGCTGACCTTTTTCTCTTTCTTACTACAGACCGCTTCTTTGCCGTTAGGTTCGGAACCCGTGTCTCCTGTAGCTCAATCACCTTAGAGCAGATCCACCTAAGGTCAGTTTTATTTTAATATTTTTACAACACATTTGGCCTGGTCTATTGCGTCTAATGTTTTAATTTTGTATAGGTTGTCTGTTCGTCTACAGCCATATCAGCATCAGGACTGAGTATGCTAGCTGGAACTACATCAATACCTAAAAGGGTAAGAACATCTCTTTGCATTTTGTTTGTTAATCTTTTTATGGTCTGTTGACACTACCCACTTGAAGAAGATGGTGCGATCTGCCTAATGATTGTTGTACAGGGTGATTTGACACGCCGCCTGAAAGTACTAGTCGCGAATATTGGATATCTATAGCATTACATTTTGAACCTTAATTTTGGTCTCCTAACTCTAGCTTGCTTTTCCATGTTCATCAGAATGTGGCGAATTTTTGTAATAAAAAACATGTCGCTCCTTGAGTGACAGCTTTTATGGGCTGTAGAAAAGAATGACTTCAAAGAAAATGTACTTTGTGGATGTCCTATATGTCATGGAACTTTGACCCTGCCATTTTTTTGACATGGTATCTTGGAGTGTCTATTTTGTACATATAATGTATTGTACGATTCTATAGCTGTTATTAGTAATTCTGTTATAGAGTATCTTGGTATATTCGACGGCGGCTTTTGAAATCCTATTGAGAATATTTTTCAAGGAACTTGAAGCGAATGTCTTGGTTTCGAAGAAGCAGAAAGTGAAGAAGTAAGTTGTCTAACCATTTGATCTGTCTGGGTTTGCTTGACTCTAATTGTTTAGCTTTTGCATCAATTCATTTGGATCCAATGTTGCCTCGTGTAAAGAATAAACCATGTATCTTGCTTCAGCTTTCATTTTTGAACTAGGACAAAATATCCTAAGAGAACTTCCACATTCACTCACAGCAATGTATGATAATAAAGTATGTTGTATCATTGGTTTCAGACATCTGGACGAGAAGAAAAAGAAGTGCAAGGCTGGTAAGGTCGAGACTCATCTTGAATTCCCTGGACGTGAAAAGGTTAAATTTGGTGAAGTTGTCGAAGCTCCACCAAAGTTATCATTCCCAAAGGTGCCTTCTCTACTCAAAACCTTTTATGTTATTAGATTTGGTCAGATTCATATGAAGGGTTGACTGAACTTTTGAAGGACGCCCCATATACTTTAGTGCTTGTATGTTTGTCTTAGATTCTTATGGTCTGATCTCTGCCAATATGAATTTGACTGCTGGCATTTGTTGTTACCAAATAGATCACTTTTCAGCCATTTAGAAATGAGAAGTTGACTTCTTGTAAATGTGAATTTGGTGTACAGGATTTTACAACAAAAAATAATGTTATATGATGAATGAATTATATTTTTAACAACCAAAGTGATGTTTGACTGTTAATGTTAGCTTTCTTATTCTTGCAGCACAATGTTAATAGTATTATTTCATTGAACTGATGCAATTTGCGTACTAACAATTTTTCACTTTCCCGACATGGGCGCAGAGGTGATCGACGCTGACAAGCGCGGCTCGGTGGCGCTGCGCTCTTCAACCACTCAGAGGCGGACTTCGCCGTGAAGCCCGGTGGCCACGTCGCACAGATGATCGTCAGGTGATTTCGATGCCGGAAGTCGCCGATGTGGAGGACCTCGACGCCACCATCCGCGAGAGGGAGGATTCGTGTCCAGCGGCATCTGAACTCCTAGCCTTGTATATACATCTAGAGAGGTGGTCTGTTTAGGTTGGTGGCCACTAGGGAAGGTACCCACCTTTCGATGATGGTTGTGTGTATCTGATGTTAAATGGAATCTTGAGATAGTTCTGTGAGTTGGTTTGGTTTGCAATGGACGTATTACCATTCATGAGTACTACATCTAATTTTTATTTTTTAATTCCTAAATTGTTAGTAGTAGCATGGGTCAGAAGTGAGGGCTACTAGTAGTTAGGTTAGTAGTAGCGTGGGTTTTAGGTTAGTACTAGCGCGGGTGCACACGCGCTACTACTAACTTTTTAGCTGTAGCGTGGGGTAAAAATGCTCTACTGCTAAAAATTAGTTGTAGCGCCATAGAAGTAGTGCGGGAACCCACGTTACTGGTATGCAAAAAAAACCCACGCTACTGTTAGTGTTTTTCCTAGTAGTGTTAGCATGATCTCTAAGCGAAAAAGGAAATAGCTTCAATTTAACAATATCATTATCCACATCTTTCTTCTTTTGCATATCACACAAAGCAACGAAGCTATTTAGATGGGTAGCGGCATCTTCACTAGGAAGGCCGGAAAACGGATATTTCATGACAAGATTCAGCAAAGCAATATTAATTTCACAAGATTCAGCATCGGTAAGAGGAGCAATCGGAGTGCTAATAAAATCATTATTGTTGGTATTGATGAAGTCACACAATTTAGTGTTATCTTGAGCCATCATGACAAGCAAGCAAACTAACACACAAGCAAACAAAAAGCAAGCGGGCAAAAAGAGGCAAACGGGAAAGAGAAGGAGGATAGAGAGAGAGGGCGAATAAAACGGCAAGGGTGAAGTGGGGGAGAGAAAAACGAGAGGCAAATGGCAAATAATGTAATGCGGGAGATAAGGGTATGTGATGGGTACTTGGTATATTGACTTTTCCGTAGACCTCCCCGGCAACGGCGCCAGAAATACTTCTTGCTACCTCTTGAGCAATGCGTTGGTTTTCCCCGAAGAGGAAGAGATGATGCAACAAAGTAGTTAAGTATTTCCCTCAGTTTTTGAGAACCAAGGTATCAATCCAGTAGGATGGCTATGCGCGAGTCCCTCGCACCTGCACAAAACAAATAAATCCTCGCAACCAACGCGATAAGGGGTTGTCAATCCCTACGCGGCCACTTACGAGAGTGAGATCTGATAGATATGATAAGATAATATTTTTGGTATTTTTGTCATAAAGATGCAAAGTAAAATAAAAGCAAAGGAAAAAAGCAAAGGAAATAACTAAGTATTGGGAGAGTAATATGATGAAGATAAACCCGGGGGCCATAGGTTTCACTAGTGGCTTCTCTCGATAGCATAAGTATTCTACGGTGGGTGAACAAATTACTGTTGAGCAATGGACAGAAATGAGCATAGTTATGAGAATATCTAGGTATGATCATGTATATAGGCATCACATGCGAGACAAGTAGACCGACTCCTGCCTGCATCTACTACTATTACTCCACTCATCGACCGCTATCTAGCATGCATCTAGAGTATTAAGTTAATGAAAATAGAGTAACGCCTTAAGCAAGATGACATGATGTAGAGGGATAAACTCATGCAATATGATGAAAACCCCATCTTGTTATCCTCGATGGCAACAATACAATACATGCCTTGCTGCCCCTACTGTCACTGGGAAAGGACACCGCAAGATTGAACCCAAAGCTAAGCACTTCTCCCATTGCAAGAAAGATCAATCTAGTAGGCCAAACCAAACTGATAATTCGAAGAGACTTGCAAAGATAACCAATCATACATAAAAGAATTCAGAGAAGATTCAAATATTGTTCATAGATAGACTTGATCATAAACCCACAATTCATCGGTCTCAACAAACACACCGCAAAAAGAAGATTACATCGAATAGATCTCCACAAGAGAGGGGGGAACATTGTATTGTGATCCAAAAAGAGAGAAGAAGCCATCTAGCTACTAACTATGGACCCGTAGGGCTTAGGTAAGCTACTCACACTTCATCGGAGGGGCTATGGTGATGATGTAGAAGCCCTCCGTGATCGATGCCCCCTCCGGTGGAGCTCCGGAACAGGCCCTAAGATGGGATCTCGTGGATACAGAAAGTTGCAGCGGTGGAATTAGGGTTTTGGCTCCGTATCTGATCGTTTGGGGGTATGTAGGTATATATAGGAGGAAGGAGTACGTCGGTGGAGCAACAGGGGGCCCACGAGGGTGGAGGGCGCGCCTGGGGGGTAGGCCCGCCCCCCTACCTCGTGGCCTCCTCTTTTGTGTCTTGACGTAAGGTCCAAGTCTCCTGGGTCTTGTTCGTTGAGAAAATCACGTTCCCGAAGGTTTCATTCCATTTGGACTCCGTTTGATATTCCTTTTCTTCGAAACCCTAAAACAGACAAAAAAACAGCAATTCTGGGATGGGCCTCCGGTTAATAGGTTAGTCCCAAAAATAATATAAAAGTGGATAATAAAGCCCAATAATTTCCAAAACAGTAGATAATATAGCATGGAGCAATCAAAAATTATAGATACGTTGGAGACGTATCAATCTGCACCACCAAACTCCAACATCGACCTTGCTCCATCATCTACTCCAACTGGGAACAAGTAGATACTCTATGTATTCAAACCTTTTTGGTCATTACTGACAAAAGGGAAAGAAGTTTGATAGTCTTCAAACGGGTCCTTATGGGTGGTTGCATTATTTTCGCTAAGTCTTTACAACTCTTGTCTTTTGAAACAATTTGGTTCTATGAGTTGTAACACTTAAACTCGATGGTCGTCTGCTAATTTTTCTGCTACCTTGTGATGCGATGATAAATTCCGCATGAAGCCATTCTGCAGACGTCCATTTTTTATTATGCATGCCATTATCTTCGTTATCTCTTTATATGCATGATGAATTGTCTTCATAAGCTGAAGAGGATCTCCACAAAGTAAAACCTGCCATGTGCATTTGCATTCAAAAGCAAACTACTTATATGCACATCTTTAGAAGGAGCCTTTTGCTACTTATGAAGACAATGCCTTAATCCTTAACTCTCACATACTTTTATCCCCGTTGATAACTTCAACCAGTTTGTCATCAATCACCAAAAAGGGGGAGATTGTAAGTGCATCTAGTGCCACCCCTAGTTGTTTTTTAATGTTGACGACAAACTTGGTTGAGGGACTAATATGTTTGTGAGAATTGCAGGATAACACAGTAGTAGTCCCTTTTTGATTCGGTTTACCTACCAGAGATGACCCCTAAAAACGTGTGAAGACAATGAAGACAATGGTGGTCTGTGAAGATATTCACAGTGAAGTTTATGACATGAGAATACATTCACATGAAGACTATGGAGTGCGAAGACATAGTTGTTTCGTAGTTTCCTTTTGTTCTTTGTTGAGTCATAGGAACCACTGTATTGTTGAGTGGGGTCCAAGTGAACAAAGCCAGAGTGTCTGATGTGATGCTCAACCAAATCATATGTCTTCGAGCGAAGACAATGAGAGCAAATCTTATCCAGAGCTGGATGAGTCAGCTTTACTTTTAGCCCAAGTAATGCTGTTGCATGTGTTTGAAATCTGACCATTGGACACGTGTCAGTTCCATAGTGACCCAGGGTCATTTTGGACAAATCAGGTCGGGTTGCCTCCTGGCTATAAATAGCCCACCGCCTACACCATAAATTTGTGGCTGCTTAGAGTTAGTGCGCGTCTTTTGTCGTTTGAGAGCAACCCACCTCTGAAGCATTTGAGAGAGAGATCCTTGCAAGGACAAAGCCCAAAACACCCAGAGCCAAAGAGTGTTAGGCATCACTGAAGTCTTTCCGTCCGCGTGATCTGAAGACTTTTTACACTTAAGGACTGTGAATCCTCCAGCCGGTTAGGCATCGCATTCTGAGCATCCAAGAGCCATTGTGGATTGCTAGTGAACGAAGTCTGTGAAGGTTTGAAAGTCTACCTTGAAGACTTACCAGAGTGATTGGGAGAGGACTAAGTGTTCTTAGCTCAAGGGGAATAAGGTGAAGACGCAGTCTTCTGAGTTAAATCTCAGCCTCCCTAACCAGACGTACAGTTGTCACAGCAACTGTAACTGGTTTACCAAATCCTTGTCTTCACCAAGCAACTGGTTATATCCTTCACTTCTCTTTACTTTACAGTTTGTCTTCGTGAAGTCATTGCCTGCTTGCATGATCTGATTGTCTTCACTGTGTGAAGATTGTTTATTGTTTGGCTTCATACTATCTTCCATCCTGATTCATACTAGCTGCTGATAGTCTTCATGCTTTCACTTCATTGCTTACTTGACTATGGCTTTGTCTAGTGTAGTCTACCTTCCGCTGCATATCAATAAGTTCATTTCTACTGTTTGTCTTCAAAGCCTCCGTGTTTTGAAGACTTTCATAAAAATCGCCTATTCACCACCCCCCCCCCCCCTCTAGTCGATAACTAGCACTTTCAATACGTCGTGGAGGAAGGCACGCATCGGTGTTGCCAACACAAGTTATGCGTAAACGGATAAACTCGATCAACGAATCGGGAAAAAGACTTAGGGCAGCATCACAATTTTTTCCAGAAAGAAGGTTAAACCCCCGGCCTTTATATTATTACGATGCACACAACCATTCTTATTTATTATTAAACATAATACATAGCAAATGCAACCACGACCGAGCCATTAAAGAGATGAAATAAACACCTACGACTAACTTGACTTCTTCCATGATAATGCCGTCAAAAAGGGATAAACATCCTGACGTCGTCGTCGTCATGTCCGGCCGGAAATCCGAAACCAGCCAATCAAGACCAGCACAATAGCAAGTAGACAGCGACTTCAACAGTGCAAGAACGCAATTTTGTCACCGATGAGCCCGACCAATAAAGGACAGTGCAAGAGTTTTCACCCAGACATGAAGTGGTGTCGCAATCAGCATCTTCCGGATGACTCATTCAAGAGTTGCATTCGTCAGTACTCCACGCCTCGCCAAAAAAGCACTAGCAAATTTCTGAGATGATTTACTAACTTAATACCACCGCCACGGCTGTCACGGGACATGAAGTGGTGTTCAGTGCACAAAACTTATAAGCATCCATTCAGGAATGACCGTGAAGAGTTCTACTACAGTGGCACTCTCTGACAGCACCCCTTGGTCCACCCAACGCGCACCTCTTCATCAGTGCTCAATCATCCTTGTTTTATTGGCCAGTTGGGAGTGAAACTTGGTCTGAAATCTAGCTTAATGATGCAGGCATAGAACAGATTGTGGAATACAATGGCCAATTCATCCCGATTGATTATCATTATAGGATCTACAGTTTGCAGCTAGCCCGTCAGCTTGGTCTACAGGAGATAAAGACTGTGTGGTGGGATGGCATGGATGAATGCCCATATTTAAGACCATGGCTAGTTGTATGTGACGACATGCTTCTCATTGTTGATCATTGCATCAACTTATCATTGGGAGCACCATTGACCTATAAACCCTACTGCCTCGATATCTGTACCAAGCCGGCAAAATGGGTGGAGGTAAAGAAGCTGGAAAATTGGGCACTCTTTGTTGGGGGTTTTGTGATGAGCACACCGTTTTCTTGCATGAGCCCATAACTATGGGGAGCGAGGAGGAACTGCTTGTGCTATGCCCATTACTCTGAACCTTGGGGCATACATGGGTTTGGTGATGAGGCAGATGCTGTGTGGGATCCGTCGACCAATCCTGACCTTCCGTACAGAAAAAACTGGTACCACCAGCTGCAGGCCCTCTGGGTGTATCCAAGTGTGTTCGATTCTGATAGCGAGTGACCGCTGTGTGTTACTGCAGTTTTCTGCTTTGCCTTCACCTTCCAACAGAGAGCATAGCCTTTTCCAGCTTCGGCAGAGGATGCTTCATGGAGGCATTATTACTTGAGCTTTTGTTGTTAGTTTCATCGTTCAGATTTTAGAACTCTGTAGGAAATTTTTATGCTGGATTTAAGGCCTACTCCAGCTTCTGCAGTTGGCTTCACCATTCATATTTGTACGGTGCCGTGTAATCTTTCACTGGATGGGTGTGTACTTATCCACACTATTTGTGTGATAGAACTGACAAGTTTCATGTGCCTTCGCTGTTTCAACTCTTTCTCAATGAAGAACTGCATGTCCTAACCTTTTCATGAAAAAAAGTATCTTACATCACATTTGAATATTTTCTGTGATTGGCTGCATGTAGCAAGTCACTGTCCGTTTGTAGGCATTCTTGTTTGTACTTCTGAATCTTTGAACAACGTTATCGCGCACCATCAAGTAGATGTGGACCTTCTATAAATTGTATGAAAACTTGCACAAGCATCGCATTCACCGGCAGTAAGTATTAACTCTGCATGTCCTAACCTTTTCATGAAAAAAAGTATCTTACATCACATTTGATTATTTTCTGTGATTGGCTGCATGTAGCAAGTCACTGTCCGTTTGTAGGCATTCTTGTTTGTACTTCTGAATCTTTGAACAATGTTATCGCGCACCATCAAGTAGATGTGGACCTTCTATAAATTGTATGAAAACTTGCACAAGCATTGCATTCACTGGCAGTATGTATTAACTATAGTAAGCAGATCATGTGCTAATGGTCATGGCTATATGTTAACCATCTGCTTTGGTGCTATGCGTCGCTTAACTCAGGATGTGCTTCGTAAGTTGGCAAGATGGCTTGTGGTTCAGAATACACGCTATCTGAACTTGAGTGCAGACATGGGCTTGTAGGATTATATATCTTGTCATGCAAGCACTTGCCCGATTACTGCATTCATAGCTAGGACTGCTGATCAGGGATTTGCTATAGCTTATTATCCAGCAATCCGACACAAGTGATCTTAGGCATGTACCATATTAACAGTTGTACTCCCTCCGTTCAGAAATATAAGATGTTTCGGATATTTCAATATGGACCACATACTGACTGAAATGAGTGAACAAACACACTAAAACGTGTCTATATACACCCCATTCTGAAAAATGCTAGCACATCTTATATTTGTGAACGAAGGGAGTATAATTTAATTAGGTGTTTGTGTTTCGCCTATGATATGATTTAGGAGTATTTGATGAGCATATCATTTTTTTAATTATGATGGTACCAAATTATGTCTGTGAACTAAAATTTTGTCTAGTCATTGAGTAGATGTTTGACGGACAGAATACTCAGTTTCAAGCGTTGGCTGCAATTGATTCAGGGCGTTGGTTTTAGTTAGATGTGAGATGAATTTTCTTTGTAACTCAACAAATATTAATTTCCTGGTGTCGGTTGTTATCTTTGAGAGCTGTAAGTTCTTTTTTGACGGGAAGTTGTGTAAGGTCTTCCTCGGCTACTTCTTAGCAGATGTGTATATGCTACCTCAGATGCAGCCCCAGAGTTAGAGGTTATTTGGTTGGTGACCTGAGCAGGGTGCCTTGTGTGCCGGAGGTTTTGGTCACTTTTTCCTATTGTGACAGCCATGAAAATATGTTGTTTCGTTCATGCCATGAGCCCGAGATATAATAATGATATCACACAACATGGAATACGTACTATTTGTTCCTGCCTGAGTCAGGCTTCTGAATTTGGTGGTCTGGCAGCTCCGGCTAATTACTTGAAGGCTGAGCTCAGGTCAGGCTACTGAAAATGTGGTCAGGCACCAACTAAACAAGATGCAGGCTAGTGCCCGGCTTGCCCCCTGGCCAAGCAAATTTCTCTTGTACTATGTTAGTTGAGTTTGATATTCGCAAAAAAGAAATGTTAGTTGAGTTTGTTTAGTTGCTCTCTCGTGATTATATAGAAGCATGTTTCATCTAGTCAGGGAAGATGTCTTAGCCTGGAAGTTAGCTAACGAAGCCCGGGTAGCAAGTCTAGTTGTGGTAGTGTGTGAAGCCAAGCAGTAGTAGGATTGGGGAGACACTGGGAAAGGTAGTAGTGATCTAAGAAATGTGGTTTCTCCTCCTAAGATAGCCATGTGTGGCGATTGCACTCTCTTGCTTTGAGCGGACGCCATGTAGTTTCATATCTCGAGTGGTGGAGCTAGCCGAACCTAAAGTTCATGCCAAATGTGCCCTGGCAGAAGGCTGGCAAACGCCACGTAACACCTTCAGCCAAAACAGATGGGAGGAGCATGCTTCCAACCTATGAGGATGGCAGAAGGGGCATGCCGCGATGCACTTCGGCACAACACCGGAGTCCAAAGCATCATGCTGGCAGAAGAGGCAATCTGACATGCCACCGGCCGAAAGGATCGATCTGTCGTCCTGCATGGAGGAGATTTGGGCAATTTCTCGTGATGCGACGACACCCTCTAGGCTGTACTTGCTTTGTCGAGCACTTTAAGGTCCTGTTCGTTTAATTCCTCGCCATAGAGATTGAAGGAGATAGGGGAGGTTTGACAGGGTTTTTGACTTGCAAGAGATTTAATCCCCTTCGATCCCTTTCAAACCTCTTCAAACCCTGCCAAATCGAACAAGGCCTAAGGGTGCTTCCTACATAAATAGCAAGTTTGAGCTCTGTTCGAGGGGTTTAGAGTTGTTGCAGTCGAAGAAAAGATAGATCAATATAAGATCTACAATAGTCGTGTTTTTTCACATGAATGACGTACTTTTTGGCTTAATTAGCTCCCAAGTACTATTATTTTCTACTGTTTTCGGAATTAGCACAATGGGCTGCCCACTTGCGCGGGTAATTACTTTATTTGTTTCTTATTGAACAAGTTAAATAATTTTTTTAGGACAAAAGAACGTCAAAGAAGCTACCCAGAGCAATACCCTTTGGCTCCAGTGCCGCCGCCGGTCCGCCTCGTCCTCTATGGTCCTTGGACCATGGAGATGCGATAGATCCTGGCCCTTTTCGGCGGGAGAGCTCCATTTTTATTTTTTATTTTAGTTTTGTTAGCGTTTGTGCCATGCTCATTTAGGCCATGCGGTGGCAGTTTCTTGAAGATGGAATAAAGTCCTCCCCGCCTAGCCCTCATATCCCGATGATGCTTCTAGCATCATCGGAAGGCGTGTGGACGTGTGTTTCCGGTGGATCTCGTGGGATCCGGTCGGAGTTTGTCTTCAGTGGATACGTCTGAATCTAGTCTTCGTTCTTCTATGTATGTGCGTGTGGAGGTTGGATCTTTCCGATCTAGCTTCTTTTCATTGGTGACAGTTACTGTTCTGGTGCGTTGGTCCTATGGGCCTTACCAGTTACCACGATGACTTCCTGACTTTCTACTACAATAATGTATTTCCGATTCCGATGAGGGAGGGGTGATGACGGCGGTGCGCCTGCAACTCGCTCCAGTGGTTGTAATCGTCGCTAGATGGTCTATGGACCAGGATGTAACTTTTACTTCTGGTGTTTTTTTGCACTACCTTGACAGTTGATGAGTAAATTAGAAGTTTCTCCTGCAAAAAAAAGAAAGTTAAATAATCTTTTGGTGTAATAAAATTATTCAATGTTAAGGATCTCTAATAGTAAACAATGGAATGGGATGCAATCAAATTTTTTATCAACAATTGCTATGTTACTACGCTCTTTTCATGCATTTATGGTTGGAATTGGACAAAGAATGCAACCTGACGTGTATCATGTGTATTTTTATTGACAGACCTGGTTTGCGCGGCACTTCATGGGTATTGATTCATGTATATAACGTAAAGGTCCATATTTTTTAATGTGAGATGAATTTTCTTTGTAACTCAACAAATATTAATTTCCTGGTGTCGGTTGTTATCTTTGAGAGTTGGAAGTTCTTTTTTGACGGGAAGTTGTCTAAGGTCTTCCTCGGCTACTTCTTAGCAGATGTATATATGCTACCTCAGATGCAGCCCCAGAGTTAGAGGTTATTTGGTTGGTGACCTGAGCAGGGTGCCTTGTGTGCCGGAGATTTTGGTCACTTTTTTCTATTGTGACAGCCGTGAAAAAATGTTGTTTCGTTCATGCCATGAGCCCGAGATATAATAATGATATCACACAACATGGAATACGTACTATTTGTTGCTGCCTGAGTCAGCCTTCTTTTTTTTTTTTGAACAATTGAGTCAGCCTTCTGAATTTGGTGGTCTGGCAGCTCCGGCTAATTACTTGAAGGCTGAGCTCAGGTCAGGCTACTGAAAAAGTGGCCAGGCACCAACTAAACAAGATGCAGGCTAGTGCCCGGCTTGCCCCTGGCCAAGCAAATTTCTCTTGTACTATGTTAGTTGAGTTTGATATTCGCAAAAAAGAAATGTTAGTTGAGTTTGTTTAGTTGCTCTCTCGTGATTATATAGGAGCATGTTTCATCTAGTCAGGGAAGATGTCTTAGTCTGGAAGTTAGCTAACGAAGCCCGGGTAGCAAATCTAGTTGTGGTAGTGTGTGAAGCCAAGCAGTAGTAGGATTGGGAGACACTGGAAAAGGTACTAGCTAGTGATCTAAGAAATGTGGTTTCTCCTCCTAAGATAGCCATGTGTGGCGATTGCAGTCTCTCGCTTTGAGCGGACGTCATGTAGTTTCATATCTCGAGTGGTGGAGCTAGCCGAACCTAAAGTTCATGCCAAATGTGCCCTGGCAGAAGGCTGGCATACGCCACGTAACACCTTCAGCCAAAACAGATGGGAGGAGTATGCTTCCAACCTATGAGGATGGCAGAAGGGGCATGCCGCGGTGCACTTTGGCACAGCCCTGGAGTACAAAGCATCGCGCTGGCGGAAGAGGCAAGCCGACATGCCACCGGCCGAAAGGATCGATCAGCCGTCCTGCATGGTGGAGATCTGGGCAATTTCCCGTGATGCGACGACACCCTGTAGGCTGTACTTGCTTTGTCAAGCACTTTAAGCCCCTGTTCGTTTAATTCCTTGCCATAGTGATTGAAGGAGATTGGGGAGGTTTGACAGGGTTTTTGACTTGCTAGAGATTTAATCCCCTTCGATCCCTTTCAAACCTCTCCATACCCTGCCAAATCGAACAAGGCCTAAGGGTGCTTCCTACATAAATAGCAAGTTTGAGCTCGGTTTGAGGTGTTTAGAGTTGTCGCGGTCGAAGAAAAGATAGATCAATGTAAGATCTACAATAGTCGTGTTTTTTCACATGAATGACGTACTTTTTGGCTTAATTAGCTCCCAAGTACTATTATTTTCTACTGTTTTCGGAATTAGCACAATGGGCTGCCCACTTGCGCGAGTAATTACTTTATTTGTTTCTTATTGAACAAGTTAAATAATTTTTTTGAGGACAAACGTCAAAGAAGCTACCCAGAGCAATACCCTTTGGCTCCGGTGTTGCCGCCTGTCCGCCTCGTCTTCGATGGTCCTTGGACCATGAAGATGTGATAGATCCTGACCCTTTTCGGTGGGAGAGCTCCATTTTTATTTTTTATTTTAATTTTTATTTTTTATTTTATTTTAATATGGTCCTCCTCTCCTAGCCCTCATGTCCCGATGATGCTTCTAGCATCGTTGGAAGGCGTGTGGAGGTTTGTTTCCGGTGGATCTCGTGGGATCCGGTCGGTGTTTGTCTTCAGTGGATACGTTTGAATCTGGTCTTCGTTCTTCTATGTATGTGTGTGTGGAGGTTGGATCCTTCCGATCTAGCTTCTTTTCATTGGTGACAGTTACTGTTCTGGTGGGTTGGTCCTATGGGCCACTGGTAGAAAAAGGGCCTGTTGTCCCGGTTCGTAAGGGCCTTTTGTCCCGGTTCCTGAACCGGGACTAAAGGGTCGGTACTAATGCCCTGTCCCTTTAGTCCCGGTTCAATCCAGAACCGGGACAGATGGGCCTCCACGTGGCCTGTGCGCGGAGCCCACGCAGGAGACCCTTTGGTCCCGGTTGGTTGCACCTATCGGGACCAATAGGAATCCACGCGTCAGCATTTCTGTGGCTGGGGTTTTTGGTTTTTTTGAAAGGGGGGGGGGGGGTTTGGGGGTTTTGGGGGGTTAATTTAGGTGTTTTATATATTGTGTTAGCTAGCTATAATTAAAAGTGAGAAGTGTCCTATTTTATGTCCGTGCTTGGTCGACGCTACATACTATACATACGTATAAAGAGGACTAGACACGCTAGCTAGCTAGTAAGCAAACGAAGGAAATAGAAGATCGTCATGAACATATATGCATACAGAGAGAAGTGATATCGACCACCTCTACTTCTCCGAGAGATTGGTCGAACAACAAGTTCTCGTATATCTATCTGACACTACCGGCTACATATATACAATAATTATCTCTTACAAATATAATCATACGGACTCATGATCCACATAGTATTCTCCGTCTTCAGCAATCACGTGGTCAAGAAAGAATGCCGCCAATTCCTCTTGAATTGCTCGCATGCGAGCTGGTGCTAGGAGTTCATCCCGCTTCCGAAATATCTAATTTGAAGAAGGGGGTCAATACACACATATATATATATATATATATATATATATATATATATATATATATGAATGAATGAAACTCAACACAAATGATGGTAATAAAATAAAATTGTGAATGTTGTTATTTACGTACTTCATATTGTTCGTCAGTGTAGCCCCGCTCACAGGTCGTGTGGCGGATGGACTCGCAAACGTAGTATCCACAGAAATTATTCCCTTGTTCCTGCCACAACCACTTTACAAGAAATAAAGGTCAATCAAACTGATAAGCAAAAATGCCAAATGGTATTGATGAAACTAGCGCTTGAATCAATAGGAGATGCGTGGAACATGCTACTATAGTACTTACTTTCGGGTGTCTAAATTGCAGCTTCTTCGGGAGTCCTGGAGCTTTTTTGGAGAATTTTTTCCAAACCCTGCCAGAAAAAGAAAACAATTACTTGATATATCAGGAAATGAACAAAGTTGCTGATATGGTGGATAATGATCGATTTAACTTACTTCTCGAGTATTTGAGTCATGTCTGCATAGTCCTGGGGATCTTTTCGTCTTGAGTCTAAGACGGTTACTAGTCTCTGCTCAAGCTTAATCTCTAGGAGAATATAGTGGTAACTGCACACGCATGCATAACTCATCAATTACATTACTATAACCTTCACTAATATATAAGGGAAACCGAATACGCACAAGACAGTAACACTCACTTGAAGTTGTAAGGAAAGAGTATTATATCTTTGTTTTCGTTTATTACCAACGATCGTAGCAAGTTGGCCTCAGTATCTGCGTAATGAAATTTAACCTGAGTTGCATCTATGAGATATGTGTTAATGAACCCACTATCACCGACTTGTCTTTTCTTCAATTCGGCGATCTTCAATCTGCATAATATATTGAGGATGATTATAAATACATGCAATGAAAGAGTTGAGCTATATAGAGAGACTTAATGACAAAAGTAGTACTACTTACAGATAGTAGAAGGCGACCGTTGTTTTATCGAGGGCCAATTGATTGAAAAACTGAAAGAACTCCTCAAATGGAACAGGCAACAGTTCAATTCCAACGAGGTCATGCTCCTTTTTAACTTTCACATACAAAGTACTCCTCCCCTAGAGTCTCTGCAGATTTTCAAGTACCAATCATGCAATCTTCGCATCATCGTTGATAGAGATCTTTCATCTTCGACGAGAGGCTTCCCGTACTCGTATCTTTGTATCTGCACCTCCATGAAATCATAATGTACATCGTCGGGCAGGTAATCGCCAAGATTGCTATAACCGGGCACCATCCTCGGATCATTAGCGACGTTGTCGCTAGGCACCTTGAGCGGGGGGCACGATTGCTTCTCTTGTTCGCCGAGCTGGGCAATTTGTTTCCCAGCTCGTCGTTCTTTCAGCCTTTCATCACTGACAGTACTTCCCGACCGCTCCGCTTCGGCAAATTTCTTTCCAATAATGCGCTCATAGTTTCCTTTCTGCAGAGACTTGGGTGGTTTTGTCAGGGCAGCCAGAGTGTGCTTCGCTTTCACCGGATCTACCTTCTCCTCCGGAGGTGGATGTTTCTTTGCTTTCACCCCTTCAAAGTAGTTCCTCACTTCTTCTCGTGCGATCTCGACGTTCTCCTCGGGGGTCCTCTCGTATGGTAACTTCTCTGGAGTCTTCAGAGAAAGACCAAATCTGTATTTCCTCCCGCCTCTGGCTGTACTCCTAGACGCCGGCAAAGCAGACGGAGCGGTTGTCTTCTTTACTTGCTTACGAGGCGGAGGAGAAGGACTACGATGTGCCGGAGCAGCCGGAGCGGCGGCAGGTCTCTTCCGCCCTTGCTGACGAGGCAGAGAAGGAGGAGGCTGGCTGCTCGGGCGCGTCGGCGCAGCCGGAGAAGGAGGCGGAGTGCTGCCACGTGCTGGAGAAGGAGCCGGTCGAGTGCCCTGATTGTCACTCGCCGGAGGAGGAGGCGGTGGAGGAGGCGGAGTGCCCTGACTCGCCGGAGGAGGAGGCGGAGTGCCCTGACTTGCCGGAGGAGGAGGAGGAGGCGGAGGCGTCCAGTTTGGAAGGTTGATGAGCACCTTCTGCCATAGGCATGGAGTCTTCAGAGCAGACCCCAGCCTAGTCTCCCCTTCACCGGTAGGGTGGTCAAGCTGGAGGTCCTCAAATCCCTCCGTTATTTCATCCACCATCACCCTAGCATATCCTTCTGGAATCGGCCGGCAGTGAAAAGTTGCACCGGGTTCAGTAGGATAAACAGAGCCAACAGTCGCCTTGACCTTCAAATTCATCCATTGCGTCATAAGGTGGGAATTTCGAGACTCCATGATAGCATCCACGAGATAGCTGGCAGGAGCCGTCAAGGCATGCTCCGGCTGAAGCAGCTCGGTGGAAGCCACGCTACTTCTCTGCTGAGATGGCGGGGTAGCTTCGGGGGAAGCTTCGGCAGTACGTTTGCTGCGATTTGCTTCTCGTTGCTCTATCGCTTGTACCTTTGCTTGCAGCGCCTGCATTTGGGTCTGCTGCAATTTTTTCCTCCTCTCCTGGGATTTGTAACCGCCTGCGTCCGGAAACCCAACCTTCCACGGAATGGAGTCTGGCGTGCCTCGTGTCCGTCCAGGGTGCTCAGGATTCCCGAGGGCCATTGTGAGCTCGTCGTTCTCTCTGTCTGGAAAGAACGTCCCTTGCTACGCTACTTCGGTATACTGCTGAAGCTTCCTGACTGGTAAGTCCATTTGATCGTTCGTCCAAATGCACCTCCCTGTTACAGGGTCCAAGGTTCCGCCAGCCCCGAAGAACCAAGTCCGGCAACGGTCTGGCCAGTTAATTGTCTCTGGTTTGATCCCTTTATCAACCAACTCATTCTCAGTCTTGGCCCACTTAGGCCGGGCTACGAGGTAGCCACCTGACCCCGTGCGATGGTGATGCTTCTTCTTCGCAGCATTTTGCTTGTTTGTCGCCGACATCTTATTACTCTTTTCCATTGTCTTATGGGCCACAAATGCAGGCCAGTGATCTCTGATCTTCTCATATTTGCCCTTGAATTCTAGTGTCTCGTTATTTTCGACAAACTTATTCAGCTCTTTCTTCCACCTCCTGAATAGTTCTGCCATCCTCTTAAGAGCAAAAGACTTGATTAATTGCTCTTTAACTGGCTTCTCTGGATCATCCTCTGGCGGTAGGGTGAAATTTGACTTCAGCTTAGTCCAAAGATCATTTTTCTGCATATCATTGACATAATACACCTCAGGGTCTTCTGTAGCCGGCTTTAACAATTGCTGGATGCTGATCGGGATCTTGTCCCTAACCAAAACCCCGCACTGGGCAACAAATGCGCTCTTTGTCCGGAGGGGTTCAATCGGTTGGCCGTCGGGCACGATTGCTATGATCTCAAACTTTTCATCCGAGCTCAACTTTTTCTTCGGGCCTCGTCTCTTTACCGAAGTTGTGCTCGATCCGAAGGGCTAGAAAAAATAACAAAGACTTAATTAATATGTGTACATACCAAAACAATGAATGCATCAATTAGCTAGTCAGCAGAAGCTTAACTAATCTATATATCTGGCCGGACTCGGTTCGGTCACCGAAGACGTCATCACGGTCGCCTTCTTGCACCGGCATTGGGTCACCGGAGCCATCCTCGTGATCTCCTTCTTGCACCGGCATTAGGTCACCGGAGCCATCATAATCATAGCCATCTGCTTCCAGACCATCGGTGTCGTTGAGAAACAACGAGAAGACGGCATCACTTCCTCGTGCGATTATGTCCCCCAACAACTCTTCTTGTACTTCGTCTCGGGCGGTGTCCATAGTTTCTACAAATATTGGCAACATGGCAATTATTATTCAAACATGACAGATGGATATATTAGTGGCAAACGTAGAACTAATATTAATTAGTGGCCTCGACGCTGCTTCTCTAGGGTTTGGGGTGGCCTCGATGCTGCTTCTCTAGGGTTTGGGGTGGCCTCGACAACGCTTCAAGGATAAAAAAAGAGGGTCGTCGAGGGTCAGGGTCGCCGAATGGTAGAGGAAACCCTAAATAGAAAGTATCGAGGGCGTGAGATACATGTGGCCGTCGGTGTCGGACACTACATCCACATCCCACAAGTGACGTGGGTGTCGAAGCCCGCGCCACTTGTGGGACGTGGATGTAGTGTCTGACACCGACGGTACATGTATCTCACACCGACGATAATTTCTATTTAGGGTTTCTCCTCTACCGCTCGGCGACCCTCGACGACCCTCGTTCCCGATAAAATAAAGAGGAAGAAGAAGAAAAAAAAGACGAGAAGAAAGAATAGAGGAGTTCTTCTCCTCTATTCTTTCTTCTCGTCTTTTCTTCTCCTCTATTCTTTCTTCTCGTCTTTTTTTTCTTCTTCCTCTTCTTTTTTAATCCTCTTCTTCCTCTCATGTTCGACGACCCTCGACCCCTCGGTGACCCTAGACCCCCCCCCCCCACGTGTCGAAGAAAAAAAAGAAGTATTCTATTTTTCTCTCCTTCTCCTCTATTCCTTTCTTCTTCTCCTCTTCTTTTTCTTCTTTTTTCTTCTTCTTATTTATTTCTCCTCGTATTCCTCTCCCCTCTTGGCGACCCTAGACCCCCTCTCGACCCTCGACCCCTAGGCGACCGTCGACCCCTCTCTTTTTTTTCTTCCTCTTCTTTTTTATCCTCTTCTTCCTCCACCGCTCGGCGACCCTCGACGACCCTCGTTCCTAATAAAAAAAAAGGAAGAAGAAAAAAAAAGAGGAGAATAAAGAATAGAGGAGCTTCTCCCCTATTCTTTCTTCTCCTCTTTTTATTCTTCTTCCTCTTCTTTTTTATCCTCTTCTTCCTCTCATGTTCGACGACCCTCGACCCCGATAACATTTTGTCCCCGATAACATTTTTTTCTCCGAGAGAGTTAGTGTTCCCGAGTGAACCGGAGGGGGACATTGGTCATATCGGATTTGTCATATTTTCTATGAATGTTCTATATGCATACATCCATCGATATCATTCCATACATACATAGACATCTACATTATATATGAACAAAAAAATATCAAAATTCATCATACATACATCTACAGTATTATGCAAATTAAGGAGCAGGGAAGGAAGGAAGGGGGGAGGATGGGTGGTAGCTACCTCTCCCGGAGGGATCGGGGAGGAGACGCGGGCGGCCGGCGTCGGGGGCGACGGCAACGAGGACGGGCTCGGGGTTGGCGAGGGCGAGGGCGACGGCGGGGCGTGCTCGGGGGCGGCGGACGGGCTCGGGAGCGCAGGGGGTGCTCGGGGGCGGCGGACGGGCGGCCGGCGACGACGGTGAGGTAGGGCGCACTCGGGGGCGGGGCAGGGGCAACGGCGGCGACGGCGAGGCGCTGAGGGTGCTCGGGGGCGGCGGACGGGCTCGGCGGCGCAGGGGGTGCTCGGGGGCGGCGGACGGGCGGCCGGCGACGACGGCGAGGCAGGGCGCGCTCGGGGGCGGGGTAGGGGCAACGACGGCGACGGCGAGGCGAGCAGAGGGGCAGCCTGGCGGCGTCGTCGGGGCGGGATTGAAGAAACTGAACCAAAATTTTCACAAGTGTGGCTTATATAGACGGAGCATTGGTCACGGTTCGTGGCACAAACCGTGACCAATGCCCCCCTTTAGTCCCGGTTGGTGCCACCAACCAAGACCAAAGGCCTCTTTTCAGCAGCCCAAAGGGCAGGAAGCGGCGGCCTTTGGTGTCGATTGGTGGCACCAACCGGGACTAAAGGGGTGCATTGGTCACGGTTGGTGCCACGAACTGTGACCAATGCCCTCCTTTAGTCCCGGTTGGTGCCACCAACCGGGACCAAAGGCCTTGTGCGGCTGCGGCGTCGAAAGTTTAGTCCCACCTCGCTAGTTGAGAGGGGTGCGTAGTGGTTTATAAGCCCCACTGCCGCACCCCTCTCGAGCTTCTCTCCATTGCAGGCTTACGGGCCTAATTGTCATTGCTATGCATGTGGGCCTACTGGGCCTCCTGCGGGCCTGAATCCTGGCCCTTTGATGGGTTTCTAGTCGTATCCAGGTCGTGGGGGCCCAGTAGGTGGCATTTTTTGTTTTTTTGTTGCTTTATTTATTTTATTTTCTTTTGTTTTTTGCTTTATTTTTAATTCTTTATGTTTTTTGTTTTAGAAAAAATTATAAACTTTTTGTTAATGCCATTAGTTTCAAATTTGAAAACACCTTTTTTGTTTTCTTTGTTGCTTTATTTATTTTATTTTATTTCTACTTACAAAAAATACTTATTGTTGCTATTTTTTCCAGTTTTTTTGTTTTGTTTTCTGCATTATTTATTTTCTTTTGTTTTTTGCTTTATTTTTTTATTCTTTTTGCTTTTAGTTTTACAAAAATTATAAACTTTCTGTTAGTGCCATTTTATTTTGTGATTAACTTTACTATAAAAATAGTTTTTCCCTGTTTTTTTGATTTCTTTTTTGCATTATTTATTTTCTTTTGTTGTTTGCTTTAATTTTTAATTCTGTTTGCTTTTAGGTTAGCAAAATTATAAACTTTCTATTAGTGCCATTAGTTTTCAAATTTGAATAGTTAAAATTTGAATTCTTTGAAAATTGTTTGAATCACAAGTTTGTGATTAACTTACTAAAAAAATGAGAATGGATGCGCTTATAGAGAAAATTCAACCTAAATTCATAGTAAATTTCTATGAACTTCAGAGAAATTCACTATGAATTTAGGGTAAACTTTTCTCTATTAGGGCATCTATTTTCATTTTGAGAGGAGCTCAACAAGGCAGAGAGGGAAGGGCTTATAAACCGGTGTGAGCCCCCTTCGGTTGGCGAGGTGGGACTAAACTCTGCCCGCAACGAGGACCAACCCTTTAGTCCCGGTTTGTGGCACAAACCGGGACTAATGGTCATGGGCCAGGGGGCGAGGAGCAAAATTATAAACTTTCTGTTAGTGCCATTAGTTTTAGAAAGTTGAAAGTTGAAAGTTGGCATGGGCCAGGGACTAATGGTCATGGTATTACGAGGGCTGAACCATAAGACATGAAAGCATTTCAAATGAACTCTGAAAAAGTTGAAAGTTGGCATGGTATCATAATTTCACCCACATAGCATGTGCATGTACAAAACGGACAATGGTAGCATGTTCGTGTGTTGCAAAGTTGGCATGGTATCATCATAATAGTTGCGGGAGAAAGTCTTCACTTTTTCTTTGCTTGTGTCATTTGCTTATTGCGCCGTAACCATGGATAATCTTCATTGTTTATCAGGATGCTTGGGTCAGCCTTGACATTGAAGGGAGGAATTTCATGAAACTTTTCATAATCTTCAGACATGTCTGTCTTGCCGTCCACTCCCAGGATGTCCCTTTTTCCTGAAAGAACTATGTGGTGCTTTGGCTCATCGTATGATGTATTCTCTTCCTTATCTTTTCTTGTTCTCGGTTTGGTAGACATGTCCTTCACATAGATAACCTGTGCTACATCATTGGCTAGGACGAACGGTTCGTCAGTGTACCCAAGATTTTTCAGATCCACTGTTGTCATTCCGTACTGTGGGTCTACCTGTACCCCGCCGCCTAACAGATTGACCCATTTGCACTTAAACAAAGGGACCTTAAAATCAGGTCCGTAGTCAAGTTCCCATATGTCCACTATGTAACCATAATATGTGTCCTTTCCGCTCTCGGTTGCTGCATCAAAGCGGGCACCGCTGTTTTGGTTGGTGCTCTTTTGATCTTGGGCGATCGTCTAAAATGTATTCCCATTTATCTCGTATCCTTTGTAAGTCAATACAGTCAAAGATGGTCCCCTGGACAACAAGTACAACTCATCACAAACAGTGTTGTCACCTCTAAGACGTGTTTCCAACCAACTGCTGAAAGTCCTGATGTGTTCACATGTAATCCAGTCGTCGCACTGCTCCGGGTGTTTGGAGTGCAGACTGTTCTTGTGTTCATTGACATACTGGGTCACCAAGGTAGAGTTCTGTAGAACTGTGTAGTGTGCTTGAGACCAAGAATATCCGTCCCTGCATATTATTGAGTCTCTTCCAAGAGTGGCTTTTCCAGTCAGTCTCCCCTCATACCGCGATTTAGGGAGACCTATCTTCTTAAGGCCAGGAATGAAGTCAACACAAAACCCGATAACATCCTTTGTTTGATGGCCCATGGAGATGCTTCCTTCTGGCCTAGCGTGGTTACGGACATATTTCTTTAGGACTTCCATGAACCTCTCAAAGGGGAACATATTGTGTGGAAATACAGGCCCCAGGATGACAATCTCGTCGACTAGATGAACTAGGACGTGCGTCATGATATTGAAGAAGGATGGTAGGAACACCAGCTCGAAAACAAGAAATTGCGCCACATCACTCCTTAGCCTTGGTATGATTTCTAGATTGATCACCTTCTGAGAGATTGCATTGAGGAATGCACATAGCTTCACAATGGCTAATCGGACGTTTTCCGGTAGAAGCCCCCTCAATGCAACCGGAAGCAGTTGCGTCATAATCACGTGGCAGTCATGAGACTTTAGGTTCTGAAACTTTTTCTCTGGCATATTTATTATTCCCTTTATATTCGACGAGAAGCCAGTCGTGACCTTCATACTGAGCAGGCATTCAAAGAAGATTTCTTTCTCTTCTTTCGTAAGAGCGTAGCTGGCAGGACCTTTATACTGCTTCGGAGGCATGCCGTCTTTTTCGTGCAAACGTTGCAGGTCCTCCCGTGCCTCAGGTGTATCTTTTGTCTTCCCATACATGCCCAAGAAGCCTAGCAGGTTCACGCAAAGGTTCTTCGTCACGTGCATCACGTCGATTGAAGAGCGGACCTCTAGGTCTTTCCAGTAGGGTAGGTCCCAAAATATAGATTTCTTCTTCCACATGGGTGCGTGTCCCTCAGCGTCATTCGGAACAGCTAGTCCACCGGGACCCTTTCCAAAGATTATGTAGTGTAAATCATTGACCATAGCAAGTACGTGATCACCGGTACGCATGCCGGGCTTCTTCCGGTGATCAGCCTCACCTTTGAAGTGCTTGCCTTTCTTTCGACATTGATGGTTGGTCGGAAGAAATCGACGATGGCCCAGGTACACATTCTTCCTGCATTTGTCCATGTATATACTTTCAGTGTCATCTAAACAGTGCGTGCATGCGTGGTATCCTTTGTTTGTCTGTCCTGAAAGGTTACTGAGAGCGGGCCAATCGTTGATGGTCACGAACAGCAACGCCTTAAGGTTAAATTCCTCCTGTCTGTGCTCATCCCACATACGTACACCATTTCTATTCCACAGCTGTAAAAGTTCTTCAACTAATGGCCTTAGGTACACATCAATTTCGTTGCCGGGTTGCTTAGGGCCTTGGATGAGAACTGGCATCATAATGAACTTCTGCTTCATGCACATCCAAGGAGGAAGGTTATACATACATAGAGTCATGGGCCAGGTGGTGTGATTGCTGCTCTGCTCCTCGAAAGGATTAATGACATCCGCACTTAAAGCAAACCATACATTCCTTGGGTCCTTTGCAAACTCATCCCAGTACTTTCTCTCGATTTTTCTCCACTGTGACCCGTCAGCGGGTGCTCTCAACTTCCCATCTTTCTTTCGGTTCTCACTGTGCCATCGCATCAACTTGGCATGCTCTTCGTTTCTGAACAGACGTTTCAACCGTGGTATTATAGGAGCATACCACATCACCTTCGCAGGAACCCTCTTGTGACGCCCCCGATTTAATCGTACACTAATCATACACGCAAACGTGTACGATCAAGATCAGGGACTCACGGGAAGATATCACAACACAACTCTACAAATAAAATAAGTCATACAAGCATCATATTACAAGCCAGGGGCCTCGAGGGCTCGAATACAAGAGCTCGATCATAGACGAGTCAGCGGAAGCAACAATATCTGAGTACAGAAATAGGTTAAACAAGTTTGCCTTAAGAAGGCTAGCACAAACTGGGATACAGATCGAAAGAGGCGCAGGCCTCCTGCCTGGGATCCTCCTAAACTACTCCTGGTCGTCGTCAGCGGGCAGCACGTAGTAGTAGGCACCTCCGGTGTAGTGGGAGTCGTCATCGACGGTGGCGTCTGGCTCCTGGGCTCCAACATCTGGTTGCGACAACCAGGTAGAGGGGATAGAGGGAAAAGAAGGAGAAAGCAACCGTGAGTACTCATCCAAAGTACTCGCAAGCAAGGAGCTATACTACATATGCATGGGTACCAAATGGAATAAGGGTATCATATGTGGACTGAACTGCAGAATGCCAGAATAAGAGGGAGATAACTAATCCTGTCGAAGACTACGCTTCTGGCAGCCTCCGTCTTGCAGCATGTAGAAGAGAGTAGACTGAAGTCCTCCAAGTAGCATCGTATAGCATAATCCTAACCGATGATCCTCTCCTCGTCGCCCTGTTAGAGAGCGATCACCGGGTTATATCTGGCACTTGGAAGGGTGTGTTTTATTAAGTATCTGGTTCTAGTTGTCATAAGGTCAAGGTACAACTCCGGGTCGTCCTTTTACCGAGGGACCCGGCTATTCGAATAGATAAACTTCCCTGCAGGGGTGCACCACATACCCCAACACGCTCGATCCCATTTGGCCGGACACACTTTCCTGGGTCATGCCCGGCCTCGGAAGATCAACACGTCGCAGCCCTACCTAGGCACAACAGAGAGGTCAGCACACCGGTCTAAATCCTATGGCGCAGGGGTCTGGGCCCATCGCCCTTTGCACACCTGCACGTTGCGAACGCGGCCGGAAGCAGAACTAGCCCCCTTAATACAAGAGCAGGCTTACGGTCCAATCCGGCGCGCGCCACTCAGTCGCTGACGTCACGAAGGCTTCGGCTGATACCACGACGCCGGGATACCCATAACTACTCCCGCGTAGATGGTTAGTGCGTATAGACCAAATGGCCAGACTCAGATCGAATACCCAGATCTCGTTAAGCATGTTAAGTGTCCGCGAACGCCAAACAGGGCCAGGCCCACCTCTCTCCTAGGTGGTCGGAACCTGCCCTGTCGCTCCGCCTCAAAGATCCACTCGCGGGTGCTCCTACGAGCCGTCCCGTCTTTAGTCACACATGTATCATGTATAAGGTATATAGTATATACCCGTGATCACCTCCCGAGTGATCACGGCCCGATAGTATAGCATGGCAGACGGACAAGAATGTAGGGCCACTGATGATAAACTAGCATCCTATACTAAGCATTAGGTTTGCAGGTAAAGGTAACAACAGTAGTAGCAAGGACAGGCTATGCATCAGGATAGGAATAACGGAAAGCAGTAACATGCTACACTACTCTAATGCAAGAAGTATAGAGAAGAGTAGGCGATATCTGGTGATCAAAGGGGGGGCTTGCCTGGTTGCTCTGGCAAGAGAGAGGGGTCGTCAACACCGTAGTCGTACTGGGTAGTAGCGGCGTCGGTCTCGGTGTCTAGCGAGAGAAGAGGGGGAAGAAACAATAAATATAATGCAAGCATATGCATAGTGATGCATGATATGACAAGTAACGGCGTTAGAGGTGCCCTAACGCGGTAGTAGGTGATACCGGTGAAGGGGGATGACATCCGGGAAAGTATCCCCGGTGTTTCGCGTTTTCGGGCAGAGGAACCGGAGGGGGAAAGTTGCGAGTTTGCTATGCTAGGGATGCGTGACGGACGAACGGGCTGCGTGTCCGGGTTCGTCTCGTTGTTCTGAGCAACTTTCATGTTGAAAATATTTTAATCCGAGTTACGGATTAAAAGATATGATTTTCTAAAAATTTTATTAATTTCTGGAATTTAATTAATTATTTAAATTAATTCGAAAAACAGATTAATGTCATCAGCATGATGTCATGCTGACATCAGCAGTCAACAGGATTGACTTGGTCAACCTGACCAGTGGGTCCAGTGGGACCCACCTGTCATACACTGCTTAGCCTAATCAGTGTTCAACTAACCTAACTACTGTTTAATTAACTAATTAGTTAGTTAGGTTAATCTAATTATGATTAATTAACTTAATTAATTCCTTAATTAATTAATTAATTTAATTATTATTATTTATTTAATTATTATTTATATTTTTTTAATCCTTTCTTTTTTTTGTTCTAGGGGGGGTGTGGGCCCCGTTTGGCAGTGGCCCAGAGGGCCTAGTGGTTTTGCGGGCGCTGCAGTTGCCAGCGATGCGGTTACAGGCGCCCCGTGCGGGGTCGAGCCCTTCTGGGGGCGAGGCAACCAGGCCGCGGAGGGGTGTCGCCGGCGAGCGGCGCGGCAGCGCGGTAGCAGGAGGGTCCGCGGGCGAGCAGCGCAGGAGAAGGCAGGGCGGCGAGCGTCGTCGGCGGGCGCGCTGGCGTGGTGAGCCGTGGGCGGGGCCAGAGAGCGGCCGCGGGCGACGCGAGCTCGGCGAGCGCTGGTTCGGCGGCGAGCAAGTGACGCGGGGCGCGGTCAGGTTGCAGGGGAGCGCTGCTGGCGCGGTCGTGGGCGCGAACGACACGGGCGGGCGCCGAGCGCGGCAAGGACATCGACTGCGGGGGCGCGACGCGACGGAGCTCATCGGGGCAGTCGGGAGCGGCGAGCGGCGGAGGGAACGAGCATGGGGCGAGGGGAAGAGGGAAGGGGCGCGGCTCACATCGGGTGGGGTAGGGCACTGGCAGTGGGTGCGGGGAGGCTCGTGGTGGCCGGAGTCGGTGGCGGCATGCGGCAGCCCGAGGTGGAAGCCGAGCACGGGGCGGCGTCGTTGGGGCGGCCCCCCTCCCGATCCAGCAGAATCGGGCAGAGGAGGGCGGTGAAGCGCGGCGTCTGGGACGGCGGGCATCGACGCGGCGGGGTCGACAACGGCGGGCGTCAGGGCGGCGCGGTCGCCAGGTCTGCGCCCCCGATCTCGATCCAGATCGGGGGGAGGGAGAGAGTGGCGTGGGGGGGGGAGGAGTGGGGTGTCGGTGGAGAGTGGGGGAGTGGGGGGGGACGGTTTATGGGTGCGGGGTGGGCCGGCCGGTTGGGCCGGTAGAGGCCAGCTGGGCCACTTGGCCCAGCGGGGGGGGGGGGGGGCTTTTCTTTTTCCTTTTTTTGTTAGTTTTTTTTCCCTTTTCTGTTTTATTTCTAGTTTCTTTTTCATTTAGTTTTTAACTAATATTAAAATAATCCCTAATTTAGTAATACATTAAAATCCCCTACAACAAAAAGGTTTTACCCCAAAACAATTTAGTTTAGTATTTTATTTATTTATAAAAGCATTTAAATATCGGTTTTGCTACTATTTCATTTATTTTAGATTATTTAAACATTTCATAAAAGTGTGGTTTCTCCACCATAATTACCTATGCATTATTCGGTTCACTTCGAACATTTTAGTTTTAATATTTGAAAACTTTTATTGTTCGCTTGATTTTGAAATTGAATTTGAATCAGTTTCGAACTAACTCGAGTATATCAACAGTAACCGAGGTGACGTGGCACCATCAGCAGAGGTTTACTGTAGCTTGATTATCCGGGCGTCACAATTCTCCTCCACTACAAGAAATCTCGTCCCGAGATTTAAGAGGGGAGTAAGGGGGAAAAGTTTGATAATGAATCTAGCGAATCTTTTCGGTCTTGGTTGCTCTTCTCGAAGAGGTCGATCCATTACATTGATTTCTTCATTCCTCTGTTTCAGGTCCTCATGATGAAGTCGGCTCTTTTCTTCGGGAATTCCATCGTATTTACGAATAGGTAACGGGGCAGCTTTACGACAATTGAATGGTATAAGGGAAAGTCATCTGGGCGGGGGTATCCCAAGAATGATCATAAGAGTATCTCTCGAGTTGAACAAATGAAAAACACCGAGAGCAAGGTAAGAAGGTACCATAAGAAGTTTCAAGTGGATAGACAATCGTTCGATGCCCGTTACAGGGCGTGAAAGCGGTTCAAAGCAATTGGGAATAAGTATTGCGTCTTATACCAGAATAGATCAACAGGCAGGAGGCCCATGAATTACATACAAAGTCAAGCACGAGGGATAACTTTGACAACAGGGTGTACAGGAGAGTCAGGTTTCGATCCTGTGGAACTGTGGGTTATGGGACCACCATGTGGGTTAAAATAGGGATGGGCGTTGACATCTTGCATGGTCATGATAGCAAGGCATGTCAGAGGATCAGCCTATCAGTTACGTCGGCAACAACATCGGTACCAAGGGAGAGGGACGAAGAGAACCATTTTCCTGCTTGTTGAACGAGGCGGACCAATAGGCAAAGTTCTCGTCCACCGATGGTTACCGGGATGCTATCAACAATGGTAACAGGGTCTTACTGACAGAGTTGTACGCTGAGGTGCTTATAAAAGCAGTGACGTATTACTGCTTAGATCATATAAACCTCAAGAAGGTTAAACAGAACAATGGAAAGGAAAATGTGATTATCAGATTAAACAGAACAATGGAAAGGAAAAATGTGTTTAAGCACATATTTCAGGGGTATATCCTTCCCAATACAAGCATAGTATGATACCCAAGACCGGATAGAAGGTAGAAACCCACTTAGGTAAGGGGAGAGGAATTTCATGACGTTACCCATACAACGGTGTTTGGATAGTTGAGCAAGAAACAATTAATATTGGGCTTCAAATGTTCTTGTTGGAGAACGGAGTACCATAAACGTGCTTCGAGATAGCATTGACATGGTCAACAGGTGAAAATCAGACTTTGGAAACAAAAAGGATCCATTAGGAATAACTTGTAGAATAAGTCTTACAGTTTCCTCATGGAAGAATGGATAACATTGCTAAAAGGGAACTATAACAATAGGGCCTCCGGCCAGGTGGGCTAGGTATGATACCACCTTACTGGGTCATCTAAAGACCACGTTATAACTCTTGGAAATATGTTCCAACCATCATATCTGACCGAGATTCAGATTTGATTGGTGTCAGGATACCTCAGACTCGGGATGCCTGAGAAGAAAAGGTGCAACACAATTTGATCGAGATGACATTGTGAGATTCTCAGAAGTGATCTATGTAAGTGAGCTCTGAAACAAGAGGTCATCAGTAAACCAAGGAGAGGATGAGGAGGTGGCTGATAGGCTCAGCAACAAACCATCGAGATTTCCAAAGGATTGATTTCCACAATTATGTGAACAAGGAAATATCATTTGTCGGATCAAATGTCATAATGATGTATGCTTGAGGGAAACATACACAACTGAACAATGATAGAAGGGTGCACCCAGGAATCTGGACTAGGTAGCACGATCAATGTTTGAATGATGATTCAATAATCAATAGACTTAGAATGAAACTGTAGACCAATAACTTCAAGCAATAGGTTGCTAGAAGTTTAGAATTTACACATCACAGACCATTTATCGGTATTCCGGTTAGAAACAAAACGGAGACCAAGAAATGAACGCAAAAGGCGAGAGATATTACTATATCAAGAATTCTCAAGAGGTGGTAAAATTACCACGACATTCTTGACATATAAGGTGGTAACATTCCAAGGTAAAGAAGAACAAATGCTGGATAGCAAGGATCTCAATGTATAACACAAAACACGAACAAGTTTGTGTTGGAGGGAAGGCAATAAGGTTGTCGATGATAACACAATTCATCGATGGGCAAGGATGGTATTTCTCATTATGACTTTGATTGATATCCTAGAAGAGCTCATAAGATTGATGATGATCATGACACAATTGTTGAGTGATTTCATGAAGATGTAATCGGTTGGCGATGACATCAAGTCAAATGATGATGCAGCGAAAGTCAAATAATACCTGAAGAAGAACTCATAAGAAGTTATGCAGTTCCGTGATAATCTCGAGATACCAGAGGGGGGTAATACTCGATGACAGGTCAAAGTAGAGGTTGGCCTGGGGTATTGCTCTACAAAAGACAAGCGCTTAAACTTGCACGCGAAATGGTATTTAAAGGAGAACATGGTCGGAACCACGATTGCAAAAGGTCAGATCCTAGATATAAGATGAAATTATACCAAAGGATTAATTAATTTAAGAGAAGCTTTAATGATAAGATCTGCATCGTGTCCATGGGCATGAACACAAGTTCAAGGTCGACTCCCACTTCTCCAATGCATAACCTTTCATTCACTTCTCACTTTGATAAAGGCATTAGTGTTGAAAGTTTTATCTGGTGAAATATCAGATGAGTATGACTCGTGAAAACTTCCGAGTTCACACATATAAAGGAAGGCATAGGTTCAACCCGTCAGGGTATCGTGGAAACATATACCACAAGATTCAATAGTAAGTACGACCAGCTCGAAAGCAGAGCATGGTTGGCCAAGCAGATGATACCATTTACCAAGGGCATTATGTATCAGGTAAAGAACTCACAAGAATTTTGGTTGTGAAGGACATTGTCAGATAATAACCCGGCAATGGGTATGGCGATCCACAACGGGGCTGATGTGAGTATCGGTACTCAATCAAAGGAAGAAGGAATGCCATGGCATCGGGTTATAGAAACAACTGACTAATTCAAAGCTTAATGCAAAGAAACTTTATGATCTCCAAATCAAGGGATCAGAAGCAATCGTTCTGACCGAAAATGAATAAGTTCAACAGACTTGGAAGCACAAACGATCAAGGCATTGATTGGTCAAGAACCAGCTCATATCCAAATGACGTCTGAGCCGGAAGGATGAATCCTAGGATTCGACTGAGGAATGCGAGCATCCTCAACATATTGAATCAACGGACTTAAAATGATAAAGACAAGGGAGGCCAATAGGATTACGAAACTTATGGGATTAACCATAATGCAAGCAAGCGAGAATTTTGAGAGCAATAGGCTGCTCGGGATTTTCGGCAGATCGAATGATATTTTGAAGTCTTTGGCGGAACACCTGAACAACTGGGAATGAGCGGATACCCGATAAGTGCGAGAATTATCCGTAGGGGTGTATATGTGGATAATGAACTGCAAGGCAGTAGGCACAAAGTATTCTCGGAAAAATAGAGAGAATTTCCGAGGTATCTTGTAATAACAAGATTAACTTGGAATGAACTTATGGACAACAAGTGTATGTATCTTTCCATATGGACTTATCGGTGGTATGGAATTGCAACGGCGAAGGACACAAAGGTCTCGGGGAAACATCGGAGAGTATTGTCAGAATCTTCTGTTGCAGCAGGCGATCATCTGGCCTGAAGGGGCTCTCCGGGAGGAAGTATTTTCAAGAACCTAAAGTTAGATTTTAGCAAAATCACTTAACCCGAATAGAAGAGAGTTCAGAGTCCCAGAGTAAAGGTCGAGGAATAAAAAGATCCTACTACCACCCAAACGGCGACGTGTGCCCGTAAGACACACAGCCGTGTTAGTAAAAGTTTTTGCAATGTCTAGACTCGACTTCGGCCAAGGAGTGTGGAAGGGGATTCCTACAGGCAGTCGGCTCTGATACCAACTTGTGACGCCCCCGATTTAATCGTACACTAATCATACACGCAAACGTGTACAATCAAGATCAGGGACTCACGGGAAGATATCACAACACAACTCTACAAATAAAATAAGTCATACAAGCATCATATTACAAGCCAGGGGCCTCGAGAGCTCGAATACAAGAGCTCGATCATAGACGAGTCAGCGAAAGCAACAATATCTGAGTACAGACATAGGTTAAACAAGTTTGCCTTAAGAAGGCTAGCATAAACTGGGATACAGATCGAAAGAGGCGTAGGCCTCCTGCCTGGGATCCTCCTAAACTACTCCTGGTCGTCGTCAGTGGGCAGCACGTAGTAGTAGGCACCTCCGGTGTAGTGGGAGTCGTCATCGACGGTGGCGTCTGGCTCCTGGGCTCCAACATCTGGTTGCGACAACCAGGTAGAGGGGATAGAGGGAAAAGAAGGAGAAAGCAACCGTGAGTACTCATCCAAAGTACTTGCAAGCAAGGAGCTATACTACATATGCATGGGTACCAAATGGAATAAGGGTATCATATGTGGACTGAACTGCAGAATGCCAGAATAAGAGGGAGATAACTAATCCTGTCGAAGACTACGCTTCTGGCAGCCTCCGTCTTGCAGCATGTAGAAGAGAGTAGACTGAAGTCCTCCAAGTAGCATCGTATAGCATAATCCTAACCGAAGATCCTCTCCTCGTCGCCCTGTTAGAGAGCGATCACCGAGTTATATCCGGCACTTGGAAGGGTGTTTTTTATTAAGTATCTGGTTCTAGTTGTCATAAGGTCAAGGTACAACTCCGGGTCGTCCTTTTACCGAGGGACACGGCTATTCGAATAGATAAACTTCCCTACAGGGGTGCACCACATACCCCAACACGCTCGATCCCATTTGGCCGGACACACTTTCCTGGGTCATGCCCGGCCTCGGAAGATCAACACGTCGCAGCCCTACCTAGGCACAACAGAGAGGTCAGCACGCCGGTCTAAATCCTATGGCGCAGGGGTCTGGGCCCATCGCCCTTTGCACACCTGCACGTTGCGAACGCGGCCGGAAGCAGAACTAGCCCCCTTAATACAAGAGCAGGCTTACGGTCCAATCCGGCACGCGCCACTCAATCGCTGACGTCACGAAGGCTTCGGCTGATACCACGATGCCGGGATACCCATAACTACTCCCGCGTTGATGGTTAGTGCGTATAGACCAAATGGCCAGACTCAGATCAAATACCCAGATCTCGTTAAGCGTGTTAAGTGTCCGCGAACGCCAAACAGGGCCAGGCCCACCTCTCTCCTAGGTGGTCGGAACCTGCCCTGTCGCTCCGCCTCAAAGATCCACTCGCGGGTGCTCCTACGAGCCGTCTCGTCTTTAGTCACACATGTATCATGTATAAGGTATATAGTATATACCCGTGATCACCTCCCGAGTGATCACGGCCCGATAGTATAGCATGGCAGACGGACAAGAATGTAGGGCCACTGATGATAAACTAGCATCCTATACTAAGCATTAGGTTTGAAGGTAAGGGTAACAACAGTAGTAGCAAGGACAGGCTATGCATCAGGATAGGAATAACGGAAAGCAGTAACATGCTACACTACTCTAATGCAAGCAGTATAGAGAAGAGTAGGCAATATCTGGTGATCAAAGGGGGGGCTTGCCTGGTTGCTCTGGCAAGAGAGAGGGGTCGTCAACACCATAGTCGTACTGGGTAGTAGCGGCGTCGGTCTCGGTGTCTAGCGAGAGAAGAGGGGGAAGAAACAATAAATATAATGCAAGCATATGCATAGTGATGCATGATATGACAAGTAACGGCGTTAGAGGTGCCCTAACGCGGTAGTAGGTGATACCGGTGAAGGGGGATGACATCCGGGAAAGTATCCCCGGTGTTTCGCGTTTTCGGGCAGAGGAACCGGAGGGGGAAAGTTGCGAGTTTGCTATGCTAGGGATGCGTGACGGACAAACGGGCTGCGTGTCCGGGTTCGTCTCGTCGTTCTGAGCAACTTTCATGTTGAAAATATTTTAATCCGAGTTACGGATTAAAAGATATGATTTTCTAAAGATTTTATTAATTTCTGGAATTTAATTAATTATTTAAATTAATTCGAAAAACAGATTAATGTCATCAGCATGATGTCATGCTGACATCAGCAGTCAACAGTGTTGACTTGGTCAACCTGACCAGTGGGTCCAGTGGGACCCACCTGTCATACACTGCTTAGCCTAATCAGTGTTCAACTAACCTAACTACTGTTTAATTAACTAATTAGTTAGTTAGGTTAATCTAATTATGATTAATTAACTTAATTAATTCCTTAATTAATTAATTAATTTAATTATTATTATTTATTTAATTATTATTTATCTTTTTTTAATCCTTTCTTTTTTTTGTTCTAGGGGGGTGTGGGCCCCGTTTGGCAGTGGCCCAGAGGGCCTAGTGGTTTTGCGGGCGCTGCGGTTGCCAGCGATGCGGTTACGGGCGCCCCGTGCGGGGTCGAGCCCTTCCGGGGGCGAGGCAACCAGGGCGCGGGGGGTGTCGCCGGCGAGCGGCGCGGCAGCGTGGTAGCAGGAGGGTCCGCGGGCGAGCAGCGCAGGAGAAGGCAGGGCGGCGAGCGTCGTCGGCGCGCGCGCTGGGGTGGTGAGCCGTGGGCGGGGCCAGAGAGCGGCCGCGGGCGACGCGAGCTCGGCGAGCGCTGGTTCGGCGGCGAGCAAGTGACGCGGGGCGCGGTCAGGTTGCAGGGGAGCGCTGCTGGCGCGGTCGTGGGCGCGAACGACACGGGCGGGCGCCGAGCGCGGCAAGGACATCGACTGCGGGGGCGCGACGCGACGGAGCTCGTCGGGGCAGTCGGGAGCGGCGAGCGGCGGAGGGAACGAGCATGGGGCGAGGGGAAGAGGGGAGGGGCGCGGCTCACATCGGGTGGGGTAGGGAACTGGCAGTGGGTGCGGGGAGGCTCGTGGTGGCCGGAGTCGGTGGCGGCATGCGGCGGCCCGAGGTGGAAGCCGAGCACGGGGCGGCGTCGTTGGGGCGGCCCCCCTCCCGATCCAGCAGAATCGGGCAGAGGAGGGCGGTGAAGCGCGGCGTCTAGGACGGCGGGCATCGACGCGGCGGGGTCGACAACGGCGGGCGTCAGGGCGGCGAGGTCGCCAGGTCTGCGCCCCCGATCTCGATCCAGATCGGGGGGGGAGAGAGTGGCGTGGGGGGGAGTGGGGTGTCGGTGGAGAGTGGGGGAGTGGGGGGGACGGTTTATGGGTGCGGGGTGGGCCGGCCGGTTGGGCCGGTAGAGGCCAGCTGGGCCACTTGGCCCAGCGGGGGGGGGGGGGGGCTTTTCTTTTTCCTTTTTTTTGTTAGTTTTGTTTTTCCCTTTTCTGTTTTATTTCTAGTTTCTTTTTCATTTAGTTTTTAACTAATATTAAAATAATCCCTAATTTAGTAATACATTAAAATCCCCTACAACAAAAAGGTTTTACCCCAAAACAATTTTGTTTAGTATTTTATTTATTTATAAAAGCATTTAAATATCGGTTTTGCTACTGTTTCATTTATTTTAGATTATTTAAACATTTCATAAAAGTGTGGTTTCTCCACCATAATTACCTATACATTATTCGGTTCACTTCGAACATTTTAGTTTTAATATTTGAAAACTTTTATTGTTCGCTTGATTTTGAAATTGAATTTGAATCAGTTTCGAACTAACTCGAGTTTATCAACAGTAACCGAGGTGACGTGGCACCATCAGCAGAGGTTTACTGTAGCTTGATTATCCGGGCGTCACACCTCTTCCTGGGGGGCTCGCCGTCAACATCACCAGGGTCATCTCGTCTGATCTTATACCGCAATGCACCGCATATCGGGCATGCGTTCAGATCCTTGTATGCACCGCGGTAGAGGATGCAGTCATTAGGGCATGCATGTATCTTCTCCACCTCCAATCCTAGAGGGCATACGACCTTCTTTGCTGCGTATGTACTGTCAGGCAATTCGTTATCCTTTGGAAGCTTCTTTTTCAATATTTTCAGTAGCTTCTCAAATCCTTTGTCAGCCACAGCATTGTCTGCCTTCCGCTGCAGCAATTCTAGGACGGTATCGAGCTTTGTGTTGCCATCTTCGCAATTGGGGTATAACCCTTTTTTGTGATCCTCTAACATGCGATCGAACTTCAGCTTCTCCTTTTGACTTTCGCATTGCGTCCTTGCATCGACAATGACCCGCGGGAGATCATCATCATCGGGCACATTGTCTGGTTCCTCTTGATCTTCAGCAGCTTCACCCGTTGCAGCATCATTGGGCACATCGTCTGGTTCCTCTTGATCTTCACCAGCTCCCCCCGTTGCAGCATCACCGTATTCAGGGGGCACATAGTTGTCATCGTACTCTTCTTCTTCGCCGTCTTCCATCATAACCCCTATTTCTCTATGCCTCGTCCAAACATTATAGTGTGGCATGAAACCCTTGTAATGCAGGTGGGAGTGAAGGATTTTCCGGTTAGAGTAAGACCTCGTATTCCCACATTCAATGCATGGACAACACATAAAACCATTCTGCTTGTTTGCCTCAGCCGCATCGAGAAACTCATGCACGCCCTTAATGTACTCGCAGGTGTGTCTGTCACTGTACATCCATTGCCGGTTCATCTGCGCGCATTATATATAATTAAGTGTCCAAATTAATAGAAGTTCATCATCACATTAAAACCAAAGTGCATACATAGTTCTCATCTAACAACATATAGCTCTCCAGAGCATCTAATTAATTAAACCATACATTGAAACTATGTAAAACATTTCAATGTGAAAACAAATGCGATCATAATCGCAACCAAGGTAACAATTGATCCAACGGCATAATGATACCAAGCCTCGGTATGAATGGCATATTTTCTAATCTTTCTAATCTTTCTAACTCCAATATCATCTTCTCCTCCTCAATTTTTTTATTTTTTTCTTCAACAAATTGTTTTCTTCTTCAACTAAATTTAACCTCTCGACAATAGTGTCCATTGGCATTTCCGATTCACATACATCCTACAAAAATAAAATCTATGTCACGTTGGTCGGCATAATTTTCATAAACAATAAATGAACCAATAGTTATAAAGATAATATATATACCACATCTGAATCATAGACAGGACGAGGGCCGACGGGGGCGGATACCAAAACCATCGCACTATATAAGATGCAATAATAAAAGTAAGAAAATTATACAAGTATCTATGTAAACATACAAGTAAGAATATTTTTCCTTTCAGAAAGAAGATAAGAACAAGAGGCTCACCACGGTGGTGCCGGCGATGAGCTCGGCGCGGGTGATCGATGGCGGTGAAGACGGGGATGGGGCATGACGGACCGCTAAACCTAGACAAATATTATGGAAAATGGAGTTTGGAGGTCGAGCTTGGAGAGGAGAAAGCTTAAGTAGTGTGGCTCGGGCATTCCATCGAACATCTTGTGTGCATAGGAGGTGAGCTAGAGCACCACCAAGCCCTCTCCCCCTCGGCCAGAGAAAAACAGAGCACTAGGGTGCTCTGCTCGCGAGCGAGGGGTATATATAGGCACCTCATTGGTCCCGGTTGGTGACATGAGCCGGGACTAAAGGGGAGCCTTTGGTCCCGGTTCAAGCCATCAACCGGGACCAATGGTGGTCGGCCAGGAGCGAGGCCCATTGGTCCCGGTTCATCCCACCAACCGAGACCAAAAGGTCCAAATGAACCCAGATGAACCGGGACCAATGGCCCACGTGGCCCGGCCGGCCCCCTGGGCTCATGAACCGGGACCAATGCCCATATTGATCCCGGTTCTGGACTGAACCGGGACTAATGGGCTGACCCGGCCTGGACCAAAGCTCTGTTTTCTACTAGTGGGCCTTACCAGTTACCACGACGACTTCCTGACTTTCTACTACAATAATCTTTTTCCGATTCCGATGAAGGAGGGATGATGACGGTGGTACGCCTTCGACTTGCTCCAGTGATTGTAATCGTCGCTAGATGGTCTATGGACCAGGATGTAACTTTTACTTCTGGTGTTTTTTTGCACTACCTTGACAGTTGATGAGTAAATCAAAAGTTTCTCCTACAAAAAAAAACAAAGTTAAATAATATTTTGGTGTAATAAAATTATTCAATGTTAAGGATCTCTAATAGTAAACAATGGAATGGGATGCAATCAAATTTTTTATCGACAATTGCTATGTTACTACGCTCTTTTCATGCATTTATGGTTGGAATCGGACAAAGAATGCTACCTGACGTGTATCATGTGTATTTTTATTGACAGACCTGGTTTGCACGGCACTTCATGGGTATTGATTCATGTATATAACGTAAAGGTCCATTTTTTTAATGTGATAGTTTTGAACACAAATTCGAGTATTATGCCAACCTGTGAAACTATATATATATATCTACAAGTAGAATTTTAAAAACTTCAAAATAAAATAAATAACCTAATGTATCAGATTTGACACATGGTTTGACATTGTTGTCACTTGAATGTGTGAGAGGGATAGCGTATATATTTGTACTGTGCCGTTTAGTCTTTCACTGGATGGATGTGTACTTATCCACACTTTTTGTGCTAGAATTGACAAGTTTCACGTTCCTTCCCTGCTTCAACTTTTTCTTAATGAAGAGTTGGATGTCTTAACCTTTTAATCTGAAAAGTATCTTACATCACATTTGAGTATTTTACTGTATATCATTTGGTACGGGTAGTAAGTCACTGTTTGGGTTGGAGCCTTAGATCTGAATCTTTGAACAATGTTACTGCCCACTGCCAAGTAGCACCACCGTCAAATAGGTGTAGAAACATTACATCGACCGTTAGTAATAATTAACTAGAGTCAACAGATTTTATTTCTTATTTTTCTTTAAAAGGAGGGTCACCCCTAGCCTCTACATCGGAATGATCCATGCATCCATATTATTAACCAAAAGGTTTATAAGGTTTGAAGTACGGTACAAGGTCACAAGGGGAGCTCAAGTGGAAGTAAAGGTAAAAATTGCCACAACAGATGGAAACTAGGGCAAGATGACTAAACACCTAGACTATTGTTGGATTGACATCCAAACCAGTCATAAGTAGCCCGTGCTACCGTCTCCCTACATCCATATGCTCCTTGGCTACCACATGACTGAGTGACGATCATGTACGGATCCAAGCAGTAGCTCTGTATATGGCCCGTAAATTTTTTATAAGAGTTTGTCTGTTAAAGATCACATCACTAGACAGTTTCATATAGCCCACAGTAATGTGCATACTCCGATGTGAATATGGCCTAAAGTATTTGGCTCTACTTCATTTAGCCACGTCCCAAAACACCGTGTTAATACTATTTAGAGGACTGAGATTAAATGCTACGTGGATTCTATGCCATAATAGCTTGGTGAGTGGGCATTTAAGAAAGAAATGTTGTATAGTTTTATCCTTATCACAGAAGCAGCATCTTATACTACCCTCTTATCTGCGCTTTGCCAAATTATTCTAGTCAGGATCACTTCCTTATTTTACAAACCACATGAAAATTTTGATTCTTCAAGGTACTTTAATCTCCCAAATATGAAGCAATTTTTGGATTGGACCAGAGTCTATTAAATCTAGATACATAGACTTCACGTAGAATACCCCAAACACAGATAGTTTCCAGTAAAGCGCATTAGGCTCATCAGAGAGGTTAACCTTCATCAACCTCCGCAGTGGATGCAGCCAACTGTCTCATCTATCTCCCACTAACGACCTCCTGAACTAGATATTTAGAGGCAGTACCCTAGTATTGTACTAATGTAAGCATCCTTATGTTGTATAATATTCTAAAGCGAAGGATATTGTGTGGCTAGTGGTGTCTCCCCTAACCATGTATCTTTTCAGAATCTAGTCGTGTTACCGTTACCAATTATAAATTTAATCCTATTGAAGAAGGCTACTTTAGTCCTCATTAACCCCTTCCAGAATGACGACTCATTGGGTCTTGCAGTAAACTGTGCCAGGTCATGGATTGCAAGTATTTATTACGTAAAGCTTGGAATCACATTCCCACTGTCTCAACAGATAGCCTACCCAATCATTTGCTGAGCAGACATCTCATTTTTTTACCTCTAATGGAACAATGATCAAGCGATCAGTGTTGTGACCACTCCTGAATTTTGATCCAAATTTAAGCCACACAACGAGAACAAATTCAGTAGCTATCTGCGAGATCTGCAGAAGGAAAAATGTTGGAGCTATATGTAGAGAAAATGAGATAACTCAGTTTAACGTGTGCTTGCAGCCTTCAACTGTATGGTTGTTGCACCAGCCGAATAAAAGGATCCTACTTTCTCTAGTTTAAAAGAAATGGTTTACATAAGAACATATTTATTCGAGGGGATGAAGGGACACGAAGGGAGAAAGGTACATATCATTCACAGGCCAAACAAACTGGAGTGAAGTTTGTTTGGTACGACACCTAAAACTGATGGCATGCCTAATTAACTACTACCGCCTGTGTTTCTAAATATTTGTCTTTCTAGAGATTTTAACAGGTGACTACATACGGAGTAAAATAAGTGAATCTACGCTCTAAAATATATCTATATACATCCGTACGTGGTATTCCATTTGAAATTTCTAAAAAGACAAATATTTTGGAACGGAAAGGAGTAGTAGCAAAGCAACTGATATCGGGATATTGCTATATGCATCATTGCGATACTGGGGGCCTTCCTCTTGAAAAAAAAAACTAATATCAGGTAGGAGGCATTGGGATATGCAACCACGATGTAAATAATGATTGATCTTATTCCACCCTCCAAGGTTGCCATTAGGGTCGAAGTAATCCTGCTGATGTTATGCTAATCTCCTTAATTTCGGATCGTCCATCCCACCGCCGCTGTCGGCTGCTTCGACAAACCTTTAACGAGGATGAGCAACTATTGTGCCCGGCTTTATGGAGCCCAAATTGTACTATGTTTATCTTGCGGCGGGGTTGAGGTTACATATTGTTTGCTGAAACATTACCACTGATACATTGTTCTATAAATCCTAGTACTCTCTTCGATCCATACTTGTCATTGCTTAAAGTTGTATTAACGCAATGTCAAATGGTTTGACGTCAAATGATTTGATGTCGAAGTCTTGGTTTAGAATGTATTGTGTTCACTAATTCACTGGAGAATGTCCAGTAAACAACGAAGTCACGTGACTGTAAATTTCTACTAGAATGTAAGGACGTGCACCAAACAAATTTAAAATGCAGCTAGTGATTCAGTACAACAGCATATAGTTATGCCAGACGCAAACTATGTGGCGGCAGACTCTACATGGTTGCAACCCAGGACTGAATTGAAGAGGTACCTTGATCTCGGCTCTGTATATATAAGTACATGGAGAGAAACCAGAGATTCAACTGAGTAAGCGACGATACAGATAAACATAGGATATCAACACTTTGTGGTGCACAAGCAAGCTTTGTCTGGGAGTCAAAATCAAACCTGACACCGCTATGTAAGAGCATCTCCAGCCGCGTTCCCAACAGGCCCCCCAGGCCACTTTTTTGACGTCAACGCAAAAAAAAATCCAGTCGCGTCCCCAGGACGTCGAAAAGCGCCGGTTCGGCTCGTTTTTGGGCCCGGCGCACTGGGGGCGATCGGGGGCTCCAGCGCAAGGGAAAAGCGCAGCTGGCCCACCCCGTCAGGTGAAAAATCAAGTCTTTCTTCCCCGTCTCGCCTCCCACCCCCGCGCCCTCGGCCGCCACTAGCTGTATCCTGGCACCGATCGCCGCCCTTCACCGCTAGATAACCAATCCCCGCCGGAAAAATAGCAGAGGTTCGCTGAGGCAGCCCCTCCACCAGCAGCTGGGCGTTTCCGGACTCCGTTTCCTGCCGCGTAGGGGCAGTTTAGCGGCGGGTACATGCCCACCGGCGCACAAGGTGTTCGGCGATTTGCCTCCCTCGACGAGATGCACTCGGATGACGAGGAAGTGCTCGCCGCGCTACTGGAGGAGGAAGCCGAGGCCGACGTCCAGGAGGAAGAGCATCTCATGGTGCTCGCCGCCCTTGCCCAGCTGCTGGCGAGCAATGAAAAGCCGCGGCGAGGTGGCTCGGCGCCGCGGCGGGTGAAAGCAAAGAACCGGCATCGTCTCAAAGGCTACTGCATGCTCTACTCCGACTACTTTGCCGACGCTCCACTGCACGGCGACAAAACATTCGGCGCCGTTATCGGATATGCCGAAAGCTTTTCCTCAGGATTGTGAATTCCATCCGGGAGTTCGACAACTAATTCAAGTGCAAGAAAGATTGCACCGATAAACTTGGATTCACCTCGATCCAGAAGTGCACGACGGCGATGAGGATGCTTGCATACAGAGCTCCCGGTGATTCACTCGACGACTATGGGCGCATGGCCGAGTCCACCAGCATTGAGTGTTTTTACAAGTTCTATCGGGCAGTGGTGGCAGTGTTTGGACTGCAATACTTGCGAACCCCTAATACGGAAGACATTGCTCGGATCCTAGCACAGAATGCAGCAAGAGAATTTCTTGGGATGCTTGAAAGCATCGACTTCATGCATTGGAAATGGAAGAACTGCCCATTTGCTTGGCAGGGGATGTACAAAGGCGCCAAAGGTGGTTGTAGTGTGGTACTTGAGGCGGTGGCCACACAGGACCTCTGGATTTGGCACTCCTTCTTTGGTATGCCAGGAACTCACAATGACATCAACGTGCTGCAGTGCTCCGCTGTCTTTGCCAAGCTTGTTGGAGGTCATTCTCCTCCGGTGAACTTCGAGGTCAATGGGCGGCACTATAACAAGGGGTACTACCTAGCTGATGGCATCTATCCGAGATGGTCTGCATTTGTGAAGACTATCTCAAACGATGTGTCAGGAGGCAAGAAGTCTCACTTTGTCAAGGTGCAGGAGGCTTGTAAGAAGGTTGTCGAGCGGGCTTTTGGTGTGCTCCAATATCGATTTGCTGTTGTCCGCTATCCTTCTTAGAGCTGGTCAAAAGATCAAATGTGGGAGATCATGACTTGCTGTGTCATCTTGCACAACATGATCATCGAGAGCGAGCAGGAAGAAACAGTGTTTGACACTGAACCATACTACAGGCAGGGTCCTCTAGCCGAAGTTGATCACCAGCTACCGGCAACTTGGACTGCCTACCTCAGTATGCGTCAGGAGATCCGAGACCCACAAGTGCATCATGAACTGTAGCAGGATCTGGTGGAGCACATTTGGAGGCTAAAGGGCGACGCCGGGCTCGACGTGTGATGAAATATTAGTTTTTATTTGTTGAATAATATAATTTGTATTGAACTATTTGTTGTTGCACTATTTTGTTAAACTATTTGATTTTCTGTGATGAACTATGTAATAAAAAAATATTTATGTTCATAATTGAACGCCGAGCCACGACGAACCACGCCGAATATGGGCCGATTGTCGCCCGTATGGGGCTTTTTATTCGTCGAAAGTGAGCCGAAAACTGGGTCAATCTCGACGTCTGGGGGTGACCTGGGGTCGACGACTGGACGCCCAATCGCCCCCAACACTGATTCTATCGCCGGCTCGCCCTCAGGGGATGATTTTTATGCCTCTTAGGGGGCCAACGGTTGGAGATGCCCAAACGGTGCACGTTGTAGCAACTAGCAACCACTAGAATTGTGAGATATCAAGAAACACATCAACGCAAGTTTTGTTAACCGTGCCCTCTGAATTAATAATATATTAACCCACATTTTTCTCTCTGTTCCAAGATGGGTCCATGTGGCATTCTCGGAGGAGGTCCTAGCACACCATGGCACAAAGATGCTGGAATAGTGCCATTGTATAACACCACCAAGATACACCATGTTCCGAGGCACACAATTCAGGAAGGAGTTTATGGTTTCATTGCCTGCTTGGCAGGAAAGTTACCATAGCGTCATGCTGTCATGGTCACTCACTCCCAACGGTTGACTAATGTGTATTGATGCCGCCAGCCTGATAGTATTAAGCCGACACGGACAACATTTATGTCGGGTCAAAATATTATGGGAATGAGTGGTAATTTTACATGAAAGGATTCACAGAATGCAAGACAAAGCAAGAAGCTACCAACTTTTTTGTAGGCCAAGAATGATTCTTGCAGGAAAAATAAATACAAAATCCATCCGATTCCTGATCTTTGCAACATTAAGACAAGTGTAGACGGAGCTAAATTAAGGCACACCGGCATCACATTTTTCTTTCTTTCTGAAAAGGAGGTTAAACCCTTGGCTTCTACATCATCATGATGCACATAATCGTTCTTATTAATTACTCCCCCCATCTACTATTATATGATGTTTTGGATACTTCAATATGGACTGCAAATGGACCAAAAATGAGTGTACAAACACAATAAAGCGTGTATACATACATCCAGTTTAGAAGAAGTTAGAACATCTTATAACAATGATTAGATGGAGTATTAAACACGGCACATAACAAAGGTAACCACGGCTGAGCCATACAAGATATGAAATAAACACCTATAACTAAGTTAACTTCTTCCGTAGAAACGCCTCGCATCATTCTCAACACGTCTGACCTGGACAAGGATTTTCATCCTAGTTGTCAAGACCAGCCAAGTAAGATCAACACAATAGCATGTAGACAATGCCTTCAACAACTTAATGGTGCAATTTCATCGTTGTTGAGCATAGCCAATAAAGAGTGGGACAAGAGTTCTCGCCCAGACATGAGGTTGTGTCCCAATCGACATCTTGATTGTGATGCCCCCGATTCAATCGTACACTAATCATACACGCAAATGTGTACGATCAAGATCAAGGACTCACAGGAAGATATCACAACACAACTCTAGACATAAATTAAAATAATACAAGCTTTATATTACAAGCCAGGGGCCTTGAGGACTCGAATACATAAGAGTCAGCGGAAGCAACAATATCTGAGTACAGACATAAGTTAAACAAGTTTGCCTTAAAAAGGCTAGCACAAAAGCAACATCGATCGAAAAGGCAAGGCCTCCTGTCTGGGAGCCTCCTGACTACTCCAGCGGCCGTCACATAGTAGTAGGCACCCTCGGGGTAGCATAAGTCATCAGTGGTGTCGTCTGGCTCCTAGGATCCGTCATCTGGTCGCAACAATCGGGTATGGGGGAAAAGAGGTAGCAAATCAGTCGTGAGTACTCATCTAAAATACTCGCAAGACTTACATCGGATCTAAACTAAGTATGCATATGTATCAAAGGAAATGGGTTGTATCTGTGGATTAAACTACAGAATGCCAGAATAGAGGAAACGCTTAGTCCTATCGATGACTAGCATCTTCTAGAAACCACCATCTTGCAGCAACAGGAGGGAGTAGAGTAGCATAAAGTAAAGTAGCAGTAGTGTTATCAACCTCGCCCAGAGATCCTTTCTCGACTCCCTGCGAGAAAGCAATCCCAGAGCCATACTATCCATTCATCATAACCATGTCTCATATCCATTTCTCATCTCAAGTATCCAGTTCTAGTTGTATCGATCGGGATACAACCCTAAGTGTCCGTTACCGTAGGACAGGCTATTGATAGATGTTTTCTACCCTGCAGGGGTGCACCAACTTACCCACCACACTCGATTAAGTCCGGCCGGACACACTTTCCTGGGTCATGCCCGGCCTCGGCCAAACAATACGCCGCAACCCGCCCTAGGCTTAATGGAGAGGCTAGCATGGCGTACTAAACCTATGCCCCCAGGGGTCATGGGCCATCTCCCCGGGAACTCCTACACCTTGCGTACGCGGCTGGTGAGCAGACCTAGCTACCTCCTTCAACAAGGCAGGAGCTTACGCAGTCCAACCCGACGCGCGCCGCTCAGTCGCTGACATCTATTAAGCTTCGGCTGATGCATATGACGCAGAACGCCCATACTATGCCCACGTGATGGTTAGTGCTATCAGGCCAGAGGCCCCTCGGATCAAATATCCAACTCGTAGTGGATTGGGAGCACGCGGTAACAAGCAGAGACTCACGAAAGATGTGACCCCGTTGCCTCGTCTCGAGTACTTGCGCAAGGGCTAAGAATGCCCGGCCACGCCTCGTAAGTATCTCGCGGGCACCTTCCAGGTCAAACCGACTCCACATCACTCGCTATTAAGCTCGCGCAGGTACCCCTCAGGGCCGACCCGTCTTTAGTAACATGGTTCAATATAAAGTCATAGTAACCATAGTAACTGTGTGTCTAACACCAACGGGAAAACCCGAGGAATCACCCCCGGTGAATTCCACTCGATGTTATCATCAAGGTGAACATAAGAGGATTCACCCTCGAGGTTCATACTTGAGGGGTTGCACCACAGAGCCATGACGGAAGTGGTTAAGGATGAAATCACCCTCGATGACCTCGACCGTAGAGCTACACTACAGAGATCTCATCAGGAGTGATGTAAGAGGTTCCACCCTCGGCACTCGGTGGTAACTCTGCAGAGTCATACAACTAGGGGGGTGATGTGCGGTGTCGGGGCCTGTACATCGATCACGTTGATCGAGTCATTGAACATAAAGCGGGGGCAACTGGTACAAGGTGGGGGTCACTGATGGATCACTAACCAACCTATACTAAGCAGTTTAGGATAAGCAGGTAAGGTAACAATAAGCAGGTACCAAAAACAAGCTATGCATCCGAGTAGGATCATACAGAAAGCAGTAGCAGTTCTAATGCAAGCATGAGAGGGAAAGAAGTGGGTGATATCGGAATGCTCAAGGGGGGTTTTTTTGCCTGGTTGCTCTGGCAAGGAGGGGTCGTCATCGACGTAGTCGATCACAGGGGCTGCATCGGTCTCGGGGTCTACCGGAGAGAAGAGGGGGGGAGAAACAGTAAATACAGAGCAAAGAATTCATCACAAGGCATAACATGGCAATAAGATGTGTCGGGTGTGACCTAATGTATGGCTACACGATATAGGTGAAGGGGGAATTCAACCGGGAATGTTTTCCCGGTTCCGGACCTGTGTCAAACAGATGACCGGAGGGAGAATGTTCCATGTTCAGATAGTTAGAGGCTTCTGACATGTATGTGGGTAGCATATTCTGGTTCGTCTCATCGTTCTGAGCAACTTTCATGTATAAAGTTTTTGATCCGAGCTACGGTTTATTTTATATTGATTTTAAAAGATTTAAATCATTTTTAGCATTTATTTAATTATTTTAATTTCGACATTATCCAGAACAGTGCATGCTGACATCAGCATGACATTAGCAGTCAACGTTGACCGTTGACCTGGTCAACCTGACGTGTGGGCCCCGTGGGACCCACCTGTCATTCTCTGTTTAGGTTAATTATGGTTAGGTTAATTAATTAATGTTTAATTAAACAAACAGGTTAATTAGATTGATTAAATAGGATTAATTAACTTAATTAATTTAATTATTATTTATTTATTTATTTTTAAAACGTTTCGGGGGCTGGGCCCCACATGTCATAGGCCCCAGGGGGCTTAACAGGGCGGGTTAACGGGCACGGGCGAGGCTGCCCGTTTGGGCGCCCGCCCAGGGCAGTGGAGGCGCCGAGGCGTCGTAGCCGGCGGCGAGGTGCGTCGGGCAGCAGGGGTGACGATGAGCGAGGCCACGGCGCAGAGCAGGCGCGCGGTCGGGGCCGGACCGGGCGGCGGCTAGGGAAGGTCGATGATGGGCGGCGCGTGCAACGTGTCGTGGTTCGACGACAGCGGTGGTGGCTCGGCGGGACATCAGCACAGGTGGTAGAGGCCAGCGGCGGCGGAGCAGAGGCAGGCGACGGAGCACGACAGGCGCAGCGGTGCAAGTAGCGGCAACAGGCAGGTGTGGGTCGCGCGGACGTCGCCGGAGCGGGGCAAGCGGGGCGCGGGTGCGGTGAGCGAGCAGGGGAGGAGGCGCACGTGGGCGCGCGATAGGAAGGCAAGCAGAGCGAGCGCATGCGGTGCGAGTGCGGCCCGTAGCGCGGGCAGTGCGCGACTGCGGGGTGGAGGCGGCAGCCTCGGAGCGGTAGCAGGAGGCAGAGGAGGCCAGGGCGCGCGCAGGGCGGCTACAGATGCACGCGGGGGGCGACGATGGGCAGCGAGAGCGGACGAGCGCGGGGTGGGGGGGGCACGCAGGTCGTGACCACGGCGGCGCGGTGCATGGGTGCGGGCTGGCGTGGTGGTTCTCACGGCAATGGGCGAGCCGGCGCGGTGGCGCTCGCGCGGGGACAGAGGGGAGAGGTCGGAGCCTCACGGAGGGGCTGTAGGGGTTCAGGCAGAGGAGTCGAGGAGGTGGACGGGGACGACGGCGTGGCGCGGTGTCGCGACGTCGGGGAGGCGGCAGCAGCCCGGTGGGAAGGAGGATGAGGAGGCGATCCGGCGACGGCGACGGGGTGGCGTTCACCGGGATTGGCGCAGAGGCGGGGGGCGTCGCGGCGAGGGGGGTCCGACGTAGTGGCCGCGGAGATCGGCGGCAGCGTTCCTACCCCGATCCAGAATTGATCGGGTGGGAGGGAGAGGGAGAGGGCGAATGAGTGGAGGGAGTGGGGGTAGTGGGTGGAGGTTATGGGTTAGGGTTCCCCCGGCGTGGGGATATGGAGGTGGGGAGTGGGGCGCCGGCTGGGCCGGCCTGGTTAGCCCGGTACCCAGCTGGGCCGAGGCCCAGCGAGAGGGGGGCTTTTAATTTCTTTCTCTCCCCTTTTCTTTTCCTTTTTTAAAAAATAAATAAACAGAGATGTGTAAGAAATAATGGGCATGCTATTTACTTAGGAAAAATATGGGAAGTGCCCCTTTTATTCCTTGGTGATCTTAGACAGTGCCACAAATAATTTGGAGACCAAGAGAATTCATTTGATATTTTTCATAAATAGGATAGCATTTTAAAATGCTGAATTGGTGCTGTTATAATTGCTAAAGCCCATCTTTGGGAAAAAGTGATGTTGTGTTCCTTAACAAATAATTGTTGCGGAATTTTTAACAAATGATGAACATTTCTTCAGCAACTTTTGGGCAACTTCAAACTTTGCTTGAATTTCATTTGACTGGAATTTGCGAATGGGTATTGAACATAGGTGATTAAGAACTATTTGGAAAATGATTAGTTTAATCATGGAGTGTTACTGTAGCATGACACTAGGGGTGTTACAAATCTCCTCCACTACAAGAAATCTCGTCCCGAGATTTAAGTGCGAAAGTAACGAGTAACTTCGAAAGAACTGACCCTTATAGGGTTAATTATCTGGTGAACAATTCAGGGAATGTGGCAGAAGTGTCTCTTGAGTTGAAACTTAAGAAAACATGGAGAGCAAAATATGAAGATACAATAGGCAGTTTCAAGCGAATGGACAAACGATCGGTACCTGAACAGAGTGTGAGAAGGGGGGTTCAGAGCATCGGGAATAGATCATCTCTCGAACGGTGGCTCGTGACAACACACAAAGCCAAGAGCAATTGATACTTTGGAATATAGGATATACATGAGAGTCAGGTTCCGATCCTGTGAAACTGTGGGTTATGGGCCCACCATGTGGGTTAAAATAGAAGGAGCGATGACATCTTGCACGGTCATGATAGCAAGGCATGTCAGAGGGCAGCCTGTCAGCTATGTCGGCAACAACGTCGGTACCAGGGCGAGGAACGAAGAGAACCATTATCCTGCTCGTTGAACGAGGCAGGCCATTAGGTAAAGTTCTCGTTTGTCGGTGGTAACCGGAATGTCAACAGCAATAATAACAGGGTCTTTACTGACAGAGTTGTACATTGAGGTGCTTACATAAGCAGCAAATTATCTCTACTGAGATAAGTTAGTTTACTGGAAAGGTTAAACAAAAGAATGGAAAGGAAAATGTGATTAGTATATTAATCAGAACAATGGATAGGAAAATGTGTTTAAACACAATTATCAGTAGTATATCCTTCCCAAGGACAAGCAGAGGATGATATCCATGACAGGATAGTAATGTTGGGGAACGTGGTAATTTCGAAAATTTTCCTACGCACACGCAAGATCATGGTGATGCATAGCAACGAGGGGGAGAGTCTGATCTACGTACCCTTGTAGATCGCAACGGAAGCGTTGACACAACATAGAGGAAGTAGTCGTACGTCTTTTTCTCGATCCGACCGATCCAAGCACCGTTACTCCGGCACCTCCGAGTTCTTAGCACACGTTCAGCTCGATGACGATCCTCGGGCTCCGATCCAGCAAAGCGTCGAGGAAGAGTTCCGTCATCACGACGGCATGATGACGATCTTGATGTTCTACCGACGCAGGGCTTCGCCTAAGCTCTACAACGATATGACCGAGGTGGAATTTGGTGGCAGGGGGCACCGCACACGGCTAAGGAACGATCAACAATGATCAACTTGTGTGTCTATGGGGTGCCCCCTGCCCCCGTATATAAAGGAGCAGGGGTAGGGGTTCGGCCGGCCAGGGAGAGGGGCGCAGGAGGAGTCCTACTCCTACCGGGAGTAGGACTCCCCCCCCCCCAATCCTATTCCTAATAGGAATCCTCAAGGGGGAAAGAGAGAAGGGGTGGCCGGCCACCTTCTCCTAGTCCTAATAGGACTAGAGAAGGGGGGAGGCGCGCAGCCCTTTTGGGCAGCCCCTTTCACTTTTCCACTAAGGCCCAATAGGCCCATTTGCCTCCCGGGGGGTTCCGGTAACCCTCCCGGTATTCCGGTAAAATCCCGATTTCACCCGGAACACTTCCGATGTCCAAACATAGCCTTCCAATATATCAATCTTTACGTCTCGACCATTTCGAGACTCCTCGTCATGTCCTTGATCACATCCGGGACTCCGAACAACCTTCGGTACATCAAAATGCATAAACTCATAATAACTGTCATCGTAACGTTAAGCGTGCGGACCCTACGGTTCGAGAACAATGTAGACATGACCGAGACATGTCTCCGGTCAATAACCAATAGTGGGCCCTGGATGCCCATATTGGCTCCTACATATTCTACGAAGATCTTTATCGGTCAGACCGCATAACAACATACGTTGTTCCCTTTGTCATCGGTATGTTACTTGCCCGAGATTCGATCGTCGGTATCCAATACCTAGTTCAATCTCGTTACTGGCAAGTCTCTTTACTCGTTCCGTAATACATCATCTCATAACTAACATCTTAGTTATTATGCTTGCAAGGCTTATGTGATGTGTATTACCGAGAGGGCCCAGAGATACCTCTCCGACAATCGGAGTGACAAACCCTAATCTCGAAATACGCCAACCCAACATCTACCATTGGAGACACCTGTAGTACTCCTTTATAATCACCCAGTTACGTTGTGACGTTTGGTAGTACCCAAAGTGTTCCTCCGGTAAACGGGAGTTGCATAATCTCATAGTTATAGGAACATGTATAAGTCATGAAGAAAGCAATAGCAACATACTAAACGATCGGGTGCTAAGCTAATGGAATGGGTCATGTCAATCAGATCATTCAACTAATGATGTGACCTCGTTAATCAAATAACAACTCTTTGTTCATGGTTAGGAAACATAACCATCTTTGATTAACGAGCTAGCCAAGTAGAGGCATACTAGTGACACTCTGTTGGTCTATGTATTCACACATGTATTATGTTTCCAGTTAATACAATTCTAGCATGAATAATAAACATTTATCATGATATAAGGAAATAAATAATAACTTTATTATTGCCTCTAGGGCATATTTCCTTCAGTCTCCCACTTGCACTAGAGTCAATAATCTAGATTACACAGTAATGATTCTAACACCCATGGAGCTTTGGTGCTGATCATGTTTTGCTCGTGGAAGAGGCTTAGTCAACGGGTCTGCAACATTCAGATCCGTATGTATCTTGCAAATCTCTATGTCTCCCACCTGGACTAAATCCCGGATGGAGTTGAAGCGTCTCTTGATGTGTTTGGTCCTTTTGTGAAATCTGGATTCCTTTGCCAAAGCAATTGCACCAGTATTGTCACAAAAGATTTTCATTGGACCCGATGCACTAGGTATGACACCTAGATCGGATATGAACTCCTTCATCCAGACTCCTTCGTTTGCTGCTTCCGAAGCAGCTATGTACTCCGCTTCACATGTTGATCCCGCTACGACGCTTTGTTTAGAACTGCACCAACTGACAGCTCCACCGTTTAAAGTAAACACGTATCCGGTTTGCGATTTAGAATCGTCTGGATCAGTGTCAAAGCTTGCATCAACGTAACCTCTTACGGTGAGCTCTTTGTCACCTCCATATACGAGAAACATATCCTTAGTCCTTTTCAGGTATTTCAGGATGTTCTTGACCGCTGTCCAGTGATCCACTCCTGGATTACTTTGGTACCTCCCTGCTAAACTTATAGCAAGGCACACATCAGGTCTGGTACACAGCATTGCATACATGATAGAGCCTATGGCTGAAGCATAGGGAACATCTTTCATTTTCTCTCTATCTTCTGCAGTGGTCGGGCATTGAGTCTGACTCAACTTCAAACCTTGTAACACAGGCAAGAACCCTTTCTTTGCCTGATCCATTTTGAACTTCTTCAAAATCTTGTCAAGGTATGTGCTTTGTGAAAGTCCAATTAAGCGTCTTGATCTATCTCTATAGATCTTTATGCCTAATATGTAAGCAGCTTCCCCGAGGTCTTTCATCGAAAAACTTTTATTCAAGTATCCCTTTATGCTATCCAGAAATTCTATATCATTTCCAATCAGCAATATGTCATCCACATATAATATCAGAAATGCTACAGAGCTCCCACTCACTTTCTTGTAAATACAGGCTTCTCCAAAAGTCTGTATAAAGCCAAATGCTTTGATCACACTATCAAAGCGTTTATTCCAACTCCGAGATGCTTGCACCAGTCCATAAATGGATCGCTGGAGTTTGCATACTTTGTTAGCTCCCTTTGGATCGACAAAACCTTCTGGTTGCATCATATACAACTCTTCTTCCAGAAATCCATTCAGGAATGCAGTTTTGACATCCATCTGCCATATTTCATAATCATAAAATGCGGCAATTGCTAACATGATTCTGACGGATTTAAGCATCGCTACGGGTGAGAAGGTCTCATCGTAGTCAACCCCTTGAACTTGTCGAAAACCTTTTGCGACAAGTCGAGCTTTATAGACAATAACATTACCGTCAGCGTCAGTCTTTTTCTTGAAGATCCATTTATTCTCAATTGCTTGCCGATCATCGGGCAAGTCAACCAAAGTCCATACTTTGTTCTCATACATGGATCCCATCTCAGATTTCATGGCCTCAAGCCACTTTGCGGAATCTAGGCTCACCATCGCTTCTTCATAGTTCGTAGGTTCATCATGATCTAGTAGCATGACTTCCAGAACTAGATTACCGTACCAGTCTGGCGCGGATCTCACTCTGGTTGATCTACGTGGTTCAGTAGTGCCTTGTCCTGAAGTTTCATGATCATCATCATTAACTTCCTCACTAATTGGTATAGGTGTCACAGAAACAGTTTTCTGTGATGTACTATTTTCCAATAAGGGAGCAGGTACAGTTACCTCGTCAAGTTCTACTTTCCTCCCACTCACTTCTTTCGAGAGAAACTCCTTCTCTAGAAATGATCCATTCTTAGCAACGAATGTCTTGCCTTCGGATCTGTGATAGAAGGTATACCCAACAGTTTCCTTTGGGTATCCTATGAAGACACATTTCTCCGCTTTGGGTTCGAGCTTATCAGGTTGAAGCTTTTTCACATAAGCATCGCAGCCCCAAACTTTAAGAAACGACAACTTTGGTTTCTTGCCAAACCATAGTTCATAAGGCGTCGTCTCAACGGATTTTGATGGTGCCCTATTTAACGTGAATGCGGCCGTCTCTAAAGCATAACCCCAAAACGATAGCGGTAAATCAGTAAGAGACATCATAGATCGCACCATATCTAGTAAAGTACGATTACGACGTTCGGACACACCATTACGCTGTGGTGTTCCGGGTGGCGTGAGTTGCGAAACTATTCCACAATTTTTCAAATGTACACCAAACTCGTAACTCAAATATTCTCCTCCACGATCAGATCGTAGAAATTTTATTTTCTTGTTACGATGATTTTCAACTTCACTCTGAAATTCCTTGAACTTTTCAAATGTTTCAGAATTATGTTTCATCAAGTAGATATACCCATATCTGCTTAAATCATCTGTGAAGGTGAGAAAATAACGATATCCGCCACGAGCCTCAATATTCATCGGACCACATACATCGGTATGTATGATTTCCAATAAATCTGTTGCTCTCTCCATAGTACCGGAGAACGGTGTTTTAGTCATCTTGCCTATGAGGCACGGTTCGCAAGTACCAAGTGATTCATAATCAAGTGGTTCCAAAAGCCCATCAGTATGGAGTTTCTTCATGCGCTTTACACCGATATGACCTAAACGGCAGTGCCACAAATAAGTTGCACTATCATTATCAACTCTGCATCTTTTGGCTTCTACATTATGAATATGTGTATCACTACTATCGAGATTGAACAAAAATAGACCACTCTTCAAAGGTGCATGACCATAAAAGATATTACTCATATAAATAGAACAACCATTATTCTCTGATTTAAATGAATAACCGTCTCGCATTAAACAAGATCCAGATGAAATGTTCATGCTCAACGCTGGCACCAAATAACAATTATTTAGGTCTAAAATTAATCCCGAAGGTAGATGTAGAGGTAGCGTGCCGACCGCGATCACATCGACTTTGGAACCGTTTCCCACGCGCATCGTCACCTCGTCCTTTGCTAGCGTCCGCTTATTCCGTAGTCCCTGTTTCGAGTTGCAAATATTAGCAACAGAACCAGTATCAAATACCCAGGTGCTACTACGAGCTCTAGTAAGGTACACATCAATAACATGTATATCACATATACCTTTGTTCACCTTGCCATCCTTCTTATCCGCCAAATACTTGGGGCAGTTCCGCTTCCAGTGACCAGTCTGCTTGCAGTAGAAGCACTCAGTTTCAGGCTTAGGTCCAGACTTGGGTTTCTTCTCCTGAGCAGCAACTTGCTTGCTGTTCTTCTTGATGTTCCCCTTCTTCTTCCCTTTGCCCTTTTTCTTGAAACCAGTGGTTTTGTTAACCATCAACACTTGATGCTCCTTCTTGATTTCTACCTCCGCAGCTTTCAGCATTGCGAAGAGCTCGGGAATAGTCTTGTTCATCCCTTGCATATTATAGTTCATCACGAAGCTCTTGTAGCTTGGTGGCAGTGATTGGAGAATTCTGTCAATGACGCAATCATCTGGAAGATTATTCTGAATCAAGTGATTATTATACCCAGACATTTTGAGTATATGCTCACTGACAGAACTGTTCTCCTCCATCTTGCAGCTATAGAACTTATTGGAGACTTCATATCTCTCAATTCGGGCATTTTCTTGAAATATTAACTTCAACTCCTGGAACATCTCATATGCTCCATGACGTGCAAAACGTCGTTAAAGTCCTGATTCTAAGCCGTAAAGCATGGCACACTGAACTATCGAGTAGTCATCAGCTTTGCTCTGCCAGACGTTCATAACATTTGGTGTTGCTCCAGCAGCAGGCCTGGCACCTAACGGTGCTTCCAGGACGTAATTCTTCTGTGCAGCAATGAGGATAATCCTCAGGTTACGGACCCAGTCCGTGTAATTGCTACCATCATCTTTCAACTTTGTTTTCTCAAGGAACGCAATAAAATTCAACGGAACAACAGCACGAGCCATCTATCTACAATCAACATAAACAAGCAAGATACTATCAGGTACTAAGTTCATGATAAGTTTAAGTTCAGTTAATCAAATTACTTAGGAACTCCCACTTAGATAGACATCCCTGTAATCCTCTAAGTGATCACGTGATCCAAATCAACTAAACCATAACCGATCATCACGTGAGATGGAGTAGTTTTCAATGGTGAACATCGTCATGTTGATCATATCTACTATATGATTCACGCTCGACCTTTCGGTCTCCGTGTTCCGAGGCCATATCTGCATATGCTAGGCTCGTCAAGTTTAACCTGAGTATTCTGCGTGTGCAAAACTGGCTTGCACCCGTTGTAGATGGACGTAGAGCTTATCACACCCGATCATCACGTGGTGTCTGGGCACGACGAACTTTGGCAACGGTGCATACTCAGGGAGAACACTTCTTGATAATTTAGTGAGAGATCATCTTATAATGCTACCGTCAATCAAAGCAAGATAAGATGCATAAAAGGATAAACATCACATGCAATCAATATAAGTGATATGATATGGCCATCATCATCTTGTGCTTGTGATCTCCATCTCCGAAGCACCGTCATGATCACCATCGTCACCGGCGCGACACCGTGATCTCCATCGTAGCATCGTTGTCGTCTCGCCAATCTTATGCTTCCACGACTATCACTACCGCTTAGTAATAAAGTAAAGCATTACATCGCGATTGCATTGCATACAATAAAGCGACAACCATATGGCTCCTGCCAGTTGCCGATAACTTGGTTACAAAACATGATCATCTCATACAATAAAATCAGCATCATGCCTTGACCATATCACATCACAACATGCCCTGCAAAAAAAAGTTAGACGTCTTCTACTTTGTTGTTGCAAGTTTTACGTGGCTGCTACGGGCTTAAGCAAGAACTCATCTCACCTACGCATCAAAACCACAACGATAGTTTGTCAAATAGACTCCGTTTTAACCTTCTCAAGGACCGGGCGTAGCCACACTTGGTTCAACTAAAGTTGGAGAGACAGTCTTCCGCAAGCCATCTGTGTGCATAGCACGTCGAGGGAACCGGTCTCGCGTAAGAGTACGCGTAAGGTTGGTCCGGATCGTCTCGTCCAACAATACCGCCGAACCGAAGTATGACATGCTGGTAGGCAGTATGACTTGTATCGCCCACAACTCACTTGTGTTCTACTCGTGCAAATAACATCAAACCATAAAACCTAGGCTCGGATGCCACTGTTGGGGAACGTAGTAATTTTGAAAAATTTCCTACGCACACGCAAGATCATGGTGATGCATAGCAACGAGGGGGAGAGTCTGATCTATGTACCCTTGTAGATCGCAACGGAAGCGTTGACACAACGTAGAGGAAGTAGTCGTACGTCTTTTTCCCGATCCGACCGATCCAAGCACCGTTACTCCGGACCTCCGAGTTCTTAGCACACGTTCAGCTCGATGACGATCCTCGGGCTCCGATCCAGCAAAGCGTCGAGGAAGAGTTCCGTCAGCACGACGGCGTGATGACGATCTTGATGTTCTACCGACGCAGGGCTTCGCCTAAGCTCTACAACGATATGACCGAGGTGGAATTTGGTGGCAGGGGGCACCGCACACGGCTAAGGAACGATCAACAATGATCAACTTGTGTGTCTATGGGGTGCCCCCTGCCCCCGTATATAAAGGAGCAGGGGGAGGGGTTCGGCCGGCCAAGGAGAGGGGCGCAGGAGGAGTCCTACTCCTACCGGGAGTAGGACTCCCCCCCCCCCAATCCTATTCCTAATAGGAATCCTCAAGGGGGAAAGAGAGAAGGGGTGGCCGGCCACCTTCTCCTAGTCCTAATAGGACTAGGGAAGGGGGGAGGCGCGCAGCCCTTTTGGGCAGCCCCTTTCACTTTTCCACTAAGGCCCAATAGGCCCATTTGCCTCCCGGGGGGTTCCGGTAACCCTCCCGGTATTCCGGTAAAATCCCGATTTCACCCGGAACACTTCCGATGTCCAAACATAGCCTTCCAATATATCAATCTTTACTTCTCGACCATTTTGAGACTCCTCGTCATGTCCGTGATCACATCCGGGACTCCGAACAACCTTCGGTACATCAAAATGTATAAACTCATAATAACTATCATCGTAATGTTTAGCGTGCGGACCCTACGGTTCGAGAACAATGTAGACATGACCGAGACATGTCTCCAGTCAATAACCAATAGCGGGACCTGGATGCCCATATTGGATCCTACATATTCTACGAAGATCTTTATCGGTCAGACCGCATAACAACATACGTTGTTCCCTTTGTCATCGGTATGTTACTTGCCCGAGATTCGATCGTCGGTATCCAATACCTAGTTCAATCTCGTTACTGGCAAGTCTCTTTACTTGTTCTGTAATACATCATCTCATAACTAACATCTTAGTTATTATGCTTGCAAGGCTTATGTGATGTGTATTACCGAGAGGGCCCAGAGATACCTCTCCGACAATCGGAGTGACAAACCCTAATCTCGAAATACGCCAACCCAACATCTACCATTGGAGACACCTGTAGTACTCCTTTATAATCACCCAGTTACGTTGTGACGTTTGGTAGTACCCAAAGTGTTCCTCCGGTAAACGGGAGTTGCATAATCTCATAGTTATAGGAACATGTATAAGTCATGAAGAAAGCAATAGCAACATACTAAACGATCGGGTGCTAAGCTAATGGAATGGGTCATGTCAATCAGATCATTCAACTAATGATGTGACCTCGTTAATCAAATAACATCTCTTTGTTCATGGTTAGGAAACATAACCATCTTTGATTAACGAGCTAGCCAAGTAGAGGCATACTAGTGACACTCTGTTGGTCTATGTATTCACACATGTATTATGTTTCCGGTTAATACAATTCTAGCATGAATAATAAACATTTATCATGATATAAGGAAATAAATAATAACTTTATTATTGCCTCTAGGGCATATTTCCTTCAAGTAAGTAGATAACCAATTAGGTAAACGGAAAGAAATTTCATGACATTACCCATACAACGGTGTTTGGATAATTGATAAAGAAAATTTTGTATCGTGCTTCAAATTTTCTTATTGGAGATCGGATTACCACACACATGCTTCCAGATAGCATTGACATGGTTTCAAGCAAAGGTCAGTCTTTGGATACACCAAGGATCCATCGGAAACAACTTAGAAAATAAGTCATACAACTTTAGCAGGGATAAGATGAGGGTGTGGCCGACGGGCTCAGTAGCAATCCATCGACATGTCAAAAAGGATGTATTCCCAAAATTAATATGATCAAGTTTGTGTTTGGGAGGGAAGAAAAGAATGTTGTTGATGCTGACACAAGTCATCGAGAGGCAAGGATGGTATTTCTAGCCATGAATTCAGTTGACATCTCTGAAGAAGCCAAAGTGTTGACGGTGATCAAGACAAATTTTGTCGATAGACTCTAAGAAGATGCCACCGAGCAGAAAAGGAAGGATGAAGTGAAAGGCTATGAGAACCACGGATTCGACACAAGCTCAAAGTCAAGCTTGTTGTTCGAGGTGAAATGATAAGATAAGGAAGATCAATGTAAGCTTTGCTCATCGTCGGAAGTTGCTCCGGGCATAAGGACCAGGTAGCACAGTTAACAAGTTGACAAGATAAAAATATAGCCGATCAGGCTAGCAATGATGTGATGGGGCATGTGCAATGCCAGAAGGTAAATCAGAGTAGAGGTTGGACGGGAGAGAATGAGCTGTAGAGGATAAGTAAGTTAACTTACCGAGTAAATGGGATCAAGGAGGAAATATGGTCGGGACCATAACTACATGGGATCCAATTTATGATGCCGAAAGAATTATTCGAATGATTAAATATCCTTGCAAGAAGCTTTCATGATAAGTTCCACACCGTGTCCGTGGGCATGAACACAAAGGTTCAGGGTCGACTCCCACTTCTACAATGCATAACCTTTCATTTTACTTCTCGCTCTTGATGAAGCTGTAGTATTGAAATTTTATCTGACGAAAAGCCAGTAGAGTATAATCCAGATAACTTTCGAGTTCACACAGATTAGGGAAGGCATAGGTTCACCCATCGGGGCATCTTAGGAACATATATCATAAATTTCAAGAATAAATAACACAACCTCGGTAGCAGAGCATGGTTGACAAAAGCAGGTGATGCAATTTACCAAAGGCATTATCTATCCCAGGAAAAGGCTACAAGGTTACAAAATATGAAGGACGTTGTCAGATAAAACCCAACAAAGGATCTAGTGGTCCATAAGGGACCTGATGTGAGCATTGGTACTCAATCAAAAGAATAAAGAATGCAAGAGGATCAGATTATAGAAACAACTGACTAACTCAAAGCTCAGCTGCAAAGGAATTATGAATTCCAAGACAAGGGATCAGAAGCAATGCTCTGATTAGGGATGGATAGGCAGAATAGCCTTAGGGGTACAATCGATGGCGATTTGATTGGTCGGGATCCAACTCCTGTTAAAGTGACGTCTGAGCCGGAAGGATGAATTCTAGGATTTGATTGAGGATTGCGCGCAATTCGCAACATATTGTATCAATGGACTCAAAATGATAGTGACAAAGGATGCCAATAAGATTACTAGACTTATGGGATTATCCATAATGCAAACAAGCAAGAATTTTAAGAACAACAAGCTGTTGAGGATTATCGAAAGATCGAATAGTATTTCAAAGACTTTTGTAAAACATATGAACAACTGAGGAAAAACAAATCCTCGATATGTGTGAGGATTAATTTGTCGGTGTATTCAGGCGACAAGGAACTGCAAGGCAGTAGGCACAAAACTTTTCTCGGAGCAATAGAGAGAATATCGGGGTATCTTGTAATAACAAGATCAATTCGAAGTAATTGTATGAACAACAAGTGTATGTCGTTATCCATATGGATATATCGGTATTAGGGTATTGAAAAATCAGAGGGCAGAAGAGTCTCGGGAATGATCGAAGAGTATCTTCAATATCTTCTAGTGAAGCAGTCGATCATCTGGAATGAAGTGGATCTTCGGGTGGATGTGATCGCGAGATCCTAAAGTTAGATTTTAGCAAAATCATTTAACCCGAATAGTAGAGAGATCAAATTCCTAGAGCATAGATCGAGGAGTAAAAGATCCTAATACCACCCATATGGTGACGTGGGCCCGTAAGACACACTGCCATGTTAGTAAAAGTTTTTGTAGTAACTAGACTCAACTTTGGCCAAGGAGTTGGAAAGGGGCTACCTACAGTCAGTTGGCTCTGATACCAACTTGTGACGCCCCCGATTCAATCGTACACTAATCATACAGCAAATGTGTATGATCAAGATCAAGGACTCACGGGAAGATGTCACAACACAACTCTAGACATAAATTAAAATAATATAAGCTTTATATTACAAGCCAGGGGCCTCGAGGGCTCGAATACATAAGAGTCAGCGGAAGCAACAATATGTGAGTACAGACATAAGTTAAACAAGTTTGCCTTAAGAAGGCTAGCACAAAAGCAACATCGATCGAAAAGGCAAGGACTCCTGCCTGGGAGCCTCCTAACTACTCCAAGTCGTCAGCGGCCGTCACGTAGTAGTAGGCACCCTCGGGGTAGCACAAGTCAACAGTGGTGTCGTCTGGCTCCTGGGATCCGTCATCTGGTCGCAACAATCGGGTATGGGGGAAAAGAGGTAGCAAAGCAGCCGTGAGTACTCATCCAAAATACTCGCAAGACTTACATCAGATCTAAACTAAGTATGCATCTGTATCAAAGGAAATGGGCTATATCTGTAGACTAAACTGCAGAATGCCAGAATAGAGGAAAGGCTTAGTCCTATCGATGACTAGCATCTTCTGGAAACCACCATCTTGCAACAATAGGAGGGAGTAGAGTAGCATAAAGTAAAGTAGCAGTAGTGTTATCAACCTCGCCCAGAGATCCTTTCTCGACTCCTGCGAGAAAGCAATCCCAGAGCCATACTATCCATTCATCATAACCATGTCTCATATCCATTTCTCATCTCAAGTATCCAGTTCTAGTTGTATCGATCGAGATACAACTCCAAGTGTCCGTTACCGTAGGCCAGGCTATCGATAGATGATTTCTTCCCTGCAGGGGTGCACCAACTTACCAACCACGCTCGATTAACTCCGGCCGGCCACACTTTCCTGGGTCATGCCCGGCCTCGGCCAAACAATACACCGCAACCCGACATAGGCTTAATAGAGAGGCCAGCACGCCGGACTAAACCTATGCCCCCAGGGGTCATGGGCCATCTCCCCGGGAACTCCTACATGTTGCGTACGCAGCTGGTGAGTAGACCTAGCTACCTCCTTCAACAAGGCAGGAGCTTACGCAGTCCAACCCGGCGCGCGCCGCTCAATCGCTGACGTCTATTAAGCTTCGGCTGATGCATACGACGCAGAACGCCCATACTATGTCCACGTGATGGTTAGTGCTATCAGGCCAGAGGCCCCTCGGATCAAATATCCAAATCGTAGTGGATTGGGAGCACGCGGTAACAAGCAGAGACTCATGAAAGATGTGACCCTGTTGCCCCGTCTCGAGTACTTGCGGCAAGGGCTAAGAATGCTCGGCCACACCTCGTAAGTATCTCGCGGGCACCTTCCAGGTCAACCCGACTCCACATCACTCGCTATTAAGCTCGCGCGGGTACCCCTCAGGGCTGACCTGTCTTTAGTAACATGGTTCAGTGTAAAGTCATAGTAACCATAGTAACTGTGTGTCTAACACCAAGGGGAAAACCCTAGGAATCACCCCCGGTGAATTCCACTCGATGTTATCATCAAGGTGAACGTAAGAGGATTCACCCTCAAGGTTCACACTTGAGGGGTTGCACGACACAGCCGTGACGGAAGTGGTTAAGGAGGAAATCGCCCTCGATGACCTCAACTGTATAGCTACACTACAGAGATCTCATCAGGAGTGACGTAAGAGGTTCCACCCTCGGCACTCGATGGTAACTCTACAGAGTCATACAACTCGGGGATGATGTGCGGTGTCGGGGCCTGGACATCGATCACATTGATCGAGTCATCGAACATAAAGCGGGGGCAACTGGGACAAGGTGGGGGTAACTGATGGATCACTAACCAACCTATACCAAGCAGTTTAGGATAAGCATGTAACAAAAACAGGCTATGCATCAGAGTAGGATCATACAGAAAGCAGTCGCAGTTCTAATGCAAGCATGAGAGGGAAAGAAGTGGGCGATATCGGAATGCTCAAGGGGGGTTTGCTTGCCTGGTTGCTCTGGCAAGGAGGGGTCGTCGTCGACGTAGTCGATCACATGGGCTGCATCGGTCTCGGGGTCTACCGGAGAGAAGAGGGGGGAGAAATAGTAAATACAAAGCAAACAATGCATCACAAGGCATAACATGGCAATGAGATGTGACGGGTGTGACCTAACGTATGGCTACATGATATAGGTGAAGGGGGAATTCAACCGGGAATGTTTTCTTGGTTCTGGACCTGTGTCAGACAGATGACCGGAGGGGGAATGTTCCATGTTCAAGTAGTTAGAGGCATCTGACAAGTATGTGGGTAGCGTATTCAGGTTCGTCTCGTCGTTCTGAGCAACTTTCATGTATAATGTTTTTCGATCCGATCTAAGTTTATTTTATATTGATTTCAAAAGATTTAAATAATTTTTAACATTTATTTAATTATCTTAATTTTAACATTATCCAGAACAGTGCATGCTGACGTCAGGATGACATCAGCGTGATGTCAGCAGTCAACGTTGATCGTTGACCTGGTCAACCTGACGTGTGGGCCCCGTGGGACCCACCTGTCATTCTCTTTTAGGTTAATTATGGTTAGGTTAATTAATTATTGTTTAATTAAACTAACATGTTAATTAGATTAATTAAATAGGATTAATTAACTTAATTAATTAATTAATTACTTATTTTAATTATTATTTATTTATTATTTTTTAAATGTTCCAGGGGCCTGGCCCCACATGTCATAGGCCCCTGGGGGCTTAACGGGGCGGGTTAACGGGTGCGGGCGAGGCTACCTATTTGGGCGCCCACTCAGGCCAGTGGAGGCGCCGGCGCGTCGTAGCCGGCGGCGAGGTGCGTCGGGCAGCAGGGGGCGACGACGAGCGAGGCCACAACACAGAGCAGGCGCGCGGTCGGGGCCGGACCGGGCGGCGGCCACGGAAGGTCGATGACGGGCGGCGCGTACAGCGTGTCGTGGTTCGACGACAACGGCGGTGGCTCGGCGGGACGTCGGCGCGGGCGGTAGAGGCCAGCGGCAGCGGTGCAAGCAGCCGTAACAAGAAGGCATGGGTCGCGCGGGCGTAGCCGGAGCGGGGAAAGCGGGGCACGGGTGCGGTGAGCGAGCAGGGGAGGAGGCGCGCGCGGGCGCGCGACAGGGAGGTAAGCAGAGCGCGCGTGTGCGATGCGAGCGCGGCCCGGAGCGCGGGCAGTGCACGACTGCGGGGTGGAGGCGGCGGCCTCGGAGCGGCAGCAGGCGCAGAGGAGGAGAGGGCGCGCGCGGGCGGCTACGTATGCGCGCGGGGGCCGGCGATGGGCAGCGATATCGGACGAGCACGGGGGGGGGCATGCAGGTCGCGGCCACAGCGGCGCGGTGCACGGGTGCGGGATGGCGTGGTGGTGCTCGCGGCAACGGGAGAGCCGGCGCGGTGGTTCTCGCGCGGGGACAGAGGGGAATGGGAGAGGGGAGAGGCCGGAGCCTCACCACGGGGCAGTAGGGGTTCGGGTAGCAGGGTCGAGGAGGTGGATGGGGACGACGGCGCGGCGTCGCGGCGTCGGGGAGGCGGGAGCAGTCCGGTGGGGAGGAGGACGAGGAGGCGATCCGGCGACGGCGATGGGGCGGCGTTCACCGGGGTTGGCGCAGAGGCGGGGGGCGTTGCGGCGAGGGGGGGGGGGGGTACGGCGTAGTGGCCGCGGAGATCGGCGGCGGCGTTCGTGCCCCGATCCAGAACGGATCAGGTGGGAGGGAGAGGGAGAGCGCGAATCAGTGGGGGAGTGGGGGTAGTGGGTGGAGGTTACGGGTTAGGGTTCCCCCGGAGTGGGGAGTGGGGCGCCGGCTGGGCCGGCCTGGTTAGCCAAGTGGCCTGCTGGGCTGAGGCCCAGTGAGAGGGGGGGCTTTTAATTTCTTTCTCTCCCCCCTTTTCTTTTCCTTTAAAAAAAATAAATAGAGATGTGTAAGAAATAATGGGCATCCTATTTATTTAGGAAAAATATGGGAACTGCCCCTTTTATTCCCTGGTGATCTTAGAGAGTGCCACAAATAATTTGAAGACCAAGACAATTCATTTGATATTTTTTATAAATAGGATAGCATTTTAAAATGTTGAATTGGTGCTGTTATAATTGCTAAAGCCTATCTTTGGGCAAAAGTGATGTTGTGTTTCTTAACAAATAATTGTTATGGAATTTTTGACAAATGATGAACATTTTTCCTGTAACTTTTGGGCAACTTCAAACTTCGCTTGAATTTGATTTGACTGGAATTTCCAAATGGGTATTGATCATAGGTGATTAAGAACTGTTTAGAAAATGATTAGTTTAATCATAGACGGTCACTATAGCATGACACTTGATGTGTTGCATTGATTACGGCTCATTCGATAGTCGCATCCGCCGGTATCCAAGGTCAAAGAATCTTGGTAAACTCGTGAGACAATTTCCCACCTAATAGCACCGCCACGGCCATCAAGTGGCCATCCATATCTCGGCGCAGAACTGGCCACTGCCACTCCACACTGGTGCGAGTCACAATCATCGCCATGAAAACAAAAATTTTGAGTGATCTCCTAGTTGTAGTAATTGATGGCTATCGCCCTCTCCGTGATGACCAACGTTGTTCACCGCCATCGCCAAATTGAATAGCCACATGATCTAACCATCATCGCACGTGCAGCTAGGATGAATAGAGGCCGTCGTCGCTGCCGCCTACAGGGTTTGATGCCTCTCCGAGGATCTCTTTCATCCAGAGCACTGCCTCTGGGACGCCTAATTAATGTTCTCATGTGATAAGTACTCGGGTTCCAGTACGATCGCGAGCAGGGCCAACAGGTAAGTTAGCGCTGTAACATCTCTTGCGCCTGACCTCCCATTCACAGTTGCCATGTAACGTCAAGCGCGAGCACCTTAGGACCTCCACTCTCATACCTAGGTACACCGCCCTCCGTGGCGCGTAGTACGCAAGCACATCCACGATGCAGTCAACGTAGCACACTACACCGAGCCCTTGCCTCCACACAACAGTCACCGACAAGATCGAGAAAAGGTGGAGCTATGCGGCCATGCCTGGATCGACCTCCGCCTCCTCTCTTGTTGGTATCCGTCAGGGCGCACTGAGAGGAGCAACACGAGGATGAACGTTTGCTGGAACGCGAAGACAGAGGCCATCTGCTTGTCGCCATGTATGTCCATGATGGCCACTGAAACATTGTCGGAGGCACTCATGGAGCGGCGGCAGACTAAGGACGATATGTTGGGGGCCCGCGCAGTTCCGATTCAGGCAGCATCCTCTGCCGTCGTGGTGCCTCTGCGCTTCTTCACAACCACCACCGGTGGGAAGAGAAGGGTTGTGCCCGTTTCGCCCCAGGACAAAGGGGCGATCCCCCTTTTTCCGAATCAGGTGGTTCGTCGGGCATGGAGGCAATTTGCATTCTTGCTCTTCATTCTATATCCTGTTGGGGAATGTAGTATGCAATTTCAAAAAAAATTCTACATTCACGCAAGATCTATCTAGGAGATGCATATATAGCAACGAGAGGGGGAGAGTGTGCCTATGTACCCTCGTAGACCAAAAGCGGAAGCGTTTGACAACACGGTTGATGTAGTCGAACTTCTTCTCGTTCCAACCGATCAAGTACCGAACGTACGGAACCTCCGAGTTCTGCACACGTCCAGCTTGATGACGTCCCTCAAACTCTTGATCCAGCAAGGTGCCGAGGAAGTAGATGAGTTTTGTCAGCACGATGGCATGGTGATGGTGAAGTGATCCACATAGGGCTTCGCCTAAGCATCGCAAGAATATGACAGAGGGTGTAATCTGTGGAGGGGGGCGCCTCACACGGCTAACAGATTTTGTTGTATGTTCTAGCAGTGCCTCCCCCCACATATATATAGGTTGGAGGGGAGGAGAGGCAGCCAAGGGGGTGCCCCAAGTAGGAGGAATCCTACTTGGGAGCCATCCAATTCGGCCTCCCCCCTTTCCATAACTTCCGGAGGGGGAAGGAAGGAGGAGGAAGGAGGGAAGGAAGGGGGAGGCCGAAGCCCTCCCCTTCCTTTCTCTCTTCTCGTCTTTCCTTCCCCCTATTTTGGCCTACATGGGGCACACCAGCCCCTTAGGGTGCTGGTCTGTCTCCTTCTTGGCCCATTAGGCTCATGTAGTTGCCGGGGGATGCCCGGAACCCCTTCCGGTGACCCAATATGTACTCGGTACCCCCAAAACACTTCCGGTGTCCGAATATCATCGTCCAATATATGAATCTTTACCTCTCAACCATTTTGAGACTCCTCGTCATGTCCGTGATCTCATCCGGAACTCCGAACAACATCCAGTCACCAAATCACATAACTCATATAATACAAAATCATCATCGAACGTTAAGCGTGCGGACCATACGGGTTCGACAACTATGTAGACTTGACCGAGACACCTCTCCGGTTAGTAACCAACAGCGGAACCTGGATGCTCATATTGGTTCCCACATATTCTACGAAGATCTTTATCGGTCGTACCGTAATGACAACATGTGTTATTCCCTTTGTCATCGGTATGTTTCTTGCCCGAGATTCAATCGTCAGTATCTTCATACCTAGTTCAATCTCGTTACCGGCAAGTCTCTTAACTTGTTCCGTAATACATCATCCCGCAACTAACTCATTAGTCACATTGCTTGCAAGGCCTGTTATGATGTGCATTACCGAGAGGGCCCAGAGATACCTCTCCGATACTCAGAATGACAAATCCAAATCTCGATCTATGCCGACCCAACAAATACCTTCGGAGATACCTGTAGAGCATCTTTATAATCACCCAGTTATGCTGTGACGTTTGATAGCACACAAGGTATTCCTCCTGTATCCGGGAGTTGCATAATCTCATAGTCGAAGGAATATGTATTTGACATGAAGAAAGCAATAGCAATAAAACGAAATGATCATTATGCTAAGCTAACGGATGGGTCTTCTCCATCACATCGTTCTCCTAATGATGTGATCCCATTCATCAAATGACAACACATGTCTATGGTTAGGAAACGTAACCATCTTTGATTAACGAGCTAGTCTAGTAGAGGCTTACTAGGGACATGGTGTTTTGTCTATGTATCCACATATGTATCAAGTTTCCGGTTAATACAATTCTAGCATGAATAATAAAAATTTATCATGATATAAGGAAATATAAAATAACAACTTTATTATGCCTCTAAGGCATATTTCCTTCATGTCCCACACACAATAAATCTTGCCTAAGAAGAAGTACTAACTTTGACATTGATATCAAAGAACTTGATGAAATTCGAATATTCTCAGGCAGGCCCCACTATAAAGGATTTACATGACATGACGCAGGCATATCCCTCTTTCTTAAGGGAGGATGCCGATAACGCCCACACGTGTGGCATACGTGTGTGGCGTGAGCAGGGGCAGCCCACACGGGCTGTGTGTGGGCGAACATTAGACTTGCCCACACGTGTGGGCGCAACTACTTCGTGCCACACGCCCAATAAGTACTACTCATCTTCACCCCGCGCGTGTGGCACGAAGCAAAAATGCCCACACGTCCTGCCACAACTAGGTCAGGTACCCCGCGGGATGATGATTTAGTTGCCATCCAGGATGGCAGATGTAGTTATCCGGAATGGAAAATACAGTTGTAAAAACATGGCAACTATATCTATTTTGGTTAAGTATAGTTGCCATGTCTAATTTATGGTAGTTGTCGTGTGTGATCAAATCATAGTTGCCGCGTGTGATTAACTACTTGCCACATATGGTCAAACAATACTTGCCATGTGTATTACCTCGTTACCACGTGTGGTCCAACCATACACTACTAGGGAAAACCTTATGCACAGAATCTTAGCAGCAGCGTGGCATAAAAAGAGGTGTTGCTGCTAATTAGTAGCAGCGCGGTTACGGAAAGCGTGCTACTGGTGCAAATTTAGCAGTAGCGCGGGATGTTTAAACCGCGCTGCTACAAAAATCCACCGACAGTACACAACGATCAAAGTTTCCAGTAGCGCGGCGTCAGGAAGCGCGCTGCTGCTAATGCCATAGTAGTAGCGCTCTTTTAGTCACGTCGCTGCTGCTAATTTTGAAATTGTCCACACGGTTGGCCCGTTTAGCAGTAGCACGTGATAGGAAAGCGCGCTGCTGCTACACTCTTAGCAGCAGCGCACTTTTGCTCCCGCGCTACTGCTAAGACGCAGCACCCACCACCTTTTTCCACCTCCCCCTCCCCATCTCCTCTCCTCCCTTTCCCCTACCTCCCACATCCTCCCTCTCTCACTCTTCTTCTTCCTCAATACTTCTCCCCCAATTACTCTCCCTCTCCTACCTAACTTTCTCTCTCTTCATTACTCCTAGCTATAACTACACCACCTCTATTAATGCATCTCCTTTCTCTTTTTCCTACCCCCTCCACTAGTTGAAGTTGTCTCCTCCCAAATTAGGTAGCTAGGTAGATTTAGCATTTAGTTAAGTGACCTATTTGCCCCTAACTAGATCTATCTTTGTCAAGAAGAGCTTTGTGCACTTTTGATCTCCCTACAACATCATCTCCCCCGTGTGCTCGATCTCGAGATAGAGGTGATTAAAATTTCATGCTTTTGCAAAATGGAAATATGTTTATGTGTGTGTGATATGTTTATGGAAATTTTGTGTGTGGCATGAGTTGACGCCAAATTGTGCTTTTGAGTTGCCTATGTTTTGCCGAAATGTTGATTTATTTCCGTTTCGGTGAATTCCGGGCAAACTCTAGATTTATATATGTCCTATTTTTAAGGAAGGTCATGCCGAATTTTTGTATGACTTTGATGAATGCACGCATTTTTATAATCAATTTGTTTATTATTACCGTGCAGAGTTGATGATGGTCAGTGGAACGATGGTGGACAGGTGGTTGCGGTCGGCGGTGCAGGACATGAAGGAAAATAACCTGACAGAGGTTTTATGTCCGTGTCGAAAATGCAAAGGAATAGTTTGGCTGGACCCCCATGACGATGGTCGTGTCGAAGCGCACCTGCTCATGACTGGTTTCATGGATGGCAATACTCGGTGGATAATTGAAGATGAGGATGACGATGTTGAGGATGTCGATGGGGCAGGCAATGATGACACGGGGCAAGACGAAGAGATGATCGATAATGGCGGCGGGGAAGAGGCCGGACATGGCGGCGGAGAGAACGACATGGACTCCACGCAGAAGAGTTCGTCAGTACTAAGTTCAATCGTGCGGGACCCTCATGTTCAAGCATTGCTTCGCAAGGAGACGAGTACTGAGAGAGCTGCTTCTAGAGAGGAGGCTAAGCTGGAGCAACTGGTGGTAGACTCGAACACTCCATTGTATGATGGTTGCAATCCTGAGGTGACCCTCTTGAGTTTCATGCTCCAACTCTTGAAGATGAAGGCTAAAAACAAATAGACCGACACTAGCCTCGATGAGCATCTCAGGTACCTAAAGGATGTTCTTCCCGCGGGTAATCTATCTCCTAGTAGTGTTGATGTGGCCAAGAAGATCGTGTGCCCTATTGATCTGCCACATGTTAGATACCATGCATGCATCAACGATTGCATAATTTATCGGAAGGAGCACGCGGAAAAAACAAGCTGCCCGGTGTGCAATGCTTCTCGATACAAGAAGGCTGGGAAGAAATGTCCCCAGAAAGTGGTATGGTACTTACCGATCACTCCCCGTCTCCAGAGGTATTTTGTAGATCCCAAGGAAGCAAAGCTAATGCGCTGGCACGCGGAGAGGAAGAAGCCCGACGATGGAGATGATCCGAAGCTAAGACACGTCAAGGATGGAAGCCAGTGGAGAGCGTTGAACATCTTCTATCGGTATTTTGGATGTGATGCAAGGAACATTGTGCTCGGCACGTGTACCGATGGCATGAATCCGTTTGGCAATCAGAACACCAACCATAGCACATGGCCCGTGTTTGTATGGATGTACAACCTCCGCCTGGTTGTGCATGAAATCGAAGTACATTCGCATGAGCATGCTTATTCAAGGGCCGAAACAACCAGGAGATAATATTAATTTGTATCTGGGGCTACTTCAAGAGGAGTTATACACGTTATGGAAAACACCGGCCAAGACATGGGACGCCAGCAAAGGCGAGTATTTCAACATGAGAGCCGCGCTGATCACGACAATGCAGGACTATCTCGGTTACGGATATGTGGCAGGCCAAGTGTGCCATGGATATTGCGGATGCACGCGGTGCATGGATGATACGACGTCTCAGCAGCTAACGTCAAGGAAAGATGGCGGGTCTGGGAAAATCGTGTACATGGGGCATCGAAGATGGCTCGAACAGGATGACCCGTGGAGAAACCGTGGAGATCTATCCAATGGTCATGCTGAGCATCGAGGACCTCCACGTAAGCGGAGCGGTGCCAAAATCGATGAGCTATTGAAAAACTAGAAGGAGTGCCCGCCTCAGGAAAGACGATGAGAAAGGCGCCGGAGCCACTGCTGAAGGTATGGAAGACGAGGTCTGTGTTCTGGGACTTGGAGTACTAGCACAAACTCGATACACCTCATTGCCTTGATCAAATGCATATCTGTAAGAATGTCCTTGAGAGCTTGCTCGCAACACTGATGAACATGCCGGATAAGACCGGGATGGGCCGAAGGCAAGAAAAGACTTGCAAGATTTGAAAATCAGGGAAGATCTGCACATGCCGCCCCGTAAAATGTCAGACGAGACAGAGACAGAGGCACGGGAGAAGAAGGGCAAGAAAATAAAGAAAGAGGATTATTTCCCCCCTTCTTGCTTCACCTTAAGTCAGGCTGAGATCCATCAATTCTTTAAGTGCCTTACCGGAGTCAAAGTTAGTTCCAGTTACTGTGGCAAGATAAGCGGATATCTAGACACGGACAAGAAAGGGTTCAGTGGGATGAAGTCCCATGAATGTCATGTGATGATGACGCAGATACTACCTGTTGCCCTTAGAGGGATAATGGACAAGCACGTCCGTGACACGCTTATTGGTCTCTGCAACTTTTTCGACGTCATCTCTCGAAAGTCAATCAGTGTGAAGCAGCTCCGAAGGCTACAGGAAGAGATCGTTGTGATACTGAATGAGCTTGAGATGTACTTCCCTCCCGCGTTCTTTGACGTCATGGTGCATCTGTGTGTCCATATTGTGGATGACATAATAGACCTGGGGCCGTCTTCCTGCACAACATGATGCCGTTTGAGAGGATGAATGGGATCATCAAAGGATTCGTCCGTAACATGTCCCGTCCGGATGGAAGCATCGTCCAGGGCTATTTGACACAAGAGTGCATCTCTTTCTGTGAAAATTTTCTATATGGCGCAGACCAGCCGTCTGGTGTTAGTGTTGGTTTGCCCGTTAACAAGCACGATGGGAGGCTCGAAGGAGAAGGTCACTGCAACGGTCGCAGGGAATTGCACGTGGCATACTCACATCGATGCAGCGACTTTGACAGAGCAAACTTGGTAGTGCTACAACATCTAGACGAGGTAGATCCTTTCGTGGCACTGCACAAAGAAATTATCGCAAAGAAGTATTGTGACCGGGGGGTATGCAAGACAGACGCCGAAGTTACTAGAGAGCACAACTCCACTTTCCTGCATTGGTTCAAAGAGCACATTATTGCTAATCCCCCAGAGGAGGGCTCTAAGAATGGATTTCTCATATACACCTTAGCACATGGCCCCTCACCCAACCATGTAACCTATCAGGCATATGATATCAATGGATACATGTTCTACAAAGAGGCCAAAGATATGGACAGTGATGACCAGAACTCAGGGGTGACGATGGAATGCATGACCGGCAGCGACAACGGCGCAACTGAATGATTTTATGGAAGGGTCGAGGAGATCTGGGAGCTTGACTACTCCGGACTGCACAACACGACGATGTTCCATGTCAGATGGGCTAAGAATGTCGAAAGAGAAAACCGGATTTTCACTACCATGACTATACCCGACGCTAAGAGCGCTACCGTGAACGCTATCGCAAAAAACGAGCCATGGGTACACGCTAAGCACGTGACACAATGCTTCTTCATAACCGACCCATGCAATCCCAGTCGTGTTGTCGTGAGGAGAGGCAAAAGGAACATCATTGGAATGGATGGAGTTGCCAATGAGGAAGACTATGATCAGTACACCAACCCAATGAGGGAAGATGACGATGATGATGAAGTATACGTCAAAAGAAGAATCAATACTACATTACCTAAGAGAAATCGTACTCCATGGAAAAGGCAAAGTCACAATGAGGGGCTCAATTATTCTCGACGAACGAGAAGGGAAAGAAGCTGACTCAAAAACGAAAACATCAGCGCTGAGGAATCGGTCAAATGATGTAATATATATATATATATATATATATATATATATATATATATATATATATAGGGTGGGTCTATTCTCATAACACCCCTTAAGACCTTATTCTCATAACAAAAACCTTATTCTGATAACACCTCCCACCACTGATTCCACCATGATCCGAAAACAAAACGAGTCAACGCACCTACCCCTCTTGTCCCACGTTCTGTTCGTGCCCGATCCCCTCTTTCCCACCTTCTTCCTCCTACACAACCTCCTCCCACCTCCCCTCCACCTTCCACTGCCGGCGACGCCAGGGCGTCGTGCCTCCGATGCCAGAGCCTTGCCGCCGCCTGCAATCTCTTCTGCCCTGCCAACCCCCGCCCCGGAGCGACACGCGCGCGGCTCCCCCGTGACTGGCGACCTTCCCCCGCCAGCGCCGCCCTCACCCGTTCCACTTTCTTTCCCCGCCGGCGCGCCCTCCCCCAATCCACCTTCTTCCCTCGCCGGTGCCGCTCTCCCCCGATCCATCTTCTTCCCCTTCCCCAGGTATCACCGAACTTCCCCTCGCCTCGATCTGCAGCGACACGGACGACCGGCAGTAGGGCGCGCCGCCCTTCCCCAATCCACCAGCAGTCCCACCCCATCTCCATCTCCACCGGCAGCCGCACCCCATCCCCACCGGATCGAGCCCTCTTATGCAGTTCATGTCGCCCCATGGATCGAGATCGAGTCCTGCTCCAACTGCGGCTGTCTCGTCGTGCGGTGGTTGGGACTGCCGGTGACGAACACCTAGATCCACCACTACCTAGCCCCCTCCAAGCTCCCTCCTCCCCTACATCACAAGAGGGGCGCGACGTTCCCTCTACATCCTGTGGGATACTCCTATTCTCTGCTCGCCATGGGAGACGAGGAACATGGGGAATCGACACCCATCTTCAACTCACTTTTATCAATTTTTGGTTTGTTGCAAGCGACCCCGATTCGTTCCATGTGTCTTCTTTGCAGTTCACTGTTTTGCTTTTTTTTTCAGGCGACCCCGATTCATTCAACGCTAGCTGTCTGGTCGGAGCTCCTCCACTGTTCACCTCCGCCTCTGCATCCCCTGCAGTTTGCTCCGGTGGTTAATGATGATGCATTAGCAGCGGGCAGATGTAGTGCGGCAGGGCAACGCATGTAGTGCGGTAGCGCCGCACATGCAGTGCGGTGCTCACGGCCATGCGTGGCAGCTACGGTTGGCCGCGCGAGCCACTCCCCGGGACTTGATTGCTTTCTTTATTCTTTTGGTTGAGGGGAGTTCCACAAAATTTAGTTTGCGGCAACATGGTTCGGCACACAATGCAGTTCGCTGGCGCGGGCGGCGTTTTTGTCTTTTATTTGTATAGAAAAATGTGCGGCGCTAATGCTGATGAAAAAATGAAACATGAAAAAATGCACTTTCAGAAGGTTTGGTGCAGTGCAAAATCCACTACGAATTTGGAACATCAAAGAAAAATGCTAATGCTGATGGTGCGACCTCTAAGGTTGGCGATAAAGGAGGAGCGGGAGTTTGTCGTGGATGCGAACTGCAATGGTGCCCATCCAGCCTGTAGCCGCAAGGACCCCTTTGTGGTTCACTTGGTGATCCAAAAACAAAACCACATCAGAAAGCAGCTCACTTCTCAACACTTCTCAACGCGCGTAAAAAATTAATTAGTACGAAAAAAAGACAAACAACAAATCATGAGGTTCACTTTTGGTAGTGTTTCCGCTTCACTTTCGGGAGTGTTGCGGTCCACTTTCCTTCGAAAAAAAGTTGGAAAAAAGTAAACAAAACCCCTCTGAGAAAAATCTACGTCCAACAAGAGAAATCATGAAGTTCACTTCATTGTCTGATGCAGTGCGTTCTTCAGTTTGAAGCAGTGCGCTTTCTGTCCGATGCAGTGCAGGCGTCGATTTTGTTGTCGCGAAAAAGAGAGTTTCCGCGTTTTTGTAATTTCAAAACTGCTCTTAAACCGCAAGGACCCCTTTGTGGTTCACTTGGTGATCCAAAAACAAAAACACATCAGAAAAGCAGCTCACTTCTCAACACTTCTCAACGCGCGTAAAAAATTAATTAGTACAAAAAAAAGACAAAAAACAAATCATGAGATTCACTTTTGGTAGTGTTCCGCTTCACTTTCGGGAGTGTTGCGGTCCACTTTCCTTTGAAAAAAAAGTTGGAAAAAAGTAAACAAAACTCCTCTGAGAAAAATCTACGTCCAACAAGAGAAATCATGAAGTTCACTTCATTGTCTGATGCAGTGCGTTCTTCAGTTTGAAGCAGTGCGCTTTCTGTCCGATGCAGTGCAGGCGTCGATTTTGTTGTCGCGAAAAACAGAGTTTCCGCGTTTTTGTAATTTCAAAACTGCTCTTAAACCGTAATGAATTAGAGGGAGTGTTCTATATGAAAAAGTAGCGTCTCGACGATATCTTTCCAACGGTGTATCAGTTGGATCATTTCGACCAACGTTTTGTAAAAATTTCACGAAAAAACGGCCGCTGCCCTTCGTAGTCAGACGCACGATTTTCAAATTTAACTAAAAACCGTAAGGAATCTCAAAAACATTCCAACATATGAAAGTTGCATCTCGTTCGTAGCTTTCCAACGGTATATTACACGCCTTGTTTTGACAAACGGTTAGGAAACTGGAGTGTAAACAGTACCGAAAAATTGAAAAAAATCAAAAAACAAAATTCCGCGATTTAGTAAATTCAAAACTGCTCTTAAACCGTAGCGAATTAGAAAAAATAATAGATATGAAAGAGATGCGCGCCGACGATATCTTTCCAACGGTGTATGATATGTTTCATTCCGACGAGCGGTTTAGAAAAAAAGCAAAAAAACGCTCGCTGCCATTCGTTGTGAGCCGCACGATTTTCGAAACTGCTCTTAAACTATGATGAATTTTGAAAAGTGTTCAACATGGCGAAATTGCGTCTACTCCATAGTTTTTTAACGGTATATTACACGCATAATTCCGATAAACGGTTAAAAAACTAGAGCAAAAAAGGTACCGAAAAAACCACACGTACAGTTTTTTCAAACATGAAGTTCGCTGGTCTCTGTGGTGCGGTGCGCTTAGCTTTCCAATGCAGTATTACAATGCAGTTCGGAAGTGTTATGAGAATATTATTCTCATAATGTTATGAGAATAGACCGGCTGTATATATATATATATATATATATATATATATATATATATATATATATATATATATATATATATATATATATATATATATATATATATTCCTATTTTGTATACACACTTAGCCATTATTATGCATGGGTCCAATGATGTAATATATATGTTCCTATTTTGCATACATATTTAACCATCAAATGATGCAATATATATCGCCTTCCCTTCGTTCACTGCTCTCGGAAAAAAAGTGAGAAAAATAAAGGAAAAGAAAAAGGGAAAGTGGTTATAGCAGTAGCGCTTTACTAAAAAAGAGCTACAGCTAGTCAAAGTAGCAGTAGCGGTTTCTGTATAAAACCGCTATAGCTGCCTTTAATAGTAGTAGCGCGTTTTGTCTAAACGCGCTACTGCTACGTCCACTTAACCCAAAATTCTCACTCTCCCTGCTTCATCCCGCCTCTTTTCCCTCCAAATCCCCACTCCCTTTACCCCGTCGCACCGCCGCGCCCGACCCGGCCTCGGCGCTCGCCCCCGGCACCGGCGCGAGCCCCCGACCCAGGCGCTCGCCCCCGACCCCGGCGCTCGCCCCCGACCCCGGCGCGCTCGCCCCCGACCTGTCGGCCCTCGCCTCCCTCCTCTGCTTCCTCCCTCCCAACATCGGCCCTCGTCGGGCTTTTGCCTCCTCGCCCCTGCACCCTCTGTAAACCACCCCCCCTCTCTCTCTACTAGCTAGGGTTCTTCGGTTAATTTACTTAGGTTTTAGTTATGTTAATTAGGTTATCTATTTAGTTATGAATTTAGATAGGTATCAAAACTAGCTGAATTTATATGCAAATTAGAACTGGACATGTGATATGTGGATATGTCATGTTTTGGACATGTCATGTTTTGGTAAATGATCCGAGTGGCCTATGTTACGCCGGAATGTTGATTCATTTCCGTTTCGGTGAATTTCATGCGCTCGATATGTCCATTCTTTTAGCAAAGGTCATGCCGAAATTTCCCGTGAATAAAGGCATGATTTGTGCTACATAGTTGGCATATCGAGTGCTGGCACATAGATTTCTTTTTTATGTCATTTCTCATTTATTCATACTTTTAGAAATAAATGAGAACACTGAATCATAGGAAACATGTCGAACAACGAAGAAACTGGGCCTTCTGACCAAGATGCATACAAGATGGATTATCAGGGCGAACAAGACCACCTCGACTTTTTGACTGCTAATCAAGGTGTGCGGGTCTGCCTCGATGATGGTACTGACGCCGACATCGACACCGACGGTGCCGGCACCGATGGCGGCGCCGAGACCGGTGGGGAAGGTACCGGCGGGGAAGGTACCGGCACCGATGCCGCTACCGAAAAGAGGAAGCATAAGAAGCAGAGGATACGAAAACCTAACAAACTAGGGATTGGACGACTTGTGATCATAAAGATGGCACCTGGCAAGTTTGAGCCGTTAGAGCCGGAAGAACCTCGCAAGTGCTATGGGAACCAAGTAGGATGCATCCTACGGGAATGCGCAAGCATCAACGACGATGACTTAAGGAGTAAAGAACATTTGACGCAGTTGCTCCTAACGAAGTTGCATAAGAGATTCAAGTTCCCCGACCAGGATGATAACATAGAACAACCGTGGGATGATCCGAAGATGAAAAAGATTAACAATCACGCCATGGGCATGTTCAGCAATGATTTGGCCTCCTAGAAAGGGAGGGTGAAACGAGCTATTGAGGCTGAGGAACCCCTGTCCAAGATTCTGGAGGAAAATCCGACACTTACAGAAGAGGTGTTCGAAAAGTTCAAGGACACTTGCGCTACCGAGGATGCCAAGGCTAAGGCTACGAAATTCAAGAGCCTTCAGCAAAGGAACACAGGGAAGCATCGCCTCGGAAGTCGTGGCTACCTCGGTAAAAGGCCCATATGGGATAAGGAGGACGCGGAACGTGAAGCCGCGGGTCTCCCAGACCCCTTCGCGAAGTTCACCAACCCCTTGGAACATGACTTCATCAGGGCCCGCTACAAGTGGGACAAGGAGACAAAGGTTTTTTACACGGACTAGATCACGAGGAAATTGATTAGACTACTGGAGAAGCAACACCAGCTTGCAGCCGAAAGCCCTACTTCTCCGATGAGGCCCAAGTGGGACACCCCTCTCAACCGGGCCTTGAACGAACTTAAGGGACTCCCTTTGGGCCAGCGGCTGCCATATGGTCATGTGCACGGCGCTGGAGACGGCGCCACGTGGAAGGTGTTTTACAACAAGGGCCCGGAGGCCAAGAAGCAGAAAAAGAAGTTTAGTCAGGCGGACATCGACGCGAAGGTGAAGCTTGCGGTCGAGAAAAAAGCAGCTGAGGACGCGAAAAAAGCAGCTGAGGACAAATATGAGTTGCTACAGCAGGCAGTCAATGTAGCTGTAACTGCCTGCAGAAATGATTCCACTACTAACTTGGTTCCAGTTATCATCAACTGGATGAAGGAAAATCCAGACAAGACGGTACATGATTTCCCGTTGCCCAGTTTCGTCAGGAGCAACTCCATGAACAACAACACCATCGCACCATCACTTGCCCACGCAACCGGGCCTCCTCTCGCAGCCGCTCCCGCTCATAGCCGCATGTCCTCAGTCTCTGGCGCGCTCGGTGGGCCTTCGTCTTTGGCTGAGCTCGACGCCATCACGGTAATTACATGTCACACCAACATATATATATATATATAATATTCCATTTTTGTTGCCTTTCGGATGTTTTACGCCACGGACATATGTGTTTGCAAGCGAAAGAAACCCCGTGCACCATACTCTACTAGATCAAAGGCCAGAAGGTGGACGTGGGAAAGGGGATGATAATGGACCCCTTGCAACCCACGTTCCATAACCAGCCGATCCCCGCTGGGCACTTCAGGGTTAGCTTGTCCAGTGTGAAATCGGGGCACGAGGATTTGCCTCTTCCAGTACAGCATGTGGGAGCAGACGACGAGACCCCGCCACGGATTGGAAGCTGCAAGGGTTGGGTGCTACTATGGCTGAAGAATCTTATTCGTCTGGAGCCGAACGAGAGCACACCAATAACCACACATCAACAAGCATGTGTGGAGACCACCACCCCGCCTACGCAATTACCAGCTCCTGTAGTGCCGGGTGAGAGCGGCGGACGACATGATGAAGGGGGTGCAATAGTACTGGCTGATGTAATTTGTCATGTAGAACAGAGAATGGATGATGAGACTGAGGTAGACCCTATGGATTTCCTCAATACAAACGCGTATGACTGTGACATAGAATTGATGAGTCAACCATATGACGAATCGGGCTATCAACTTGCTAATGAGGATATGGATGATATGCTCGGGCAGGAAGGTCGTAGCAGGGATTGCAAAAGTCTCTCTTCATGAAATCCTCACAGAACACGCCTAAAGATGCCGCCTCAACACAGGCTCAACTAGCCGGGAGCGAGGGTCGTACAGTACTTAGCCCGGGAACACTGGGCAGGGGTTAAGGAAGGGTCTAGAAGGTGTGCCCAAGAAAAAGGAGAGAAAGAGATCGGGGAAGATAGCTGCCTCCAAACAAGCCAGAGCACATAGCAGCCAGACAACGCATTCTGAAGAGCGTGTACCCGTGAAAGGTGCGGCCATGTTCCATCTCACGGGCGAGCCGATGCTACCGCCGAAACCGCTGGAGGCACTACCAGGGGATCTCAGGAGACTGCACGACCATGTGTTGTCGACTGAGAAAAGCCTACTAGCCTCAAAGGATCCTGGATATCCGACATACGCGGCTCATGTGCCTGAGGGGAAGTGCTACGTCGAGACACGGCCCGCGGAGGTGTTCTTCCTGCGGTTTGACCATATCTTTGAGATGTTTCTGACAAGGCGGCTCGATTTTACAATCGTCCGCCTTTTTGCGCTACATATGAGCTCTGTCATGAAGAGTGAAGAAGTCTCGCAAATCTGTGTGGTGGATCCGTACTACACGCATGAGTCTTTCTTGAGTCTCGGCGACTTTGAGCGTGAAACTGCTAGGGAGTACCTCCAAAACTTCATGGTACAGAATAAGGACTGGGAAATTGTCCTCGTGCCTTATCATCCAAAGTAAGTCAGTTTCTGACAACCCTTTCATACATTTCAATCATTCCTTCTCTCTCTTTGGGGAATAATTTGAGGTGTCTTTTCCCCGCAGCAACGGGCGCGCCGTCCTTATCTTTCTTTACCCGCAAGTCTCCCACGCCATGTATTTTAACCCTTCCATAGACTACAAGAAAAAAGACTACACCCACATAATGAATATTCTAGATGATGCTCTCCAAGGCTTCAGCATTAGAGGTCGCCACATGCAGATCAGGAAACAAAGGAACAAGAAGATGGGTTTCGCGCATAAAACTAACTTCTCCTGCATCCATGTCCCAAAACCAAGCAAGAAGGATGGATTCTACATCGTCCATCTCATGATTCAGTTCAACACGGATCACCAAAAGCTTCGCATGAGAAGCAGAAATGATGATCATATCCACAAGTGGCCAGAATCTCATGGAGAAGCAGATTATAAACTTAGAGATGACTTCTTTCGCATCCAAAGCGACATTGCGGCGATCATCATGAAAGAAGTCGTCGATGAGAAGGGGATGTTCCACCACGGCCCTATATCACGAGCTGACATCTGAAATCGCATAGGCATGCAACGTCTAGACCTCACGCCATTCAAGAAGCTAGGGTCCATCCTCGATGATATGGAAGGATGGAACTTCTAGTGATTTATGATGCCGATGATGATGATATGTGTCAGTTGAACTTGTATACTTTTTGTAGTGATGAAACTTTGTGATGTCCACGGTCCCTGCCGAACTTGCGTAACGCTACTTTGTTAGTTTGCGTACGATGACATGCGTACCTCTAGTTAATTAATTTGCGTATTGTATGATGCATCTAGTTGCTAACCCTTTCTTTTTTGGTGTTGCACTAGTATATTTTGTTGCATATATATGATTGTACATCCTCTTCATGAACATGCATCTCTAACAGGTACCTAGTTTCTTGATGGCGAGATGGAAGTGCTATGTTGTGTACAAAGGGAAGGTTCCGGGGGTGTGCAATGAGTGGCATCAGTGTTAGGCGCAAGTGAATGGGTTCTCGGGCGCCAGCCATAAAGGCTTCAAAAGCAGACAAAAAGGAGAAGCTAATTACTTGAGGTTCACGCTAGCGCGAGAGAGGACTCGTAACCGCCACCTCATGTACCGCATAGTTCCGCTCTCACTCATAGTGATAGCTCTTCTCGCGTATACCTTTGTTTAGATGGATGACGTTGTAGTTGCAAGTATTCGAGACTTGCATGTATCGCTATTTTTGAGATGATGACAAGATACCACTTTGTGTTGGATGATGATTATGATGAGACTATTTGTATGTGTATGCTATGATTACATTTGTGGTCTCGCAGGCATTTGTATGTGTATCATGATGACATTTGTATGTGCTAAAGATTGTTCTATAAAGCCTGTTCAAATACAAAACAAATATGCCGAAAAAAATTTACTAGAATTAGCAGTAGCGAGTGGAGAAAAGTTAGCAGCAGCGCGGTAGTAGCAGTAGCGCGTAAAGGAGAAGCACGCTATAGCTATTAGCAGTAGCGAGCTTCCACTAGGAGCGCTGCTGCTACACTTGTGTACCAGAAGCGCTTGTGAGCACGCGCTACTGCTACGTGTTAGCTGTAGCGCCTTATTAGTATCGCCGGTACCCGCGCTACTGATACACCTAAAACCCGCACTGCTGCTAGCCTTTTCCCTAGTAGTGATAGTTGCCATATATGATTAATCATAGTTGCCATGTGTGTTTATCTGGTTGCCACGTACGCGCAAATGCAGTTGCCGTCTAGCAACAAATCATAATTGCCATGTGTGTTTACCTAGTTGTCACGTACGGGTAACAGCAGTTGCCATCCAACAACATACGAGTGTCGTGTGGGCGAAAAGCAGTTCGCCCACACACGCGTGAACTAGGTGGTGGCTGTGTGGGCAAAAACTAGTTCGCCAACACAGCGCAACTGGCAAACAGCGTGCAGCCGGGCGTGTGGGCGAACTCTCCAACACCCACACAACAGCTGTAGCGACCCGACCTCAAACGGTCAAATCTCTGTGGTTCAGTGTCATCCCTGGATCGGTAATGCTGACATACACAGCACTTCGAAGGATTTATAACAGAGTAGCAATCACACACTTAATACACCGAATGTCTCAAAAGAGAACTTATAACAATAAATATGGCTTAAGGCCATCTAATACGATAACAGCGGAAGACTTGGTAGGTAAAGTGAGTCCATCAACTCCAACGGCATAGCTGAGCTGCACAACAACGACCTAGCAAACCTTACTCCTCGTCTGAAAAGTCTACAACGTGATATGTTGCAGCCTAAAACAGGTCAGCACATGGAATATGCTGGCAATGTAACACAGTAGAGCAATGAACAGAAATAATGCTAACACTATATGCATATTTGTCTAGTGGAGGTTGTATGGTTATAAGGTTTTTGCGAAAAGTCATTTTTTCCCTACAACAAGGGAATAAGTTCTATTTTAACAATCATGGTAGTTGAAACAACATTGAGAAGGTTCCTCCAATTCAATCTTAATTAAAGTAGTTCGTTAACCCAACAAATTAATTTAGAGGGATGAGATACCATAGGATAATCCAAGTACTAGATACTCAAGATGTCCATAATAGGGGACACGGCTAACCATGATTAGATTGTACACTCTGCAGAGGTTTGCGCACTTTTCCCCATAAGACTCGATCTCCTCCATTGGATTTTTCTCGCACTTCATGATGTTTGAGAAACGGACGACCGAGACACAGTCTTTCAAAAGCATTTACTCTTTACTCTGGGTGGACAGTTACACCTACTTTCCCTCTACATCTGCTAGCCCACCACTGAAAGAGGTCACACAACTTACTCATACTATGCCAGAGCCCATAATGGCTTGTGGCTGCACACAGAATTTCTAGCATGAATAATCTTAAGTCCCTTTGAGGCTGGGTGGCGGACCGTAGGATGATCACATGGGTACTCCGGGATATCCTAGGACAACACTGGATTCTCCAGGTGGCCAAGCAAGCAATCCACCCAGAGGTGTATTAAAGTTGTCACCGTAAGTTAAACCATCAATTAACAATCTCACATCTGTCATGGATACACTCAAACCCAATCCACGTCTATGAGCATAGCATGGCAATATAAGCAACGTAGGGGTAACTCTCGAGGGTTTGATAATAAAACAGGTAATAGGTTCTACCTCATCATCTACTTCCCAAACCCACAAGTTAAACACATCGTAATCACGCAGTGTTTGAGGTTTGGAACTAATGCATAAAAACTGGGTAATAAAGGGTATGATCAAAGTGTTACTTGCCTTGCTGATGATCCGTGAAACCTAGAGACTCGTAGTAGCACGCTTCGCACTTTGGGTGTTCTATCGCCAACAAACAATAGCATACATAAGCAACCAAGAAAAGATGCACGGGTAAAACTCGAATAAGAAGAACTAACCAGAAAGTTCAACTTAAGAACTCCGGTTTGCAAAAAGAATCGAATCAAACGGAGCAACGAAACACAAACTGCGAAAGAAACAAGATCCAATTACTAATCTGGACTAAAATGAAATTTTATAGTACCAAAATATTGTTCAAGTTGGTTAAACGGAAAGAGGACTTTGATACAAAGATCTAGGTGCTTGAATCGCCTGATTCCGATAAACGAGCGAAAAGATAAACTAAAACGAAAATCGAATCAGAAATCGCGATCGAAAATAATCACGAAAAATCCGAGAAAAAGAAAAAACTGACGAACAGGCTGATGAACGAACGTTCGTTGTCTGCGACTGACGGGTGAAACCGTTCGTTAAAACGAACATACAGACGAACGTCTACTACTTAACTGAACCAAAAAAACCGATCTAAACCGATCTTATTAAAAAAACTGAAACTAGGGTTTCTGGAATAAAATCGATCGGTTTTTAAAAAAACGGTGGCCACCTCGTGGAACGGGTCGATGGTAGAGGCGCACTCCGGCGGTGATTCGGCGGCGGGCGGGCAGCGGGTTGGCAGGCGGCGGAGCGGCGCGGCGGCAGTGCCGCGTCGGCGGCGGCGGATCGTGGCGCGGCGGCGGGCGGATCGAGGCGAGGCGGCGGGGCTAGGGCTGACGGGGCGGCAGCTTGGGCTTGGGCTTGGGCTGGGGCTGGCTCGGGCCTCGGCCTTGCCTCTTAAAGGGGCCAGCCGGGCGGTGTCCTAGCCGGATACGACCCGGTTTGGTCGGCGCGCTTTTTTTTTAAAAAACATTATTCAGCCGCCGGAAAAAAAAGAAAAGAAACACTAAACGGACTCGGAAAATCCCGAAATAAATTTTCCCCGTCCTCTAAAAATATGCCGGACAAGGTGAACATTTATTTGGGCCTAAAATGCAATTTGGAAAAGTGCACATTTTCCTATGCAAATAAAATAGCAATAAAATCCGAATCAAAACAAAAAGTTGATTTAAATATATTTTTCTCCAATATTCCGTTTCTTTTAGAGAAGTCATATTATCTCCTCTCATATATTTTAATATGAAATATTTTCAGAGTGAAAAATAATAAAACAACTGATCCTCGTTTCGATATTTGATAAAATCCAAATATGAAAACCATGAAATCCCCAACTCTCTCCGAGGGTCCTTGAGTTGCTTAGAATTTCGAGGACCGCAAAACGAAATGTGATAAAATATGATATGCATGAATGACCTACGTATAACACTCCAAATTGAAAATTTGGGATGTTACAAACCTACCCCCCCTCCCCTTAAGATGAATCTCGCCCTCGAGATTCGGGTTGGCTAGAAAATAGGTGTGGGTGGTCTTTGCGAAGATCATCCTCTGGTTCCCAGGTGGCTTCATCCTTGGTATGGTGGCTCCACTGAACTTTGCAAAATTTGATAACCTTGCTGCGAGTAACTCGGCTGGCGAACTCTAAAATCTTCACAGGCTTCCCCTCATACGTCAAATCATTGTCCAACTGAATTGCTTCCAAGGGCACTGTATCTCTCAGAGGAATTTCGGCCATCTCTGTATGACACTTCTTCAACTGAGAAACATGAAACACATCATGAACTCCTGACAGTCCTTCGGGTAACTCCAACTTGTAGGCAACTTCTCGCATGCGTTCCAAAACACGGTACGGTCCCACAAATCTCGGGGCTAATTTCCCCTTAACTCCAAAACGTTTAACACCTCGAAGAGGTGACACTCGCAGATACACTCTATCTCCGATTTCATAGACTACCTCCTTGTGTTTTGAATCTAGATAACTCTTTTGTCGGGACTGAGCTACCTTCAGTCTACCTCGAATTAGTTTAACCTTCTCTTCTGATTCCTTAATCAAATCTGGTCCAAACAACTGGCGGTCTCCAACTTCATCCCACATCAACGGTGTTCGGCATCTTCTCCCATGCAATGCTTCGAACGGTGCCATCTTCAAACTGGTCTGCTAACTGTTGTTGTATGAGAACTTTGGGTAGGGCAGGTTGTCATCCCAACTAGATCTATAATCTAGCGCACGAGCTCTCAACATGTCCTCCAGAATCTGATTGACTCTCTCGGTCTGTCCATCTATCTGCGGGTGAAAGGCTGTACTGAACTCCAGTCTGGTACCCAAGGTCTGGTGCAACTGATGCCAAAACTTTGAGGTAAACTATGTTCCTCTATCTGATACGATGGTCCTCGGAACCCCATGCAGACATACGATCCTGGTCATGTATATCTTGGCCAACTTCGCACTTGTATACGTGGTTTTTACGGGGATAAGTGATACGTCTCCGTCGTATCTACTTTTCCAAACACTTTTCCCTTGTTTTAGACTCTAACTAGCATGATTTGAATGGAACTAACCCGGACTGACGCTGTTTTCAGCAGAATTACCATGGTGTTATTTATGTGCAGAAACAAAAGTTCTCGGAATGACCTGAAACTTCACGGAACAACTTTTCGGAAATAATAAAAAATCCTTGCAAAAGATGAAGGCCAGGGGGCCCACCACCTGTCCACGAGGGCGGGCGTGCCCCCCTACCTCGTGGGCCCCCTGGAGCTCCTCCGACCTCAACTCCAACTCTATATATTTGGTTTTGGGGAGAGAAAAATCAGAGAGAAGGATTCATTACATTTTATGATACGGAGCCGCCGCCAAGCCCTAAAACCTCTCGGGAGGGCTGATCTAGAGTCCGTTCGGGGCTCCGGAGAGGGGAATCCGTTGCCATCGTCATCATGAACCATCCTCCATCACCAATTTCATGATGCTCACTTCTGTGCATGAGTAATTCCATCGTAGGCTTGCGGGACGGTGATGGGTTGGATGGGATCTATCATGTAATTGAGTTAGTTTTGTTAGGGTTTGATCCCTAGTATCCACTATGTTCTGAGATTGATGTTGCTATGACTTTGCTATGCTTAATGCTTGTCACTAGGGCCCGAGTGCCATGATTTCAGATCTGAACCTATTATGTTTTCATCAATATATGAGAGTTCTTGATCCTATCTTGCAAGTCTATAGTCACCTATTATGTGTTATGATCCGTTAACCCCGAAGTGACAATAATCGGGATACTTACTGGTGATGACCGTAGTTTGAGGAGTTCATGTATTCACTTTGCGTTAATGCTTTGTTCCAGTACTCTATTAAAAGGAGGCCTTAATATCCCTTAGTTTCCGTAAGGACCCCGCTACCACGGGAGGATAGGACAAAAGATATCATGCAAGTTCTTTTCCATAAGCACGTATGACTATATTCGGAATACATGCCTACATTACATCAATGAACTGGAGCTAGTTCTGTGTCACCCTAGGTTATGACTGTTACATGATGAACAGCATCCGGCATAATTCTCCATCACTGATCCATTTCCTACGAGCTTTCCATATATTGTTCTTCGCTTATTTACTTTTCCATTGCTATTGCTATCATCACTACAAAATACCAAAAACATTACTTTTACTACTGTTACCCTTTGCTATCGTTACCACTACTATCATATTACTTTGCTACTAAATACTTTGCTGCAGATATTAAGTTCCCAGGTGTGGTTGAATTGACAACTCAGCTACTAATACTTGAGAATATTCTTTGGCTCCCCTTGTGTCCAATCAATAAATTTAGGTTGAATACTCTACCCTCGAAAACTATTGCGATCCCCTATACTTGTCGGTTATCAAGACTATTTTCTGGCGCCGTTGCCGGGGAGCATAGCTCTATTCTTTGAGTCACTTGGGATTTATATCTGCTTATCATTATGAAGAACTTAAGAGATCCAAAAACCAAGATTTATCCCTCAACTACGAGGGGAGGTAAGGAACTGCCATCTAGCTCTGCACTTGATTCACCTTCTGTTTTGAGTAAGCTTGGGACACCTAAACCTCCTTATGCTATTCGTTTTGATATGTCGCATGTTATTGATGATGCTACTTCTGCTATGCATGATACTTATGATGAAACTACTTATATGCTTGATACTACTATGCCACTTGGTGAATTTCTTGATGAACAACTTTCTAGGGCTAGAGAGAATGAAAATATTGAATCTGATAATACTAATGAAATTGATGATTAAGACTTGCCTGTTATTCCTGAGGGTTATGTTTTTGATAAAGAAGCTTCTTTAGCTATTTTAGCTTGCAAAGATAGATACGAACTCAAGACGTTATTAGAAAATGGAATAAGCAATCTCTAAATGCTAGAATGAAACCTGACCCTGCTTTTGCTACTTCGCCTATCTGTGTTACCGATAAGGATTATGAATTCTCTGTTGATCCTAATATAATTACTTTGGTTGAATCTGATCCTTTTCATGGCTATGAATCTGAAACTGTTGTGGCACATCTTACTAAATTAAATGATATAGCTACCCTGTTCACTAATGATGAGAGAACTCGCTACTTTTATATCCTTAAAATATTTCTGTTCTCATTAAAGGGTGATGCTAAGATATGGTTTAATTCTCTTGATCCTGGTTGTGTGCGTAGTCCCCAGGATATGGTCTATTACTTCTCTGCTAAATATTTCCTTGCTCATAAGAAACAAGTTGCTTTAAGGGATATATATAATTTTGTGCAAATTGAAGAAGAGAGTCTCCCACAAGCTTGGGGGAGGCTTCTCAAATTACTTAATGCTTTGCCTGATCATCCTCTTAAGAAAAATGAAATACTTGATATCTTTTATAATGGACTAACCGATGCTTTCAGAGATTACCTGGATAGTTGTGCTGGTTCTGTTTTCAGGGAAAGAACACCGGATGAAGCTGAAATTCTCTTTAATAATATGTTGACAAATGAAAATAATTGGACACCTCCTGAGCCAGTTCCTGAGCCTATTCCTAAACCAACTCTGGATAAGAGAGGTATTCTATTTCTCAGTCCTGAAGATATGCAAGAGGCAAAGAAATCTATGAAAGAAAAAGGTATTAAAGCTGAAGATGTTAAGAATTTACCTCCTATTGAAGAAATACATGGTCTTAATTTACCACCTGTTGAAGAAACATATGATCTTAATCCATTACCTATTGAGGAAACTCGTGGTCTTGATAACCCGACATAGGTAGTAAAGGTAAATTCTCTCAATAGATATGATAAAGCTGAAATCCCATTTACTAAGTTTGCTAGCCCATGCTTAGATGAGTTTGATAAATTTATGGCTAAGCAAGAAGATTTTAATGCTTATTTTGGTAGACAATTGAAATACAATTCAAATATGCTTGAACACTTGGTGATTATATGGCTAATGTCAAAGGTGAACTTAAACTTATTAGTAAACATGCTTCTATGGTTACCACTCAAGTAGAACAAGTACTTAAAGCTCAAAATGATTTTCTCAATGAATTGAATAGCAAGAGTAATGATAATGTTGTTAGAGTTATGACTAGAGGTGGTAGAATGACTCAGGAACCTTTGTATCCTGAAGGTCACCCTAAAAGAATTGAGCAAGATTCTCATAGAAATAATGTAGATGCACCTAGTCCTTCTAAAAGGAAGAAAAAGAAAAATGATAGGACTTTGCATGCTTCTAGTGAACCTATTACTGAAACACCTGAGAATCCAAATGATATTTCTATTTCTGATGCTGAAACACAATCTGGTAATGAACCTGAAACTAGTGATAATGTTAACGATAATGTTCATGACGATGCTCAACCTAGTAATGGTAATGATATAGAAATTGAACCTGATGTTGATCTTGATAACCCACAATCAAAGAATCAACGTTATGATAAGAAAGACTTTGTTGCTAGGAAACATGGTAAAGAAAGAGAACCATGGGTTCAGAAACCCATGCCTTTTCCTCCCAAACCATCCAAGAAAAATGATGATGTAGATTTTGAGCGCTTTGCTGAAATGATTAGACATATCTTTTGCGTATGCGATTAACTGATATGCTCAAAATGAATCCTTATGCTAAGTATATGAAAGATATTGTTACAAATAAAAGAAAGATACCGGAAGCTGAAATTTCCACCATGCTTGCTAATTATACTTTTAAGGGTGGAATACCAAAGAAACTTGGAGATCCCGGTGTACCAACTATACCATGCTCCATTAAAAGAAACTATGTTAAAACTGCTTTATGTGATCTTGGAGCCGGTGTTAGTGCTATGCCTCTCTCTTTATATCATAGACTTGATTTGAATAAGTTGACACCCACTGAAATATCTTTGTAAATGGCTGATAAATCAACTGCTATACCTGTCGGTATTTGTGAGGATGTGCCTGTTGTAGTTGCAAACATTACTATTTTAACGGACTTTGTTATTCTTGATATTGCTGAGGACGATAGTATGTCTATTATTCTTGGAAGACCCTTCTTGAACACTGTAGGGGATGTTATTGATTGCACTAAAGGCAATGTCACTTTTCATGTTAATGGTAATGAGCATACGGTACACTTTCTGAGGAAACAACCTCAAGTCCACAGTATCAATTCTATTGGAAAATTTCCATCGATTATATTTGGAGGTTTTGAATTTCCTCTTCCTACTGTCAAGAAGAAATATGATATTCTTATTGTTGGGGATGTGCATATCCCCGTTGATGTAACATAGTGTTATTCGAAATTTCTCCGGTTCCATGTTATTCGGAATGAGTTCGTTAACAAGACCTGATCAACCTTGTTAGTGGATTCCTTTTGATGAGCATGAGATGGATGAAACTAGAAGGCACAACCTTATGTACCCTTCTTTTACTTTCTGTTATTTATATTAAATAAAATAAAAATAGTATTTTTCTGTCTGTTATCTGAATTATCCATGCAATATAAAAATACCCCGAAAATAAAAGTTCTCCAAATGCCCTGAAATTTAAATATGATTTTTTTTTAAATATTTGAGAATATTTGGCACTGAGAACACAGCAGGAGGAGCTGGCACCTGGCCACGAGGGTCAGGGGCGCGCCCTACCCCCCTGGGCGCGGCCCCTGCATTGTGGGCCCACGGTGGCCCTCCTCCACTTATCCTTTCACCCACACACTCCTTCTTCCTCCCACAAACACGAACAACCAGCTCAATCCCGAGTCCAAGCTCATTTTGCTACCATTTTCGATCTCCTTGCTCAAAGCACCTCCCACAAAACTGCTTGGGGAGATTGTTCCTTGGTATGTGACTCCTCCATTGGTCCAATTAGTTTTTTTTCTAGTGCTTTATTCATTGCAAATTTGTGTTGTCTAGGTGAACATGTTCGTGAGCTTGCATGTCAAATTTATATGGTTCCAAGTAGTTTTGATGCATGATATAGGCTCTAGGCACTTGTATGGGTAGTTGCTATTAATATTATTGAGTGTGGTTTACTTTTATTTTGAAGTTACTGAAAATTTTAGAATTTTTCAGAAAATGATGAAGAGACTTTTGAGGGGCTCATCGAGCCGAAGCTCAAAGGAAAAGGCACAGAAGCCTAAGTATAATCTGCCTCGCACCGCGGAGGTTCGGTCGTGTGAATGGCCTTCCGATGATTTCTTGAGAGCAGCCGGGATTTATGAAGATTTTTATGAATTGGCTAAGAATGCAGGACTCACTGCTTTCCTCCACGACCAACTCAATCAGTATCTCTTACTCACAAATATCTTTGTGTAAAACTTTCATTTCCATTCTAGGAGCTCACCACCTATGGTGGAGTTTCATTTATATGATGAGCATAAGGAGATGTCACTTTATGATTTTTGTCGGGTTTGTTTAGTCCCTTTCGAGGGCAAGACAGAGGAACCACATCGCGAGGATGTGGATGGGTTTATTGATACTATCACTCTAGGGGAAACAAGGGAGGTTTCCGACGCACGAATCACTAGCATACTTTTTCCTGTTTTACGCTATTTTGCGTTATTTGCTAGTCGTTGTTTAATTTGTCGCGGAAACTATGGAAACCTTAGTATCCCTGATATTATTATTTTGCTCCATAGTTTATTCGGTGATAACTCTATTAGTATGGTCAGCATTATTGCTAAACGGTTAAGTCTGAACCGTACAAAGGGCCCCATCTTTGGAGGCATCTATGATTCACACCTAGCTGCACATTTTAACATACCTATTAGGCATTATGAGAAGGAAGAAAAAGTGTTGCCTCGTGTTTATTTAGATTATAAGAGTATGGTGGCACATGATTTCACTGTTAAGAATAGGGAAGGAGAGCTTAAATACATATTGTTCTTTGATAAACATCATCCTGAGACTATTACCCTGCCTGCTCCTTCTTTGTTTGATTTATCTGCAGGCTAGTACCTTGTTCCGTTAGGGGCTATTCACGCCTACCGGAACCCTGCACCAGCCATGGAGCCAGAGCTAGAACCACAAGTTGATCCTTCACGACAGTCTAATTACCAGTGAGATTTGGAGATGATTGCCAACTAGTGGAAATCGGAGTCTTCTTCTTCTTCGCAGTACGACCCCAACTATTATTATGGATATCTGCCATGCCAGCTGTGGCCATAGACCAACTTAGGCCAAAAGCCTAAGCTTGGGGGAGTACGTATTTCCCACCGACATTACATTTATGTTCACATACTCATTGCTAGATGTCGGTGCTCATACTTTTTCATTGTATCATCCATGCTAGTTTTTTCCCTCTTTATGCTTTCTTCTTGTGTGTTTAATAAACCTTAAGAAAAACAAAAAAAATAGTTGTAGCTTTTAATTAGTTTACTTTCCATGCTTGTAGTAGTAATTAAAAAGAAAACCCAAAAAGATTTCTTGTCCTTCTTTTTCTTGTTGGGAGCTTTCCCGTGTAAATTGTTTTATTTCTTTTCTTTTCTTTGGGGGGTCGATCGGAGAAGACCATGATTAAATTGTTGAAGTGACTCTTATATGCATTATTGTTGATCTGACAAAAGAGCCCATATTGCCTTGTCTTCTCATGTTTATTGAATGCTTGCAGATTCCAGCTTAGTCCAATGCACGCGCACTATTATTATTATTCACACTATTCGGTTGTGCAAGTGAAAGGCAATTATGACGATATATGATGGACTGACTGAGATGAGAAAAGCTGGTATGAACTCGACCTCGTTTGTTTTTGTAAATATGATTAGTTCATCGTTCCTGATTCGGCCTATTATGAATAAACATGTTTGCAATGACAACTAGAGATCATAGTTTCTTGTGCCATGCTTGATTAGCTATGAGTGATAATGGTTTACCTTGTGTGCCAACATGCTATTGAAATGGTTATGATAGGGTGGTATCCTCCTCTGAATGATTTAAGTGACTTGACTTGGCACATGTTCACGCATGTAGTTGAAACAAAATCAACATAGCCTTCACGATATTTATGTTCATGGTGGATTATATCCTACTCATGCTTGCATTCGGTGTTGATTAATTTTAATGCATGTTCATGAATGTTGTCGCTCTCTAGCCGGTCGCTTCCCAGTCTTTTGCTAGCATTCACCTTTACTAAGCGGGAATACTGCTTGTGCATCCAATCCCTTAAACCACAAAGTTATTCCATATGAGTCCACCATACCTACCTATATACGGTATCCACCTGCCGTTTCCAAGTAAATTTGTATGTGCCAAACTCTAAACCTTCAAATAAATATCATGTTTTGTATGCTGGAATAGCTCATGTATCAACTAGGGCTGTCCGTATATTCCATGTTAGGCAGGTTATTCTCAAGAGGAGTGGACTCCGCTCCTCACTCACGAGAAAGTGGCTGGTCACCGGGATGCCAGTCCCATGCTTTATGCAAACTAAATCAAAATAATTGCAAACAAAACTCCCCCTGGGACTCTTGTTAGTTGGAGGCACTCGTTGTTTCGAGCAAGCCATGGATTGATGCTTGTTGGTGGAAGGGAGAGTATAAACTTTACCATTCTGTTTGGGAACCGCCTATAATGTGTGTAGCATGGAAGATATCTCCATCTCTTGGTTGTTATGTTGATAATGAAAGTATACCGCTCAAAATATTATTCACCTCTATTTCAAAACCGAGCTCTGGCACCTCTACAAATCCCTTCTTCCCTCTGCGGAGGACCTATCTATTTACTTTCATGCTGAGTCATCATCCTCTTATTAAAAAGCACCTGTTGGAGAGCACTGCTGTCATTTGCATTCATTATTGTTAGTTTACATTGAGTATGACTTGAATGGATCTATTTTACCATGAATTACAATGTCTAGTCAGTCCTTGATCTTTAAAGGTGCTCTGCATTTATGTTTTGCGGTCTCAGAAAGGGCTGGCGAGATACCATCTTGTTATATTATATTATGATTGTTTTGAGAAAGTGTTGTCATCCGAGATTTATTATTATTGCTCGCTAGTTGATTATGCCATTGATATGAGTAAACTTGGTACCTAAGCATTATTGTGAATGTGGTTAGTTATAATCTCTACTGAAAACTTGAATGCTGGCTTTACATATTTACAACCACAAGAGCAAACAGAGTTTGTAAAAGTTTTTATTTACCACTTTCAGTTTGTCAACTAAATTGCTTGAGGACAAGCAAAGGTTTATGCTTGGGTGAGTTCATACATCTCCGTCGTATCTACTTTTCCAAACACTTTTGCCCTTGTTTTGGACTCTAACTTGCATGATTTGAATGGAACTAACCCGGACTGACATTTTTTTCAGCATAATTACCATGGTGTTATTTATGTGCAGAAACAAAAGTTCTCGGAATGATCTGAAACTTCACGAAACAACATTTCGGAAATAATAAAAAATCCTTGCAAAAGATGAAGGCCAGGGGGCCACCACCTGTCCACGAGGGTGGGGGCGCGCCTGCCCCCCTAGGGTGCGCCCTCTACCTCGTGGGCCCCCTGGAGCTCCTCCGACCTCAACTCCAACTCTATATATTTGGTTTCGGGGAGAAAAAATCATAGAGAAGGATTCATCGCGTTTTACGATACAGAGCCGCCGCCAAGCCCTAAAACCTCTCGGGAGGGCTGATCTGGAGTCCGTTCGGGGCTCCGGAGAGGGGAATCCATCGCCATCGTCATCATCAACCATCCTCCATCACCAATTTCATGATGCTCACCGCCGTGCGTGAGTAATTCCATCATAGGCTTGCTGGACGGTGATGGGTTGGATGGGATCTATCATGTAATCGAGATAGTTTTGTTAGGGTTTGATCCCTAGTATCCACTATGTTCAGAGATTGATGTTGCTATGACTTTGCTATGCTTAATGCTTGTCACTTGGGCCTGAGTGCCATGATTTCAGATGTGAACCTATTATGTTTTCATCAATATATGAGAGTTCTTGATCCTATCTTGCAAGTCTATAGTCACCTATTATGTGTTATGATCCGTTAACCCCGAAGTGACAATAATCGGGATACTTACTGGTGATGACCGTAGTTTGAGGAGTTCATGTATTCACTTTGCGTTAATGCTTTGTTCCAGTACTCTATTAAAAGGAGGCCTTAATATCCCTTAGTTTCCGTAAGGACCCCGCTACCACGGGAGGATAGGACAAAAGATATCATGCAAGTTCTTTTCCATAAGCACGTATGACTATATTCGGAATACATGCCTACATTACATCAATGAACTGGAGCTAGTTCTGTGTCACCCTAGGTTATGACTGTTACATGATGAACAGCATCCGGCATAATTCTCCATCACTGATCCATTTCCTACGAGCTTTCCATATATTGTTCTTCGCTTATTTACTTTTCCATTGCTATTGCTATCATCACTACAAAATACCAAAAACATTACTTTTACTACTGTTACCTTTTGCTACCGTTACCACTACTATCATATTACTTTGCTACTAAATACTTTGCTGCAGATATTAAGTTTCCAGGTGTGGTTGAATTGGCAACTCAGCTGCTAATACTTGACAATATTCTTTGGCTCCCCTTGTGTCGAATCAATAAATTTGGGTTGAATACTCTACAATCAAAAACTGTTGCGATCCCCTATACTTGTGGGTTATCAATAAGGTGAGGCACTTTGGTCAAGCGATCAACTACTACCCATATAGAATCATATCCTGATTTTGTCCTGGGCAATCCGGTGATAAAATCCATGCCAAGCTTATCCCACTTCCATTCGGGTATCGGCATAGGCTGTAGCAATCCTGCTAGCTTTTGATATTCCGCCTTCACTCTCTGACATACATCACATACGGCTACATACTCGGCAATATCCTTCTTCATACCAGTCCACCAGAAACGCTTCTTCGAATCCAAATACATCTTAGTGTTTTCAGGGTGTATCGATTATGGCGAGTCATGAGCTTCCTGTAGTATCAATTTTCTGATCTCTGCATTATTGGGCACATAAATACGGTCGTCCACAAGGTGTCGTGCTCATCCTCACGAAAACCTTTGGCTTTGCCTTCACCCATTTTCTCCTTTATCTCAGTGATCTCTTTGTCATCCTTCTGAGCTTCTCGAATCTTTTCCAATAGTGTTGCTTTAACCTCCAATGTTGCCAAAAACCCTTGAGGAATTATTTCCAATCGAAGTTCCCTAAGATCCTCGGCTAACTCCTTTGGCATCCCTCCGCTTACAAGGGTATTAACATAACTCTTACGGCTCAAAGCGGCTGCTACAACATTGGCCTTTCCTAGATGATAATGCAGCTTCATATCATAATCCTTTATGAGCTCCAACCATCTCCTCTGCCTGAGGTTAAGCTCCTTCTGTGTGAAGATGTACTTCAAACTCTTATGATCCGTGTATACATCGCAACGGTTTCTGATGAGAAAATGTCTCCAAGTCTTCAACGCATGCACCATGGCAGCCAATTCCAAATCATGCGTGGAATAATTTAACTCATGCGGTTTCAGTTGTCGTGAGTCATATGAAACAACTCTTCTGGCATGCATCAGTACTCCTCCAAGTCCTCAGCAAGAAGCATCGCAATACACTTGGAAGTCCTTGCGTATATCCGGCAGAATCAGCACTGGGGCTGTAGTCAAACGTTTCTTCAGCTCCTGGAAACTTGCTTCACATTCTTCAGTCCAATGGAATTTGGTATCCTTCTTCAACAACGTCGTCATAGGATTCGCAATCTTAGAGAAATTTTCAATAAATCTCCAATAATATCCCGCGAGTCTAAGAAAACTGCGGATCTCTCCAACTAAGGTGGGTGCCAACCACTCAGTGACTGACTGATCCTTGGTTGGGTCCACTGCTATACCTTCTCCTGATATAACATGCCCGAGAAATCCAACTTCCTTCAACCAAAACTCACATTTGCTGAACTTGGAATACAACTGATGTTCCCTGAGCTTCTCGAGAACTAAACGTAAATGTTCCTTGTGCTCCTCTTCACTCTTCGAGTATACCAAGATATCATCAATGAACACCACAACGAACTTATCCAAGAACTCCATGAACACCTTGTTCATCATACTCATGAAATAGGCAGGGGCGTTAGTCAATCCAAAAGACATGACCGTATATACAGCCCGTACCTTGTGGTGAAAGCTGTCTTAGGTATATCTTTCTCTTGAATCTTCAGCTGGTGATATCCTGATCGCAGATCGATCTTCAAAAACACTTAAACTCCTGTCAACTAGTCAAATAGATCATTGATCAGCGGCAGGGGGTACATGTTCTTAATCGTCACTTCATTCAACGCACGATAATCAACAACCATTCTTAGAGACTTATCCTTCTTCTCCACCAAAAGCACTGGGGCTCCCCATGGTGATGAACTTCATCAGATGTAACCTTTCTCCAACAACTCCTTAATCTGCTTCTTGATCTCTTCTAGATCGTTTGCGGGCATTCGGTAGGGTCTCTTTGATATTGGCCCGGTACCTGGCAATAGCTCTATCAAAAGGGGTGCTTCGTCACAACCACCACCGGTGGGAAGAGAAGGGTTGTGCCCGTTTCGCCCCAGGACAAACGGGTGATCCCCCTTTTTCCAAATCAGGTGGATCGTCAGGCATGGAGGCAATTTGCATTCTTGCTCTTCATTCTATGTCCTGTTGGGGAATGTAGTATGCAATTTCAAAAAAAAAATCCTACGCTCACGCAAGATCTATCTAGGAGATGCATAGCAACGAGAGGGGGAGAGTGTGTCTACGTGCCCTCGTAGACCGAAAGCGGAAGCGTTTGACAACACGGTTGATGTAGTCGAACTTCTTCTCGTTCCAACCGATCAAGTACCGAACGTACGGCACCTCCGAGTTCTGCACACGTTCAGCTTGATAGAGCATCTTTATAATCACCCAGTTACGTTGTGACGTTTGATAGCACACAAGGTATTCCTCCTGTATCCGAGAGTTGCATAATCTCATAGTCGAAGGGATATGTATTTGACATGAAGAAAGCAATAGCAATAAAACTGAACGATCATTATGCTAAGCTAATGGATGGGTCTTGTCCATAACATCGTTCTCCTAATGATGTGATCCCATTCATCAAATGACAACACATGTCTGTGGTTAGGAAACGTAACCATCTTTGATTAATGAGCTAGTCTAGTAGAGGCTTACTAGGGACATGGTGTTTTGTCTATGTATCCACATATGTATCAAGTTTCCGGTTAATACAATTCTAGCATGAATAATAAAAATTTATCATGATATAAGGAAATATAAAATAACAACTTTACTATTGCTTCTAAGGCATATTTCCATCATGTCCCACACACAATAAATCCTGGCTAAGAAGAAGTACTAACTTTGAAATTGATTTCAAAGAACTTGATGAAATTCGAATATTCTTAGGCAGGCCCCACGGTAAAGGATTTACTTAACACGACGCAGTCATATCCCTCTTTCTTAAGGGAGTACGCCGATAACGCCCACACGTGTGGCATACGTGTGTGGCCTGAGCAGGAGGCAGCCCACACGGGCTGTGTGTGGGCGAACATTAGACTTGCCCACACGTGTGGGCGCAGCTACTTCGTGCCACACGCCCAATAAGTACTACTCATCTTCACCCCACGCGTGTGGCACGAATCAAAAATGCCCACACGTCTTGCCACAACTAGGTCAGGTACCCCGCGGGATGACGATTTAGTTGCCATCCAGGATGGCAGATGTAGTTATCCAGAATGGAAAATATAGTTGTAAAAACATGGCAACTCTATCTATTTTGGTTAACTATAGTTGCCATGTCTAATTTATGGTAGTTGTCGCGTGTGATCAAACCATAGTTGTCGTGTGTGATTAACTACTTTCCACATATGGTCAAACAATACTTGCCATGTGTATTTACCAAATTACCATGTGTGGTCCAACCATAGTTGCCATATATGATTAATCACAGTTGCCATGTGTGTTTATCTGGTTGCCACGTACACGCAACTGCAGTTGCCGTCTAGCAACAAATCATAATTGCCATGTGTGTTTACCTAGTTGTCACGTACGCGTAACTGCAGTTGCCATCCAACAACGTACGAGTGTCGTGTGGGCGAAAAGCAGTTCGCCCAAACACGCGTGAATTAGGTGGTGGCTGTGTGGGCAAAAACTAGTTCGCCCACACAGCGCAACTGGCAAACCGCATGTAGCGGGGCGTGTGGGCGAACTCTCCAACACCCACACAATAGTTGTAGCGACCCGACCTCAAACGATCAAGTCTCTGTGCTTTAATGTCATCGATGGATTGGTAATGCTGACACACACAGTACTTCGAAGGATTTATAACAGAGTAGCAATCACACACTTAATACATCGAATGTCTCAAAAGAGAACTTATTACAATAAATATGGCTTAAGGCCATCTAATACGATAACAGTGGAAGGCTTGGAAGATAAAGTGAGTCCATCAACTCCAATGGCATAGCTGAGCTGCACGGCAACGACCTAGCGAACCTTACTCCTCGTCTGAAAAGTCTGCAACGTGATATGTTGCAGCCCGAAACGGGTCAGCACATGTAATATGCTGGCAATGTAACATAGTAGCACTACTAGGGAAAACCTTATACATAGAATATTACCAGCAGCGCTCTTTAAAATATGACGCTACTGCTATTTAGCAGCAGCGCGTTCCGGGAAAACACGCTGCTGAATAGAAAATAGCAGTAGCGCGTCATCTCTAAACCGCGTTGCTGCTCCCATTGCCATGACCTCGCCGTCCAGCTAGTTATAGCAGTAGCGCCTTATGCCATACGGCGCTACTGCTATTCTCCTTAGCTGTAGCGTTTTCTCATGCACGCGGTACTACTAAACCTACCTTATCCCCACACGTATGGCCGAACCTGTCTCTCTCACTCACTCTCCCTCTCTCAGTCACTCCCGCCCGCGCCAATAACCGTTGTCGTTCGTCGCTGCCGTCGTCTGTCCGCCACCGAGGTACTCCCTCCTTCCGTCCCTCCTCCTCCCACCGTGCCCTCCTCCCTCCTCCTCCCTCCGCCTGCGGCCACCCCCTCCTCCCTTCTCCGCTGGCAGCCCTCTCCCATAGCCCCTCCCTCCTCCTCCTCTGACCGCCCCTCCCTCCTCCTCCTCCGGCCGCCCCCTTCCCCTCCTCTCTCCTCCCTCCCTCCCTCCCTTGTCTCTGTTTTTGCAAATCATAGGTAACTAATTTATTTAGTAAGTGATTATTATAACTAGTTTATTTATATTAAGTGCTTAATAGAACTAGTTTATTTAGTAAGTGCTTAATAGGACTAGTTTATTTAGTAAGTAGTTAATAAAACTAGTTTATTTAGTGTTAGGATTATATATGAGATATTTTCAAATGTTTTTTTCATATTTTGAACCATTGAAATGCAATGACCATCGATAAGTGGCCTATGTTTTGCCGGAGTGTTGATTAATTTCCGTTCCAGCAAATTTCAGGCGCTCGATATGTCCTTTTTTAGCAAAGGTCATGCCGGATTTTTTGGGTTTTGCCGTCGAGTTATAATCTTTGAATTTTGAACACAGGAGATGTCTGATGACGATGGGATCCCGGAGTGTGTGTACTGCTACGATGACCGAGGTGTGTGCGACAGGTTTCCTCACCTGCAAAACAATAGGTTTTTCACCGTGAAGCTGGAAGAGACCTTCGATGTTTGTATGGTACGCAACGACAAGCATTTCATCGTAATTATTATCATCACTTGTGCTTCTTTTGTTCAACGTGTAATTTATGGATTTTTTTCAATTCTATTAGTACATCCCGTGCCATGCTAGACCATATGTATTGGAGAAGCTTGGTTTTCGTTTAGATGACTTTGAGAATGTGGAGACGAGGAGGTCTCACTTAAGAACTAAACATGGTTATGAGTTTCTGGTTAAGTTCTACAATGCGGTCGATCGCTCCCATTTTGGTTGCTCTAATTGGGAAGCTCTCTGCAAGTCATATGGATTTGAGGAGGGAATGCGAATAAGATTTGATATTCGTCCCGAAGATTATGATGATGATGATAATATCGACATCTAGGTGGATGTGGATATGCCTCCAGTTTTGCCTAGATGTGAGTTTGCCAAACTAATTTGTTAAGTTCAGTAATTTATGTTGTTAATTTAAAACTATTTGGTGTTCGTCCGTACTAAACTTATTTATTTATATTTCTAGCTTATTTCTTATCTTCATACTACAGCTATGACTCCAAGCTTAATTGTGAGGAGAAAGGTTATCTTGTCTCATTCATAGAAGATGTTGAGGCCTTCAAAAACAGTCACTCTATTAGCCGAAATTATACTAGATACGTGCCATTAGTCCATACATTGCTTGATGATAACTTCATTGCCAAAAACTTGGTAAGATTTTGTTAATGATGGTAACTTCATTGCATACATTATTCTTAAGTAAACCATTGCTAACTATATATGTTACTATTCCATTTTTTAACAGAGGCTCCCGAAGCAGGTTGTGCCTGATATGCTATTTACCGAAGGTGATATGCATATGGTTAGCTTATGACCAACTCCTTCGGAGGCTTACCATACTGCATACTCGATTTCTTCAAATGATGGAAGGCTCAAAATCAAAGAATGGAGCAAAGTGATGAATGCGCACACGCAAAGAATTGGAGACAAAATGAATGTGCGCAAGCCACAAGTTGGAGATAGGTTTATGTCCATTCTCCATTATGGTGAAGGACCGGTTTATCTGTTTTATGGTATTTTAGCTAGGAGAGAGGAGTAGGTTAGCTTATATATGACTACAATGATGATGCTGAGTAAGAGTAGTGATTATGATTACTATGATGATGATGAGGAGGAATTGTTATTATAACTAGTGATGAAGTTGTTATATGACATTGCACGAAAATGATGATTATGAGGAGTTATGTGACAATGATGTATTATTATAATAAGTTGTTAATGATATTATGATGATGATGATAAGTTATTATGTCATTGGGTGAAAGAACCGCCGATTAGTTTCAAATGGATGGATCCAAAGTGACCATTGGTTACTTTGGATCCATGCACTTGAAACTAATCCAAGGTTCTTTCACCTAGTGATTTAATAACTCATTATGATATAAAAACAATCTCTAAATTGCCACTGTATGAAAAATTGTATACAGGTATATGAATACGACCTAAAATTCAAGAGAAATGGAATAGGGAATGATAGTAGTAGCGATTGTTTTCGAAAGCGCTACTGGTAATTAGCAGTAGCGCTTGACTAGGCAAGCGCTACTACTAAGTAGATATAGCAGTAGTGAGTGCCTGTAGGCGCTACTGCTAAGCATTAGCTGTAGCGCCTTATCAGTAGCGCGCCTACCCGCGCTACTGATAGGCCAAAAACCGACGCTACTGCTAGGCTTTTTCCTAGTAGTGTAGGGCAATGAACAGAAATAATGCTAACACTATATGCATATTTGGCTAGTGGAGGTTGTATGGTTATAAGGTTTTTGCGAAAAGCCAATTTTTCCCTACAACAAAGGAATAAGTTTTATTTTAACTATCATGGTAGTTGAAACATCATTGAGAAGGTTCCTCCAACTCAATCCCAATTAAAGTAGTTCATTAACCCAACAAATTAGTTTAGAGTGATGAGATACCATAGGATAATCCAAGTACTAGATAGTCAAGATGTCCATAACCAGGGACACGGCTAACCATGATTAGATTATACACTCTGCAGAGATTTGCACACTTTTCCCCACAAGACTCGATCTCCTCAGTTGGATTTTTGTCGCACTTCATGATGTTTGAGAAACGGATGACCGAGACATAGTCTTTCAGAAGTATTTACTCTTTACTCTGGGTGGACAGTTACACCTACTTTCCCTCTATATCTGCTAGCCCATCACTTAAATAGGTCACACAACTTACTCATACTATACCAGAGCCCATAATGGCTTGTGGCTGCACACGGAAGTTTCTAACATGAATAATCTTAAGATCCCTTTGAGCCTGGGTGGCGGACCGTAGGATGATCACACGGGTACTCAGGGATATCCTAGGACAACACCGGATTCTCCAGGTGCCCAAACAAGCAATCCACCCAGATGTGTATTAAAGTTGTCACCTTAAGTTGAACCATCAATTAACAATCTCACATATGTCATGGATACACTCAAACCCAATCCACGTCTACGAGCATAACATGGCAATATAAGCAACGTAGGGGTAACTCCCGAGGGTTTGATAATAAAACAGGTAATAGGTTCTACATCATCATCTACTTCCCAAACCCACAAGTTAAACACGTCCTAATCATGCAGTGTTTGAGGTTTGGAACTAATGCATAAAAACTGGGTAATAAAGGGTATAATCAAAGTGTTACTTGCCTTGCTGAAGATCCGTGAAACCTAGAGACTCGTAGTAGCATGCTTTGCACTCCGGGTGTTCTATTGCCAACAAACAATAGCATACATAAGCAACCAAGAAAAGATGCATGGGTAAAACTTGAATAAGAAGAACTAGCCAAAAAGTTCAACTTAAGAACTCCGGTTTGCAAAAAGAATCGAATCAAACGGAGCAACGAAACACAAACTGTGAAAGAAACAAGATCTGATTACTAATCTGGACTAAAGTGAAATTTTATAGTACCAAAATCTTGTTCAAGTTGGTTAAACGGAAAGACGGCTTCGAGACAAAGATCTAGGCGCTTGAATCGCCTGATTCCGATAAACGAGCGAAAAGATAAGCTAAAATGAAAATCGGATCAGAAATCGCGATCGAAAATAATCACGAAAAATCCGAAAAAAAGAAAAACTGACGAACAGGCTAACGAACGAACGTTCGTTGTCTGCGACTAATGGGTGAAAACCGTTTGTTAAAACGAGCGTACGGACGAACGTCCGCTACTTAACCGAACCAAAAAAACCGATCTAAATCGATCTTATTAAAAAACGAAACTAGGATTTACGAAATAAAACCGATCGGTTTTGAAAAAAAACCGGCGGCTACCTCGTGGAACGGGTCGGCGGTAGCGGCGCACTCCGGCGGCGAGTCGGCGACGGGCGGGCGGCGGGCGGCGGAGCGGCCCGACGAAGCGGCGCGGCGGCGGCGGCGGATCGAGGCGCGGCGGCGGGTGGATCGAGGTGAGGCGGCGGGGCTAGGGCTGATGAGGCGGCGGCTTGGGCTGGGGCTGACTCGGGCCTCGGCCTCACCTCTTAAAGGGGCCAGTCGGGAGGTGTCCTAGCCGGATACGGCCCGGTTAGGTCAGTGCGCTTTTAAAAAAAAATTATTCTGCCATCGGAAAAAAAAGAAAATAAATACTAAACGGACTACAAAAATCCCGAAATAAATTTTCCCCGTCCTCTAAAAATATGCCGGACAAGGTGAACATTTATTTGGGCCTAAAATGCAATTTTGAAAAATGCACATTTTCCTATGTAAATAAAATAGCAATAAAATCCGAATAAAAACAAAAAGTTGATTTTAATATTTTTCCTCCAATATTTCGTTTATTTTAGAGAAGTCATATTATCTCCTCTCATATATTTTAATATGAAATATTTTCGGAGAGAAAAATAATAAAACAACTGATCCTCGTTTCGATATTTGATAAAATTCAAATTTGAAAACCGTGAAATCCCCAACTCTCTCCGAGGGTCCTTGAGTTGCTTAGAATTTCAAGGACCGCGAAATGAAATTCAATAAAATATGATACGCATGAATGAACTATGTATAACATTCCAAATTGAAAATTTGGGATGTTACAACAGCCCCGTCCTATGTGGCACGCAAAATCCTCCTGAATGTGTTAAGATTCGTACACACTCGACTGGACGATGCTCCACGTGTGTAGCGAGTTGCAAAACTTCTATACATGTGGGTGTTAGTATTTTCGTAGGACAATAGGAATTTTCCAGACTTGCAAAGGCATATTCATGGTAATTCGATCCCTGTCCCCGTTGCTTCTTAACATACTGGCAGATATGATGGTAATACTTTGTCGAGAGAGATAAATTGGATTACCACATTTGTAGGCTTTATTCATCTCCTAATTGGGATAGGGGCGTGGCTTATGTTCTTTAGTTGACGATACAATGCTTTTTTATGCATGACATGGTGTACCCGAAAAGAGTAAATGACGCATTGCATATTTTAGCACGGTGTCAGGACTAAATAACTGATTTTATAAAAGTAAAATACAGTGTACTAGGGAGGAAATTGAGGAGCAACACACTTAATAGGAAGATGAGAGCACTGCTTTTTGTCATTCTGGATGCTAGCACCCGCCACTTTACATTTATGTTAGTTTATTTCATTGATCGTCTACATAGTTTCCTTCATGTTACATGCATAGTATGAATTTAATAAGATACCTCTTCAAATATGTTGAGAGAGCATGATGATAGTGTGACTTGAACAATGTCTTGCTCTGCCTTTGGATGGCTCCCCAACACCTTTTCATCGTCTTTTTCTTGATTCCATGCATCATTACATTGAAGACTTTTGTCAGCCGAACTTATTTCAACTACTTGCTCTTGTCCTTGAAGTTCATCAATTTATATGGCACGAAACTCATAAGGCACGAAATAGGTTTCATTAATTTTAGAAAAATCAAGCATGGTCGCTTCGCTATACTTGCCATGCCCTTTCTCAGTAATGCTTGCCTCTTTGGATTTGATGGATTCAGAATATATACTACTTCATTCGGATTTTTCAACCGAAGCACTTTCATATTCCGAATCATCCTTCTTTTTATTGATTCAATCAATTGGCAATGCTTCTTTTGAGCCAATTCTTTTTCTGTTTGTTTCGGGCGGTGAGCGGCAAAATTGGCTTTAAGTTTTTTCTCAATTTCAGCCCATTCAGGATATGATTGCCCCCTAATGCTTTTAGATTCTTTCGGCAATAACACATGGGTATTGCCGAAAATTTGCAATTTTGTAGGGGGGTGTACAGTATGATGTTGTACTAGGTGAAGGCATATGCATTGTTGTAGAACCATATTTTTGCTCGCCCATTCTATCAATGGGCAAAGATTCATCTTCTTGCAAAACTCTAGCTCTTATTGCATTATGATCAGGAACTAGCCCCTTATCATGTTCTTCAAGGCAAAGAGCACTACTCTTATTATTTTGGGCTATATCTCTTTTTAATGTAGCCACTTCCCATTCTGTAAGAGATTGCCCCGCAATATTTTTAGATTCTTTTGGCAATGAGGTGTTATCGAAATTATGCAATTCCGTGGAGGATGCATTATATGCTACAATATTAATTAGATGATGACATGTGCACTCCTGGAAAAAAATCACTTATTCTGCTATGACCATGAAGGTGCAAAGCCGAATTATGAGCATCAACAATTGTATACGATGCCGAAGAAATACTAACATGAGGCATAGCATATGGCGGTTGAGAGTAACTGGCCGAATAGCTAGTAGTAGCATGGCCAATTGTCCCATCCATCGGCATGTTTGGATTAACATGTTGCAAATTAGATGCCGATGAATAAAAAGGTGAAACACTTTGTTGCATGTTGTTGGAAGTTCCTACATGGAGTGTTTCAACTTGATTCACCAAACTCACCATGTTGTTCATCGGCATATGGATCTGTGGGGTTGTCGATGCATGAGAGTTGGAGTACATATGGTGCATGTTACTAGTCTCGTAACAACTTGAAGCATGTAAACTACTGAGAATCGGCCTATGCGTGTAATTAGATGCATGATTGGAAAAACTAAGGCCGGCCGATAAAGTATAGTCATTGAGTGGTCTAGTAACACCATATGAGATATTTGCATCTACAGTAGGGAATTGGGTATTCATATTACGTTTGCAGATTGCAAACCCTAGATGACGATCTGTTCGCAGCAAGAACGTGTTGGAGACCGTTCAAAGCTTCGTCCCCGGCAGAGTCGTCAAAAAGTGTGTTCGCACATGAACACGTCACCGTGTATCTCCAATGCCGAGGGTGATGCACCACAGCTCATGTCGAATGAGACCCGTCCGGAAGCGCGGTCGGCAAGCAATCCGACGGGTGTTTTTGAGGACCCGAAACCCCTGCATGCCCGGGAGGGACCCCGTTAGGGCGCACGGCGGCTACGGGCTGCCCTACGTCGACCTGATCACCCCTAGGACCTCGAGGTTCACTGCCCTGCAAGAAGAAGAACGAACGAAGAACGAGGAAGAAGAAGAATAAGGGAGAAGATAAAAGATAAAAGAAGTGATAGATGATTGTTTGATCTTGTGTCATTGTTCAATCGGCCATCACCTCTAGTCTATATAAGAGGTGGGTGGACTTCCTGTATAAGAAAAGGACTTGCCTAGCCATCCAAATCATCAAAACCTAACAAAACATAGACTATTCACGACCTCCGGCCCGGATGTCCGGCTCAAGGCCCGCATGATTGGGCCAAGCACAGTTTTTTGATAGCATCTCACTAATCGGGCTGTAATTTTTGCATACGAACTCGGAATAAGATGATTTGTATACTAAAATCAACTGTTTTGACAAGACGCACAACTTTGCTGTTGAACACTTTTCGATTTGAGGTCATCTTCGCGGTGTCTCGGGCTGTTTTCTAACATGTGCAGCAGAAAAAAGTTGTCCGGACATTCGGAACATCCGGGTCTACACCCAGATCATCCGGCTTTACTCTTTAGCTTCTGTTGTTTGGGTCGTTTATTCGTTCTCCGGCCGGATGATCTGGACCCTGGCACGGATGATCCAGCCAAACATTACAGCAATTCACGGTTTTGGTTGCAGAATTCGCGTACGACCTCGAATGAAGACAATTTTTATATCAAAATCGTCCGTTTGGATCAGACGAAGAACTTTCCAGTTGTAACTTTTTCCATCCGATGCCATCTTAATTAGGTTTCATGCCATTCTTTAATCTGATGTCAATACGAGCATCTCTAAGATGGTCATAACTTTTGCATCCGAGCTCCATTTTGGACCATCTCTATATCTATTTCGATCAGCTTCAGAACCATCCAATGGTGACATGAAATCATAAATTTGACCTCATATTGCTATAGCCTCAAGTCACTCTTTGCGATCATGCCATTTTTGAGCGTGAACACCTTGGCGAAGCAAATTTCTCTTGTACTAGGTTAGTTGAGTTTGATATTCGCAAAAAAAAGAAAGATGTTAGTTGAGTTTGTTTTGTTGCTCTCCCATGATTATATAGGAGCATGTTTCAACTAGTCAGGTAAGAAGCAAGTCTTAGTCTGGAATTTAGCTAACGAAGCCCGGGTAGCAAGTCTAGTTGTGGTAGTGTGTGAAACCAAGCAGTAGTAGGATTGGGAGGCACTGGGAAAGGTAGTAGCGACCTAAGAAATGTGGTTTCTCCTCCTAAAATAGCCATGTGTGGCGATTGCACTCTCTCGCTTTGAGCGGACGCCATCTAGTTTCATATCTTGAGTGGTGGAGCTAGCCGAACCGAAAGTTCATGCCAAATGTGCCCTGGAAGAAGGCTGGCAAATCCCACGTAACACCTTCAGCCAAAACAGATGGGAGGAGCATGTTTTCAACCTATGATGATGGTGGAAGGGGCATGCCGCTGTGCACTTTGGCATAACACCGAAGTCCAAAGCGCCGCGGACTCACGGTGGCAGAAGAGGCAATCCGACATGCCACTGGCCGAAAGGATCGATCGGCCGTCCTGCATGGTGGAGGTCTGGGCAATTTCCCGTGATGCGACGACATCCTCTAGGCTGGACATGCTTTGTCGAGCACTTTAAGGCCCTGTTCATTTAATCCCCTCGCCATGGGGATTGAAGAAGATTGGGGAGGTTTGAGAGGGTTTTTGATTTGCAAGGGATTTAATCCCCTTTAATCCCTTTCAAACCTCTTCAAACCCTACCAAACCGAATAAGGCCTAAGGGAGCTTCCTACATAAATACAATGGATAGCAAGTTTGAGCTCGATTTGAGGGGTTTAGAGTTGTCACAGTAGAAGAAAAGATAGATCAATGTAAGATCTACAATAGTCGTGTTTGTCACATGAATGCCGTACTTTTTGGCTTAATTAGCTCCCAAGTACTATTATTTTCTACTGTTTTCGGAATTAGCACAATGGGATGCCCACTTGCGCGAGTAATTACTTTATTTCTTTCTTATTGAACAAGTTAAATATTTTTTTTGAGGACAAAAGAACGTCAAAGAAGCTACCCAGAGCAATACCCTTTGGCTCCGGTGCCGCTGCCGGTCCGCCTCGTCTTCTATGGTCCAATCAAGACCAGCACAATAGCAAATAGACAACGACTTCAACAATGCAACAACGCAATTTTGTCACCGATGAGCCCGACCAATAAAGGACAGTGCAAGAGTTTTCACCCAGACATGAAGTGGTGTCGCAATCAGCATCTTCAGGATGACTCATTCAAGAGTTGCATTCGTCAGTACTCCACGCCTCGCCAAAAAAGCACTAGCAAATTTCTGAGATGATTTACTAACTTAATACCACCGCCACGGCTGTCACGGGACATGAAGTGGTGTTCAGTGCACAAAACTTATAAGCATCCATTCAGGAATGACCGTGAAGAGTTCTACTACAGTGGCACTCTCTGACAGCACCCCTTGGTTCACCCAACGCGCACATCTTCATCAGTACTCAACCATCCTTGTTTTATTGGCCAGTTGGGAGTGAAACTTGGTCTGAAATCTAGCTTAATGATGCACGCATAGAACAGATTGTGGAATACAATGGCCAATTCATCCTGATTGATTATCATTATAGGATCTACAGTTTGCAGCTAGCCCCTCAGCTTGGTCTACAGGAGATAAAGACGTTGTGGTGGGATGGCATGGATGAATGCCCATATTTAAGACCATGGCTAGTTGTATGTGGCGACATGCTTCTCATTGTTGATCATTGCATCAACTTATCATTGGGAGCACCATTGACCTATAAACCCTACTGCCTCGATATCTGTACCAAGCCGGCAAAATGGGTGGAGGTAAAGAAGCTGGAAAATTGGGCACTCTTTGTTGGGGGTTTTGTGATGAGCACACCGTTTTATTGCATGAGCCCATAACTATGGGGAGCGAGGAGGAACTGCTTGTACTATGCCCATTACTCTGAACCTTGGAGCATACATGGGTTTGGTGATGAGGCAGATGCTGTGTGGGATCCGTCGACCAATCCTGACCTTCCGTACAGAAAAAACTGGTACCACCAGCTGCAGGCCCTCTGGGTGTATCCAAGTGTGTTCGATTCTGATAGCGAGTGACCGCTGTGTGTTACTGCAGTTTTCTGCTTTGCCTTCACCTTCCAACAGAGAGCATAGCCTTTTCCAGCTTCGGCAGAGGATGCTTCATGGAGGCATTATTACTTGAGCTTTTGTTGTTAGTTTCATCGTTCAGATTTTAGAACTCTGTAGGAAATTTTTATGCTGGATTTAAGGCCTACTCCAGCTTCTGCAGTTGGCTTCACCATTCATATTTGTACTGTGCCGTGTAATCTTTCACTGGATGGGTGTGTACTTATCCACACTATTTGTGTGCTAGAACTGACAAGTTTCATGTGCCTTCCCTGTTTCAACTCTTTCTCAATGAAGAACTGCATGTCCTAACCTTTTCATGAAAAAAAGTATCTTACATCACATTTGAATATTTCTGTGATTGGCTGCATGTAGCAAGTCACTGTCCGTTTGTAGGCATTCTTGTTTGTACTTCTGAATCTTTGAACAATGTTATCGCGCACCATCAAGTAGATGTGGACCTTCTATAAATTGTATGAAAACTTGCACAAGCGTCGCATTCACCGGCAGTAAGTATTAACTCTGCATGTCCTAACCTTTTCATGAAAAAAAGTATCTTACATCACATTTGAATATTTTCTGTGATTGGCTGCATGTAGCAAGTCACTGTCCGTTTGTAGGCATTCTTGTTTGTACTTCTGAATCTTTGAACAATGTTATCGCGCACCATCAAGTAGATGTGGACCTTCTATAAATTGTATGAAAACTTGCACAAGCATCGCATTCACCGGCAGTAAGTATTAACTCTGCATGTCCTAACCTTTTCGTGAAAAAAAGTATCTTACATCACATTTGAATATTTTCTGTGATTGGCTGCATGTACCAAGTCACTGTCCGTTTGTAGGCATTCTTGTTTGTACTTCTGAATCTTTGAACAATGTTATCGCGCACCATCAAGTAGATGTGGACCTTCTATAAATTGTATGAAAACTTGCACAAGCATCGCATTCACCGGCAGTAAGTATTAACTCTGCATGTCCTAACCTTTTCGTGAAAAAAAGTATCTTACATCACATTTGAATATTTTCTGTGATTGGCTGCATGTACCAAGTCACTGTCCGTTTGTAGGCATTCTTGTTTGTACTTCTGAATCTTTGAACAATGTTATCGCGCACCATCAAGTAGATGTGGACCTTCTATAAATTGTATGAAAACTTGCACAAGCATCGCATTCACCCGCAGTAAGTATTAACTATAGTAAGCAGATCATGTGCTAATGGTCATGAGCTATATGTTAACCATCTGCTTTGGTGCTATGCGTCGTTTAACTCAGGATGTGCTTCGCAAGTTGGCAAGATGGCTTGTGGTTCAGAATACACGCTATCTGAACTTGAGTGCAGACATGGGCTTGTAGGATTATATATCTTGTCATGCAAGCACTTGCCCGATTACTGCATTCATAGCTAGGACTGCTGATCAGGAATTTGCTATAGCTTATTATCCAGCAGTCCGACTCAAGTGACCTTAGGCATGCACCATCTTAACAGTTGTACTCCCTCCGTTCAGAAATATAAGATGTTTTGGATATTTCAATATGGACTACATACTGACTGAAATGAGTGAACAAACACACTAAAATGTGTCTATATACACCCCATTCTGAAAAATGTTAGAACATCTTATATTTGTGAACGGAGGGAGTATAATTTAATTAGGTGTTTGTGTTTCGCCTATGATATGATTTAGGAGTATTTGATGGGCATATCATTTTTTTTAATTGTGATGGTACCAAATTATGTCTGGGAACTAAAATTTTGTCGAGTCATTGAGTAGATGTTTGACGGACAGAATACTCAGTTTCAAGCGTTGGCTGCAATTGACTCGGGGCGTGGTTTTTAGTTAGATGTGAGATGAATTTTCTTTGTAACTCAACAAATATTAATTTCCTGGAGTCGGTTGTTATCTTTGAGAGTTGTAAGTTCTTTTTTGACGGGAAGTTGTGTAAGGTTTTCCTGGCTACTTCTTAGCAGATGTGTATATGCTACCTCAGATGCAGCCCCATAGTTAGAGGTTATTTGGTTGGTGACCTGAGCAGGGTGCCTTGTGTGCCGGAGGTTTTGGTCACTTTTTCCTATTGTGGCAGCCGTGAAAAAATGTTGTTTCGTTCATGCCATGAGCCCGAGATATAATAATGATATCACACAACATGGAATACGTACTATTTGTTCTTGCCTGAGTCAGGCTTCTGAATTTGGTCGTCTGGCAGCTCCGGCTAATTACTTGAAGGCTGAGCTCAGGTCAGGCTACTGAAAAAGTGGTCAGGCACCAACTAAACAAGATGCGGGCTAGTGCCCGGCATGCCCCTGGCCAAGCAAATTTCTCTTGTACTATGTTAGTTGAGTTTGATATTCGCAAAAAATAAATGTTAGTTGAGTTTGTTTAGTTGCTCTCTCGTGATTATATAGGAGCATGTTTCATCTAGTCAGGGAAGATGTCTTCGTCTGGAAGTTAGCTAACGAAGCCCGGGTAGCAAGTCTAGTTGTGGTAGTGTGTGAAGCCAAGCAGTAGTAGGATTGGGAGACACTGGGAAAGGTAGTAGTGATCTAAGAAATGTGGTTTCTCCTCCTAAGATAGCCATGTGTGGCGATTGCACTCTCTCGCTTTGAGCGGACGCCATGTAGTTTCATATCTCGAGTGGTGGAGCTAGCCGAACCTAAAGTTCATGCCAAATGTGCCCTGGCAGAAGGCCGGCAAACGCCACATAACACCTTCAGCCAAAACAGATGGGAGGAGCATACTTCCAACCTATGAGGATGGCAGAAGGGGCATGCCGCGGTGCACTTTGGCACAACACCGGAGTCCAAAGCATCGCGCTGGCAGAAGAGGCAATCCGACAATGCCATCGGCCGAAAGGATCGATCAGCCGTCCTACATGGTGGAGATCTGGGCAATTTCCCGTGATGCGACGACACCCTCTAGACTGGACTTGCTTTGTCGAGCACTTTAAGGCCTTGTTCGTTTAATTCCTCGCCATAGGGATTGAAGGAGATTGGGGAGGTTTGACAGGGTTTTTGACTTGCAAGAGATTTAATCCCCTTCGATCCCTTTCAAACCTCTCCAAACCCTGCCAAATCGAACAAGGCCTAAGGGTGCTTCCTACATAAATAGCAAGTTTGAGCTCGGTTTGAAGGGTTTAGAGTTGTCGGAAGAAAAGATAGATCAATGTAAGATCTACAATAGTCGTGTTTTTTCACATGAATGACGTACTTTCTGGCTTAATTAGCTCCCAAGTACTATTATTTTCTACTGTTTTCGGAATTAGCACAATGGGCTGCCCACTTGCGCGAGTAATTACTTTATTTGTTTCTTATTGAACAAGTTAAATAATTTTTTTGGGACAAAAGAACGTCAAAGAAGCTACCCGGAGCAATACCCTTTGGTTCCGGTGCCGCCGCTGGTCCGCCTCGTCCTCTATGGTCCTTGGACCATGGAGATGTGATAGATCCTGGCCCTTTTCAGCGGGAGAGCTCCATTTTTTTAAGTTTTATTAGGGTTTGTGCCATGCTCATTTAGACCAGGCGGTGGCAATTTCTTGAAGATGGAATAAGATCCTCCTCGCCTAGCCCTCATATCCCGATGATGCTTCTAGCATCGTCGGAAGACGTGTGGAGGTGTGTTTTTCGGTGGATCTTGTGGGATCCGGTCGGTGCTTGTCTTCAGTGGATACGTCTGAATCTGGTCTTCGTTCTTCTATGTATGTGTGTGTGGAGGTTGGATCCTTCCGATCTAGCTTCTTTTCATTGGTGACAGTTACTGTTCTGGTGCATTGGTCCTATGGGCCTTACCAGTTACCACGACGACTTCCTGACTTTCTACTACAATAATGTTTTTCCGATTCCGATGAGGGAGGGGTGATGACGGCGGTGCGCCTGCGACTCGCTCCAGTGGTTGTAATCGTCGCTAGATGGTCTATGGACCGGGATGTAACTTTTACTTCTGGTGTTTTTTTGCACTACCTTGATAGTTGATGAGTAAATCAGAAGTTTCTCCTGCAAAAAAAAGAAAGTTAAATAATATTTTGGTGTAATAAAATTATTCAATGTTAAGGATCTCTAATAGTAAACAATGGAATGGGATGCAATCAAATTTTTTATCGACAATTGCTATGTTACTACGCTCTTTTCATGCATTTATGGTTGGAATCGGACAAAGAATGCAACCTGACGTGTATCATGTGTATTTTTATTGACAGACCTGGTTTGCACGGCACTTCATGGGTATATATTCATGTATATAACGTAAAGGTCCATTTTTTTTAATGCGATAGTTTTGAACAGATATTCGAGTATTATGCCAACCTGTGAAACTATATATATCTACAAGTAGAATTTTAAAAACTTCAAAATAAAATAATAAATAACCTAATGTATCAGATTTGACACATGGTTTGACATTGTTGTCACTTGAATGTGTGAGAGGGATAGCGTATATATTTGTACTGTGCCGTTTAGTCTTTCACTGGATGGATGTGTACTTATCCACACTTTTTTGTGCTAGAATTGACAAGTTTCACGTGCCTTCCCTGTTTCAACTTTTTCTTAATGAAGAGTTGGATGTCTTAACCTTTTAATCTGAAAAGTATCTTACATCACATTTGAATATTTTACTGTATATCATTTGGTACGGGTAGTAAGTCACTGTTTGGGTTGGAGCCTTAGATCTGAATCTTTGAACAATGTTACTGCCCACTGCCAAGTAGCACCACCGTCAAATAGGTGTAGAAACATTACATCGACCGTTAGTAATAATTAACTAGAGTTTCCCGCAAAAATAAAAACTAGAGTCAGCAGATTTTATTTCTTATTTTTTTTAAAGGAGGGTCACCCCTAGCCTCTACATCGGAATGATCCATGCATCCATATTATTAATCAAAAGGTTCATAAGGTTTGAAGTACGTACAAGCTCACAAGGGGAGCTCAAGTGGAAGTAAAGGTAAAAATTGCCACAACAGATGGAAACTAGGGCAAGATGACTAAACACCTAGACTATTATTGGATCGACATCCAAACCAGTCATAAGTAGCCCGTGCTACCGTCTCCCGACATCCATATGCTCCTTGGCTACCACATGACTGAGTGACGATCATGTACGGATCCAAGCAGTAGCTCTGTATATGACCCGTAAATTTTTTATAAGAGTTTGTCTGTTAAAGATCACATCACTAGACAGTTTCATATAGCCCACAATAATGTGCATACTCCAATGTGAATATGGCCTAAAGTATTTGGCTCTACTTCATTTAGCTACGTCCCAAAACATTGTGTTAATACTATTTAGAGGACTGAGATTAAATGCTACGGGGATTCTACGCCATAATAGCTTGGTGAGTGGGCATTTAAGAAAGAAATGTTGTATAGTTTCATCCTGATCACAGAAGCAGCATCTTATACTACCCTCCCGTCTGCGCTTTGCCAAATTATTCTAGTCAGGATCACTTCCTTATTTTGCAAACCACATGAAGATTTTGATTCTTCAAGGTACTTTAATCTCCCAAATATGAAGCGATTTTTGGATTGGACCGGAGTCTATTAAATCTAGATACATAGACTTCATGTAGAATACCCCAAACACAGATAGTTTCCAGTAAAGCGCATTAGGCTCATCAGAGAGGTTAACCTTCATCAACCTCCGCAGTGGATGCAGCCAACGGTCCCATCTTGAAGGAAATATGCCCTAGAGGCAATAATAAAGTTATTATTTATTTCCTTATATCATGATAAATGTTTATTATTCATGCTAGAATTGTATTAACCGGAAACACAATACTTGTGTGAATACATAGACAAACAGAGTGTCACTAGTATGCCTCTACTTGACTAGCTCGTTGATCAAAGATGGTTATGTTTCCTAGCCATTGACATGAGTTGTCATTTGATTAACGGGATCACATCATCAGGAGAATGATGTGATTGACTTGACCCATTCTATTAGCTTAGCACTCGATCGTTTAGTATGTTGCTATTGCTTTCTTCATGACTTATACATGTTCCTATGACTATGAGATTATGCAACTCCCGTTTACCGGAGGAAAACTTTGTGTGCTACCAAATGTCACAACGTAACTGGGTGATTATAAATGTGCTCTACAGGTGTCTTCGAAGGTACTTGTTGGGTTGGCGTATTTCGAGATTAGGATTTGTCACTCTGATTGTCGGAGAGGTATCTCTGGACCCTCTCGGTAATACACATCACTTAAGCCTTGCAAGCATTGCAACTAATGAGTTAGTTGCGGGATGATGTATTACTGAACGAGTAAAGAGACTTGCCGGTAACGACATTGAACTAGGTATTGAGATACCGACGATCGAATCTCGGGCAAGTAACATACCGATGACAAAGGAAACAACGTATATTGTTATGCAGTCTGACCGATAAAGATCTTTATAGAATATGTGGGAGCCAATATGAGCACCCAGGTTCCGCTATTGGTTATTGACCGGAGACGTGTCTCGGTCATGTCTACATAGTTCTCGACCCGTAGGGTCCGCACGCTTAACGTTTCGATGACAGTTATATTATGAGTTTATATGTTTTGATGTATCGAAGGTTGTTCGGAGTTCCGGATATGATCACGGACATGACGATTGGAAGCCTATATTTGGATATCGGAAGTGTTTCGGGTGAAATCGGGATTTTACCGGAGTACCGGAGGGGTTACCGGAACCCCCCGTGGGTTAATGGGCCATAGTGGGCCTTTGTGGAGAAGAGGAGAGGCGGCCAGGGCAGCCCCCCCACCCCCTAGTCCGAATAGGACAAGGAGAGGGGGGCGGCGCCCCCCTTTCCTTCCTCTCTCCCTCCTCTTTCCCCCTCCACTCCTAATCCAACAAGGAAAAGGGAGGGAGTCCTACTCCGGTGGGAGTAGGACTCCTCCTGGCGCGCCCCCTCCTGGACGGCCGCACCTCCCCTCTTGCTCCTTTATATACGGGGGCAGGGGGCACCCTAGAGACACAACAATTGATCGTTTGATCTTTTAGCCGTGTGCGGTGCCCCCCTCCACCATAGTCCACCTCGATAATACTGTAGTGGTGCTTAGGCGAAGCCCTGCGTCGGTAGAACATCATCATCGTCACCACGCCGTCGTGCTGACGAAACTCTCCCTCAACACTCGACTGGATCGGAGTTCGAGGGACGTCATCGGGCTGGACGTGTGTTGAACTCGGAGGTGTCGTACGTTCGGTACTTGATCGGTCGGATCGTGAAGACGTACGACTACATCAACCGCATTGTGCTAACGCTTCCGCTTTCGGTCTACGAGGGTAAGTGGACAACACTCTCCCCTCTCGTTGCTATGCATCACCATGATCTTGCGTGTGCGTAGGAAAATTTTGAAATTACTATGTTCCCCAACACATGTATCTCCCACTAGTGACCTCCTGAACTAGATATTTAGAGGCAGTACCCTAGTATTGTACTAATGTAAGCATCCTTATGTTGTATAATATTGTAAAGCGAAGGATATTGTGTGGCTAGTGGTGTCTCCCCTAACCATGTATCTTTCCAGAATCTAGACGTGTTACCGTTACCAATGATAAATTTAATCCTATTGAAGAAGGCTACTTTAGTCCTCATTAACCTCTTCCAGAATGGCGAATCATTGGATCTTGCAGTAAACTATGCAGGGTCATGGATTGCAAGTATTTATTACGTAAAGCTTGGAGTTACATTCCCACTGTCTCAACAGATAGCCTACCCAACCATTTGCTGAGCAGGCATCTTTTTTTATCTCTAAGGGAACAATGATCAAGCGATCAATGTTGTGACCACTCCTGAATGTTGATCCAAATTTAAGCCACACAACGAGAACAAATTCAGTAGCTATCTGCGAGATCTGCAGAAGGAAAAATGTTGGAGCTATATGTAGAGAAAATGAGATAACTCAATTTAACGTGTGATTGCAGCCTTCAACTGTATGGTTGTTGCACCAGCCGAATATAAGGACCCTACTTTCTCTAGTTTAAAAGAAGTGGTATACATAAGAACATATTTCTTCTGAGGGGATGAAGGGACACGAAGGGAGAAAGGTACATATCATTCACAGGCCAAACAAACTGGAGTGAAGTTTGTTTGGTACGACACCTAAAACTGACGGCATGCCTAATTAACTACTACCCTCCTCATTTCTAAATATTTGTCTTTCTAGAGATTTCAACAAGTGACTATATACGGAGCAAAATAATGAATCTACACTCTAAAATATGTCTATATACATCCGTATGTGGTATTCCATTTGAAATCTCTAAAAAGACAAATATTTAAGAATGGAAGGAGTAGTAGCAAAGCAACTAATATCGGGATATTGCTGCATGCATCATTGCGATACTGGGGGCCTTCCTCCTTTTTGAAAAAAGAAACTAATATCAGGTAGCAGGCATTGGGATATGCAACCACGATGTAAACAATGATTGACCTTATTCCACCCTCCAAGGTTGCCATTAGGGTCGAAGTAATCATGCTGATGTTATGCTAATCTCCTTAATTTCGGATCGTCCATCCCACCGTTGCTGTCGGCTGCTTCGACAAACCTTTAACGAGGATGAGAAACTATTGTGCCCGGCTTTATGGAGCCCAAATTGTACTATGTTTATCTTGCGGCGGGGTTGAGGTTACATATTGTTTGCTGAAACATTACCATGGATACATTGTTCTATAAATCCTAGTACTCTCTTCGATCCATACTTGTCACTGCTTAAAGTTGTACTAACGCAATGTCAAATGATTTGAGGTCGAAGTCTTGGTTTAGAATGTATTATGTTCACTAATTCACTGGAGAATGTCCAGTAAACAACCAGGTCACGTTACTACAAATTTCTACTAGGATGTAAACACTTTGTGGTGCACAAGCAAGCTTTGTCTGGTAGTCAAACCTGACACCGCTATGTAACGGTGCGCGTTGTAGCAACTACCAACTAAATTGGATCGTGAGATATCAAGAAATACATCAACGCAAGTTTTGTGGACCGTGCCCTCTGAATTGCTAATATATATTTTTTTTTTGAAAAGGGGATTTACCCCAGCCTCTGCATCAGAAAGATGCATACGGCTCATATTATTAAAAATAAATCCAGTAACAAAGTCGTCAAGTATCGAGAAGCAAAAACAAGACAAAAGGCTCGAAAGAGCTCAAACCCGAAGCCACAACCGGCTGGCAAACACAATAGGAGCACTACATGCCTATCCTATTACATGACCGCCATTCAAACCGGTTGAAAATATCCCGCGCTACCATCTCCCATCGGGTAGACGCAGTAACCAAACGCTCCCTGGCCTCCGTCGGAGTGAGTAGCGACCACATACGGATGAAAGCCGTGGCCCTGAAGATAACCTGCAAAAAGTGAATGTTTGTTGATCTGTTAAAAACTAAGTCATTTCTGCAGTTCCATACTGCCCAAAATAAAGCACAAACGCCAACACGAATGTGTCTTGCAGTATCGGAAACCACCCCATCAAGCCATGTTCCAAATAACATATTGATAAAGGTGGGCTGATTAATATTAAACGCAATATTAATTGACCGCCATAGAATCTTAGCCAACGGACAATCGAGAAAGAGGTGTTTGATGTTTTCATTATGATTGCAAAAGCTACACCTAGAGGAGCCCACCCAGTTGCGTTTTGCCAGGTTATCCTTAGTCAGAATGACTTGTTTATGCACAAACCACATAAACACTTTGATACGTAAGGGAACCTTAACTCTCCAAACGTGAATCGAAGAAGGAACAACGCTAGAGTTAATGACATCCAGATACATGGACTTCACTGAGAACACACCGTTCCTAGTAAGTTTCCAAGACAGCTTATCTGGTTGCTGGGTCAGCTGCACCTGCATTAAGCGTCTAACAAGGTGGAGCTAGGCCTCCCAACGATTTCCAACTAGCGTTCTCCGAAAACTAATATTGAGAGGAGTGGATTGTAAAACAGTTGCAACGAAAGCTTCTCTACGTCGCACGATGTTGTACAAGGTAGGATATTGAAGTGCAAGGGGAGTCTCCCCAAGCCACGTATCCTCCCAAAACCTCGTAGAGGCACCATTCCCAACAATAAATTTTGACTTGTTGAAAAAAAATTGTTTAACTCGCATCAAACCCTTCCAAAAAGGTGAGTCGGAAGGCCTCACATTTACCTGAGCCAAGGTTTTAGCATAAAGATACTTATTACGCAGAATCTGTGCCCAAGTAGCTTCCCTCTCAGATGGCAGTTTAAAAAGCCACTTGCTAAGGAGACATATATTTTTGACTTCCAAATTTTCAATACCTAGACCCCCTTGGTCCTTCGGCCTACAGATTATATCCCACTTAGCAAGCCTATATTTTCATTTGAGCTCGTCATTCTGCCAAAAAAATCTAGATCGATAGAAATCTAACCTTTTCCTGACTCCCACCGGAACCTGGAAAAAGGATAGGAGAAACATAGGCATACTAGTAAGGACCGAATTGATTAGAATCAATCGTCCTCCGTATGACATGAGCTTCCCTTTCCAACAGCTCAGTTTCTTTTCAAAGCGATCCTCGATGCATTTCCACTCCAAGTTAGTCAGCTTACGATGATGAATGGGTATACCTAAATACGTAAACGGTAAGGAACCCAATTCACATCCGAACAATTGTTTATACGTGTCCTGGTTGTCCTTTGCTCTTCCAAAGCAAAACAATTCGTTCTTGTGGAAGTTAATTTTGAGACCAGACAATTGTTCAAATAAGCATAACAACAGCTTCATGTTTCTTGCTTTCGTCATGTCGTGCTCCATAAAGATGATAGTATCATCAGCATACTGAAGAATGGAAATCCCTCCGTCAACTAGATGCGGGACCAGGCCACCTATCTGCCCTGCATCATTTGCCCTGCCTATTAAGATAGTGAGCATATCAGCCACTATGTTAAATAGGATCGGTGACATCGGATCTCCTTGCCTTAGCCCCTTGTGTGTTTGGAAATAGTGACCTATGTCATCATTCACTTTAATCCCTACACTCCCTTTTTGCGTAAAGGAATCAATCTGGTTTCTCCATGCCGGATCAAAACCTTTCATACGCAACGCTTGTTGAAGGAAAGGCCATTTAACTTTATCATATGCTTTTTTAAAATCCACTTTAAAAACTACACCATCAAGTTTTTTTGAATGGATTTCATGGGGCGTTTCATGCAAGACCACAACCCCTTCAAGGATGTTTCTATCAGGCATGAAAGCAGTCGGGGACGGGTGAACCACAGAGTGCGCAATCTGCGTTAGTCTATTCGTCCCGACCTTGGTGAAAATTTTGAAACTTACATTAAGCAGACATATCGGTCTGAACTGCTCAATACGAACCGCGTCCGTCTTCTTAGGCAAAAGGGTTATCGTTCCAAAATTCAGCTTAAACAACTGTAGCTGACCCTCAAAGAACTCCTGGAACATGGGCATCAGATCACCCTTAATAAAATGCCAGCACTTTTTGTAGAACTCCGCCGGAAACCCATCCGGTCCTGGAGCCTTATTATTCTCCATTTGTGCAATGGCGTCAAACACCTCTTTCTCAGAGAAAGGAGCAGTCAGGAGCGCATTCTCGGCAGTCTCAAGTTGAGGAACATCCTCAACCCTCGACTCATCTAAGGACACAAAATTCTCTTCCGGGGGACCAAACAACTGCTTATAATAGTTGGTAATGTAGACTTTCAGATTGTCTTGACCGACTATAGTCCCTTCGTCTTGCTCTAGCTGGAAAATTCTTTTTTTACGATGCTTCCCATTAGCAATCATGTGAAAGAATTGAGTATTGTCCTCGCCTTGTACTATCTTGCGAACCTTAGCTCGCAATGCCCACTTCAATTCCTCCTCGCGAAGGAGCTCTTTAAGTCGCATCTCCGCCTCCATCTTTGCTTCCAACTCACTGGAATCCAAGATAGAAGTTTCAGCTTTAACTTCTAGGTTTTGAATAAGAAGAAGTCTCTCCTTCTCCGCCTTATAAATACCATGCGTGTGTTTAGCCCATCCTCGAAGGAACCTTCGGAGATGACGAATCTTGCATTGCCATCGCTCGATAGGAGTCCTTCCTCCTGAGTCCTTAGCCCACTCCTGAGCCAACAACTCACGGAAACCTTCTCTTTCAAACCAGGGAAGTTCAAACGAGAAAAAGTTCTTGTTGCCCACAAAAGTTTGAACTCCCGAGTCAACAAGTAGCGGTGTATGATCTGAGACACCTCTTGTCAAAGCCTGCACGGTTACCAGAGGAAACTTCTGTTCCCATTCGACACTTGCTAGGACTCGGTCAAGTTTCTCAAACGTCGGGACCGGTAACGAATTAGCCCAAGTGAATTTCCTACCCGAAAGCTCTATCTCTCTGAGATCCAAACTTTCGATAATAGTGTTGAACATGAACGACCATCGGCCGTCAATATATTAGCCCACATTTCTCTCTGTTCCAAGATGGGTCCATGTGGCATTCTCGGAGGAGGTCCTAGCACACCATGGCACAAAGATGCTGGAATAGTGCCATTGTATAACACCGCCAAGATACACCATGTTCCGAGGCACACAATTCAGGAAGAAGTTTATGGTTTCATTGCCTGCTAAACAGGAAAGTTACCATAGCGTCATGCTGTCATGGTCACTCACTCCCAACGGTTGACTAATGTGTATTGATGCCGCCAGCCTGGTAGTATTAAGCCAATACAGACAACATTTATGCCGGGTCAAAATATTATGGGAATGAGTGGTAATTTTATATGAAATGATTCACAGAATGCAAGAGAAAGCATGACGCTACCAACTTTTTTGTAGGCCAAGAATGATTCTTGCAGGAAAAATAAATACAAGACATATCCGATTCCTGATCTTTGCAACATGCATCAAGACAAGTGTAGAAGGAGTTAAATTAAGGCACACTGGCATCACATTTTCTTTCTTTCTGAAAAGAAGGTTAAACCCTCTGCCTCTACATCATCGTGATGCACATAACCATTCTTATTAATTACTCCCCCCGTCTACTATTATAAGATGTTTTGGATACTTCAATATGGACTGTATATGGACCAAAAATGAGTGAACAAACACAATAAAACGTGTACACATACATCCAATTTAGAAGAAGTTAGAACATCCTATAACAATGATCAAATGGAGTATTAAACACGGTACAAAACAAAGGTAACCACGGCTGAGCCATACAAGATATGAAATAAACACATATGACTAAGTTAACTTCTTCCGTAGCAACGCCTCACGTCATTCTCAACACGTCTGGCCTGGACAAGGATTTTCATCCTAGTTGTCAAGACCAGCCAATGAAGATCAACACAATAGCATGTAGACAATGCCTTCAACAACTTAATGATGCAATTTCATCGTTGTTGAGCATAGCCAATAAAGGATGGGACAAGAGTTCTCACCCAGACATGAAGTTGTGTCCCAATCAGCATCTTGATTACGGCGCATTCGATAGTCGCATCCGCCGGTATCCAAGGTCAAAAAATCTTGGTAGACTCGCGAGACAATTTCCCACCTAATAGCACCGCCACAGCCACCAAGTGGCCATCCATATCTCGGCGCAAAACTGGCCACTGCCACTCCACACTGGCGCGAGTCACAATCGTCTCCATGCAAACAAAAACGTTGAGTGATCTCCTATTTGTAGTAATTGATGGCTATCGCCCCCTCTGTGATGACCGACGTTGTTCGCCGCCATCGCCAAATTGAATAGTCACATGATCTGACCATCATGGCACGTGCAGCTAGGATGAATAGAGGTCGTCGTCGCTGCCGCCTACAGGGTTTGATGCCTCTCCGCTCATCTCTTTCATCCAGAGCACTGCCTCTGGGACGCCTAATGTTCTCATGTGATAAGTACTCGGGTTCCGATACAATCGCGAGCAGGGCCAACAGGTCAAGCGCCAGCACCTTGGAACATCCTCTCTCATACCCGGGTACACCGCCCTCCGCGGTGCGTAGGACGCAAGCACATCCACGATGTAGTCAACGCAGCACACTACGCCGAGCCCTTGCCTCCACACAACAGTCACCTGCCGGATTGAGAAAAGGTGGTGCTATGCGGCCATGCCTGGATCGAGCTCTGCCTCCTCTCTTGTTGGTATTCGTCAGGGCGCACTGAGAGGAGCAACACGAGGATGAGCGTTTGCTGGAACGCGAGGACAGAGGCCATCTGCTTGTCGCCGTGTATGTCCATGATGGCCGCCGAAAGATTGCCTGAGGCACTCATGGAGCGGCAGCAGAGTAAGGACGATATGTTGGGGGGTCGCGCAGTTCAGATCCAGGCAGCATCCTCTGCCGTCGTGGTGCCTCTGCGCTTCCTCACAACCACCACCGGTGGGAAGAGAAGGGTTGTGCCCGTTTTGCCCCAGGACAAAGGGGCGATCCCCTTTTTTCTGAATCAGGTGGTTCGTCAGGCATGGAGGCAATTTGCATTCTTGCTCTTCATTCTGTCCCACACACAATAAATCATGCCTAAGAAGAAGTACTAACTTTGAAATTGATTTCAAAGAACTTGATGAAATTTGAATATTCTCAGGCAGGACCCACCGTAAAAGATTTACTTAACACGACGCGGGCATATCCCTCTTGTTTTAAGGGAGGGGGTGTTGGTGTGAAAGTTAATAAGACAATGTGAATTTTTTTTCATACTTGCAAAGGCATATTCAGGGTAATTCAATCCCTGTCCCGTTGCTTTTTAACATACTGGCAGATATAATGGTAATACTTTGTCGAGAGAGCTAAATTGGATTACCACATTTATAGGCTTTATTCATCTCCTAATTGGGGTAGGGGTGTGGCTTATGTTCTTTAGTTGATGATACAATGCTCTTTTTGATGCATGACATGGCGTACCTGAAGAGAGTAAATGATGCATTGCATATTTTAGCAGCGTGTCAGGACTAAATAACTGATTTTATAAAAGTAAAATACAGTGTACCAGGGAGGAAATGCAGGAGCAACACACTTAATAGGGAGATGAGAGCACTGCTTTTAGTCATTCTGGATGCTAGCACCCGCCAATTTACATTTATGTTAGTTTATTTCATTGATCATCTACGTAGTTTCCTTCATGTTACATGCATATTATGAATTTAATAAGATGGTTATATGCATCGCTTGACGCAGAGGCCGAAGATAATCATCCTTTTTGAGGAAAAAATTGCATGCATAGTATGGATTTAGGTACCGGATATAAGGTACACAATCTTGGACGTGGCAATTTGAGGATTGACCGGTCATTGTCCACAAATGCGCCCCGGACATATAGGATGCCAGATTTGGTGTGCCTTGGTGTAGATGCTCTTAGATTGGATATATATGACATAGATGTAAGTTACAAAACTTGCATCAACAATTTTTAAACTTACACCGATAAGTTTTGAAGCTTACACCATAAGTTCTAAATAAATCTTAAAAACTAATTTGAGTCGTGTATCTCCAGTCTGACGGCTCAAGTTGGTGTTTTTCTATTCTTTCATCTCAAGCTGTGGATTTGCTCGGATTTAATTGTAGTTTGTGTATGTTCATGTATTTTTCACGTTAGATCCTCACGGGCGGTTGCTATTCTGCTGCGCTGGTCCTATGAGGTCTTAGCACGACGACTTTCAGACTGTTTGCTACAAAAAGTTTTGCCCGGCTCTGGTGAGGGAGGTGCAATGGCGGCGACGTGCCTTCGGCTCGCTTCAGTTCTTATAGTCGTCGCTAGATGGTCTATCAATCTGGATGTCATTTTTTTTATTTCTGGGTTTATTGTGCCGCCATGATTGAAGATGAATAGATTGAAAGTTTTCTCGTGAAAAAAAATTGTTTGTTTCTATTGTAGTTGTCTACATAAAACAGTGTTCAATCTAATGTCAATTTGCGAGCCAGCTGCAGTAACAGTTAGCAGTAACAAACAACTTGAAATTCTCTCTGTCAGTTTGACGAGTTGATCCTTCCAACAAATTCCCCTTTGACGAGTTGATCCCCGTGCGCCGAGTCAATTGCAAGAAACCACCACATTTGTGGTTAGGTTTGCAGAAATCACCAACTCGTTAATCCGTTGCAGAAAACACTAGAAAATTTATTAAGTCGTTGCAAAAAGCACTGATTGGATGATTTGGCCCATTTAATCACTTTCTTACAAGTGGGGCCAGATTATAAGAAATTGACTTAGCAAAAAAATAACACATACACCCCTAAATCTAAAAAACAAAAGCAATCAGACCCTCCCCATGGAACACCGACGCATTATCCACTACGCGCCGCCGCCGCGCTGCTGCCATCCGCCGCCGCTATGCTCCGAACCGGGAGGAGGAGGAGCCCAGCTGGTTCGCGCGCTTCGACGAGGACCTGCTGGCGCCGCACGAGCTCATTCCGCTCTCGCACTGGCTCATCACCCGCGATCTCCCAGCCGCCCTCAACATCCCCACGCAAGGGGTCGGCCCGCTCAGCGATCTTGCCGAAAGGAAATAGCAAGTGAGGTGTCGCCGGGGAACACATCGATGAGGGACGGCGGTTTCCCTTCGCCGCGGGGGTAGCGCGAGGACGTCAGGGTCATCGGACTGCAGGCGGGAGGAGTTGAGGAGGTGTTGGGGAACGTAGTAATTTCAAAAAATTTCCTACGCACACGCAAGATCATGGTGATGCATAGCAACGAGAGGGGAGAGTGTGTCCACGGACCCTCGTAAACCGAAAGCGGAAGCGTTAGCACAACGCGGTTGATGTAGTCGTACGTCTTCACGATCCGACCGATCAAGTACCGAATGCACGGCACCTCCGAGTTCTGCACACGTTCAACTCGATGACGTCCCTCGAACTCCGATCCGGCCGAGTGTTGAGGGAGAGTTTCGTCAGCATGACGGTGTGGTGACGATGATGTTTTACCGACGCATGGCTTCGCCTAAGCACCGCTACGATATGATCGAGATGGATTATGGTGGAGGGGGGCACCGCACACGGCTAAGAGATCAAGAGATCAATTGTGTGTCTATGGGGTGCCCCTGACCACATATATAAAGGAGTGGAGGAGGTGGGAGAGGGCCGGCCCCTATGGCGCGCCCTGGAGGAGTCCTACTCCCACCGGGAGTAGGATTCCCCCCTTTCCAAGTAGTAGGAGTAGGAGTCAAGGCAAGGGAAGAGAGAAGAGAAGGAAGGAGGGGGCGCAGCCCCTCCCCCTAGTCCAATTCGGACTAGGCCTTGGGGGGCGCCCAACCTCTCCTCTCTCTTTCCCCTAAAGCCCAATAAGGCACATATACTCCCCGGAGAATTCCCGTAACTCTCCGGTACTCCAAAAAATACCCGAATCACTCGGAACCTTTCCTATGTCCGAATATAGTCGTCCAATATATCGATCTTTACGTCTCGACCATTTCGAGACTCCTCGTCATGTCCCCGATCTCATCCGGGACTCCGAACTCCTTCGGTACATCAAAACACATAAACTCATAATATAACCGTCATCGAACTTTAAGCGTGCGGACCCTACGGGTTCGAGAACTATGTAGACATGACCGAGACACGTCTCCGGTCAATAACCAATAGCGGAACCTGGATGCTCATATTGGCTCCCACATATTCTACGAAGATCTTTATCGGTCAGACCGCATAACTACATACGTTGTTCCCTTTGTCATCGGTATGTTACTTGCCCGAGATTCGCTCGTCAGTATCTCAATACCTAGTTCAATCTCGTTACCGGCAAGTCTCTTTACTCGTTCCGTAATACATCATCCCGCAACTAACTCATTAGTTGCAATGCTTGCAAGGCTTAAGTGATGTGCATTACCGAGAGGGCCCAGAGATACCTCTCCGACAATCGGAGTGACAAATCCTAATCTCGAAATACGTCAACCCAATAAGTACCTTTGGAGACACCTGTAGAGCACCTTTATAATCACCTAGTTACGTTGTGACGTTTGGTAGCACACAAAGTGTTCCTCCGGTAAACGGGAGTTGCATAATCTCATAGTCATAGGAACATGTATAAGTCATGAAGAAAGCAATAGCAACAAACTAAACGATCAAGTGCTAAGCTAACGGAATGCGTCAAGTCAATCACATCATTCTCCTAATGATATGATCCCGCTAATCAAATGACAACTCATGTCTATGGTTAGGAAACATAACCATCTTTGATCAACGAGCTAGTCAACTAGAGGCATACTAGTGACATACTGTTTGTCTATGTATTCACACATGTATTATGTTTCCGGTTAATACAATTCTAGCATGAATAATAAACATTTATCATGATATAAGGAAATAAATAATAACTTTATTATTGCCTCTAGGGCATATTTCCTTCAGTCTCTCACTTGCACTAGAGTCAATAATCTAGTTCACATTGCCATGTGATTTAATACCAATAGTTCACATCACCATGTGATTAACACCCATAGTTCACATCGACATGTGACCAACACCCAAAGGGTTTATTAGAGTCAATAATCTAGTTCACATCGCTATGTGATTAACACCCAAAGAGTACTAAGGTGTGATCATGTTTTGCTTGTGAGAGAAGTTTAGTCAATGGGTCTGCCACATTCAGATCCGTAAGTATTTTGCAAATTTCTATGTCAACAATACTCTGCACGGAGCTACTCTAGCTAATTGCTCCCACTTTCAATATGTATTCAAACTGAGATTTAGAGTCATCTGGATCAGTGTCAAAATTTGCATCGACGTAACCCTTTACGATGAACCTTTTTGTCACCTCCATAATCGAGAAACATATCCTTATTCCACTAAGGATAATTTTGACCAATATCCAGTGATCTACTCCTAGATCACTATTGTACTCCCTTGCCAAACTTGGGGCAGGGTATATAATAGGTGTGGTACACAGCATGGCATACTTTATAGAACCTATGGCCAAGGCATAGGGAATGAGTTTCATTCTCTTTCTATCTTCTGTCTTGGTCGGGCTTTGAGTCTTACTCAGTTTCGCACCTTGTAACACAGGCAAGAACTCTTACTTTGACTGTTCCATTTTGAACTACTTCAAAATCTTGTCAAGGTATGTACTCATTGAAAAAACTTATCAAGCGTCTTGATCTATCTCTATAGATCTTGATACTCAATATGTAAGCAGCTTCATCGAGGTCTTTCTTTGAAAAACTCCTTTCAAACACTCCTTTATGCTTTGCAGAATAATTCTACATTATCTCCGATCAACAATATGTCATTCACATATACTTATCAGAAATGATGTAGTGCTCTCACTCATTTTCTTGTAAATACAGGCTTCACCGCAAGTCTGTATAAAACTATATGCTTTGATCAACTTACAAAGCGTATATTCCAACTCCGAGATGCTTGCACCAGTCCATAAATGGATCGCTGGAGCTTGCATATTTTGTTAGCACCTTTAGGATTGAAAAAAAACCTTCTGGTTGCATCATATACAACTCTTCTTTAATAAATCCATTAAGGAATGAAGTTTTGTTTATCCATTTGCCAGATTTCATAAAATGTGGCAATTGCTAACATGATTCAGACAGACTTAAGCATAGATACGAGTGAGAAACTCTCATCGTAGTCAACACCTTGAACTTGTCGAAAACCTTTTGCGACAATTCTAGCTTTGTAGATAGTAACACTACTATCAGCGTCCGTCTTCCTCTTGAAGATCCATTTAATCTTAATGGCTCGCCGATCTTTGGGCAAGTCAATCAAAGTCCATACTTTATTCTCGTATATGGATCTCATCTCAGATTTCATGGCTCAAGCCATTTCGCGGAATCTGGGCTCATCATCGCTTCCTCATAATTCGTAGGTTCGTCATAGTCAAGTAACATGACCTCCAGAACATGATTACCGTACCACTCTGGCGCGGATCTCACTCTGGTTTACCTACGAGGTTCGGTAGTAACTTGATCTGAAGTTACATGATCATCATCATTAGCTTCCTCACTAGTTGGTGTAGTAGTCACAGAAACAGATTTCTATGATGAACTACTTTCCAATAAGGGAGTAGGTACAGTTACCTCATCAAGTTCTACTTTCCTCCCACTCACTTCTTTCGAGAGAAACTCCTTCTCTAGAAAGGATCCATTCTCAGCAATGAATAACTTGCCTTTGGATCTGTGATAGAAGGTGTACCCAACATTTTCTTTTGGGTATCCTATGAAGACGCACTTCTCCAATTCGGGTTTTAGCTTATCAAGTTGAAACTTTTTCACATAAGCATTGCAACCTTAAACTTTAAGAAATGACAACTTTGGTTTCTTGCCAAACCACAATTCATACGGTGTTGGCTCAACGGATTTAGATGGTGCCCTTTTTAACGTGAATGTAGCTGTCTCTAATGCATAACCCCAAAACAATAGTGGTAAATCTATAAGAGACATCATAGATCGCATCATATCAAGTAAAGTACGATTACGACTTTTGGACACACCATTACACTGTGGTGTTCCAGGTGGCGTGAGTAGTGAAACTATTTCACATTGTTTTAACTGAAGGCCAAACTCGTAACTCAAATATTTTACTTCTGCAATCATATCGTAGAAACTTTTTATTTTGTTACGATGATTCTCCACTTTACTCTGAAATTCTTTGAACTTTTCAAATATTTCAGACTTGTGTTTCATCAAGTAGATATACTCATATCTTCTCAAATCATCTATGAAGATCAGAAAATAATGATACCTGCCGCGAGCTTCAATATTCATCGGACCATATACATCAGTATGCATGATATTCAACAAATCTGTTGCTTGCTGCATTGTTCCGGTGAACGAAGTCTTAGTCATCTTGCCCATGAGGCATGGTTCGCAAGCATCAATTGATTCATAATCAAGTGATTCCAAAAGCCCATCAGTATGGATTTTCTTCATGCGCTTTACACCAATATGACCTAAACGGCAGTGCCATAAATAAGTTGCACTATCATTATTAACTTTGCATCTTTTTGGTTTCAATATTATGAATATGTGTATCACTACGATCGAGATCCAACGAACCATTTTCATTGGGTGTGTAACCATATACGGTTTTATTCATGTAAACAGAACAACAATTTATTCTCTTACTTAAATGAATAATCGTATTGCAATAAACATGATCAAATCATATTCATGCTCAACGCAAACACCAAATAACACTTATTTAGGTTCAACACTAATCCCGAAAGTATAGGGAGTGTGCGATAATGATCATATCAATCTTGGAACCACTTCCAACACACATCGTCACTTCACCCTTAACTAGTCTATGTTCATTCTGCAACTCCCGTTTCGAGTTACTACTCTTAGCAACTGAACCAGTATTAAATACCGAGGGGTTGCTACGAACACTAGTAAAATACACATCAATAATCTATATATCAAATATACCTTTGTTCACTTTGCCATCCTTCTTATCCGCCAAATACTTGGGGCAGTTCCACTTCCAGTGACCAGTCCCTTTGCAGTAGAAGCACTTAGTCTCAGGCTTAGGACCAGACTTGGGATTCTTCACTTGAGCAGCAACTTGCTTGCCGTTCTTCTTGAAGTTCCCCTTCTTCCCTTTGCCCTTTTCTTGAAACTAGTGGTCTTGTCTACCATAAACACTTGATGTTTTTCTTGATTTCTACCTTCGTTGATTTCAGCATTACTAAGGGCTTGGGAATCGTTTCCGTTATCCCTTGCATACTATAGTTCATCACGAAGTTCTACTAACTTAGTGATGGTAACTAGAGAATTTTGTCAATCACTATTTTATCTGGAAGATTAACTCCCACTTGATTCAAGCGATTGTAGTACCCAGACAATCTGAGCACATGCTCATTGCTTGAGCTATTCTCCTCCATCTTTTAGCTATAGAACTTGTTGGAGACTTCATATCTCTCAACTCGGGTATTTTCTTGAAATATTAACTTCAACTCCTGGAACATCTCATATGTTCCATGACGTTCAAAAACGTCTTTGAAGTCCCGATTCTAAGCCGTTAAGCATGGTGCACTAAACTATCAAGTAGTCATCATATTGAGCTAGCCAAGCGTTCATAACGTCTGCCTCTACTCCTGCAATAGGTATCTCACCTAGCGGTGCATCAAAGACATAATTCTTCTGTGCAACAATGAGGATAATCCTCAGATCACGGATCCAATCCGCATCATTGCTACTAACATTTTTCAACATAATTTTTTCTCTAGGAACACAATAAACTGGGAGCAACATTGCGAGCTATTGATGTACAACATAGATATGCTAATACTACCAGGACTAAGTTCATGATAAATTAAAGTTCAATTAATCATATTACTTAAGAACTCCCACTTAGACAGACATCCCTCTAATCTTCTAAGTGATCACGTGACCCATATCAACTAAACCATGTCCGATCATCACGTGAGATGGAGTAGTTTCAATGGTGAACATCACTATGTTGATCATATCTACTATATGATTCACGCTCGACCTTTCTGTCTTCGTTTTCCGAGGCCATATCTGTTATATGCTAGGCTCATCAAGTTTAACCTGAGTATTCCGCGTGTGCAACTGTTTTGCACCCGTTGTATTTGAACGTAGAGCCTATCACACCCGATCATCACGTGGTGTCTCAGCACGAAGAACTTTCGCAACGGTGCATACTCAGGAAGAACACTTATACCTTGATAATTTAGTGAGAGATTATCTTATAAAGCTACAGCCGAACTAAGCAAAATAAGATGTATAAAAGATAAACATCACATGCAATCATAATATGTGACATGATATGGCCATCATCATCTTGTGCCTTTGATCTTCATCTCCAAAGCACCGTCATGATCTCCATCGTCACCGGCATGACACCATGATCTCCATCATCTTGATCTATATCAATGTGTCGTCACATGGTTGTCTCACCAACAATTGCTCTTGCAACTATTGCTATCGCCTAGCGATAAAGTAAAGCAATTATTTGGCGCTTGCATCTTATGCAATAGAGAGATAATCATAAGGCTTTTGCTAGTTGCCGATAACTTCAACAAAACATGATCATCTTATACAACAACTTATATCTCATAACGTCTTGACCATATCACAACATGCCCTACAAAAACAAGTTAGACGTCCTCTACTTTGTTGTTGCAAGTTTTACGTGGTTGCTACGGGCTTAGCAGGAACCGTTCTTACCTACGCATCAAAACCACAACGATAGTTTGTCAAGTTGGTGCTGTGTTAACCTTCGCAAGGACCGGGCGTAGCCACACTCGGTTCAACTAAAAATGGAGAAACTGACACCCGCTAGTCACCTGTGTGCATAGCACGGCGGTAAAACCAGTCTCGCGTAAGCGTACGCGTAATGTCGGTCCGGGCCGCTCCATCCAACAATACCGCCGAACCAAAGTATGACATGCTGGTAAGCAGTATGACTTATATCGCCCACAACTCACTTGTGATCTACTCGTGCATATTACATCAACGCATAAAACTAGGCTCGGATGCCACTGTTGGGGAAAATAGTAATTTCAAAAAAATTCCTACGCACATGCAAGATCATGGTGATGCATAGCAACGAGAGGGGAGAGTGTGTCCACGTACCCTCGTAGACCGAAAGCAGAAGCGTTAGCACAACGCGGTTGATGTAGTCGTATGTCTTCACAATCCGACCGATCAAGTACCAAACGCGCGGCACCTCCGAGTTCTGCACACGTTCAACTCGATGACGTCCCTCGAACTCCGATCCAGCCGAGTGTTGAGGGAGAGTTTCGTCAGCACGACGGCGTGGTGACGGTGATGTTCTACCGACGCAGGGCTTCGCCTAAGCACCGCTACGATATGATCGAGGTGGATTATGGTGGAGGGGGGCACCGCACACGGCTAAGAGATCAAGAGATCAATTGTGTGTCTATGGGGTGCCCCTGGCCACGTATATAAAGGAGTGGAGTAGGGGGGAGAGGGCCGGCCCCTATGGCGCGCCCTGGAGGAGTCCTACTCCCACCGAGAGTAGGATTTCCCCCTTTCCAAGTAGTAGGAGTAGGAGTCAAGGCAAGGGAAGAGAGAAGAGAAGGAAGGAGGGGGCGCAGCCCCTCCCCCTAGTCCAATTCGGACTAGGCCTTGGGGGGGCGCCCAACCTCTCCTCTCTCTTTTCCCTAAAGCCCAATAAGGCCCATATACTCCCCGGCGAATTCCCGTAACTCTCTGGTACTCCGAAAAATACCCGAATCACTCGGAACCTTTCCTATGTCCGAATATAGTCGTCCAATATATCGATCTTTACGTCTCGACCATTTCGGGACTCCTCGTCATGTCCCCGATCTCATCCGGGACTCCGAACTCCTTCGGTACATGAAAACACATAAACGCATAATATAACCATCATCGAACTTTAAGCGTGCGGACCCTACGGGTTCGAGAACTATGTAGACATGACCGAGACACGTCTCCGGTCAATAACCAATAGCGGAACCTGGATGCTCATATTGGCTCCCACATATTCTACGAAGATCTTTATCAGTCAGACCGCATAACTACATACGTTGTTCCCTTTGTCATCGGTATGTTACTTGCCCGAGATTCGATCGTCGGTATCTCAATACCTAGCTAAATCTCGTTACCGGCAAGTCTCTTTACTCGTTCCGTAATACATCATCCCGCAACTAACTCATTAGTTGCAATGCTTGCAAGGCTTAAGTTGAAGGAAATATGCCCTAGAGGCAATAATAAAGTTATTATTTATTTCCTTATATCATGATAAATGTTTATTATTCATGCTAGAATTTTATTAACCGGAAACATAATACATGTGTGAATACATAGACAAACAGAGTGTCACTAGTATGCCTCTACTTGACTAGCTCGTTAATCAAAGATGGTTATGTTTCCTAACCATGAACAAATAGTTGTTATTTGATTAATGAGGTCACATCATTAGTTGAATGATCTGATTGACATGACCCATTCCATTAGCTTAGCACCCGATCATTTAGTATGTTGCTATTGCTTTCTTCATGACTTATACATGTTCCTATAACTATGAGATTATGCAACTCCCGTTTACCGGAGGAACACTTTGGGTACTACCAAACGTCACAACGTAACTGGGTGATTATAAAGGAGTACTACAGGTGTCTCCAATGGTGGATGTTGGGTTGGCGTATTTCGAGATTAGGGTTTGTCACTCCGATTGTCGGAGAGGTATCTCTGGGCCCTCTCGGTAATACACATCACATAAGCCTTGCAAGCATAATAACTAAGATATTAGTTATGAGATGATGTATTACGGAACGAGTAAAGAGACTTGCCAGTAACGAGATTGAACTAGGTATTGGATACCGACGATCGAATCTCGGGCAAGTAACATACCGATGACAAAGGGAACAACGTATGTTGTTATGCGGTCTGACCGATAAAGATCTTCGTAGAATATGTAGGAGCCAATATGGGTATCCAGGTCCCGCTATTGGTTATTGACCGGAGACGTGTCTCGGTCATGTCTACATTGTTCTTGAACCGTAGGGTCCGCACGCTTAACGTTACGATGACAGTTATTATGAGTTTATGCATTTTGATGTACCGAAGGTAGTTCGGAGTCCCGGATGTGATCACGGACATGACAAGGAGTCTCGAAATGGTCGAGACATAAAGATTGATATATTGGAAGCCTATGTTTGGACATCGGAAGTGTTCCGGGTGAAATCGGGATTTTACCGGATTACCGGGAGGGTTACCGGAACCCCCCGGGAGCCAAATGGGCCAACATGGGCCTTAGTGGAAAGGTGAAAGGGCTGCCCACATAGGGTTGCGCGCCTCCCCCCTCTCTCTAGTCCTATTAGGACTAGGAGAAGGTGGCCGGCCCCCCTCTCTCCCTTTCCCACTTGGGAATCCTAGTTGGACTAGGATTGGAGGGGGGGGGTCCTACTCCCGGTAGGAGTAGGACTCCTCCTGCGCCTCCTTCCTTTGGCCGGCCAGCCTCCCCCCTCCATCCTTTATATACGGGGGCAGGGGACACCCCAAGACACACAAGTTGATCCTTGAGATCGTTCCTTAGCCGTGTGCGGTGCCCCCTGCCACCAAATTCCACTTCGATCATATCGTTGTAGTACTTAGGCGAAGCCCTATGTCGGTAGTACATCAAGATCGTCACCACGCCGTCGTGCTGACAGAACTCTTCCTCGACGCTTTGCTGGATCGGAGCCCGAGGATCGTCATCGGGCTGAACGTGTGCTAAGAACTTGGAGGTGCCGGAGTAACGGTGCTTGGATCGGTCGGATCGGGAAGACGTACGACTACTTCCTCTACGTTGTGTGATCGCTTCCGCAGTCGGTCTGCGTTGGTACGTAGACAACACTCTCCCCTCTCGTTGCTATGCATCACCATGATCTTGCGTGTGCGTAGGAAATTTTTTGAAATTACTACGTTCCCCAACAGTGGTATCAGAGCCTAGGTTTTTATGGTTTGATTTTATTTGCACGAGTAGAACACAAGTGAGTTGTGGGCGATACAAGTCATACTGCCTACCAGCATGTCATACTTTGGTTCGGCGGTATTGTTGGACGAGACGATCCGGACCAACCTTACGCGTACTCTTACGCAAACCGGTTCCCTCGACGTGCTTTGCACATAGATGGCTTGCGGAAGACTGTCTCTCCAACTTTAGTTGAACCAAGTGTGGCTACGCCCGGTCCTTGAGAAGGTTAAAACGGAGTCTATTTGACAAACTATCGTTGTGGTTTTGATGCGTAGGTGAGATGAGTTCTTACTTAAGCCCGTAGCAGCCACGTAAAACTTGCAACAACAAAGTAGAGGACGTCTAACTTGTTTTTGCAGGGCATGTTGTGATGTGATATGGTCAAGGCATGATGCTGATTTTATTGTATGAGATGATCATGTTTTGTAACCAAGTTATCGGCAACTGGCAGGAGCCATATGGTTGTCGCTTTATTGTATGCAATGCAATCGCGATGTAATGCTTTACTTTATTACTAAGCGGTAGTGATAGTCGTGGAAGCATAAGATTGGTGAGACGACAACGATGCTACGATGGAGATCAAGGTGTCGCGCCGGTGACGATGGTGATCATGACGGTGCTTCGGAGATGGAGATCACAAGCACAAGATGATGATGGCCATATCATATCACTTATATTGATTGCATGTGATGTTTATCCTTTATGCATCTTATCTTGCTTTGATTGACGGTAGCATTATAAGATGATCTCTCACTAAATTATCAAGAAGTGTTCTCCCTGAGTATGCACCGTTGCCAAAGTTCGTCGTGCCCAGACACCACGTGATGATCGGGTGTGATGAGCTCTACGTCCAAATACAACGGGTGCAAAACAATTGCACACGCAGAATACTCAGATTATACTTGACGAGCCAAGCATATACAGATATGGCCTCGGAACACGGAGACCGAAAGGTCGAGCGTGAATCATATAGTAGATATGATCAACATAACGATGTTCACCATTGAAAACTACTCCATCTCACGTGATGATCGGTTATGGTTTAGTTGATTTGGATCACGTGATCACTTAGAGGATTAGAGGGATGTCTATCTAAGTGGGAGTTCTTAAGTAATTTGATTAACTGAACTTAAACTTATCATGAACTTAGTACCTGATAGTATCTTGCTTGTTTATGTTGATTGTAGATAGATGGCTCGTGCTGTTGTTCCATTGAATTTTAATGCGTTCCTTGAGAAAGCTAAGTTGAAAGATGATGGTAGCAATTACACGGACTGGGTCCGTAACTTGAGGATTATCCTCATTGCTGCACAGAAGAATTACGTCCTGGAAGCACCGCTGGGTGCCAGGCCTGCTGCTGGAGCAACGCCAGATGTTATGAACGTCTGGCAGAGCAAAGCTGATGACTACTCGATAGTTCAGTGTGCCATGCTTTACGGCTTAGAATCGGGACTTCAATGACGTTTTGAACGTCATGGAGCATATGAGATGTTCCAGTAGTTGAAGTTGATATTTCAAGCAAATGCCCGAATTGAGAGATATGAAGTCTCCAATAAGTTCTATAGCTGCAAGATGGAGGAGAATAGTTCTGTCAGTGAGCATATACTCAAAATGTCTGGGTATAATAATCACTTGATTCAGATGGGAGTTAATCTTCCAGATGATTGCGTCATTGACAGAATTCTCCAATCACTGCCACCAAGCTACAAGAGCTTCGTGATGAACTATAATATGCAAGGGATGAACAAGACTATTTCCGAGCTCTTCGCAATGCTGAAAGCTGCGGAGGTAGAAATCAAGAAGGAGCATCAAGTGTTGATGGTCAACAAGACCACTAGTTTCAAGAAAAAGGGCAAAGGGAAGAAGAAGGGGAACTTCAAGAAGAACAGCAAGCAAGTTGCTGCTCAGGAGAAGAAACCCAAGTCTGGACCTAAGCCTGAAACTGAGTGCTTCTACTGCAAGCAGACTGGTCATTGGAAGCGGAACTGCCGCAAGTATTTGGCGGATAAGAAGGATGGCAAGGTGAACAAAGGTATATGTGATATACATGTTATTCATGTGTACCTTACTAGAGCTCGCAGTAGCACCTGGGTATTTGATACTGGTTCTGTTGCTAATATTTGCAACTCGAAACAGGGACTACGGAATAAGCGGACACTAGCAAAGGACGAGGTGACGATGCACGTGGGAAACGGTTCCAAAGTCGATGTGATCGCGGTCGGCACGCTACCTCTACATCTACCTTCGGGATTAATATTAGACCTAAATAATTGTTATTTGGTGCCAGCGTTGAGCATGAACATTATATCTGGATCTTGTTTAATGTGAGACGGTTATTCATTTAAATCAGAGAATAATGGTTGTTCTATTTATATGAGTAATATCTTTTATGGTCATGCACCTTTGAAGAACGGTCTATTCTTATTGAATCTCGATAGTAGTGATACACATATTCATAATGTAGACGCCAAAAGATGCAGAGTTGATAATGATAGTGCAACTTATTTGTGGCACTGCCGTTTAGGTCATATCGGTGTAAAGCACATGAAGAAACTCCATACTGATGGGCTTTTGGAACCACTTGATTATGAATCACTTGGTACTTGCGAACCGTGCCTCATAGGCAAGATGACTAAAACACCGTTCTCCGGTACTATGGAGAGAGCAACAGATTTATTGGAAATCATACATACCGATGTATGTGGTCCGATGAATATTGAGGCTCGTGGCGGATATCGTTATTTTCTCACCTTCACAGATGATTTGAGCAGATATGGGTATATATACTTAATGAAACATAAGTCTGAAACATTTGAAAAGTTCAAGGAATTTCAGAGTGAAGTTGAAAATCATCGTAACAAGAAAATAAAATTTCTACGATCTGATCGTGGAGGAGAATATTTGAGTTACGAGTTTGGTGTACATTTGAAAAATTGTGGAATAGTTTCGCAACTCACGCCACCCGGAACACCACAGCGTAATGGTGTGTCCGAACGTCGTAATCGTACCTTACTGGATATGGTGCGATCTATGATGTCTCTTACTAATTTACCTCTATCGTTTTGGGGTTATGCTTTAGAGACAGCCGCATTCACGTTAAATAGGGCACCATCAAAATCCATTGAGACGACGCCTTATGAACTATGGTTTGGCAAGAAACCAAAGTTGTCGTTTCTTAAAGTTTGGGGCTGCGATGCTTATGTGAAAAAGCTTCAACCTGATAAGCTCGAACCCAAATCGGAGAAATGTGTCTTCATAGAATATCCAAAGGAAACTATTGGATACACCTTCTATCACAGATCCGAAGGCAAGACTTTTGTTGCTAAGTTCGGAAACTTTCTAGAGAAGGAGTTTCTCTTGAAAAAAGTGAGTGGGAGGAAAGTAGAACTTGACGAGGTAACTGTACCTGCTCCCTTATTGGAAAATAGTACATCACAGAAAACAGTTTCTGCGACACCTATACCAATTAGTGAGGAAGCTAATGATGATGATCATGAAACTTCAGGACAAGATACTACTGAACCACGTAGATCAACCAGAGTGAGATCCGCACCAGAGTGGTACGGTAATCCAGTTCTGGAAGTCATGCTACTAGATCATGATGAACCTACGAACTATGAAGAAGCGATGGTGAGCCCAGATTCCGCAAAGTGGCTTGAGGCCATGAAATCTGAGATGGGATCCATGTATGAGAACAAAGTATGGACTTTGGTTGACTTGCCCGATGATCGGCAAGCAATTGAGAATAAATGGATCTTCAAGAAAAAGACTGACGCTGACCGTAATTTTACTGTCTATAAAGCTCGACTTGTCGCAAAAGGTTTTCGACAAGTTCAAGGGGTTGACTACGATGAGACCTTCTCACCCGTAGCGATGCTTAAATCCGTCAGAATCATGTTAGCAATTGCCGCATTTTATGATTATGAAATATGGCATATGGATGTCAAAACTGCATTCCTGAATGGATTTCTGGAAGAAGAGTTGTATATGATGCAACCAGAAGGTTTTGTCGATCCAAAGGGAGCTAGCAAAGTATGCAAACTCCAGTGATCCATTTATGGACTGGTGCAAGCATCTCGGAGTTGGAATAAACGCTTTGATAGTGTGATCAAAGCATTTGGCTTTATACAGACTTTTGGAGAAGCCTGTATTTACAAGAAAGTGAGTGGGAGCTCTGTAGCATTTCTGATATTATATGTAGATGACATATTGCTGATTGGAAATGATATAGAATTTCTGGATAGCATAAAGGGATACTTGAATAAAAGTTTTTCGATGAAAGACCTCGGGGAAGCTGCTTACATATTAGGCATAAAGATCTATAGAGATAGATCAAGACGCTTAATTGGACTTTCACAAAGCACATACCTTGACAAGATTTTGAAGAAGTTCAAAATGGATCAAGCAAAGAAAGGGTTCTTGCCTGTGTTACAAGGTGTGAAGTTGAGTCAGACTCAATGCCCGACCACTGCAGAAGATAGAGAGAAAATGGAAGATGTTCCCTATGCTTCAGCCATAGGCTCTATCATGTATGCAATGCTGTGTACCAGACCTGATGTGTGCCTTGCTATAAGTTTAGCAGGGAGGTACCAAAGTAATCCAGGAGTGGATCACTGGACAGTGGTCAAGAACATCCTAAAATACCTGAAAAGGACTAGGGATATGTTTCTCGTATATGGAGGTGACAAAGAGCTCATCGTAAGAGGTTACGTTGATGCAAGCTTTGACACTGATCCGGACGATTCTAAATCGCAAACCGGATACGTGTTTACTTTAAACGGTGGAGCTGTCAGTTGGTGCAGTTCTAAACAAAGCGTCGTAGCGGGATCTACATGTGAAGCGGAGTACATAGCTGCTTCGGAAGCAGCGAACGAAGGAGTCTGGATGAAGGAGTTCATATCCGATCTAGGTGTCATACCTAGTGCATCGGGTCCAATGAAAATCTTTTGTGACAATACTGGTGCAATTGCTTTGGCAAAGGAATCCAGATTTCACAAAAGGACCAAACACATCAAAAGACGCTTCAACTCCATCTGGGATCTAGTCCAGGTGGGAGACATAGAGATTTGCAAGATACATACGGATCTGAATGTTGCAGACCCGTTGACTAAGCCTCTTCCACGAGCAAAACATGATCAACACCAAGGCTCCATGGGTGTTAGAATCATTACTGTGTAATCTAGATTATTGACTCTAGTGCAAGTGGGAGACTGAAGGAAATATGCCCTAGAGGCAATAATAAAGTTATTATTTATTTCCTTATATCATGATAAATGTTTATTATTCATGCTAGAATTGTATTAACCGGAAACATAATACATGTGTGAATACATAGACAAACAGAGTGTCACTAGTATGCCTCTACTTGACTAGCTCGTTAATCAAAGATGGTTATGTTTCCTAACCATGAACAAAGAGTTGTTATTTGATTAACGAGGTCACATCATTAGTTGAATGATCTGATTGACATGACCCATTCCATTAGCTTAGCACCCGATCGTTTAGTATGTTGCTATTGCTTTCTTCATGACTTATACATGTTCCTATGACTATGAGATTATGCAACTCCCGTTTACCGGAGGAACACTTTGGGTACTACCAAACGTCACAACGTAACTGGGTGATTATAAAGGAGTACTACAGGTGTCTCCAATGGTGGATGTTGGGTTGGCGTATTTCGAGATTAGGGTTTGTCACTCCGATTGTCGGAGAGGTATCTCTGGGCCCTCTCGGTAATACACATCACATAAGCCTTGCAAGCATAATAACTAAGATGTTAGTTATGAGATGATGTATTACGGAACGAGTAAAGAGACTTGCCAGTAACGAGATTGAACTAGGTATTGGATACCGACGATCGAATCTCGGGCAAGTAACATACCGATGACAAAGGGAACAACGTATGTTGTTATGCGGTCTGACCGATAAAGATCTTCGTAGAATATGTAGGAGCCAATATGGGCATCCAGGTCCCGCTATTGGTTATTGACCGGAGACGTGTCTCGGTCATGTCTACATTGTTCTCGAACCGTAGGGTCCGCACGCTTAACGTTACGATGACAGTTATTATGAGTTTATGCATTTTGATGTACCGAAGGTAGTTCGGAGTCCCGGATGTGATCACGGACATGACGAGGAGTCTCGAAATGGTCGAGACATAAAGATTGATATATTGGAATCCTATGTTTGGACATCGGAAGTGTTCCGGGTGAAATCGGGATTTTACCGGATTACCGGGAGGGTTACCGGAACCCCCCGGGAGCCAAATGGGCCAACATGGGCCTTAGTGGAAAGGTGAAAGGGCTGCCCACATAGGGCTGCGCGCCTCCCCCCTCTCTCTAGTCCTATTAGGACTAGGAGAAGGTGGCCGGCCCCCCTCTCTCCCTTTCCCACTTGGGAATCCTAGTTGGACTAGGATTGGAGGGGGGAGTCCTACTCCCGGTAGGAGTAGTGTTGGGTAACGCAGTAATTTCGAAAATTTTCCTACGCACACGCAAGATCATGGTGATGCATAGCAACGAGAGGGGAGAGTGTTGTCTACGTACCAACGCAGACCGACTGCGGAAGCGATCACACAACATAGAGGAAGTAGTCGTACGTCTTCTTCCCGATCCGACCGATCCAAGCACCGTTACTCCGGCACCTCCGAGTTCTTAGCACACGTTCAGCTCGATGACGATCCTCGGGCTCCGATCCAGCAAAGCGTCGAGGAAGAGTTCCGTCAGCACGACGGCGTGATGACGATCTTGATGTACTACCGACGCAGGGCTTCGCCTAAGCACTACAACGGTATGATCGAGGTGGAATTTGGTGGCAGGGGGCACCGCACACGGCTAAGGAACGATCTCAAGGATCAACTTGTGTGTCTTGGGGTGTCCCCTGCCCCCGTATATAAAGGTTGGAGGGAGGGGGCCGGCCGGCCAGAGAGAGGGAGGCGCAGGGGGAGTCCTACTCCTACCGGGAGTAGGACTCCCCCCTCCAATCCTATTCCAACTAGGACTCTCAAGGGGGAAAGGAGAGAGAGGGGGGCCGGCCCCTTCTCCTAGTCCTACTAGGACTTGGGGAAGGGGGGGCGCGCGGCTAGGCTGTGGGCTGCCCCTTTTCTCTTTTCCACTAAGGCCTAATAGGCCCATTAGTCTCCCGGGGGGTTCCGGTAACCCTCCCGGTATTCTGGTAAAATCCCGATTTCACCCGGAACACTTCCTATGTCCAAACATAGGCTTCCAAAATATCAATCTTTACGTCTCGACCATTTCGAGACTCCTCGTCATGTACGTGATCTCATCCGGGACTCCAAACAACCTTCGGTACATCAAAATGCATAAACTCGTAATAACTGTCATCGTAACGTTAAGCGTGCGGACCCTACGGTTCGAGAACAATGTAGACATGACCGAGACACGTCTCCGGTCAATAACCAATAGCGGGACCTGGATGCCCATATTGGCTCCTACATATTCTACGAAGATCTTTATCGGTCAGACCGCATAACAACATACGTTGTTCCCTTTGTCATCGGTATGTTACTTGCCCGAGATTCGATCGTCGGTATCCAATACCTAGTTCAATCTCGTTACTGGCAAGTCTCTTTACTCGTTCCGTAATACATCATCTCATAACTAACATCTTAGTTATTATGCTTGCAAGGCTTATGTGATGTGTATTACCGAGAGGGCCCAGAGATACCTCTCCGACAATCGGAGTGACAAACCCTAATCTCGAAATACGCCAACCCAACATCTACCATTGGAGACACCTGTAGTACTCCTTTATAATCACCCAATTACGTTGTGACGTTTGGTAGTACCCAAAGTGTTCCTCCGGTAAACGGGAGTTGCATAATCTCATAGTCATAGGAACATGTATAAGTCATGAAGAAAGCAATAGCAACATACTAAACGATCGGGTGCTAAGCTAATGGAATGGGTCATGTCAATCAGATCATTCAACTAATGATGTGACCTCGTTAATCAAATAACAACTCTTTGTTCATGATTAGGAAACATAACCATCTTTGATTAACGAGCTAGTCAAGTAGAGGCATACTAGTGACACTCTGTTTGTCTATGTATTCACACATGTATTATGTTTCCGGTTAATACAATTCTAGCATGAATAATAAACATTTATCATGATATAAGGAAATAAATAATAACTTTATTATTGCCTCTAGGGCATATTTCCTTCAGTCTCCCACTTGCACTAGAGTCAATAATCTAGTTCACATCACCATGTGATTTAACAGCAATAGTTCACATCACCATGTGATTAACACCCATAGTTCACATCGTCATGTGACCAACACTCAAAGGGTTTACTAGAGTCGGTAATCTAGTTCACATATCTATGTGATTAACACCCAAAGAGTACTAAGGTGTGATCATGTTTTGCTTGTGAGATAATTTTAGTCAACGGGTCTGTCACATTCAGATCCGTAAGTATTTTGCAAGTTCTATGTCTACAATGCTCTATACGGAGCTACTCTAGCTAATTGCTCCCACTTACAATATGTATCCAGATTGAGACTTTGGATTCATCTGGATCAGTGTCAAAAACTTGCATCGACGTAACCCTTTACGACGAACCTTTTTGTCACGTCCATCATCGAGAAAACATATCCTTATTTCACTAAGGATAATTCTGACCGATGTCCAGTGATCTACTCCTAAATCACTATTGTACTCCCTTGCCAAATCAGTGCAGGGTATACAATAGATCTGGTACACAGCATGGCATACTTTATAGAACCTATGAATGAGGCATAGGGAATGACTTTCATTCTCTTTCTATCTTCTGCCGTGGTCGGGCTTTGAGTCTTTACTCAACTTCACACCTTGTAACACAGGCAAGAAACTTTTTCTTTGACTGTTCCATTTTGAACTACTTCAAAATCTTGTCAAGGTATGTACTTATTGAAAACCTTATCAAGCGTCTTGATCTATCTCTATAGATCTTGAAGCTCAATATGTAAGCAGCTTTACCGAAGTCTTTCTTTGAAAAACTCCTTTCAAACACTCCTTTTATGCTTTACAGAATAATTCTACATTATTTCTGATCAATAATATGTCATTCACATATACTTATCAGAAATGTTGTACTGCTCCCACTCACTTTCTCGTAAATACAGGCTTCACCGCAAGTCTGTATAAAACTATATGCTTTGATCAACTCATCAAAGCGTATATTCCAACTCCGAGATGCTTGCACCAGTCCACAGATGGATCGTTGGAGCTTGCACATTTTGTTAGCACCTTTCGGATTGACAAAACCTTCTGTTGCATCATATACAACTCTTCTTTAATAAATCCATTAAGGAATGCAGTTTTGTTTATCCATTCGCCAGATTTCATAAAATGCGGCAATTACTAACATGATTCGGACAGACTCGAGCATAGATACGAGTGAGAAACTCTCATCGTAGTGAACACCTTGAACTTGTCGAAAACCTTTTGCGACAATTCTAGCTTTGTAGATAGTAACACTACTATCAGCGTCCGTCTTCCTCTTGAAGATCCATTTATTCTCAATTGCTTGCCGATCATCAGGCAAGTCAACCAAAGTCCATACTTTGTTCTCATACATGGATCATATCTCAGAATTCATGGCTTCAAGCCACTTTGCGGAATCTGGGCTCACCATCGCTTCTTCATAGTTCGTAGGTTCATCATGATCTAGTAGCATGACTTCCAGAAAAGGATTACCGTACCACTCTGGCGCGGATCTTACTCTGGTTGATCTACGAGGTTCAGTAGTATCTTGTTCTGAAGTTTCATGATCATCATCATTAGCTTCCTCACTAACTGGTGTAGGTGTCACAGAAACAATTTTCTGTGATGTACTATTTTCCAATAAGGGAGCAGGTACAGTTACCTCGTCAAGTTCTACTTTCCTCCCACTCACTTCTTTCGAGAGAAACTCCTTCTCCAGAAAGTTTCCGAATTTTAGCAACAAAAAGTCTTGCCTTCGGATCTGTGATAGAAGGTGTATCCAATAGTTTCCTTTGGATATCCTATGAAGACACACTTCTCCGATTTGAGTTTGAGCTTATCAGGATGAAACTTTTTCATATAAGCATCGCAACCCCAAACTTTAAGAAACGACAACTTTGGTTTCTTGCCAAACCATAGTTCATAAGGCGTCGTCTCAATGGATTTAGATGGTGCCCTATTTAACGTGAATGCAGCTGTCTCTAATGCATAACCCCAAAACGATAGTAGTAGATCGGTAAGATACATCATAGATTGCACTATATCCAATAAAGTACGGTTATGACGTTCGGACACACCATTATGCTGTGGTGTTCCATGTGGCATGATTTTGTGAAACTATTCCACATTGTTTTAATTGAAGACCAAACTCGTAACTCAAATATTTTACCTCTGCGATCATATCGTAGAAACTTTTATTTTCTTGTCACGATGATTTTCCACTTCACTCTGAAATTCTTTGAACTTTTCAAATGTTTCAGACTTATGTTTCATCAAGTAGACATACTCATATCTGCTCAAATCATCTGTGAAGATCAGAAAATAATGATACCTGTCGCGAGCCTCAATATTCATCGGACCACATACATCAGTATGTATGATTTCCAATAAATCTTTTCTCGCTCCATTGTTCCGGAGAACGGCGTTTTAGTCATCTTGCCCAAAAGGCATGGTTCGCAAGCATCAAGTGATTCCGAAAGCCCATCAGCATGGAGTTTCTTCATGCGCTTTATACCAATATGACCTAAACAGCAGTGCCACAAATAAGTTGCACTATCATTATTAACTTTGCATCTTTTGGTTTCAATATGTGTATCACTACGATCGAGATTCAATGAACTTGTTTCATTGGGTGTATGACCATCGAAGGTTTTATTCATGTAAACAGAACAACAATTATTCTCTGACTTTAATGAATAACCATATTGCAATAAACATGATCAAATCATATTCATGCTCAACGCAAACACCAAATAACACTTATTTAGGTTCAACACTAATCCCGAAATTATAGGGAGTATGCGATGATGATCATATCAATCTTGGAACTACTTCCAACACACATCGTCACTTCACCCTTAACTAGTCTCTGTTTATTCTGCAACTCCCGTTTCGAGTTACTAATCTTAGCAACTGAACTAGTATCAAATACTGAGGGTTTGCTATAAACACTAGTAAAGTACACATCAATAACATGTATATCAAATATACTTATGTTCACTTTGCCATCCTTCTTATCCGCCAATCACTTGGGGTAGTTCCGCTTCCAGTGACCAGTCCCTTTGCAGTAGAAGCACTTAGTCTCAGGCTTAGGATCAGACTTGGGGTTCTTCACTTGAGCACCAACTTGCTTGCTGTTCTTCTTGAAGTTCCCCTTCTTTCCTTTGCCCTTTTCTTGAAACTAGTGGTCTTGTCAACCATCAACACTTGATGTATTTCTTGATTTCTACCTTCGTTGATTTCAGCATCACGAAGAGCTTGGGAGTTGTTTCTGTTATCCCTTGCATATTATAGTTCATCACGAAGTTCTACTAACTTGGTGATGGTGATTAGAGAATTCTGTCAATCACTATCTTATCTGGAAGATTAACTCCCACTTGATTCAAGCAATTGTAGTACCCAGACAATCTGAGCACATGCTCACTAGTTGAGCGATTCTCCTCCATCTTTTAGCTATAGAACTTGTTGGAGACTTCATATCTCTCAACTCGGGTATTTGCTTGAAATATCAACTTCAACTCCTGGAACATCTCATATGGTCCATGACGTTCAAAACGTCTTTTGAAGTCCCGATTCTAAGCCATTAAGCATGGTGCACTAAACTATCAAGTAGTCATCATATTGAGCTAGCCAAACGTTCATAACGTCTGCATCTGCTCCTGCAATAGGTCTGTCACCTAGCGGTGCATCAAGGACATAATTCTTCTGTGCAGCAATGAGGATAAACCTCAGATCACGGATCCAATCCGCATCATTGCTACTAACATCTTTCAACATAATTTTCTCTAGGAACATATCAAAATAAACACAGGGAAGCAACAACGCGAGCTATTGATCTATAACATAATTTGCAAAATACTACCAGGACTAAGTTCATGATAAATTTAAGTTCAATTAATCATATTACTTAAGAACTCCCACTTAGATAGATATCCCTCAAATCCTCTAAGTGATCACGTGATCCAAATCAACTAAACCATAACCGATCATCACGTGAGATGGAGTAGTTTTCAATGGTGAACATCGTCATGTTGATCATATCTACTATATGATTCACGCTCGACCTTTCGGTCTCTGTGTTCCGAGGCCATATCTGCATATGCTAGGCTCGTCAAGTTTAAGCTGAGTATTCTGCGTGTGCAACTGTTTTGCACCCGTTGTATTTGAACGTAGAGCCTATCACACCCGATCATCACGTGGTGTCTCAGCACGAAGAACTTTTTGCAACGGTGCATACTCAGGGAGAACACTTCTTGATAATTTAGTGAGAGATCATCTTATAATGCTACCGTCAATCAAAGCAAGATAAGATGCATAAAAGGATAAACATCACATGCAATCAATATAAGTGATATGATATGGCCATCATCATCTTGTGCTTGTGATCTCCATCTCCGAAGCACCGTCATGATCACCATCGTCACCGGCAAGCCACCTTGATCTCCATCGTAGCATCGTTGTCGTCTCGCCAATCTTATGCTTCCACGACTATCACTACCGCTTAGTAATAAAGTAAAGCATTACATCGCGATTGCATTGCATACAATAAAGCGACAACCATATGGCTCCTGCCAGTTGCCGATAACTCGGTTACAAAACATGATCATCTCATACAATAAAATCAGCATCATGCCTTGACCATATCACATCACAACATGCCCTGCAAAAACAAGTTAGACGTCCTCTACTTTGTTGTTGCAAGTTTTACGTGGCTGCTACGGGTTTAAGTAAGAACTCATCTCACCTACGCATCAAAACCACAACGATAGTTCGTCAAATAGACTCCGTTTTAACCTTCTCAAGGACCGGGCGTAGTCACACTTGGTTCAACTAAAGTTGGAGAGACAGTCTTCCGCAAGCCATCTATGTGCAAAGCACGTCGAGGGAACCGGTCTCGCGTAAGAGTACGCGTAAGGTTGGTCCGGATCATCTCACCCAACAATACCGCCGAACCAAAGTATGACATGCTGGTAGGCAGTATGACTTGTATCGCCCACAACTCACTTGTGTTCTACTCGTGCATATAACATCAAACCATAAAACCTAGGCTCGGATGCCACTGTTGGGGAACGCAGTAATTTCGAAAATTTTCCTACGCACACGCAAGATCATGGTGATGCATAGCAACGAGAGGGGAGAGTGTTGTCTACGTACCAACGCAGACCGACTGCGGAAGCGATCACACAACGTAGAGGAAGTAGTCGTACGTCTTCTTCCCGATCCGACCGATCCAAGCACCGTTACTCCGGCACCTCCGAGTTCTTAGCACACGTTCAGCTCGATGACGATCCTCGGGCTCCGATCCAGCAAAGCGTCGAGGAAGAGTTCCGTCAGCACGACGGCGTGATGACGATCTTGATGTACTACCGACGCAGGGCTTCGCCTAAGCACTACAACGGTATGATCGAGGTGGAATTTGGTGGCAGGGGGCACCGCACACGGCTAAGGAACGATCTCAAGGATCAACTTGTGTGTCTTGGGGTGTCCCCTGCCCCCGTATATAAAGGTTGGAGGGAGGGGGCCGGCCGGCCAGAGAGAGGGAGGCGCAGGGGGAGTCCTACTCCTACCGGGAGTAGGACTCCCCCCTCCAATCCTATTCCAACTAGGACTCTCAAGGGGGAAAGGAGAGAGAGGGGGGCCGGCCCCTTCTCCTAGTCCTACTAGGACTTGGGGAAGGGGGGGCGGCTAGGCTGTGGGCTGCCCCTTTTCTCTTTTCCACTAAGGCCTAATAGGCCCATTAGTCTCCCGAGGGGTTCCGGTAACCCTCCCGGTATTCCGGTAAAATCCCGATTTCACCCGGAACACTTCCTATGTCCAAACATAGGCTTCCAATATATCAATCTTTACGTCTCGACCATTTCGAGACTCCTCGTCATGTCCATGATCTCATCCGGGACTCCGAACAACCTTCGGTACATCAAAATGCATAAACTCATAATAACTGTCATCGTAACATTAAGCGTGCGGACCCTACGGTTCGAGAACAATGTAGACATGACCGAGACACGTCTCCGGTCAATAACCAATAGCGGGACCTGGATTCCCATATTGGCTCCTACATATTCTACGAAGATCTTTATCGGTCAGACCGCATAACAACATACGTTGTTCCCTTTGTCATCGGTATGTTACTTGCCCGAGATTCGATCGTCGGTATCCAATACCTAGTTCAATCTCGTTACTGGCAAGTCTCTTTACTCGTTCCGTAATACATCATCTCATAGCTAACATCTTAGTTATTATGCTTGCAAGGCTTATGTGATGTGTATTACCGAGAGGGCCCAGAGATACCTCTCCGACAATCGGAGTGACAAACCCTAATCTCGAAATACGCCAACCCAACATCTACCATTGGAGACACCTGTAGTACTCCTTTATAATCACCCAATTACGTTGTGACGTTTGGTAGTACCCAAAGTGTTCCTCCGGTAAACGGGAGTTGCATAATCTCATAGTCATAGGAACATGTATAAGTCATGAAGAAAGCAATAGCAACATACTAAACGATCGGGTGCTAAGCTAATGGAATGGGTCATGTCAATCAGATCATTCAACTAATGATGTGACCTCGTTAATCAAATAACAACTCTTTGTTCATGATTAGGAAACATAACCATCTTTGATTAACGAGCTAGTCAAGTAGAGGCATACTAGTGACACTCTGTTTGTCTATGTATTCACACATGTATTATGTTTCCGGTTAATACAATTCTAGCATGAATAATAAACATTTATCATGATATAAGGAAATAAATAATAACTTTATTATTGCCTCTAGGGCATATTTCCTTCAAGTAGGACTCCTCCTGCGCCTCCCTCCTTTGGCCGGCCAGCCTCCCCCCCTCCATCCTTTATATACGGGGGCAGGGGACACCCCAAGACACACAAGTTGATTCTTGAGATCGTTCCTTAGCCGTGTGCGGTGCCCCTGCCACCAAATTCCACCTCGATCATATCGTTGTAGTGCTTAGGCGAAGCCCTACGTCGGTAGTACATCAAGATCGTCACCACGCCGTCGTGCTGACGGAACTCTTCCTCGACGCTTTGCTGGATCGGAGCCCGAGGATCGTCATTGAGCTGAACGTGTGCTAAGAACTCGGAGGTGCCGGAGTAACGGTGGTTGGATCGATCGGATCGGGAAGACGTACGACTACTTCCTCTACGTCGTGTGATCGCTTCCGCAGTCGGTCTGCGTTGGTACGTAGACAACACTCTCCCCTCTCGTTGCTATGCATCACCATGATCTTGCGTGTGCGTAGGAATTTTTTTAAAATTACTACGTTCCCCAACATAAGTGATGTGCATTACCGAGAGGGCCCAGAGATACCTCTTCGACAATCGGAGTTACAAATCCTAATCTCGAAATACGCCAACCCAACAAGTACCTTTGGAGACACCTGTAGAGCACCTTTATAATCACCCAGTTACGTTGTGACGTTTGGTAGCACACAAAGTGTTCCTCCGGTAAACGGGAGTTGCATAATCTCATAGTCATAGGAACATGTATAAGTCATGAAGAAAGCAATAGCAACAAACTAAACGATCAAGTGTTAAGCTAACGGAATGGGTCAAGTCAATCACATCATTCTCCTAATGATGTGATCCCGCTAATCAAATGACAACTCATGTCTATGGTTAGGAAACATAACCATCTTTGATCAACGAGCTAGTCAACTAGAGGCATACTAGTGACATACTGTTTGTCTATGTATTCACATATGTATTATATTTCCGGTTAATACAATTTTAGCATGAATAATAAACATTTAACATGATATAAGGAAATAAATAATAACTTTATTATTGCCTATAGGGCATATTTCCTTCAGTCTCCCACTTGCACTAGAGTCAATAATCTAGTTCACATCGCCATGTGATTTAATACCAATAGTTCACATCACCATGTGATTAACGCCCATAGTTCATATCGATATGTGACCAACACCCAAAGGGTTTACTAGAGTCAATAATCTAGTTCACATCGCTATGTGATTAACACCCAAAGAGTACTAAGGTGTGATCATGTTTTGCTTGTGAGAGAAGTTTAGTCAATGGGTCTGCCACATTCAGATCCGTAAGTATTTTGCAAATTTCTATGTCAACAATGCTCTGCACGGAGCTACTCTAGCTAATTGCTCCCACTTTCAATATGTATCCAAATTGAGATTTAGAGTCATCTGGATCAGTATCTAAATTGATCCGTAAGTATTACTGCCATGGTCGTGCTGCTGCTTGGAGTAGCCGGAGGATGCCGAGTCTTTGGTGGTGTTGGTACTCGTGCTTGGCCTTGGCGGCTTGGAGGTGGAGGAGCGGTGAGGGTTGCAGAGGCGTGGCGAGTGGTGGTCGATGACCCGGCCGCTGCTGCTGCCGACGCCGTTGCTGGTGGTGGTTGAGGCGATGACGGAGCAGAGCGACGGCGGCGCGTAATGGATAGGACGTCAGTGTTGGGAGGGCATGATTGCTTTTGTGTTTTAGATCTAGGGGTGTATGTGTTATTTTTTTTTACTAAATCAATTTCTTACAATTTAGTCCCACTTATAAAAAAGTGATTAAATGGATCAAATCATTCGATCAGTACTTTTTGCAACGATTTAACAAATTTTTGATGTTTTTTATAATGAATTAATAAGTTGGTGATTTTCTACCAACCTAGCCGCAAATGTGGTAGTTTCTTAGCATTGACTCTCGTGCGGCAGGCCTCCTCCACATACAGACGGACGCCGCGCCCCCGCCGTCTCTCCATGGCGCCGCCCCTGCTCCTCCCTTTCTCCGCCCTTGACCGACGCTCACCGAGCTCCCCACAGCCCCCATGGCGCCGCCGCTTCCTGCTGGATCTCCTAAACAGTCGCGGGCTGGGCGGCGGCGCCACCCCCGGATCTGGAACGGGCTGGGCGGTGTGAAGAGGAGCAGCGACGGCCGTCGACTGCCTCTAGTCGGTTGGCCGGGGGTGCGACGTCCTCCGGTAGTTGACCAGCGCGGGGAAGTTGGCGGTTGGTGGCGGACGTTGCCGGCGATTTGAACTACGCGATAGCTTATCAGCTGGACCAGGTACTCATTACTCTTATTAGAAAAGGGAGGAAGGTGGAACGAAGCAGAAATAGCATCAGCTCCATGTCGTCATTATGTGTGCGTACATGGAAACGATGAGAGAAATCTCCAACATGTGCGGCCTACCTTACTACATCATGTCGTCACTATGTGAAGATCCAACGCTTGTCCGCAGTGAGCATGTTCGTTGGTTCAGACTTGATCTGCCTGCATATGCAATGTTGTCATGGTGGCAACAGGATGTGATGCCTGCCAGGCAGCACGTCAACCTTAATTAGCAAACAGCATGGCAGCGAACAAAGATGTACCAGGATGCTTACAGATTAGTAAGCTAGCTAGCCTTCCCCATGGAGTGTCTCCGCCTGACGTCGGTCTCCAGCCCTGGCGACGCATGCAGCAGGCTGCAGGCGGTGGCCGTCAGTCTCAGGACGGCGGCCAACTCTGACGAGCTCCTCACCCGCCTACTCCATCATGGCAGAAACCTGGTAAAACTCGTGCAGATACACTTTTGGCTTTTACTGTTAATTCCTTGTATCACTCTCCTCACACTAATAGTTGGTATATATACATCTTTAACTTAATCAAGGTGTTGGACAACACTGACATTCAGCAACCAGATGATGCTGCTGCTGAAGCTCACTTCTTCCTTCCCAATGCCAATTTGAAAGAACCTGCTGAGAAAATGGTCAATGTCCACAGACCTCTTTCTGATCTTCACCATGAAATGGACGATTTCTATCCAGTTTGTTCTGTGATGCCCAGCCAGAGTATTACTGACAAGGTTAGTCTATATTGTACTCCCTCCGTCCCATAATTTAAGACATTTTTTGACTCTAGTGTAGTGTCAAAAAACGTCTTACATTATGGGACGGAGGGAGTATAATTTATTAGCCAGCAAGGTTCAATTTTATGAAACTATCTGCCACTGTTTTGTTAAGAAGCTTTGTTTGCGCATCTCCTGTATTAAATGTGTTTATTTCTGGATGCTTTATTTTCCGTCTGTTCAGTATCAGTAGTCCTAATTAATTTATTGCTTTATAGTATATATGCAACTTCTGTAAGGTTGTCCACTTATACTAGGTAATCTACGTCTTGGTATGAAAAATTATCTCCACTCTCTATTCGTCCAGTTCTGTGATGCCGATGAGTCTGAATGTTTACCTCCAGTTTATTTAGAAGCTAGGTTTGTCAGTTTCATTTTCCATTCCACTTGAGATCTAATTTTGTTCCTGGTGCGCAGAATCACAATGTCATAGTTACTCTGGATCACTCTCAGCAATCAAATGCTAATCCCTCCGGTAAAAAATGTGTGATAATTACGTGCAGACGTTTCACTTCCCCTGTTTCTGCTGCTGACACAACTGCAGAAGCTCCACTTGTAAGTCATTTTTATTTGCTAAAAAAAATCTCTGAGCTGTGTTGCTTTCCCTCTGCTGATCATGACATGACACCATCATATTAACCATATTAATATTTTTCTGTTGCAGTCCAATGATTCTCCAGATGTGCAGATTTCTGATGAAAGGAAGTTCGACGTGAGTTGCCATCACTTGTGTAAAAATGTCGATGATGCTTCTAATAGCATTATCAGTTCTGCAAAGCCTCATGACAATCGCTCTTCCGATTATACCCCCGCATCCAAAGTTCAGTATGTAATCAAGGTTAGCACTAGTTCTTCTAGAAGAAAGAAAACACCTCATGATCCGAGGAGAGTTCTTCTCTCATCCAGTCCTTCTGTCCCTGAAACAAATCGATTTCCGGTCTCTGCTCTTGAGAGGAGATATTATGCGGTGTTTTGCAGACTTGCACGGAGTGAAAGATATCAGTGGTATATATGCTCTTTCCTGTTTCATTTCTGTAGCTCAATTATTGTTCTTCTGATTCTGCATTATGCAAAAGAAATACTTCGCTGCATCGTATTGACATTTATATTCTATCTTTATGTGAGCAGCATGACTGCCATTATATATCGCAAGGTCCGCTGCTCCTACCTCTCTCTTGGTCAGTCATTGATGCCAGGGGGTCATGTCAATAACTTTCTGATTTCTGTTTTCTGCCGGAAATTGTTTGATGATTGCCATCCGTCAGTTTCTAAAAAACATTACTTCTTCTCTTATATTGGGGTAATAATTCTCTTCATTAGAAGCTCCATCTGTTTCCACATATATACGTGCCAAAATCTGTTTTGTTATGGTTTAGCTGCTGATTCTTATATATTTTGCAGGAAAACATTCTAAAATACAATAATAAAGATCAGTTTAAACTCATAGAAAATACTTTTAAAGGTGCAAGTCTAGTAAAGAAAATTGATGCATGTGAACTGGTATGGTATTTTGTTATCGCTCTTTATCCTAGTTCTTGTCTCTTATTTTAGTGTAATATATGAACTGGTTCTTACAAATATATTTTCCGGTTGCAGCTATTCTTTCCTATATGCCATTGTAAGCACTGGTTTTTATTTGTTGTCGACCTACAAAACCGTCAATTTGTATTTATGGATTCCTTGTTCCATAAGAAGTCTCGTTATCAAGTTGTGGTCAGCGAGATGCTTGTAAGTAATTCTATTTGCAAATCTTCCTCTTTGTTTCTTCACTTAGTTTCTTTAGTATGTTCACCTTCAATGTTTAGTCATGTGAATGCTGATGTGTTGTAATTTAGGTTGGTAATTTCCAACATTTGTGGAAGGAGATAGTTGATCCAGAGTATATCTTCGATAATTTCAGAATTGTCTATCCTGATATGCCAAGACAAGGAAACGGGTAAGGCTAACTACAAGCAGGTGTTTCTTGATGTTCATTGCCAGACATTTGTGAAATATATTTTCTTGTATTGATGTTTCTGCTTTCTTTGATTTTAGGAATGATTGCGGTGTCTTTGTGATGAAATGTATGGAAATCTGGACTCCTAGAGTTGTTCTTCATGATTATTTCTCAAGAGTCAACATTCCAAATATACGGATACAATACGCGAATCAGCTGTTCTTCAGTTCTAAGAATACCGCTGATAAGTCTCTGGTAACACATTTCCTTCGAGAGGTAATCCTCTTGTTCTTTTTTTGGCCACTTCGGTTTTTCCTGCTAAGTATGTCTGGCTGATGTTTACTGATGCTCTGTTCTGTCCTTTTCTGCAGGGCAAATTTCATCGTGTCAGAAAGAGTGTAACTTCAGAGTCCAACGCGTCTCGGTAACCAGGACAGAGGAGAAATAGATATTGTTTCACAGACGAATGTGTCTCAGTAAACAGGACATAGGAGAAATAGATACTGTACTAGGACCATGCCCGCTTGTTGCCGCAGAAAATTGTGATTACGTTTTCATTGATGGTTTTAGCCAAATTAGTTGTATGTCATCTATTGTTATGGTGCAGTAAACATTGGTGAGAAACAAAGAATGACATGCACCTAGATCGAAGATTGAAGACAACAAAGTAGTGCAGCAAAGTACATTCCCAATCACCAAATGAAGAATCTGTGGACGCCTGAGTGTGGTTTCCCAGCTCCTTAATATCCATTAAGCATTCATCTGATCATTCGTGCATCACATTATTTCACTTACTCTGTGCGCCAATGTTTGGTGATGCAACTGCAAGATCCGTTGATGCCAAAGTTATTACTGGAAGCTAGAAAATGGCAGTCATGGAGAAGATGCTGTAGGGATTTTAGACAGTGTTACTGGCACGTGTATTACCCATTCTCCTACCATTAAAATGGGCGTTCTGTTTTGTGGGCTCTAAACCGGTGCCATACACTTACCAATCATGTGCTCTGAGTGATTTAAATCTAGCTAATATGACTTTACATATAGTGAATGCGACCATTGAAATCAATTTGTGACCAGTATGCCTTGTCTTTCCCCAAATTTTTTGGGGAGGCATATGCACAAACGTTTGGATATTTATGAGTCCAGATTTTTCCGAGAGAGTGATGATAAATTATACTTGTAAAATTGTGCATATTGTATGCAAAATATGCAAAAAAAGAAGGAAGGCTATGTTGCATAATCATATATAAACATTGTATATAAATCAGATTGGGCATTTTTAGGAGAGTCCAACAAAATGGTGGGTTTGTTGTAAATGGTTACTTACTGAGTCATTTGGTCATTTAGCGTCGTATAGTTTCCAGTTTCTACACTTTTCGGTCACAACTCATAAGATGCTGCAAAATGCAATCATGCAACAGTTCTTGATTTAAAGAGAATTGGAATCCTCCAACCAACCATGTCCTTCATTTAGTAATAGGCATGACATGGACCACTGGAGAGTGATTTTCAGCTACTTTGTCCTACAGTCCAAGGACTTTGCTCGGTGCAAGCCATAGCTACCATCCTTATAAGTTGGGAGAGAGAAGTTAGGGTACGTATTTCTTCATAACACAACAAATACACAACTCACTTGTGAGTAGAAAGTGAAGGAAGATGCATATGGATGATGCTTATCTTGGTGTGTTTCCATTGGTGCCAAGCTAATACTCCCTCCCTCCGGAAATACTTGTCATCAAAATGGATAAAAGGGGATGTATTTAGTTCTAGATACATCTCTTTTTATTTATTTTGATAACAAGTATTTTCGGACGGAGGGAGTATATTCACACAATGCAGCGGTACAAGTTGCAAGATTAGGAGTAGGAGGCATCAGGGATCGCAAGGCTACAGCTCACATCCTTGTGTGCTCCTCGGTACCCAGTAGAAGTTGCGGTGCAGCTTCAGCGCCTCCTAAGCTAACTGCTCTTCCTACAGTTCGGCATCCTCCGGATCCACAGGGACACTCTGCTCTTTGCCATTAGTGGAAGTGCGGAACAGGAAGATGGGATCCGACGAGTTCAAGACGCACCACCTTGTCGCGTCGAACCACCGGATGAACACATCAAGCTATGATGACATGTTGCTTTGCAACATTAATCACCAACTGGAATCTGTCATGTTAGGCCTCTGGCACCATTTATTTACATTTTGGTAGCTAGTTTTACTTCCTGGACTGGTCTATGAGCTGATACGTATGCTTTGGCTTCATTCCAGTAATGGAGCCCGGGAGAGCAGCGATGTTACTCTAAATTTTTTTATCTATCTATGAGTGTTTGCCTACATATTTTTCAAAACTGGCACCTCTGAAACCCCATCCAGTACTTAATTACCAGCTACCACTTGTGGCCTGTGTGTACAGTGCCATTTTATTTAATTACAGATAGTTCATGAAAAATGTGAAGAGCATACCAGATTTGTGCTACCGCCGTAATGATAATAAGAGATCTAATCTAGATGGCTGTGGTGTTTAACTTCCAGACCACAACAACGAATAATTACCGTATTGTTGAGTTGCATAACTGGAAGGGCCAGCCTCTCTTTGGTTCAAAGGATTTCCATAGGAATTTTGGATGATTAGTTTCTTAGAAATTTTTCTAATGCTTCTCTGGTTCGTAGAACCATGAACCATTATAACTAAATATACTCTCTTAATATCTAACCATGCCACCATGCATTTGAAACTGCGTACTTCAAAAGGCAACCATGCATGCAACTTACTCCCTCCGTTCCTAAATATAACTCTTTGGAGTGATTTCACTATGGACCACATACGGAGCAAAATGAGTGAATCTATACTTAAAATGCATCTATATACATCCGTATGTGGTTCATAGTGGAATCTCTACAAAGACTTATATTTAGGAACGGAGGGAGTATATTGAATATGTTTATTCCAACTATGTGGTTCTTAATTAGTAATCCAACAATATATGCATATTCCGTATGACCAAATCTCATTTAAATATATTGTACATGCCTACCTTCCTTACAACATCATGTCGTTACTATATGTGAAGAACCACACCTTGTCCACAGTAAGCATGTTTGTTGGTTCAATCTTGATCCGCCTGCATATGCATCAGAGTGGACCGGACCGAACCGAGCAGCTTCGTGGTCCTGTTTTCAGGGACCGGACCGGTGGTGTCAAAGCATGGGCCGGTCCGACACGGCAAGGTGATAGTGACATGGCGTCGGCAACGATGGCAATTCACAACTACGGGTCCTAATCAAAGGGGGAAACGAAGGGAAAATATACGTTGACTCCCAGAGAACTCGATGGGGGAGTTCTGACGAGGCTGCAGAAGCAGTGACGGCGAGGTAATTGACGATGAACGGTGGTGCCTGGACTTGGAGCTGGAGGATGATGGTGACGACTTTGGGGTGAATCTGGCAGAGTTCTTGCATGGGGAAGGAAACCTAAAGGTTGCCGACCTCCTAGACAAGGTTGTTCGTTGCGGGGAGGCCGGTGGCCGTGCATGCTCTGCTAGTGGTCTGCCTACACCCAGCTGTGCGTGCGCTGGCGCTCCATCTCGAACGTAAGGTGTCACCGGGGAGGAAGGGGAAGGAGATGGTCGATGGCAGCGACGAAATGGGAGGCAGGGAAGGGGAGGAAGTGGCCAGCGGCGATACCGGGATTGAGCGAGCGAACGAACAAAGTGTGCTGGTGCGTGTGTTGGGCCTTTTCTCGGTTCGACCGAGCAGACTGGTTAAAGTCTGGATTGGATCGACGTTTTCTCGGACCAACCGATTTTTTTTACTAGGATAGGACTGTGCGGTCCGGTCCATAACGGGCCACGAGCCGGGCCAAAATCCCGCTCGACACATCCAGCCTGACATATGCGGGAGCAACTAGTTAACGAGCGCTCTTTCGGCAGCATCGCTCTCAGTCATTCGCCACGTGTCGCGCTCTGGACGCTCCTTCTGGATTTTGTTTTTTTATTTTTCCGCACGCGTTTTCGACTTTTTAAACGGTTTTTTCTGGGTTTTTTTTGACGTTTTGATTTTCCACCGGTCTTCCTTAGCTTCTCGATAAAAAAATTCGAAAAAAATTTACGCGAAAAAAATGCGTTTACTTTTTTTTCGCGAGAGTCACGGTTTTTTTTTCCCGCGAGAGGCACGGTTGTGCTTTCGCGAGAGTCACGGCCGTGCCTCTCGGAAAGGGAAAAACAAAACGCGTTTTCTATTTTTTTTTCGCGAGAGTCACGGTTTTGCTTCCGCGAGAGGCACGGTTGTGCTTTCACGAAAGTCACGGCCGTGCCTCTCAGAAAGGGAAAAAAAATATGTGTTTTCTATTTTTTTTTCTTTCGCGAGAGTCGCGGTTTTGCTTCCGCGCGAGGTACAGTTGTGCTTTCGCGAGAGTCACGGCCGTGCTTTTCGGAAACAGAAAAAAACGCATTTTCTGTTTTTTTTCTTCCACGAGGGTCATGGTTTTGCTTTCACGAGAGGCACGGGTGTGATTTCGCGAGAGGCATGAGCGTGCCTCTTTCGGAAAGGGAAAAAACCATGCTCCCGGTTCAGTTTTTTCGCCTGGCTTTTTTCGTGAAAAATAAAGTTCATCAAAACCTATCAACATGGGATTTAGTTTTAAAGATCTCGATGCGAGGAATCCAATGGTGAAAACGGTTCGAGATTTGGACGCACTGTTTAAAAGATAAACATTTTGAATAAACAGATCTACGAAAAAAAGGAAAACTTTCAGGTTGCGACAAGTGACGCGTTCCATGTGTGCCACTTGTCACGGCCTGGGAAAGTAAAGTGTTCTTTGCAACGAGTACTTCTTAATTAATGATTTCGTACATATACATAGTGTCATGGTGGCAGCAGGATGAGGATGTGACGGCTGTCAAGCAGGGCAGATCCTATTTTGACGCTCATGAGTGTCAAATTGTCGTGGCTTCGTTGAGGCGCGCCTTCGCTTGGGCTGGCCCACGTATGGAATCATGTGTTACTTGTTCCCTGTTGCTTCTGTTTCATCTATTTTTCTAGTTTTTCTTCTCTCTTTTTTGCTTCCGATTTTTTTTCAATGTTTTCCTGTTTTTCGATGGTTTTTTCTGGTATTTTTGGGTTCCTTTTTTCCTTTTGTTACTTCTCTTTTTTGTTATTTTTTCTTTTATGTTTTTTCCTCTATTCTTTGTGTGACATATAAAAAGTTCAGCGCCTATTACATAAATGTTCATTAGAAAATGTTAATCTTATATTATGGAAACTTGAACATGCATTATAAATGTTCATTGTGTATGAAAAATGTCCAACATATTTAGAAAGTGTTCAATTTGTGTTCAAAATGTGTTCACCGTATATTACAAAAAAGTTCACTGTATTTAAAAAATATTCGTGGTATATTACAAAAATGTTCCGAATGCATCATCAAAATGTTCATTGTATATTAAGAAAATGTTCAACGTATATTACAAATGTTCAGTGTGTACTTTAAAATGTTCGAAGAAAAAACCGACTGAAAAAACAGTCCGATACAGGAGTAGTAAATTTAATGCTACAGTACGGATAGCTACAGTAAATCCGGGCGCTACAGAACATCTTCCACTTGCTAAAGTGTCATTCTGTTGTCTTTTCTGTTCAAATGGGCCGGCCGAGTTTGCATGCTCTTTCCGAAGCCACCTCAACTTGACCGCCGCCCGCATCCTATATAGGAGGTTTCATGATTCTAAAAAAAAAAGGAGGTTTCATCATTTTTTCCAAAAAATAAAATAAAAATGGCAGGTCTCATCAAGCAGCATGTCAACCTTTAGCAAATTTCCTGTAATTTAGGTTGGTAATTTCAAACATTTGTGGAAGGAGATAGTTGGTCTAGAGTATAGCTTTGATAATTTCATAATCCTCTATCCTGCTATGCCAAGACAAGGAAACGGGTAATGCTATCTACAGCCAGGTGTTTCTTGATGTCTATTGCCAGACATTTATGAAATACGTTTTCTTGTATTGATATTCTCTTTATTTGGTTTTTAGGAATGATTGTCGTGTCTTTGTCATGAAATGTATGGAAATCTGGACTCCTAGAGTTGTTGATGATTATTTCTCAAGAGTCAACATTCCAAATATAAAGATACAATATGCGAATCAGCTGTTCTTCAGTTCAAAGAATACCGCCAATAAGTCTCTGGTAACGCATTTCTTTGGAGAGGTAATCCTCTTGGTTTTTCTTTTTGCCACTTCCGTGTTCCAGCTAAGTATGTCTGGCTGATGTTTAGTGGTGTTCTGTTCTGTTCTTTTCTGCAGGGCAAATTTCATCGTGTCAAAAAGAGTGTGACTTCAGAGTCCAATGCATCTTAGTAACCAGGACAGAGGAGAAATAGATATTGTTTCAGAGACGAACGTGTCTCAATAACCAAGACAAAGGAGAAGTAGAATACTAGGGCCATGCCCGCTGGTTGCTACAGAAAATTGTGTTTAGGTTTTCATTGATGGTTTGAACCAAATTAGGTGCATGTCATCTATTGTTATGGTGCCGTAAGCATCGGCGAGAAACAAGAAATGATATGCATTTAGATTGAAGATTGAAGACAACAAAGTAGTGCAGCAAAGTACATTTCCAATCCGAATGAAGCACCTGTGGACAGTGGCGGATCCAGGATTGGAGCAAGCCCGGGGCCTAATTTTTTTTTTAGCACGAGAGAAAAACTTAACGTCCATCAAGCTATAGCTACCTCAAATATGGCTGAATTGCACCAAAAATTTAAAATCAATTCTTAGAGATACAACAAAATAGATAAAAAGATGACAAAAACTACGAACAATACGTGCAGTAAAAAGAATACCAAATCAATGGCTTGCTTCATCAGAGTCTTCCATAACTTGATCAACAGTGGAAGAAGAGCCAACACCTTAGAGAAATCAAAAGCAAACTTTCATAAGAGAAGACATAAACATCAAGTGAAACAACTAACATTGTACAAAGTTGAAAACTTACTACTATGAGGAGGTAGAATTCCTTTGCGAGATTTATAGGATTGAAAGCGATATATAATAGCATCATCATCAACCTTTACAAATATTTCTCGCTCAATATTGCACACTTCTGTTGTGGCCACGGATGAAAAATATAAGCACAATTGGTTTGGTGCCAAAAATTGGCAAGCCAAAATTGGCAAGCCAAAATTTGGCATTGTGCGAAATATTGGCTACTACTTGGTTGGTTGTCGAGTTAGCTTGCCTATCTCACATAAAATTGCCAAAAGTTGGCAAGTCTTGGTATTGCCAATATTTGGCAATGCCAACATTTGGCTAGTCAAATTTTGACAGCAAACCATTCATGCTCTCTATCTCTTCATCTTTTATTTCTACAAAATGAAATGAAATTGATACTAACTGTGGCAACAACAACATTCACATTCGAATACAATTCAAGTAAATTGAATGTTTGATAATCACTACTAGTAGCAAATCCAAACATTACAGCAGTCTAGCCAACCAAAAATGTTCAGAATACAACAAGTTATAGTCTTGGTGTGCCCAGCCACTTATCCTGGGCAGCAGAGAGCAGACGGCGTGCCAGTCCTGCGTGTGGCGGAGAGCAGGAGCTAGCAGAGCGGCGAGGCGGCGAGCTGGGCTGCGCGAGCGGCAGAGCAGGGCAGCAGGCGAGCAGGGGACGGCCGGACGCACGGCGGGGCGAGTAGCGAAGCAGGCCAGGCGGACGAGCGGCGGAGGGCGCGGGCAAGCGGCAGAGTCACCGGCGGCCGTCACGAGCGGCGGAGGGCACGGGCGAACGGCGAAGTCACCGGCGGCCGTCACGAGCGGCGGAGGGCGCAGGCAAGCAGTGGAGGGGCGACGAGGAGTCGGGGCGTGACTGGTCTGCGCGTCGAGGGCGAGCTGGGCTGCCTGCGCGAGTGTGAAGATGGACAACCTAGGCCCTGGCTGTGTTTTGGGCTAAGCCCCGGGCCCATTCAGAAAACATGGCTAGGTAATAAGGGAGCAACTAGTTAATGAGCGCTTCTTCAGGAGCCTTCAAATGATCAGCGTCACTTGGCGCGCTCTCAGCCATTCGCCACGTGTCGTATTCTGGACGCTTCTTTCGGATTTTATTTTTTTATTTTTCCGCACGTGTTTTTGGCTTTTTAAACGGGTTTTTTTCGGTTTTTTTTACGTTTTGGTTTTCCCCTGGTTTTTCTTAGCTTTTCGATAATTTTTTTTTGGGAAAACATTTTTTTTGCGCGAAAAAACACGTATTCTTTTATTTTCCTTTCGCGAAAGTCACGGTTTTTCTTCTGCGAGAGGCACGGTTGTGCTTTAGCGAGAGTCACGGCCGTGCCTTTCGGAAACGAAAAAAAACGTGTTTTCTATTTTTTTCTTTCGCGAGAGTCACGATTTTGCTTCCGCGAGAGGCACGGTTGTGCTCTCGCAAGTCACGACCGTGCCTCTAGAAAAGGGAAAAACAAAACGTGTTTTCTGTTTTTTTTTTCGTGAGAGTCACGGTTTTGCTTCCGCGAGAGGCACGGTTGTGCTTTCGCGAAAGTCATGACCGTGTCTCTAGGAAAGGGAAAAACAAAACACGTTTTCTGTATTTTTTCTTTTGTGAGAGTCACGGTTTTGCTTCCGCGAGAGGCACGGTTGTGCTTTCACGAAAGTCACGGCCGTGCATCTAGGAAAGGGAAAAACATACGCGTTTTCTGTTTCTTTTTCTTTCGCGAGAGTCACGGTTTTGCTTTCGCGAGAGGCACGGTTGTGCCTTCGCGAGAGTCACGGCCGTGCATCTCGGAAAAGAAAAAAAATGTGTTTTCTGTTTTTTTTTCTTCCACGAGAGTCACGGTTTTGCTTTCACGAGAGGCACGGTTGTGATTTCGCGAGAGGCACGGGCGTGCCTCTTTCGGAAATGGAAAAAAACGTGCTCCTGGTTCGGTTTTTTCGCCCGGTTTTTTTCCTCCAGTTTTTTAGTGAAAAAAAAAGTTCTCAAAACATATCAACATGTGATCTAGTTTTGAAGATCTCGACGCGAGGAATCCAATGGTGAAAACGGTTCGAGATTTAGACGCACGGTTTAAGAGATAAAACGTATTAAATAAACGAATCTATGAAAAAAGAGAAAACTCCCAGGTCGCGACAAGTGGCGCGCTGCATGTGCGCCACTTCTCGCGATCTGGAAAAGTGGAGTGTTCTTTGCAACGAGTACTCCTTAATTAGTGATTTCGAGGTAATAACTACAAAAAAGTCACGCCCCGGGCTTGGGCCCAAGGGGCCTGGGGCCCAAATCCCCAATGTTTGGTGATGCAACTGCATGATCCGATACCCAAGTTATTACTAGTATAACGCCCGTGCGTTGCCACGGGCTCTTCAAAATTTATAATCAGTATCTTTCATTTATCATCCCCTCATATTGGGTGATTATGGGGTGTTCTAATTAGAAACACAACAATCAAATATTAGGAAATTTCACCGAACGAACAACAACGAATAATACGATATCTATCAAACGAATAAAATGAGGTCATATTTTTGGTCCGTCATGCACTTCTGTTGAAAAGTGCCTATCCCTTTTAGAATCAACCCACTGTTTACTCGCACGTAAAAAAAATATATCTCTAAAGTGGGGAATCGATCGGTGCCAAAAAGAACTCAAATTCCTATCCAATCTCGACTTCGTGCTCTTCCACTTCCATTGATAAAGATGGGACGTTAAGGGTTTCATCATGATGACCTCGAGCAGCCGCCGACATCCCTCCCCACATCTACCCCTACCCCTTGCTGCCGCTTGCACTATCCTTGCTCCTCGAGGGAGCTAGGGACACAATGTTCTCTAGGATGGACATGACCAGATCCACGAGGAGGCCACATTCTTCCATGGGAACCCAAGTAAGCACACCACCCTCCGCAACCATCCAATCCCAGCCTAACAAAGTCAAGACCCGCCATCGATCTACAAATCAGGCTCGCCGCATCCAGGTTCACTACAAGTCTGCGACGAGTCTGTAGTCGACATCTTGACTTTGGCTATCCCCACGGAAGAATCATCGGATCCTGCTTACTTTTACCATCACTTCGTCTCTTCCCAAGGCAGCGACACCACCCAGCCAATCACCACCACCGCTTGCGGCTTGCCTACATAAAATCATGAGAAATCCCCACGGCGGTGCTGTAAGATCACCTTGGCGACCTCGACGGTGACCGACTGGTCTAAGATCTAAGCTAGCCGCTCTTTGTAGAAACCAATAGAAGTAGGCATGTGACTCAGATTTGTTCTTTGGTGTGCATGCGTTTCTTGCTGCCCACCAGCTCTTGTCTACAACTCGCCTATCTCTGTACCAACTCTTGGTCTACAACTCGCCTATCTCTGTACCAACTCTTGGTCTACAACTCGCCTATCTCCATGCTCGAGACGACCAAGCTCGATGCGCAAGCCGCATACGTCTGCTAGAGCTATATCCAGGCCCTATGATTTTTGGATCACTGGCACTATGGGTGCCAGGACCGGAGTCGCCCTCATCCACCAAGTGGATCAAGGAGGCCCACCACCTAGACTCTACATCGCAACATTTTGTGTTTTCCTATAAAAAGTAAAGAACCTTCTCTAATAAACGTAAATATAACCTTTTGATTTTATAGTCTCAACTTTCCTACACTCCAATACCAGAAGGATTTTTTGGTTTTATTTAATGACCTTCTTGAATGTCATTCACTTAGAAAGGTAGTAATACAATCTGTGATATTAAGGCAAATTATTAGTCATATTAAAGTGCAAAAGGCCCTATAGGAGTCAAAGCATGACTTTTATGGTTATACTGTAATTTGCAAGATCTGAGATTTATGCAAGTGTACAATTAGAGAAGAGCCAATTAAATAGATTTTCACATTCAGAATAGTACGATTACCAGTAGCACTTCAATTTTTTCATGTTTGATCAGCTTGCTAGGTGGTTATCACTAAGCATGTTAGAACGATGAGCATAACCTAACTTAGTTCAGTACGTGTTGCTGCAAATTAGTTCAGTACGTACGAAGCTGTTGCTAATTTCAATGCCTGGCTGTTGCAAGTTTCTAATGAAAAAGTATTTCAGGTCAAAGGTCAGGGAATATACACTTTTGTTATCATGGTTGTTTCCTTATAGTGAACAACTTTGATCACCACTTCAGCAGCTACTATCTATAAGAAGACATTAGCTAAGTAGATACAGGCAAAGAAAACATGTAGGCAAAACCAGGATTAAAAACATCCTTCTCAATGGAGCTCGTGCAGTTCGGAAGACCCTAATCATCGATGAGGGACCCCTCCGATGGTAGCATGGTGTGACAATTGCCGTCAATGACGACACCCAAAGTACCTTGCACAATCCATCGATCCAGTTCGGAACAATCAAGCACATACCTTGCAAAGTGATGTGGATCTGAAGCAGAGGTGGGAAGGTAAAGGCTCAGGTGAGGTGGAATGAGACGTTGATATAGACGTGCACGCATGAGAATAAGGCGGTGCCCAGGATGGATCTCCATCGGAGGAGGCCGGATCCGCTGGGGAGGAGGTCGTTGTAGTACCTGCCATCTGTGCGATGGATCACGGGGCTGGCAGGCAGGGGGAGGGGATAGGAGGGAGCGGGTGGGCTAGAGCGCAGATGGCGGGTGCCCCCGACGACGGCTGGGAAGGATGGTGGAGGAGGTGGATGAGGATGGCGGCGGCGGCGTCTGCGGTTGCGCCTCGTCCGCAGCCGTGCTGGTGGTGGTCGATGCGAGAACCGGATGGCGTCGGCCAGAATCAGGCAGGGGCGACAAAGATTTAGAGGAGAGAGAGAATGGAGGCGATGAGTGATGGGAGGAAGGGCCACCGGCGATTGGGGTGGCCTCAGATCCGCCCTCCGTGGCCGCCTATTTCATGGGACGAACACCCGTGCTCACCGTCGGGCTCGCCTTCGGCCGCTGCCTTGCCGACATTCATGACGTAGAGCCCCTTCCTCCGATCCCATTTTCCAGGGAGGCAGCGCCATCCTTCATCGTAGAGAACGAGTCCACACTGAGATCCCAACCAGATCGTGATTGCGCCTCCCCAAACCGCAGCGGCACATCCCACTCCATTAACGACCAACCTATATGAGGCGGAGGGTCAGTGTAGGACGCGAGTGCCGTCACCATGGACGTGGGGGACGCCGTAGGTGGGAAGGAGGCGGCGACGGCGTCTGTGTCAGGAAGATCACACGACGGTGGCGGCGTTTACTCGAGGGGATCGAGAGGAGCTGCGTTTGGTGCCGGGTGGGTTCTTTGGTGCGTGTGTGGGGCTGGAGATTGTGATAGGTGATCAGGTGAGGGCGTGCCATACCTGGATCGATAGCCTTACCATACCTGGTGGTAATTTAAATTTATTACCATATTCGATATTTCCCGAGTTATGGATTTACCATACCTGGATTGATAGCCTTTGGGGTAATTTAAATTTATTATCATATAATTACCATATTCAAAATTTCCTGAGTTATGACCTTACCATACCTGGATTGATTTATTACTATACGTGGATTAATTATGTTTGATTACCATAAATACGTTGGTGCGTGCGTGGGGCTGGAGATTGTGATAGGTGATCAGGTGAGGGCGTGCCATACCTGGATCAATAGCCTTACCATACCTGGTGGTAATTTAAATTTATTACCATATTCGATATTTCCCAAGTTATGGCCTTACCATACCTGGATTGATAGCCTTTGGGGCAATTTAAATTTATTACCATATAATTACCATATTTAAAATTTCCTGAGTTATGACCTTACCATACCTGGATTGATTTATTACTATACGTGGATTAATTATAATTGATTACTATAAATACGTTTTTGGGTATTGCCGGTCAGACGAGAAAAGAGAAAAACCGGTGGGAGAGGCTGGTGGGAGGTGGGACGAAGAAAAACCGGTTGAAAATAAACCAGTTGAAAATAAACCGGTTGAAAGTGGGGGGACTATTTAACCAAATCGTCCATTAGAAGTAGAGATACTGGGAGCTAGAAAATGGCAGTTCATGGAGAAGATGCTGTAGGGATTTTAGACGTGTCACCGGACATGTATTATCCATTCTCCTGCCATTAAAATGGGTGTTCTGTTTTGTGGGATACACTTACCAATCATGTGTTCTGAGTGATTTAAATCTAGTGAATATGACTTTAAACATGGTGAATCCAACCATTGAAATCAATTTGTGACACCCCCAAAAAAAATTTCAATTTGTGACGAGTATGCCTTGTTTTCCACAAATTTTGGGGAGGCATGCACAAGCGTTTGGATATTTACGGGTTCAGATTTTTCCTGAGAGAGTGAGATAAATTTTATACTTGGAAAGTTGGGTATATTATATGCAAACAAGGAAGGCTACCTCGCATAATCATAGATAAAATTCGATTGGGCGTTTTTAGAAGAATCCAACTAAATGATGGGTTTTGTTGTAAATGGTTACTTAGTGAGTCCTTTGGCCATAGGGATCCTACGGTCTCCAGTTTCTACATTTTTCGGCCATAGCTTATACTCCCTCCGTTCGAAAATACTTGTCATTAAAATGGATTAAAGGAGATGTATCTAGACGTATTTTAGTTGTAGATACATCCCTTTCCATTCATTTTGATGACAACTATTTTTGGACGGAGGGAGTATGATGCTACAACCATGTAAAAGTTTTTGACTTAATGAGAATCAAAATTCTCTGATCAACCATGTCCTTCATTTATTTGATAGTAGTCGTGACATGGACCTATATATATCTGCACTTTCTCAAGATACTACTACTAGCTAGTAAGGTGGGTCGACCACTAGAGAGTGATTTCGGCTACCTTGTCCCACAGTCCCAGGACTTTGCTCAATGCAAGCCATAGCTACCCTCCTTATAAGTTGGAGGAGAGAAGCTAGGATGCGTATTTCTTCATAACAAAGCAAATACACAACTCACTTGTGAGTAGGAAGTGAAGGAAGATGTGTATGGACGATGCTTATCTTGATATGTTCACATTGGTGTGCCGAGCTAATATGTTCACGCAATGCGGCGGTACAAGTTGCAAGATTAGGAGTAGGAGGCATCAGGGATGGCAAGGCTACGATAAAGACCTTTGTGGCATGATCGTCATCCAGTAGACGCTCCAGTGCAACTTCGATCGGCACCTCCCAAGCTAACAGCTCCCCATAGAAGTCAGCCTTCGGATCCACAGGGACACGCTCTCTTTGCCGTTAGTGAAAGTGCGGAACGGGAGGATAGTGTCCGAGCCCGACGAGTTCAAGACGTCAAGGTAAATAGTTTTCGCGTCAAACCATGGAATGACCACACTGAACTCTGATGACATGGCGCTATAGTTTGCAGCGCGACACATCATCTCCATCTATATATGGATGTTCGCCTACGTATTTGCCTTCATCCGAGACTTGAGAACCTGGCACCTCCCAAATCGCAAGCTGTACTTACTAGCTACTACTTCTAGTGTTCGCATGTGCAGTGTCGTTCTATTTAATCATAAATAGTTCATGAAAGATGTGAAGAGCCGGCGAGATTCGTGTTACCGCTATAATGGTCTACGGTCTAATCTTTTTCTTTTGCGAGGGGGTCTACGGTCTAATCGAGATGGTTGTGGTGTTTAACTGTCCGTTCAGACGAGAACAATAATAATTGCCGAGTTGCATATATAGCTAGCCTCTTTGGGTCAATGAATTTCCTTAGAAATTTTGAAGAAATCTTTTTCTTAGAAATATAATTCTATTGCTCGCTTTGTTTGTAGGACTGCGAACCATATGAACTATTCCTTCCAATGACACCCGGGCCTGTCAAATATCTTGGAGTGCTAGTCCGTGGCAAAAAATTACATGCGGCTAACAGGGTCGCATTAGAAGAGAAACATAGAGTAAGGCTAGAAGGCTGGAAAGGACAAACTTTGTCACTTTGTGGCAGGATAACTTTGACAAAATCCAAAGAATACCGCTGATAATAAGGCTATGGTAACGCATTTCTTTCGGGAGGTAATCCTCTTGTTTTTTATTTTTTGCCATTTTTGTTTTTTCCTGCTAGTATGTCTGGGCTAATGTTTAGCGGGGCTTTGTTCTGTTCTGTAGGGAAAATTTCTTCATGTCAGAACGGGTGTAACTTCAGAGTCGAACGTGTCCCAGTAACCAGGACAGAGGAGAAATTGTTTCATAGTCGAAAACCAGCACAGGGGAGAAATAGATACTGTACTAGGGCCATGCCTGGTTGCCGCGGGAAATTGTGATTAGATTTTTATTGAGGGTTTTAGCTAAATTTGTTGTATGCCATCTATGTTGTTTCTGTTATGGTGCAGTAGCATCGGTGAGATCAAAGAACGGGTGTGACTGTACGTATACTGAATCCAACCATTGAAATCAATTTCTGACTAGTATGCCTTGTCTTTCCCCGAATTTTGGGGAGACATGCACAAACGTTTGGATATTTCCCGGACCAGATTTTTTCTAAAAGAGTCGTGCTAGTCGACGACCCATTCGGCCTGCGGCGGTGCTCCGGCGACATCCTTGCCTCCAGAAGTCCAGAACCCGCTAACCGGCCCACGTGGCGCCTGCATCGGCGTCCTCCAGCGCTCGCCTTGGACTAGCTCTCTCGCCTGGGCCGAGATACAGTGGTCGCGTGCGCACCTCCCCAGTCGAGCGGCACTAGCTGTGTGGTGGCGTCCGATGCGGCGGCAAAGTCAGCTCTCGAGCGCATCTCCAGCCATGCCTCCAGAAAAACTTTTTCAGACGTTTTTTTTTACGTCGGTGCCGAAAAATCGGCCCAGTCGTGTCCTCAGGAGACCGATTTTTGCCGGTCTGGGCAGAAAACAGCGCCGGCGGAACCAGGCCGAACCCGGCGCGCTGGAGGCGCCCGGGGGCGCCGGGGCGAACTGTTTTGGCGCGAAATAGCCGCGGGCCCGCCGCGTCAGGGACACGGCTCTCTTCTCGCCCCTTCGTCGTCCTCATCGCCTCATTTCCCGTGGCGAATCAATGCCAAAGCTGCTGCGCTGCCGCGCCCGTCAGCCTGCGCCATTGATGCCTCACGGGCGGCGCAGTGAAGACCGGATGACGCGCGTCCCTCGCCCGCCACGCGTACACACGGCGGCTCGCGCACAGGCGGCGCCTCGGCCTATATAAGACGCGCCCCAGCGCACTCGGCGACTCGCACTCTCTCGCCGTCGTCGTTCCTCCCTCTCCTCTCTCTCGCCGTCTCCAGTTCATCACAGCCATGGCCGAGCGCTTCCCAGGCGACGGCGCGGCGGCGAACGGCTTCGGCCGCCGCCATCTTCACGAGGACGAGGCTCGCCTCCTTTTCGAGACCGAGTACCCGATCCCGCCGGACATGCGGGTGCCCGGGGTGTGGAGGATCAGCGCCGGCGGCGTGCCGGTGCCCCCGGTACCCACCGGCGCGGCGCGGCGTGCGAAGATCACACGCATCCGCTCATCCCTGCCGCGTGCGGCGAGGGAGGGGCCACGGTACGTCCCCGACAGCCCGCTCTGGGAGCCTTATTTCCGCCGCCGTCACGCCGAGCAGCTTGAGGCCACCAACGGCGTCGAGCCCTCCGGCAGGCTCAACGCCGCCGGCCGGCGTCGATGGTGGGGCGTGCCCGGGCGCACGTTGGAGGCCGTCCTCGAGTACATCGAGGGCGGCAACACGCCTCGCCTCAAGTACCCCGCTCCCCCGTCCTTCCCACGCCGCCGGGGAAGCTCCTGGACCCCGAGGCGCATGAAGACCGGGGGGTCCTCCTCCTCGTCCGGCGGCTCCCCCTGCCTCCACCTCCGCCCCATCAAACCAGAGCCCCATGGCACGCCTGTCAGCGCGCGCACCCGCAGCTCCGACGTCCACATCGGCGACAACGCCTCCCCCACCGGCCGCTTCGTCCTCGTCGAGCCCAAGCCGGAGCCCGGCCTCCCCGCGGAGTACGAGGAGATAGCCCGGCGTGGTTCTCCGACGAGGACGCCCTGCGGTGGGCGCGTGACGACTACCTCCGCGACGAGATGGTCCGGCAGAGCCGGGCCCTGGAGGAGATCGCCGCCCGCAAGTGTGGGCGCGAGGACGAGCACGACGTCGTGGTCCTCGACAGCGACGACGACGACGCCGCCCCCGGACCGTCCAACCCGCCGCGCCAACCGGGGGAGGGATGCAGCAGGGACGGCGGAGGCGTCGGCGGGGCGACGACGACGACGACGACGACGGCGGCGGCGGTGACTACACGCGGTTCTATAGCCTCCTCGGCATGTAGAATCGCATGGGCGGGTGGCGAGGCGGGCGGCGAGGGAGACGGCGGGGTAGCCCGCGGTAGTTTTTCCTTTTTTTTGTAAAATATGTTTAAATTTGAACGAACTCGAGCGTGTTTGCGTTGTGTTTGCGCCAGATTTAAACATTTTAAAAACCTGTGGGGGGCCGCGACTGGGGGCATCACACCCCAGTACGCGGTTTAGCGCCGGTGCGTCTCCAGTGGGCGATTTTTTACCCCTCCTGGAAGGTCAACGGCTGAAGATGCACTGAGAAACGGGTGCAAAGACGGTGGGCAGTTCCCCGGCTCCAACCAAACGACGGCAAGTTACTCCCTCCATTCCATAATAGATGACCCAACTTTATATTAAAATTAGTATAAAATTGAGTCATCTATTTTAGAATAGAGGGAGTACATACATGCATGCCCCACCCGGCTCCAACGGAACGACGGCAAGGTACATTCATGCATGCGTGCAGTGTGTGCCGCTGGGTGCTCTGCTTGCTTCTTGGAACCATGCGTACGTTCTGTGTGTGTCCATACATGATCTTCTCGTTGTGTGTGTGCTCAGAGTGTGCGTGCGTTGCTGCGTGTTTTGCATTGTGCGCGTGCTCGATCCAAAGGGGGCTGGCTCCTCTTGATAGATACACAGAATCGTGTAGGCTAGGATTCCGGCAACAATGGTGATAGATATTACCTTCTCCTTGTCCTGAAGAGCTGCTGCCGCGGCCATGGTGGAATGGTGGCGGCTGCGGTGGCAGAGAGTAGCGGTGAAGTGGTGGCGGCGCTTCCCATCAGCACTGCACTAACCCTAGATCGGTAGGGGATGTAGATGGGGTGCACGGCGTCGCGATGAACCTCGTGATGCAAGCCGCCGGCCCCCACCTCTTTATATAGTGCAGGTGACAGGGGCCCGTCACCCATAGTGGGTTGAGCGCCCCCGATCAGGGCGCGGATCTAAGGGCCCGGTGGGCCGTTGGGCCCACACGGTGGAGATCATCCTAACATTCTCCCCCTTGATCTCAACTTTTACTTTTGATCTTATATTTTTACTTTCCTCGTTTCATAACAGATCAATACATAGAACATGTTTCATCGTCACAGCTCAATTGCCGATAGAATCAGACAGCCACAACGTACCTCTATGTTTTGAAACAAATTCGTTAACCTTGGGCCCTTTTATTGTCCGGAAATTTTAGACTATACCATAAAACCCATGTCGACTGTGTGTTCTCCAAACACACTGGGCGGTAAGCCTTTAATAAGCAGATCTACAAACACTTGTCTGTTGCTTTTATGCTCCAAGCATTTCAACATAATTCCGGACTTTCTCCTTAACAACGTACAACTTTGTGTCAATGTGTTTGGCACCACACTTGACTCGTTGTCATAGGAGAGAATTACTTAACATGGTTATCGCTGTTGTCAACCATTATCAACTCCGGGTACAGGTCTCCTTAACCATTTTGCCTGTCCCTCAGCCTCATATCAAACTATAAAATATCTTTGCATCACATTGATGATAATCGTTCATTCTTTGGAGCTTTTCCACACCAAAACTCCAAGTGAGAAAGTTAGCGACAATTGTGAATTTCGCTATACATTTCACAAGTCATGTCTTTGTACTCATAATATTTCGAGAGCACTTATTTCTTTCAGCATGAGGCCGATATCTTTGACTCCATTCCAGTGATCTATATATGGACTGGACATTGCTAAAACAACCCGGATATGTGAACTGTGTCAGGACAATATATTGAGCTTCCAACAGCTGAAGCATATGGTACCATATCCGTTTTCAATCTTTTTTCATCAACTTTTAGAACACCATAGTTTCCAGTTCTATTACCCTTGACTATAAGAACAGGCGTAGGTTTTCTCGCATGCATACTTTAGAGACATTTCTTCGCATGTCCATGTGATATTCCTAATACCCCTTTTATTCTTTTCTTGGTGAATCTCGATAATTATAACGAGAGACAATCTACCGAGAACATTCTTTTGAACTTTGAGGACAAGAACTTCTTTTCTCCTCATGCAGTAGGTTGACATCACCACTAGCAAGTAGGATGTCATCCACACGCACAGGATCAGGAAATGAATTTCCCATTCTATAACTTTGCACAAATACAATTGTCCTCTCATTTTCTTTAACCCAAAACAACATTTGATTGCTTTAGTCCATAAAAGACTTCTTTAGGCAGTATCCCTTGTGTTCTTTACTTTCATCTGATATAACTCAGATCATAATATCTTTCATCTGATGTAACGCAGATCATGATGTGCTACCAACACTCATTGTAATCTATTCAGTGCAAAACACGCAAAAACCTTTTGATTTAAGTCGTGTTTTACACCTTTACATATTTCCTTTGGATCACATTGAAAATTACTCATCAGTCCCGAACATCGTCGGGATTCACCAATTTCATTTCATCTCACATAGTCTCTTATCATTTAGATAAGCAGACACTTCTCAAAGCTCGAATGAGCGCTTTAAATGAGGTGGGATCAACCTCCATTTGAATTTCACTAACATAGACTTTATAGTAATCAGAAGTATCTGTTTTTCTCATTCCTTGAGACCATCAGTTTCTCAGGTACAGGCACTTCTCTCGTATGGGGATATGTTGTATAGGTCATACAGCATGCTCCCCCAGATTACTCCATCTTCACTAAAAAATGGCGTATCTTTAAACTTTATAATTTGGGTTTATTCTTTTAAAACTTTCTTCTTTATGGCACTTTAAGCATCGTCTTAGTATTCCTTACTCTACTTTCGGAACTGTAAAAGATCCAGAAATACAACTATTTCTTTTCTTTAGGGGTATGATTATGACCGTCGTGCTCCCCCAGACGATCACATTCTTCATCACGTTATCTAAAGTATAGGGGAGTTCCATCAATCTTAATTTGTCTCATATTTCTTTCTCCCCCTCGAAATGTGGCAAGAACTTTTTTGCCACAATTTCGAAAATCATTGATAACTCTTGTGAATTGAGAAAACTTCGATTATCTACTTCATTCATCAGATTACTTCATACGAAATGAAGTTCTCTCTTCATACAAAATGAAGTTATCTTTTAACTAGTATGGGAGTACTTTTTCCTCATTTCATTTCAACAACTCAACAGAGTTCTTTATCATTAGTACTTTTGCAAGTCACACTTGCATATCATTCTTATCTTTAGGTTCATCTGTAACTTTTAATCCCTTTGGATTTATTGAGTGCTTAATGACCATTACACATAAGGTGTACGGTACTAGGAAAGCATAATAGCTACTCCATACTTTTCTCCTAGAGTGAGACACATTAAGCACATGAGTCATCATATCTTTCTCCTATCATACAGGATAATTCCTTTGCCAGAATTTCTCCTGACATATAGGATTTTTGACATAATACTATGTCAACTTTACCCAGTTACGCAGGTATTTTCCCAGACTTTCTTCGCCATGCGGGTTTTATCATAATCCTCTTTCCCGCTATGCAGGTAATTCCCTGTAAGGAACATGAATGCCAGAATTGGCTCTTTTGACCGCATATGCAATCATCAAATTCAGAAATAAATTCGAACGCTTTTTGACACACATGCTTAATCCGACGTTGGTCAAACTAAACACACGTGTTGCTTGTTTCATCTCAAATCATGTTGACTGAAAAATCTTCTTCATATAGAATACATGAAAGACATTCGTCAACCAAGACTCTCAATGATCTATCTGTTTCTGCTCTTGGATTAATATCTAAGAATTCTTTTCTTTTGAAGCCATTCTTTAGAGAGAACATACTCCCACACGTTATGACCTTTTGTGGTCATCTTTCGGGTCACAAGTACCCAGCCATTCGCTTTCACGAATGAAAGCATGAAAAACTTTTAGTCTGACAAAACATAGCCAATAATCAACAATAATGAGCATAATAATAAGCCTACGTTGGTCTGGTTAAAAATATGCACATTAAACTTTTGTAAAACTTCCTTTTTATACTCTAAATCACCGTTGTGGTAGAATTAGAATAAAACTCATTCTTCTACATTAATTCTATATCACCGTTGGGCGGAAATGGAAATAATGCATACAACTCATAAACAATGTGATGATAGTATTTCTATTAAACAACTTTGCTAAGAAATAATCATCATCATCAGCTTTATTGTAGCGGAAAACTTTTAATATACATTTCTCAATCTTTATCAAATGCTCTGAAAATTGGTCACTTTGATACAAAAATTTATCAGAGATTTAAGCTTTAAGCATAAGACTCATAAAATTATAGTACTGTTGTCATCAACGTTGGTCAGAAAATAACAATACTATATTTTGACTTTAAAACAAATATCTTTCTTTTTATCATATAGCAAACTATTTGAATCTGATTTCACCCACAGGGGAAAAACATTGCTAAGAACAGTTCTTCCAATTAAATTTTCCCATTGTTCCAATTTAATTGGAGGATTAAACTTTTACTTTGCAGTGGAAAAACATGAATAAAAAATTCATGAACTTTTTATTCTTTACAGAATTTTTTTTGACAAAATAAAAAATTCATGAACTTTGTTATTTTCTATATAAAATTCATGAACATTTCTTTTTCTGAAAATTTTCTGTTTTCATTTTCAGAAGCTTTTTCTGTTTACTTTTCTATTTTCTAAACAAAAAATTCAACGAATAATTTGAATAGAAAAAAAACTATATTAGGTTTGCCCATAACTGGACAAAAAAAGAAGAAAAAAAAACAAAAAGAAACAGCCACGCGCGTTGGGCCTCCGCAGCTGCGCCTCCTCTACTTCCGGCCCAAATGGCCCGGCGCGGGCGCGTGCCTCTCTGACCTGGTCCGCCGGCCAAAGGCCCAACTGACTTTCGGCCCACTGGCCCGGGGCGGAGCTAGGGTTGGCATCGTGGCCGTCCGATCTGATCGAACGGTCCACCACACTTTTCTCTTGAACAAAAACGTGGGAGAGGGACTCCCGACCGAAACCCTAGCTCATTTCTCTGCCCCCTTCGTCTCTCTCTTCGATCTCTCCAATCTCTCTCCCGTCAGGGCGACAGCGACGGCCCGGCCGCCGGCGACGGCGCCGAAGGCCACCGCGCCGCGCGTGCCTCGTGCTCGCTTCTTCTTCCTCCTGCCCCCCTTCCATTTCCTGTTGCAGAGAGGGCAGGGCCTGTCCTTCGATCTGCCTCCGCGGCTGGGGCCCTAGGCCATCGGCAAGCTGGGTCTGGTCGCCGACGACGGGGACCTGAAGCCACCGCGCAATGCACCACCCTCTCCTCCCCCCTTTCCCTCCTGTTCTCTCCTCTGTGTCTCCACCACCAGCGCCTCCTCTTTTTCGATCTGGATGACGACTGCGGTGGAGGTTCCGACGGCGGCGCCATGGCCTTCCCCCTCGCCGGCTGCGCGTCCACCTCGCGGTGAGCGCGCCGCCGTCGAGCGGTTTGGCTGCGGTGCTCCCCTTCTCCTTTTCCGGCGAGCCCTTGGGCTAACTCCGGTGGTTCTTCTTCCAGACGGCTCGGCGTGCCGATGCCCGTCCGGATCGAGAGGAACGGCGCGGCCATAACGGCGGCGCTACTTTCTCTGGAGAGGAATTTTTCTTTGCCCTGTTCTAGGGTTCTTTGGGAGGGGGTTGAGTTCTTTGATTTGTACCAAAATCCTAAACCGAAAACATGGCTCTGATACCATTGATAGATACACAGGATCGTGTAGGCTAGGATTCTGGCAACAGTGGTGATAGGTATTACCTTCTCCTTGTCCTGAAGAGCTGCTGCCGCGGCCATGGTGGAATGGTGGCGGCTGCGGTGGCAGAGAGTAGCGGTGAAGTGGTGGCGGCGCTTCCCATCAGCACTGCACTAACCCTAGATCGGTAGGGGATGTAGATGGGGTGCACGGCGTCGCGATGAACCTCGTGATGCAAGCCGCCGGCCCCCACCTCTTTATATAGTGCAGGTGACAGGGGCCCGTCACCCATAGTGGGTTGAGCGCCCCCGATCAGGGCGCGGATCTAAGGGCCCAGTGGGCCATTGGGCCCACACGGTGGAGATCATCCTAACACCTCTTTCCTGCTAGCTCCGGCAGCCGCCGTGCTTGCTTCCTCGGACGTGCCCGCTCTAGCATGCTCTCCCGCCTGCTCGTGCAGCTCTCGCGTGCTCCTGCGTACCGAGAGACGCCACGTGCGCGCTTGCCGGTGTTGAAAGGGCTGGTGAGACACCGATAGGGGGCCTAGACTTGGTGTGATTTGTTTGGGGTAACCCCCCGTTAGCATATTATAGACTGACATGTTGGAGCCGCCACTCCTTTTGTTAATTTTTTTTGAACGGTCTCCTTTTGTTAATTTTATGCTTACTATATTGCCACATCAGCATTGACTGGTCAATTGGATGCCACCTCAAAACAAAACCATTGTGTAACTGTGTGAGGGTGGTGAAGTACGCGGTTTCAATAGTTTAGGTGTATTCTAATCGGTATTGAAGTTGAGGGGGGTAAATCAAACATTGTGTTTAGTTGAGGGTTGTAAAGTGAACTTTTCTTTAAATTTTATACTTGTGAAGTTGGGAATAGTATATGCAAATAAGGAAGGCTAACTTGCATAATCATAGATAAATTAGATTGGACGTTTCTAGGAGAATCCACCTAAATAATGGGTTTGTGTTGTAAATGGTTACTTTGTGAGTCCTTTCGCCATTTGGCTTATTTTATGGTTTCCAGTTTCTACATTTTTCCGGTCACACTCATAAGCAGCTGCAATCATGCAAACGTTCTTGATTTAAAGAGAATCGGAATCCTCTGATCAACCATGTTGTTCATTTAATAATAGCCATGACATGGACCTATATATATCTGCAATATGTCAAGATACTACTACTAGCTAGCCGTAAGGTCAGTCGACCACTAGAGAGTGATTTCGGCTACTTTGTCCCACAGCCCTACCACTTGTGGTCAGTGCAAGCCATAGCTAACCTCCTTAAATATATGCTGGATCAGAGAAGCAACTCACTTATGAGTAGGAAGAGTGAAGGAAGATGTATATGGACGATGCTTATCTTGATGTGTTTTCATTGGTGCCGAGCTAATATATTCACACAATGCGGAGGTACAAGTTGCAAGATTAGGAGTAGGAGGCATCAGAGATTGCAGATTTTTTGTCCAAAAGAACCCCCTGCCGAACGCTATTGACAAAAAAGACTACCTACGGATAAAATTGTCAAAAAAGACCCCCTCTCTAGTGGCGGCAGGCGCGGCAGGTGACACGTGTCACCTGCCGCCACATCACGAGGCGGCGGGCCCGGCCGCCACGGCAGGAGGCGGCCACGCGCGGTATAACGGATTCGGCACAGTGCGACATAACGGGCGAGGCCAGGTGGGCCACGCCGCCACTGGCTGAGGCGGCCACTGCTGCCCATGCCGCGCCCAGGCCGACAGCAGCATCTTCACGGAACGCGAGGTGCAGGCCCGGCCGCCACCGGGTGAGGCGGCAGCGCGCATGCGGCCCGACAGCCCCTGACGGCGCTGATTTCTACGGCGCTGATTTCTATGACAGTGACCTGACGGCGCTAATTTCGACGGCCTGGTGCAGCGCGTGATTTCCGCAGATGCTTTGTAAATTGGAATCTGATTCCTGCAGCCTGCGTGATTTCCGCTTCTTGCCGACACCCGAGAGCGGTATAGTTGCTGCGTGTGATGAGACACCGCGATGCTGGAATCCGAGGCTGTGGTAGGTGAGTGTACCTCGTTCTGCCGACAATACAGTGCTCCTCCTCTTTATATACGCACAACCGCGGCTGCGCATACACTCTCTCGAATATCTCTCGTTGCCTTCACTGCCTCTCTGCTCTGTCTAAGTCTATAAGAATACACATAAGGAAATACTTGGTAGCCACTTTCACTCGTGATTTTGGCCGATTTAGAGTTGGTTTTTGAAGATGGTGAAGTTGAAGAAAAGATAGATTAAGGTAAGATCTATCCATTTTTGTTGGTTTTGTTTGCATGCATGATGTTTTTGTTCTGTTTGATTAGTTGCTAAGTGTGTACTCTATGTTATTTTAGGCATTATTTTAGCACTTGGAGGAGTCATTTTGAGTTTCTGGAGTAGGATTTGCCGTGCTAAGTGAAGTACGAAGGGGGAGATCAAGGTATGAGCTTTGCAATACATGGATTTTTTTGTGATGCACGGTGGTAATTAGTTAGTCATTTAGCTCGTCATTAGCTATGTGATGTTAGTGCTTAGAGGTTAGGAAAAAATTCAAACGACGGATACAACATTTAAACTATTTTTTTGATAAGAGTAGGTTGAAGATGTTGTATCAATGTTAGTTGCGTACATTTGTATTGACATGCGAGAAGCTCTTAATATGGTAATTAAGAAAAAAATTATATGTTCATTGCATGTGGTATGCTATTTCATGTGGTATGTTTATTAATAAGTCTATGGTTAGGAAACCGTAGGTCTACTTTGTTATGTCACAATAATCTAAATTTTATATGTTAAGATTAGGTGGTAATGTACTTAATGATATATGTAATTAGGTAAAATAATTCATCTTAGTAGCAAACAAGGAGGAGATGACGTGATTGAAGAAATTGTGTTACCATCTTCGCTATCCCTTTTGAGATGATGACCACATACATGCAAGTGCTATTTTCATACTTTTGATAGCAGAAAGAAAAATCCGTGTTTAATATTGATGTTCATGTGATAATAAGTTGACTCCGTTCATATATTACTGGTGACGGATATTTATTCGAACTATTTGGACGCTTAATTGCATTTGCAAGCACATCCATATTGGACCTAAGGTATAAAATGATGCCGTAATTTTGTTAATATTTTTTATATTGATGTACTGTCATGCCGCTGCAAATATTATTATTTGTAAATAAATGAATTTTATCGTATGATATGAAAAACATTATATCATGCCGGAAGAAATTAGATATTTTACTCATATGATATTAAAATGTTATTATCATAATATTATGTTTAGTGGTTGTTTGGATAGCGAGTACTTACCCTCAGTTTGTCATAACCTGTTGTAAGAAAATTATGTAGAAAACCATATTTTACTAATAGTCGTTTTTCCAGAAGCTATGTTTTTGCATGTTACGAGAACTATTTTGGGATATTTTTGGGGTAGTTAGAGAAAAGCAAACAAAGTTTAAGTTTGTTACGCTCGTAGACAAGTTTGAGAAAAATAGATCTTTAAATACCCGTTAACCAAACAACCCCTTAAAGTCTAAGCAAATGATTCTAAAAACAACCTGAATTATTATAACGAAAATACAGTTATTATTTTAGTCGTAAGATATGTAAATGTTGTCATCGTTACTAAATGTTCAGTTACTAATTATTTGAAATGTAAACATGTATGTTGGTTAGGTACTATGGAAAATTTAGTAGTGTACTATGGGAACGTCTTACGCGACGGTCCATTCGGGGTGGATGTGTCCTTGTGCGAGTCGACTACAGTTGTGATGAGAGACATGGTCAACGTGGGTTACGCAGCTGTTAGAAGGTGCATCCGAGCGGTGTTTGGCCCAGTGATGCAGGAAAAAAATGACAATGAAGGCCTTCGTCGTTGACGGAGGAAATGATGGGACAGTTGCCCGTTGGGGTTTGCGGCCTGTCACAGGTGATCGGTCGTGAGGGTCGTACATGAGGTTTGCAAGAAATCCCAATAACTCAATATATGGTCAGCCGATGGTGTATGTGGAGTTCATTTCAGTCACTGATGTTGCCGGATGCAGTAGCAGGGGTGGTGAGGTCGAGTTGGCCATCACATCAGCCCCTAGCATCGGCCCATCGGAACCGATGGGCGGCCAGCCTGTGTATGGCACAGGATATTGGTCGGCGGCCGTTGACATGAGCGAACACGTGGAGGGATTGCCGGAGGCGCTAGATGATGATGATCATTCTTCTGCGTCTTCGGAGTCAAGCGGAGAAGAAGATGTTCCTCCTCAGAGGGCGGTCGCGGCAGCACTGCAACCTGGGTTTTTACAGGATATGAGCATCACCAACGAATTTCACTCTGCTTCTGGCCTAGGAGCGGTAAGCCTAGAGGTTGGGCAAGTTTTCCCAGATAAGAAGTCTGCTTACCAGGCAATGGGTAGCTATGCAATCGGCATCCACCGTCAGCATAGAGTGAAGCAGTCTGATAAAAAAGAGTTGAAGGTCATATGCATCCACACCGCGAAAGGTTGCCGCGGAAGAGTTCTCGCTAGACTGAAGCCTGGGGTATGTCAGTCATGGCATATCACAAAAATAGTGGAGCATACCTGTGAGAAAACTGGGACTCTTTCAGATCACTGCAATGTGACAGCAAAATTTGTGGCACAGACGATGGAAACAATTGTGCAGGGAAGTCTCAACATTAGTGTTAGGGCTCTGCAAAAAGATGCAGAGGATCTAATTGGATTCCTTGTTAGCTACAGCAAGGCTAGGCGTGCGAAGGAAAATATATTCAAGAACTTGTATGGTACCTATGAGGAGGCATATTCTTATGCCACTAGAATGCTTCATCAAATAGAAAGTGCTAATAGGGGGACTCAAGTTTGGTGGAGAGAACGTCCAAACCCAATGAACCCGGATGAGCTAATCCTGGACCGCTTATTCTGGGCATTCGCCCAGACTATACAAGCCTTCAGGCACTGCCGCCCGGTATTATCTGTTGATGGTACCTTTCTCACTGGAAAGTACAAGGGCACACAATTGGTGGTGATTGCAGCGGATGCAAATAATCAGCTTCTTCCTATTGCATATGCATTGGTCGAGAGCGAGAACAAAGATAGCTGGTTGTGGTTCCTGAGCTGCGTGAAGATTGGTGTCGTGAAAGAGCGTAAAGGTGTTTGCATCATTTCTGATCGCAACACTGGATTATTAAGCGCTCTTGAAATAATTAAGGCATCGGAAGAAGAGTGGGGCTGGCCCGATCTAGAGGGAAGGTGGTGCATGAGGCATTTGGCAGCAAACTTTTACTTCAAATTCAAAAACAAAGATTGGTTCAAGTTATTCAAGAGGATGTGCATGCAAAAAACTGAAGCCAAAATGAATGCAATATGGGCAGGTATCAATGGTGAGATCGACCGCGCGGCCTTGCCGCAGAGAGAAGACCGGAGGGGTCGTAGGACGGCCATAAATTTGAGCCAGTGGATCACCGAGAATTGCCCTCATTTGGAGAAGTGGGCGCAGGCTCACGACACCGGGGCTCGGTATAGAATAATGACCAGCAACATGTCAGAGGTGTACAATGGTGTTCTTAAAGGGGTGCGAGCACTGCCTATCATAGCCCTAATTGGAGAAACTTGGAACCGGACCCTGTCATACTTTGCAGACAGGGTCACCGTCGCCAAAGCACAAGTTGAATTGAACAAGCCATGGTCCGAAAAGATGCCAAGATATCTGGACGAGAAAGCAAAGAAGTCCCAAAGTCATGGCTGCAGGAAAATGGACGCACTTAGGAATAAGTGGGAGGTCAATGTGCGAGCCAAGTACGTTAAGGGTCACCACAGAGGATAAAAAAAGCAAGCTGTCACCCTTGGCTCAACCTCCTGTGAGTGCACTTGTAACAAGCCCAAGCTTGAGGGCTACCCTTGTAGTCATGTGCTCCGGGCGGCCATGCTATCTCATACATATAGAGGCTTGTGTGATGCCACGCAAAAAACCTCTTTCGCACAAAAAGCTCCATTACTTTCTGTCGCCTATGAGTTTCTACAGTTGTGGTCCTGGGAATACCTCCCTGTAGGACGACCTCGTATAGTACAACCCATATACCCATACGACTTTAGCGAGGGTGCTTGCGCAACTATGGCCACCAGGTGGACAAAGGCACGGAAACATTGGTCTCCAGATATTGCGAAAAATTGTTACCCTATGTACCACCAGTAGTTTGAGATACTTGATGAGGCAGAAGTCACATGGAACCCGTGGACTCAGGACCAGCTAAAAATGGTCTTTGATGCTCGACACTTCACACCAGGCATGTTGACCGATAGTGCATTCTGGCTGACTCGCTGCAACTTATTGTTCCTGTGGTGTGTTGAGCCTTACAATCCAGAGCGTGTAATGAGACAGTTCGGTCTCTATCAAGAAATTCCACCACCTTTTCCCAGACGTATCGACGAGGAAACACATAAGTAAGATGTGACATCCCTAAATAGTTAGTGTCATTTTTAATTTACTAAACTCACACTTTGTTACATAATTTGCAGGCTAACCAATATGGGCAGGGGTTGGAGTTTATACGATTGGAGGGAAGAGAACATTGAATGGGTACACAAGTGGGAAAATGAAGCGCTAGCAGATATAGTGCATCAACTTAGGTATATTTTATGTACATTATTTTTTTACGATGATTATACGATGCGTAAAGATGCTTTGCTTTCATCACAACGGTTTATGTAATTATTTAATTTTGTAGAATGTACGATGGAAGTACAGATCAAGCGTACAAGCAGTTTTACTGCATGAACACACGTGCTAGCCTGGCCAGTCAGCCAGCTAATATACCAACACATCTCACACAAGAGGAGCAGGCGCGGAGACATGTTGAGCTGCATGCAGCTTACTATCGTGACCAGATGGTAATCACTTGTAACTTTTTTAGGTCCATCATTTCATAGTCATTTGAACTAAATAACATCCAAATATTGTTCAGCTTGAAAATGTCAACGAAGTAGGGCAGATGGCTACGGATAGCATGCTGGCCCAGCGCCCATATCGCAAGACATTCCAGAAACTTTTGCAACAATTCGTGGCAAAGAAGTTCAGATGCGGTAGAGGCGACGACGTTGTCACTGGAGCATACATGCCGGTAGCGAGGTCAGCCAGACCGAGTGCGGCGCAGTCGTCCAGACCGAGCGAGGCGCATACGAGCCATGAGCAATGGGGGGAGGGTCCGAGTACTAGAATGACATTGCCACGACATGACTCATCTCTGCCACTGCATCGCTCTTCTTCGATGCAGCTTCGTCAGGGGCAGACATCTCAGGGGCATGGCACGGGCTTGGATTCGATGCCTGAGCAGTTTCTTTCCCCTAACCCATATGCGTACACAGGATATGATGCATACACCCAAGGTGAGGGATCTCAGCCGTATCTCTCCACGCGAGGGATCCCCATGCCCGAGGAGACTCGTGTACCAGATTTAAACCAGCACTACGTACAATGGCCAGACAGTATAGGAGACGGATATGCTCAGGTAGTCATGTTCACATGTCAATGCATTTACAATGGTATCATATATTATCCTCTAACAGTTTGTTTAACATGTTTCTATGTGCAGGACACACCTGATGTTAATTTGGGCGATGAGAACACCCAACGCGGCGTCAACACAGACCTCCGAGGAGCATCACATGATCATGGCGTCAACACAGGCCTCCGGGGAACATCACATGATCTTGGCGACCCGGTTACATCATTAGTTACAGAGTTCTTCGGAGGGGACGTTATTGGCCCATCTTTTATCCCCGCGGAGTCACAACCATATGCCTACAATTACGCTTCAGGTTCACAACAAGGATTCGCGACTCCACCACCTACGCAGGACTCGCAGACACATGAAGCCGAATTGGAGTACGGCCGCGGTCTTCGTGTGACCCGGCCACCTAATCGCTTGTCACCTTCCGGTCGTAAGAAAAGGCCAGGTGGTCGTCGTAAAGTAGGGTGATTCATCTATGCACGTGCGCGACCCATTATATCTACATATGTCTGTATCAGACTTTTCGATTTGAACATCTATGTATGCTGAAATAAAAATGCACCAGTCAGGAACAATTTTTCCCGCCTATATCTCCCGCCATACTATCCCGCTCCACTCTTTTGCTTATGTTAGGCCGAAATGATTTTTTTTAAATTTTGGCTGATGAATACTGTGCAACCATTGCCCGTCTTAGACATTGAAAAAATATATTTTCAGGCAACGCTTTCCCCTCAATATTTTCCCGCCAATGCTTTCCCTCCATATGTTCCGCCACCCGTTTCCCGCCAACCCCTTCCCGCCATATCTTCCTGCCACCTGTTTCCCGCCATATGTTCCCGCCAACCCTTTCCCTCCATACCGCAGTCGTTCTTTCCCGCCATTTTCTCCTCTTTACCTATAAAACCCCCTTCAGACGGAGGTGGATAAGCATTCGAGTGTAGTGTAGTCGAGATGTCCCATTATCCTTTCGATCGTAGTTTTCACCCTAGGATGAGCAGCACTCTTCTGAGGCTAGCTACCAATTTCAGGATGGACAATAGGATAGTTCCATGGGACGAACTCACCGGTAGTGACACCATAATGAATGAGTTGGCTCACCAATTACGTAGGTCTGGGTGGCCTGAAAGGACCTATGAGGAGGTACGTAAAGAACTTCTTAGGTTGGATGCAAGGTGGAAGAAGGTTGTGGAGTCGAAGAGTGAAACTTTTAGAAGGACTGCAGAAAAGCATCCATTTTTATGGACTGAGGAGAGCGAGGACGAAGATGATATCTTCATGCCGCCGCTTCCGGGTTCTACATCGTCAAAGGGCAAGAGTTCTGCATCGTCCAAGGGCAAGAGTACTGCATCCTCGAAGGGCAAGAGTTCTTCATCGTCCAAGGGTAAGAGTTCTGCATCCTCGAAGGGCAAGAGTTCTGCATCGACGGAGGATGACGATGATGCCTTCATGTAGTTTTTAAGCTGTATTCCAGTTGTACCGTTTAATTCAGATGTACTTGCATTATTAGTTTGTACTCTCTTATTGTAAGGCATTATGTTCTATCTTAATTTCATTTTATAGTTGTTGCACGATGTTCGATAATTAATGGAGGGAAAGAAAATGCCACCACTTTATTCTAAAACTTTATATTTTTTCCATCACGACAAGGTACAAGTGAAAATAAGATACAACACGACAAGGTACAACTGAAAATAAGATACATCGTAGAATTTAAATAAAGCTACATTCAACTACTGAAATGAAGCTACATTAAACTGCAGAAATAAAGATACAAATGATTGCAAAATTTAAAATACTACCACAGGAATCTACTGAGTCCAACGTGGATATTTTCCTTTTCCATCGCCACCTTCTTCTGCTGCCTCGGCCTGACGAGCCCTTTCTTTCTTTCTCTGCCTCTCCGCCTCACGAGCCTCCTTTCGCTGTCATTCCTGCTCCTCCATGCGACGAGCCTCTTCCCTGTTTTTCTTTCCTAAATCCTGAAAAAACCGGTGTTGCTCCGCATAGTATTCTTTTAACTCTCTCTCTTGCTCTGCTTTCTCCTCAGCTTCCGCCTTCTCGCGTCGCTCTTCCGCATAGAAACTATTCCACGCACGGCGACTTCTTTCACGAATCTCAGTCACTGCCCAAGCCGGCATCTCTGTGTCAATCCAACGATAGTACATGCACAGAGGCGGAGGAGACTACAACAAAAAACCAGAATGTTATTAAAGAATCTATCAAAATACCAACAATATCTATTTGTGATGGTTAAAGCATACCGGAGGCTTGTCGTACTCTGAAATAGCTATGGGTGGATCTTCCTCATAATTGGCGCACATGAAAAACTTCATGCCCAACCAATCTGAAAAATCCGTAACCTCCTTCACCTTGCAAAGATCGCCACACCAACACCGCAGGACTGCCACCCCCGTAGGCAAACTTGCATTCTTCATTTTCCTCGGCCTAATGCTTTGATCCGAGCAAGGCAAACTCATATCGACTGAAAAAATGTGTTACACACTTTGCGCACTGCCGATTTCGAGGATGGCTGGACGAGAGCCTCGGTGTCTCCTTTTATAAGCTCAGACGATAAATGATGGCGAGAAAATTAAGCGAGGATATTTACGATCCCTGTAGTGTCGGCACAACAGCTTCCCGTAGCCTTGGATTCCCAGTGCCATCGCATCCGCTGAGGCAAAAGAAGCAAAGGCAGGATTGATTCCCGGGCGAAAGAACCAAAAGCGTCCATATTCCCGCGCGTCGGAGTCACAGACGTCACTGTCGCGCCTCGGAATCAGCGCCGTCTGCGCGCTGTCGCGCATGCAGCAGCATAGGACAGGCCGCCTCGGCTGGTGGCAGCGTGGCCCACCTGCTGGGCCCGCGCGCAACAGGCCTTGTCGGCCGGGTGGCGACAGCGGCAGCGGCGGCCGCCTCACCCGGTGGCGGCCGGGCCCACCTGGCGCGACCCGTTCCGTCGCGGCACGCTGGCCTGTGCTGCCCTGTGTAGATACCGTTCTGCCACGCGCGGCCGCCTCCTGCAGTGGCGGCTGGGCCCGCTGCCTCATGGCGTGGCGGCAGGTGACACGTGTCGCCTGCCGCGCCTGCCGCCACTTGTGAGGGGGTCTCTTTTGTCAATTTCGTCCGCAGGGGGTTTCTTTTGTCAATTCCAGTGGGCAGAGGGTCTGTTTCGACAAAAAATCGAGATTGCAAGGCTACAACACGGACGTGTGTGCCATCCTGGTCGGGACTGCCTATTGGGGATAACATGACAGATAGTCTAACTAACCATATGTCACCAACACATATGGTTGGATTTGAGGGAATCGAAACTGTCCAAATGATTGGATTTTGACTGGCCCGCTAGGCGCCAGTTTAATATCCAAACACACCCGTATGCATGAAGGAGAAATGAGCTTTGATCTTCAAGATGGCTTTAATCATTTATTTGATTCATTTATATACAATATAGCCTGTAATAACGCATGGGTATTCTACTAGTAGATATTGTTTCAACGACCAACATGTCTCAATAACCAGGACATAGGAGAAAATAGATACTGTACTAGACCCATCCCGCTCGTTGCCGCAGATAATTGTGATTAGGTTTTCATTGATGGTTTGAGCCAAATTAGTTGCATTTCATCTATTGTTAGAGCATCTCCAACAGACGTGCTAGATAAACCGCGCACTGGAAAAAACAGCTATATAGTGCGCGCGATCAAAACTAGCGCTGCAGCAGCCGTGCTAAGATCCCGCGTTTGGTAAGCAAGGTTCAGCGCGCTGGGGAATACGGCGTCGCGCGCTGCATATTTGGTGTGCCCACTCGCGTGTGCTGCAAAATCTAGTCTGCTACAGGTGGGGCTGCCAGATTGGTGTTTTTGTGTATATGACAAACCTCTTCGTTGCTCCCACACGCAAAAAAAGACTATTTTGGTGCTGCAAAAAAAAAAATTAGCGTGCCGTGCAACCGCACGTCTGTTGAAGATGCTATTATGGTGCAGTAAGCATGGGTGAGAAACAAGGAATGGCATGCATTTAGATCGAAGATTGAAGACAACAAGGTAGTGCAGCAAAGTACATTTCCAATCACCGAATGAAGCACCTGTGGACGTCTGAGTGTCCTTTCCCAGCTCTTTAAAGTATTCATTAAGCATTCATCTGATCATTCGTGCATTGCATTCTTTCACTTACTCTGTGCACTAATGTTTGGTGTTGCAACTGAATGATCCGTGATGCCCAAGTTATTACCGGGAACTAGAAAATGGCAGTTCATTGAGAAGATGCTGTAGGGATTTTGGACGTGTCACTGGACATATATTATCCATTTTCCTGCCATTAAAATGGGCGTTCTGTTTTGTGGGATACAGTTACCAATCATGTGCTCTGAGTGATTTAAATCTAGCGAATATGACTTTACATATAGTGAATCCAACCATTGAAATGAATTTGTGACCAGTATGCCTTGTTTCCCCCCAAATTTTGGGGAGGCATGCACAAGTGTTTGGATATTTACGGGTCCAGATTTTTCCGAGAGAGTGATGATAAATTATATACTTGTAAAGTTTGGCATATTAATGCAAACAAGGAAGGCTACCTTGCATAATCATAGATAAATCAGATTGGGCGTTTTTAGGAGAATCCAGCTAAATGGTGGGTTTTGTTGTAAATGGTTACTTAGTGAGTCCTTTGTCCATTTAGGGATCCTATAGTTTCCAGTTTCTACATTTTTCGGCCACAACTCATAAGACGCTGCAATCATGTAAAAGTTCTTGACTTAAAGAGAATCAGAATCCTATGACCAACTATGTCCTTCATTTATTTGATAAGAGTCGTGACATGGACCTACATATATTTGCAGTCTCTCAAGATACTACTACTAGCTAGTAAGGTCGGTCTACCAGGACTTTGCTCAGTGCAAGCCATAACTACAACTACCCTCCTTATAAGTTGGAGGAGAGAAGGTGAGATATGTATTTATTCATAACACAACAAATACACAACTAACTTGTGAGTAGGAAGTGAAGGAAGATGTATATGGACGATGCTTATCTTGCTGTGTTCACATTCGTGCCGAGCTAATACAGTCACCCAATGCGGCAGTAGAAGTTGAAGGATTAGGAGTAGGAGGCATTAGGAATCTATTACATATAAAAATTAATTAACGGATAACTAGAAAAAGAGTAATAAGCTAGAAATTACCACAAAAATTAGAAACATCTGACCATCCATTTAATAAAATAGCTAATTAGGACCGATGGATCTTTGAAAATCTTTTCACATGAAAGTTCAAAATAATTACCCACCAATGCCATGGATTAGTTTGCGTGCCCTAACATTGGCTAACTTAACTCCAACGTCAAAATAGAAAAAAAAACTTACGGGATACTCTTCCATGTCCTCACGTACGCCGCCGCCATTAGCTACTGGCGTCATTAGCAAATAACGCCGCCTCACGTATTGCTAGACGTACGACTAGCCGGCGACAGGAGCTACGTTCTATAAACAATTCATCGCTCCTTGTGGTCACTCGCATCTGGACGTTCTATGCTTCAATCATCAAGCGGACGATTTACATAGATTAGTGTTCTCTGCCTCTTCGTCCCATCAAGCTTGATGAAGATGTTAAATTGTGATCCAAATTATACTGTATTGGACTAGACGTAGTACAACTGATGTGGGCCTTTGCATTGACGTCGACGCGTACGAATATAACTCGTTTACTTGTCCTTCAAGGACTCTTATGTATTGCCCTCTTATATACCTCATGTAGTCGCACCTCAGACGGCCTGTCGTCTCGTGCTTGTAATACTCCTCCTCATAGTGATTGCGCCTTCATGCGTCCGTGGTTTTCTCCCGCAAGGGTTTCCACGTAAAAATCTGTGTGCTCTCGTGTCTTTTTTATCTCGTTATTATCTAACAAGTGGTATACAGAGCCAAGTTACAGATACGAGATTTGAGATCGGGAGATTAGGGTTCCGACGTGTGCACAGCTGCACGCGTCTCTGACGATCCGTCGAATCCGGAGCTAGATCGATTCGCCCTCGAAGCCGAGACCGACTGAAACTCTGTTCGTACGCACGCGTACAAATCGCTACAAGTTGCAGCCATCCTTGTAGAATCCGCCGAGCCGCACGTTGCTACAGGTGCAAGCTTCAAAATCGCGAAGACCAAGGGCGATCATTGTATGCTCCACGTATTGCTCAAGTCCCGAGGCAGCCGCTAGCGTGAAGTGGATCACGTTGCTGCTGCTACTACTCGGGAGATTCTGATTGATCGCTACTGCTACTAAGTGCTACTTCAACTAGTACTCGTTCATCGTGAAGACAAGTACTTGGATTTCTTGACTACTACTGGTCACGTGGAGTGCTCAAAGCTAGTACTACTAGTTGAGTACTAGATCAGATTGGTTTTCCCATCAATTGCTACGTCCAGATCCGAACTACTATCAGGTGTTATTTACTCTGCTTTATTTTCCCCGTAAATTAATTCTGTCAAGAATTTTCTATCGGCTTGTACTACTTTGTGTACACAGTTTTATCGACTCATGGCATCCATGAAGTACGATTCTCCACTGCTGGATCGTGACACAAGGTTTACCCTATGGCAAGTCAAGATGCGGGCGTTGTTGGCACAGACCGACTATGATGAAGCACTGGATAGTTTTGGGAAAAACCGAATTGAGGACTGGACTGATGAGGAGAAAAGAATTGATCGTAAAGCTTTGTCAAAAATTCAACTCCATTTGCATAATAATATTTTGCAGGAAGTTTTGAGCGAGAAAACTGCCGCCGCTCTATGGTTAAAGCTGGAAGGGATTTGCATGACTAAAGATCTCACCAGCAAGATGCATCTGAAGCAAAAATTATTCCTGCACAGGTTACCCGAGGGAGGTAATGTTTTGAATCATATTTCAGAATTTAAAGAGATCATATCTGATCTAGCTGCAATGGAGGTTAAGTATGAAGAGGAAGATACTGCTTTAATGTTACTTTATTCACTGCCAAGTTCTTATACCAATTTTAGAGACACCATATTATACAGTCATGATACTCTCACGCTTAATGAAGTTTATGAAGCTTTGAACTCTAAGGAGAAAATGAAATTAATGGTGCCTCATGATGGTTCAAGTTCATCCCAAGCAGAGGGATTATCTGTTCGTGGCAGGACAAAGGAGAAGAACTCCAATAATGGAAACAGAGGCAAAAGTAAGAACGGCTACAGGGGCCGGTCGCAATCCAGAGACAAGAAGTATTGCAGGTATTGCAAAAGAGACGGGCATGACATCTCAGAGTGTTTCAAATTGCAGAATAAAGAAAAGAGGAAAGGTAACAAACAAGATGAAAATTCTGCTAACGTTGCTCATGATGATAGTTCCTATGATGCTCTTGTCGTTATTGCTGGATGTGCTGAGACCAATGATGAGTGGGTACTTGACACCGCATGCACGTTTCATATGTGTCCACATATAGATTGGTTTAATACTTTTGATTCCACTACTTCTGCTGGTTCCGTTTTGGGTTTTGATAATTCACCATGCAAGATTGAAGGCATAGGTTCTATTCGAATCAAGATGTTTGATGGCATAATCAGAACTTTGACAGATGTTCGGTATATTCTGAAGATGAAGAGAAATCTTATTTCTATGAGTGCCCTTGATGCAAAGGGATACAAGTATTCAGGTGGAGATAGTGTTTTGAAAGTCACCAAAGGTTCCCCTATTGTGATGAAAGGTGATTTGAGTTCGACCAATGGTATTTATTACCTTCGAGGTTCTACCGTTTCAGGTAATGCTACTCCAGTTGTTTCAAAGAATTCTGATTGTGATGCTGCTAACCTTTGGCATATGCGTCTTGGACATATGAGTGAACTTGGTTTAGCAGAGTTAAATAGGAGAGGTCTTCTTGATGGATATGAACCTGGTAAATTGAAATTTTGTGAGCATTGTATCTTCGGCAAGCACAAGAGGGTGAAGTTCAATACTTCGACTCATACAACCGAAGGTATTCTTGATTATGTGCATTCTGATTTATGGGGACCATCTCGCAGAAAGTCACTAGGTGGTGCTAGTTATATGCTGACTATTATTGATGATTATTCGAGAAAAGTTTGGCCTTATTTCTTGAAGCATAAATATGAAGCATTCTCAGCATTTAAGGAGTGGAAGATTATGATTGAAAGGCAGACTGAAAAGAAGGTAAAAATACTTCGCACTGATAATGGTATGGAATTCTGTTCTAAGCAATTTAAGAATTATTGCAAGTCTGAAGGCATTGTCAGACATTACACCGTTCCTTATACTCCTCAACAAAACGGTGTTGCTGAGCGTATGAACAAGACCATTATTTCCAGAGCCCGTTGCATGTTGTCCAATGCAGGTTTGCATAGGCGTTTTTGGGCTGAGGCTGCTTCCACTGCTTGTTATCTCATTAACCGTTCACCATCTATTGCTCTTAATAAGAAAACTCCAATTGAGGTTTGGTCTGGTTCACCTGCTGATTATTCACAGTTGAGAGTTTTTGGTTGCACTGCTTATGCTCATGTTGATAATGGAAAATTGGAGCCTAGGGCTGTTAAGTGCATCTTTCTTGGTTATAAGTCTGGTGTTAAAGGTTTTAAATTATGGAATCCTGAAACCCAGAAGGTTGTTATTAGCAGAAATGTTATCTTTAATGAATCTGCTATGTTACATGATGTTTCATCTACTAATGTTCCCGTTGAGAGTGAACAACAGCCTATTGCTCAGGAGCCTACTGTTCAGTGGAGCATGTTATTGATTCAGGTGATACATCTGGTAATGAAATTGTTGATGCACATGATGAACCCGTCGTTGATGATGATAATGTCACTCCCACTCCAAATCAGCCTATTGTTCCACCCAGTTGGAATCTCGCACGTGACAGAGTCAGGCGGGGTATTAATAAACCGGACAGGTTAATTGAAGAGTGCAATATTGTTTCTGTTGCTTTATCTGTTGCAGAAGAAATTAAAGATAATGCTGAACCTTCTTCATATTCCGCGGCTATTATTTCTGGTGATAGTAATAAGTGGATGACTGCTATGCATGATGAGATGGAATCACTTGAAAAGAATGGCACTTGGGATTTAGTAAAATTACCTAGAGAGAAGAAACCTATTCGTTGCAAGTGGGTTTTCAAGAGGAAAGAAGGTGTTTCTCCTAATGATGAGATAAGATATAAAGCAAGGTTAGTTGCTAAAGGTTATAGTCAGATTCCAGGTATTGACTATAACAAAGTCTTTTCTCCTGTTGTGAAGCATAGCTCTATTCGCACTTTACTCAGTATTGTTGCCATGCATGATCTTGAGCTTGAACAATTGGATGTTAAAACTGCATTCTTACATAGAGAATTAGAAGAGGATATTTATATGGAACAACCTGAAGGTTTTGTTATTCCTGGAAAAGAAAAGCTTGTCTGTAAGGTAAAGAAATCTCTTTATGGATTGAAGCAATCCCCGAGACAGTGGTACAAGAGATTTGACACCTTTATGCTCTCTCAAGGTTTCAAAAGGTCTAATTATGATAGTTGTGTTAATTTGAAAACTGTCAAAGGTTCAACTATTTATTTGCTCCTTTATGTTGATGATATGCTTATTGCTGCAAAGAGTATGTCAGAGATTAATGAACTAAAGAAGCAATTGAGTAATGAATTTGAGATGAAGGATTTGGGTGCAGCAAAGAAAATACTTGGCATGGAAATATCCAGAGATAGACCGCCTGGAAAAGTGTATCTAAGTCAGAAGTGATATATTGATAAAGTTCTTCATCGTTTTAATATGCATAATGCCAAGCCAGTAAGTACTCCGTTAGCTGCACACTTCAAATTATCATCAGCTTTATGTCCTAAGTCAGATGCAGATATTGAGTACATGTCTAGAGTTCCCTATTCAAGTGCAGTTGGTTCACTTATGTATGCCATGGTTTGTTCTCGTCCGGATTTATCATATGCATTGAGTGTTGTTAGTAGATACATGGCTAATCCTGGAAAAGAGCATTGGAGAGCAGTTCAGTGGATTTTCAGATACCTGCGTGGTACTTCTAATGCTTATTTACAGTTTGGGAAATCTAGAGATGGACTTGTTGGTTTTGTTGATTCTGATTTTGCTGGTGATTTGGATAAGAGAAGATCACTCACAGGTTATGTTTTCACCATTGATGGTTGTGCTGTGAGTTGGAGAGCAACTTTGCAGTCTATTGTGGCTTGTTCCACTACTGATGCCGAGTATATGGCTATTTCTGAGGCATGCAAAGAAGCTATCTGGTTGAGAGGTTTGTATTCTGAGCTTTGTGGAGATTCATCTTGCCCTACCGTATTTAGTGACAGTCAAAGTGCTATATATCTTACAAAGAATCCAATGTATCATGAGAGGACAAAGCACATTGATGTCAGATTTCATTATATTCGAGATGTTGTTGCTGAAGGCAATTTGAAGGTATGCAAGATAAGTACTCATGATAATCCTGCTGATATGATGACAAAGCCAGTTCCGACCAATAAGTTTGAGCTTTGCTCAGGCTTAGTTGGTATTTCTCACTAGTCCTATGGACTCTGACGCACAAGGTGTTTAAACTGATTTGGATGGAGTTATTTACTTTCTTCGACTACTGAAGGGAATTTGGATCAAGGTGGAGATTGTTAAATTGTGATCCAAATTATACTGTGTTGGACTAGACGTAGTACAACTGGTGTGGGCCTTTGCGTTGACGTCGACGCGTACGAGTACAACTCGTTTACTTGTCCTCCAAGGACTCTCATGTATTGCCTTCTTATATACCCCATGTAGTCGCACCTCAGAAGGCCTGTCGTCTCGTGCTTGTAATACTCCTCCTCATAGTGATTGCGCCTTCGTGCGTCGTGGTTTTCTCCCGCAAGGGTTTCCACGTAAAAATCTGTGTGCTCTCGTGTCTCTTTTATCTCGTTATTATCTAACAGAAGACACGCATCTACTCCCTCTTGTCCTATAATATAAAAACGTTTTTTACATTAGTATAATACCGAAAACGCTCTTATATTATGGGATGGAGAAAGTACATCATAATCATGGAGAACAGCAGCAGTAGGCAGACCTCAAAAAGATCGGCTGATTATATTGATCGCATTAGCAGAGTCAGGTAAAAAAGACCTTTTATATGTACGCTTAGCAGTACGTAGCAACTAGCATGCATGCATCTTTCTTTTTGTCAGTTCATTGATTCGTTTTCTAAATACTACACAGAAGAGGCCCAGTCAACAACATAAGCAAAGGCGTCTATGCCAGGTGCAAGCAATTTTGGCTATATAATTATCATTTTCTGTGTGCAGAGTCAGGTAAAAAAAATTATATGTAGTTTACCAGTAAGTTGCATCTAGCATGCATGCATCTTTCTTTTTGTCAGTTCATTTTTTTTGTCAGTTCATTGATTCGTTTTCTAGATACTACACAAACGAGGCCCAGTCAACAACATAAGCAAAGGCGGCTATGCCACGTGCAATTTTGGTTTTATATTTTGCATTTTCTGTGTGTGATCGATCTTTGTCAGAACCTATATATTTGTACTCCCTCCGTTCCTAAATATAAGTCTTTGGAGTGATTTCACTATGGACCACATACGAAATAAAATGAGTGAATCTATACTTAAAATGCATCTATATACATCCGTATGTGGTTCATAGCGGAATCTCTACAAAGACTTATATTTAGGAACGGAGGGAGTATGTATTAATTGTCACACCATATATCACCCTACATGATAATCACTATTCCCACTCATCAATCTGATATATTAGTAGTTTAAGTTTTTTAATAAGTAGTACTGCAGGCATGGAAGGAAGTTTTATTCACAAATCAAGATGATTTTTTTTTTGCAACAATCACTATTTGCATCGGACTCTCACAAAGAACCTGAATTCCGGTTAGTTTTACTCCAACTTGACTAAGTGATGGTGATTTTGTTTTCTACAATATTGGAAATAGGAAAAAAGGAGTGTGGGGAAATAATTACCCAGGTAATATGCACCTACGTGTGTTGCACAATGACAACATAACAGTATTGTATTCCCTCCGGTTGACAAATAAATGTTTTAAACATATTGACTACTCCAGTGTGTTTCATATATTTTTTATTGAAAATTAAATCATATGTATTATATTATATGATTATATATAATTGTTTTAGGGTTCAAACTTACACCTTCAAAATAAAGTAATACTTTTAAATAACTCAACAAATGAAGAATATCTAAAATTTATTTGGTAGGGCTAATTTATTGAAAACTTAGCACAGAAGATAGTTGACAAGGAAATATATGTGGACTTCAAAATAATTACAATTTTTCCAAAACAATGTATCAACATTACTTAGAAGAACCATGACTTAACTAAAACGTAAATAAAATGCAATTTGATGAATCTAATAACGGGTAGATTATAACCACAAAACTACATCAACACTATGACAAAAAAATCGAGGGATTTGGTGCTCCATATATGGTCCTATGGCAAATGTAGACTCGATGCACCTATGTACAGTCCAAACATCGGATAGTATTATTTTTCAAAACTCCAAAAAATTATCACATACAATTCAAATTTGTGTCTGCACTATATATGTCTTTCGCAAAGATTACTGACGTGTCAACACGTTACAGTTGAATGCTACACCACATTCTATGCAAAAAAAAAAGAAAGAATGCTACACCACATGTCTATCCCATATGAATACTGATTTGTCCGCGGTCTCAAAGGTAGTTCAACATACTAATTATCTTGCGGGTAGCTAAACTTAATAATCTAATTACAGTTGAATGCTACACCACATGTCTATCCCGTATGAATACTGGTTAGTCTGCGGTCTCAAAGTTAGTTCAACATACTAATTATCTTGCGGGTAGTTAATCTTAATAATCTAATATCATGTAAGTCAATAGCAATGACTAGAACAGGAACTATAAATTTGGCAATTTGATGTTCACATAACTTAGCAAAAATGACCAATGGACCACTCTAAGTTATGTATGCATACCAATCTAAACTTACTCCACGTGGCATTTTTTTAGAAAAAACAAATAATATGTTCTCATTATTAAACTTTCTAAAGTTCTAGCCCGCGCATCAGTGGGCCACACGGCTAGTTTTTAGAGAAAATGCATACGCCCGACTTTATAAATAAAGTCACCAGGCAGAGTATCACAACCAACCACCACCACCAAAGCCAACACAGGAGCAACCAACAGAAGGGAGTTTAGCGTACATGGCAAACGAGCCAATCCTAGCACGCAGGTCAGCAATCAAAAGACAAGAAAGAAGATAGCAGAATTAAGGCGCCGACCGAATCCGCTGCATCAAGGAGGAAGCCGTGGACCGAATCTTGGATGTCATAGCGTCGAAAGCCTCGGGGTCCGCCTCCTTAATCAATAATCTCCACTGCTGCAGAAATACACCAGTTTTAAATAAGCAACCCACAGTATTAGCCGGGAAGGAAAGCTCGATGGTAAATTTGTTGCGAATAGTCCACAACGACCAACAGATCACCGCAAACCCAACCCAGAAAATCCTTTTAGATGCACCAGATAAACCACTGGAAAGTCTCCTTAAGTCCACGAAGGACGAAGGGTTCCAGTTCACTTACAGCCAGAAGTGAATACAGCTCCAAACAAATTTAGCCAGAGAGCAAAGAGAGAAAATATGGTCGGTGTTTTCAATGGCTCCACATAAAGCGCATCTATCAGAGCCTGGACCGTTCTTTTTTCGAATTTGATCAGCCGCGGGAAGTTTCCCACGGAAAGCTTGGGAATTGTAAGGCTACGGTAAAGCTGTCGGATCACGGGTTCCGGCAGACCCTTAAGGTTCAAACACTGGGGTGCGCGCGGAGATCATGCCCTCTACCTCCCCGTCTCACAAAGATCTAAACTACTGAAGAACTGCACAAGAGACACAAGGTTTATACTGGTTCGGGCCATCGTTGTGGTGTAATACCCTACTCCAGTGTGTGGTTGATGGATTGCCTCCTCGGGCTGGTGATGGTGAACAATACAAGGAAGAACAGCCTCGTGAGGGTCTGTTCTTGGCTGGGGGATGAACTGCTAGGAGGAGTTCAGTCACCCTTCTCTCTCTCTCTCTCTGATTGCGAACCGACGAAGCAACCCCCTTGCTATGCGGGTGGCTGGTCCTATTTATAGGCAAAGGCCCTGGGCCTCTTCCCAAATATTGAGCGGGAAGGGAGCCAACAATGGCGGGCTGATTTGAAGGGGGACAGCAAGTATCAACTATCCTGACAAAAGCGGTCTTCGCCTGCGCAAAGCTCTGGTGATGACGCCGTCCTGGGCTCCATGGTGACCTCCATCTCGTAGTCCTCTTGGTCTTGGTCTCGTTGCACCGAAATGGCAACCTTTGCCTGACGCCTCGGTACTCCGCGGCTGCGCTTGCCCCCTTTGCACCAAAGAGGAAAGAAGGACGCTGCGCGCGCTGGCGCCCGCCTGGCACCCTCGATCGTCATGGCTTGCGTCATGGGCACCTCGCAAGGTGCCCCGCCTTGATCTCTCCGCCTCCTCGCCAGCCAGCCTGAGGAGGCTGCGCCTGAGGATGCGCCATGTCGTCCGCCCCGCGAGGCTTGGCCCCTCGCGAGGGTCTTGGGTCTTGTGTTGATGAAGACGGGCCATGCTGGGCCTCCTTTGAGCCATGCCGCAGGCCGCAGGCAGGCAAGTCTGGGGACCCCCGTTCCCAGAACGCCGGCAGTAGCCCCCGGGCCCAAGGCGCGCATGGACTTGGCCGTGCTGAGAGGCGAAAGGGCAGGGGCGAAGCACCGCGGGCCCTAACAGCCTGCGACCTTGGATGCCGCGTGGCGGTTGATTGGACGTGGGCGGTACCGTTCGCCCACGCTCCCTTGTTTTGCACCCTGCTAGGTTGCCCCGCAGTTGTACACAGCCGCTCCTCTTCCTGTTGCTCGAACGTTCCTTGTTCTTCCTCCCTTCGAACTTCGACTCTCGCCTCCAATCCCATCTCACACTTCCCCTCTCTTATCCACCGCCATGGCTCCGACGAAGAAAGAGGAAGGGAAGAAGCCCATGTCTCTATCTTGCCCGCCGCTGTCGATGGCCCCCGCCGTCGGCCGCTCAATCATACTCAATCTGGAGTGCCTGGATAAGCTCAGTCCGGCCCTGGCCACCGTCTTCAACGAGTGTGGGAGGACGACGGCCTGGCCTACGTCTCACTTCCCCACTGACAGGATAATCACCGAAGTTCATTACTTTGCCGATGCCTTGTGGGCGGGTCTGGTTCCCCCCTTCTCCGATTTCTTCAACGCCGTCCTTTCCCATTACCAGATCCACATGATGCATCTGGGTCCTGAATCCATTGCCCTCCTCTCGGTCTTTGCATTTGTCTGCGAGGCGCTGACGGGCATCCCTCCTTCTGTTGCCTTGCTGCGCCATTTCTTCTCTTTGAGCCTTGCCGACCCCACTCAATGCTCGGCGTGCGTGAGCTTCGTCGCTGCGCCTGAGACCGCGGCCTTGGGTATTGACTTCAAGCTCCCTCCGCCTCCAGCTGGGTTCCGTGAGCGGTGGTTGTACGTCGATGTCGGGGTGCCCAGCCCACGGCTAGCGAAGCCAACTTCGCCTGCCGTACCTAATTCAGGCTGGGGCCAGGAGACACTTAAGAGCCCCCGGCTCGCCTTCGTCTGGCGCCGCTTCACGTTCTTGAGATCGCTCAACGTGACAGCGCCCAAGGTGGTGAAGGAGTTCCTGCTGCGCCGCATTGCCCCTCTCCAGCGCCATTCTCGTCGAATGTGGGCCTTCAGCAGGCATGGTGATCACATGAGGCTTCAGGAAGAAGACTTGACGCCCGCGGCGCTAAGGACGGTGCTCTTGGTCCTGACTGGCGACCCCAACCCCGGCAGTATCCAGCGGGGAGGAGCTCTGCTGTACCTCTGCCAGAACAGGGATGACTTCGTGAGGCAGATGTCCTCCTTTGACGAGTGGGGGCTGCGTCCTGTCGGCCTCCAAGGGCTTCGCGGGAACCCTGTGGCGGTGACTGCCCTTCCGATTGGTCCAGGTGAATCATCCTCGAGTGGTGGAGCAGGGAGGCCGGAGACAGCGGGGCTCGAGAGAGCTACTGACGAGGTGGCCGCACCTGGCGGTGCTCTTGATGGGGCAGCTCCTGAGGCCCGCGCTGCCGTGGCTGTGGGTGAGGTGCGGCTGCTTCCGACGCTTAGGGCTGAGGCTCCTGAGCCCCCGGCCACGTCTTCTGGCAAGGCAACTGACTGTGCGCGTCAGGCATGCGTCCTCGACGCAGGTCGCCTTGGTGCTCCGTCCTCCTCGCAGGTTGATTCCTGCGCACCTCTCCTGGGCCGCTTCCGCGTGGACTTTGAGGCCCTCTGGAGAAAAAGGGAGGCCCTGGGTGATGACCTCCCTTGCCGCTTGCTGAAGCGCCGGAAGTACTTTGCTACCAACGAGTAAGTCCTCTCCTTTCCTGTCTTCTGACCCACTTGTTGCGTCTATTGATCCTTGCTCTGCAGGCCCCTTCCGACTGAGCTCGCGGCAGTCGCCGAGGTGCCGCCTCCTTTGGCTTCGCCCCCTCTACCGTCCTCAAATGCTCCGAGCAGCTCTGCCCTGGTGGTGAGGGCGTCTGAAGGGGTGGACCATCCCGAGGTGCACCGCGGCCCTTCATTCCCCGCGATTTTCCTTCATGGGCCCTCTCGGGGAATAGCCAGTCTGCCGTGGGCTTCTCGTCTGATCGGGGACTGCGACTGGTTGGGGCGCCTCCTGCGTCCTTCATCCGGAGACGGGCTGGCCCTAGGCCGGGCTTCTGGTGCGGCGCGCCCGGCCGTCGCGAGGGCACCAGCCCCCTGCCCGGAGGAGGAACGATGATTCGCGGCCCCCGACGCTTGCTTGGGGCGGATGATGGTGTGGAAGACGTGCTTGAGCGCGCCCGGGAGCGCCGCGCTCGCCGCCAAGTGTTCCTTCGAAGAGCGACCGACGTGGTGAACTTGCTTGGGGAGGAGCTTGCTGACGAAGACGCGTGCCTGGAGGCCGAGGGCCTGCGCCTGGCTGCAGGGAGGCGCGAGCTGGAGGCCGCCATTGCCCTCACGCGTCATCAGCGCGACCTTGACGGCGAAGAGGCGAAGGCGTCGCTGGAGGCCTCCCGGGCGGCCCGATCCCAGGCCGCTGAGGAGGCCCGGGGAGCAGACCGACGGCGAGAAGCAGCAGAAGAACGGGCCCGGGAGCTCTTGGCCCGGTGCCACTCGTTGGAGGAGCAAGCAGAGCTGCGCTAGGCAGCCCTTGCATCGATGAAGGTGGCTTCTGGCGACCCGGTTGAGCTTCGGAAGCGCGAGGAAGCGTTGGTGCTGGAAGCCGCCGAACGCACCCGTGAGTACGAGCGGCAGGAGACGAGGGAGCGCCTAGTGACGCAGGCGGAAGACGATGTCACTGCGCGGGAAGCGCGCGTCCTGGAGGAGGTTTGTCGTCGGGTGGCGACGGTGCGCCAAGGCCTCGAGCGTGAGTTCGAGGGGAAGCTGGGGATGATCCGGGTCGAAGCCGAGGGCAGAACCGCAGCCCTGAGGGCCCAACGGGATGAGGCGACGCGGCGGGTCAACGCCTCCCGGGCCACCCTTGAGGCAGCGCAAAAGGAGTTGGCCGCCTCCCAGGCCGAGGTACTCCGTCTTCGCCAGCGGATGGAGGAGGCTGAGGGCGTCGTGCGCCAGAACATGGACGAGATACGTCAGCGGCAGGTCCTGGAGCACGTGCACGGTCCCATGCTTTCCACGCTCCGGGAGAGAGCTATCGCGGCCTTGGGCAACATCTGTGAGGCGGCTGTTGGCGAGCCGCACACAGCCAACTATGCTGGCAACCTTCAGTTCTTCACTGTCGTGGTGACGCAGCTGGAGGCGCGTTCGACAAGGGCCGATAGGTTGGTGGAAGAGAGGAGCCGCGCGCTGCTCGGGCGCGCCTTCTCCCGTGTCTTCAGCCACCTCCAGATCATGGATCCCCGCTTCGATTTTGACGCTGTCATCGCCCCAGTCCCCCAGGCCGTCCGAGGTGACCTGGCGCACTGGATGGAAGACAATGTGGACGCCCTTGTCAGGGCTTTCGCTTCGGACGACGACGACGTGATCATGGGTGCTGACGAGGGCGGCGCGGCGAGCGGCCCTGACGCCGCTGGCGACGACACAGACGACGATGGCGGATTCGGCGACCCCGACGAAGGCTCAGGAGGTGCTTCCGTGGACGCATTGGGGGATTGGTCCGACTGAGTGTGTATCGCTCCTGTCTTCTTCACCCTGCATGAATAGAACTCAGGTTTTTGTCCTGATGGCTTGTGAGAGCATTTTGGGAGGGGGAGCCCCTCATGTAAAACCCATGTTCAGCCTATTAATAGTTGTCGTATTGCACGAGCGCCCGCGCCTGGTGGCTGGCTGGTTTACCTTTGTTTCGCGCAAGCCCCGAAGCAGCCTGTGGGAGGGCGTGACGCCCTTGGTGTTCTTTAGTTGAATCCGCTGGATACGAGAGTGTCGCCGGCTGGGAGTTTCACAAGCGTTGGCCTTCTTCTCAGGCTCTGGTCCTTTTCCTGAATGTGTGAGCTTCACAGGCATTCGCCTTGCTTCACAGGCTCTGGGCCTTTACCTGAGCGCGATGACTTCACAGGCATTCGCCTTCTTCACAGGCTCTGGGCCTTTTCCTAAACACAATGGCTTCACAGGCACTCGCCTTGCTTCACAGGCTCTAGGCCTTTTCAGAATGCGAGGGCTTCACAGGCACTCGCCTTGCTTCACAGGCTCTGGGCCTTTTCCTTAGCGCGATAGCTTCACAGGCACTCGCCTTGCTTCACAGGCTCTGGGCCTTTTCAGAATGCGCGATAGCTTCACAGGCACTCGCCTTGCTTCACGGGCTCTGGGCCTTTTCCTAAACGCAGTGACTTCACAGGCACTCGCCTTGCTTCACAGGCTCTGGGCCTTTTCTAGAACATGATAGCTTCACAGGCACTCGCCTTGCTTCACAGGCTCTGGGCCTTTTCCGAACAGGACAACCTCCGCAGGCACCCGAAAATCCTCCCAAAAGGGAGCAACAGCGGCAGTCGGTCTGCGCACGAGCCAGGCCTGACCGGACTCGCGAGGGGCTCGTGAAGGGAGGCAGCTGTGGCGAAGCGGTAACCAGAACGCGAGAAATGGCTCGAGCGAGAATAAGCACCCCTTCCCCGAACACACGCAAATCTCAAATCCGAATCCAACTTAAATCCAGCAAGGGAAAAGCTTCAGCTAAAGGGAAAGGCAACGAAAAGCAGACAAAAGGCCGCGTTCGGCACCTAATCTAGTCTTGGACGGCTTCTCACCAGCGCGGAGCTAAGTGCTATCCACTGGGCGTGGGAGGGAGCCCCAGGGCCTGAGGCCGGCACCCCTGAGACTCCGGGGCGTGTACAGCCCCACTCATTATTACGTGAGAGTGTCACGGGGCGGCGAGCTTCACAGGCACTGGGCCTTCTTCACAGGTACTGGCTTGCTTCATATCGCCAGACGAGGGCCCCGCCTTGCGCCACACTCTAGTGCCATCAGCAACGACCGGAACCCAGGACGCCACCCAATGGGGTAGAGCGGTCGCCAGCGGTTCCCCCGACGACCATGGGTCCTCCGCCAGGGGCACACCCTGAGGCACCTCCCCAGCAGAGGGCCTACCTCCTAAGAACGCCTTGCTTCGAACGCCGCGGTGGTGATGTCAGATCTTGGCCCCTCTCCTGCAGCCCCCTGCGCCCTCCTCCCGAGGGGTAGGAGACTGTGGGAGCGGGGCAGCTGTTTGCCGTGGCGACCTGCACCTCTTGCGATCCATGGTTAGCGTATACCTGCCCCTGAAGAGTTAGCGGTGCCCGATAATCGTTGCCTCCAGCGTGGCCAGCGGGTTTGTCCCTGGGTTCCCGGAAGGGCTCAGCTTCCAGTGCCTCGTCCCCCCCAACTTGGGCCGAGGAGCGAGCCTTGTCCGTTCTCGTGAGGGTGTCCTTGGTCCATCATGAGGGGCACGTATTCCTCCGTCACCGTCATCCCGGGTGCCACGCCGTGACGCCCGGCATGCCACGCGGTTCCACCTGCCATGCCTACTGCGGGGTGGCAGCGCGGCCGCCCTCCGGGGCCGCGGGTCGCATCGAGTCCTTCTTCTTCGCGGGCCGAGGGCGGGGGCAGTGCCGCCACCGGTCCGGTGCTGACAGCTTCGCTGGCGTTGGAGTAGCCTTGGAGTCCGCGGGCGCGCGCGGAGCCCCCGCGCGGGTCGCCCTGGGCTTGAGATGTGAGCTGGGTGGAGAAGGGGTGAGCCCCCGAGGCGGCGAAGCCCAGGAGCTCCGCCACTCGCTCCAGCAGCACATCGTGGCCGCCCTCCAGCAGTCTGCACCGCAGCAGCTCTCGGGCCACTGTGAGCGCAGCCCTTCAATTCGCCTGCTCCCGGCGGGTGTACGGTGTCGTGGTTGCGGCGTGATTGGAGGCCCTTTGCCGCCGACTGTGCTTGCCGCGGCGTGAGGGTTGCAGAGGCCTGTCCGCGTCGCCCGCGGCCCGCAGCGCCCTGCGGACCACGAGCTGCCTGGGGCGCGGGGTTGCCCGAGGCGGGCGGCTCCGCGCAGGTGGGCCATACCGCCCATGGACCTTGGTTGCCCGCCTGGTCGCCGGACATGGTGACGATGATGCGACGGGAGGCGGAGCGGTAGGAAGGCAAATTTCGGCGCACCCCTACCTGGCGCGCCAAATGTCGGATCACGGGTTCCGGGAGACCCTTAAGGTTCGAACACTGGGGTGCGCGCGGAGATGACGCCCTCTACCTCCCCGTCTCACAAAGATCTAAACTACTGAAGAACTGCACAAGAGACACAAGGTTTATACTGGTTCGGGCCACCGTTGTGGTGTAATACCCTACTCCAGTGTGTGGTTGATGGATTACCTCCTGGGGCTGATGATGGTGAACAATACAAGGAAGAACAGCCTCGTGAGGGTCTGTTCTTGGCTGGGGGATGAACTGCTAGGAGGAGTTCAGTCACCCTTCTCTCTCTCTCTGATTGCGAACCGACGAAGCAACCCCCTTGCTATGCGGGTGGCTGGTCCTATTTATAGGCAAAGGCCCTGGGCCTCTTCTCAAATATTGAGCGGGAAGGGATCCAACAATGGCGGGCTGATTTGAAGGGGGACAACAAGTATCAACTATACTGACAAAAGCGGTCTTCGCCTGCGCAAAGCTCTGGTGATGACGCCATCCTGGGCTCCATGGTGACCTCTGTCTCGTAGTCCTCCTGGTCTTGGTCTCGTTGCACCGAAATGGCAACCTTTGCCTGACGCCTCGTTCCTCCGCGGCTGCGCTTGCCCCCTTTGCACCAAAGAGGAAAGAAGGACGCTGCGCGCGCTGGCGCCCGCCTGGCACCCTCGATCGTCATGGCTTGCGTCATGGGCACCTCGCGAGGTGCCTCGCCTTGATCTCTCCGCCTCCTCGCCAGCCAGCCTGAGGAGGCTGCGCCTGAAGATACGCCGTGTCGTCCCTCCGCGAGGCTTGACCCCTCGCGAGGGTTTTGGGTCTTGTGTTGATGAAGACGGGCCATGCTGGGCCTCCTTTGAGCCACGCCGCAGGCCGCAGGCAGGCAAGTCTGGGGACCCCGTTCCCAGAACACCGACAAAAGCACTGTGTAGAATCATCATCATCCAGAAGATGCTTCGGTGCAGCTTCAGCGCCTCGCAAGCTAACAGCTCCCCATACAAGTCAGTCTTCGGATCCACAGTGACACGCTCTCTTTGCCGTTAGCGAAAGTGCGGAACGGGAGGATAGTGTCCGAGCCCAACGAGTTCAAGACGTCAAGCCAAATAGTTTGTCGTGTCAAACCATGGGATCACCACATGCATGAGCTCTGATGACATGGCTGTGTATCTGTAATTTGCAGCGCTACACATCATCTATCTATGGACGTTTGCCTACGTATTTGCCTTCATCCGAGACTTGAGAACTGACACCTCCGAAACGACAAGTTGTACTTACTAGTTACTACTTCTAGTGTTCGCATGTGCATGTGCATTGTCGTTCTATTTAATCATAAATAGTTCATGAAAGATGTGAAGAGCCGGTGAGATTCGTGTTACTGCTATAATGGTGTACGGTCTAATTGAGATGGTTGTGGTGTTTAACTGTCCGAGGACGAGAACAATAATAATCGCCATATATTGCTGAATTGCATAGCTACCCTCTTTGGGTCAATGGATTTTCATAGAATTTTTTAAGAAATCTTCTTAGAAATATAATTCTATTGCTCGTTTGGTTTGTACACTAGTAGAAAAAGGGCCTTTAGTCCCGGTTCATAAGGGCCTTTAGTCTCGATTCTGAAACCGGGACTAAAATGTCGGTACTAATGCCTCTCTCTTTAGTCCCGGTTCAATCTAGAACCGGGACTAAAGGGCGGGGCCACGTGGAGCTTCACCTTTAGTCCCGGTTGGTAACACGAACCGGGACTAAAGGAAATTTTATGATTTTTTTGAATTTTTTTCTTCAAATTTTTGAATTATTTTAACCTTTAGTCTATAATCACCACCCCTCATCACTTCTCAATTTATCCTCTAATCACCCCTCATCATTCCAAATCATCTAACTTCCCAAACGGTCACCCATCCTCCCCCTCCCCCAGCCTAAGCACGCTTAACTTCCGGGTTCTATTTTCCCTCGTTCCAAGTCTGCACTTGTTGTTTTCCTAACAATACTAAGATGTCAATCCTATTAACCTTCAGGAATTTTGCTTGAGCATGAAGTGACACATTTCATAATTTTATTTTGAAACTATTGTTTTAAAAAACAATAATTATTTAGTAACACTAATATTTATTGAATAATTAGTTTGACCATTGTTTGACCATAGTTTGACCACAGTTTGACCAGATTTGACCAAAATTGAAATAATTGAAATAATTATTTAGTAACACTAATATTCTAGAATAATTAGTTTGACCATTATTTGACCACAGTTTGCCCACTGTTTGAATTTTTTTCGATTTTTTCACTCTAGATCTTAAAAGCCCCGTAACTTTTTTCTATAAGGTTTTTGAGGATTTTGAAAATGTTTAACGGGGTTCCCCCTGTTAAATTTGGATGTAACTTTTCGAGTAGATGATTTTTCATATAATTTTTTTTTTCATTCGAGTTAGTATGCCCATTTTTACAAATTTCAGAGAGATTTTGCAAATAAAGTCAAAATTCACATTTGCAAATTTTCCCAACAACTAGACCACATATCACATGGGAAACTTATTTTTTTTTGACATTTCCATCATTTTCTTTTATTTTTTTAAAACTGAAAAGGCGATCCGGGGGGGGGGGGGGTATAGTTTGAAAATGAGACCTTTAGTACCGGTTCGTGGCACAAACTGGGACTAAAGGTCTCATCCCCATTAGTCCCGGTTGGTGCCTCAAACCGGGACTAAAGGTCTAATCTTTAGTCCCGGTTTGAGGCACGAACCGGGACCAATGGTTGTGGGCCAGGAGCGAGGCCCATTGGTCCCGGTTCATGCCACCAACCGGGACCAAAAGGTTTAGATAGGTTTAGATGAACCGGGACCAATGGCCCACATGGCCCGGCCGGCCCCCTGGGCTCACGAACCGGGACCAATGCCCCCATTGGTCCCGGTTCTGGACTGAACCGGGACTAATGGGGTTACCCGGCCTGGACCAAAGCCCCTTTTTCTACTAGTGCGCGCTGCCGCGCCGGTCAGCCTGCGCCATTGATGCCTCACGGCCGGCGCAGTGAAGGCCGGACGACGCGCGTCCCTCGCCCTCCCTCGCCCGCCACGCGTAACACGGCGGCCACGCGTACGGGCGGCGTCTCGGCCTATATAAGACGCGCACCAGCGTGCTCGGCGACCACACTCTCTCGCCGTCGTCGTTCCTCCCTCTCTCCTCTTTCGCCGTCGTTTCTCGCTCTCCTCTCTCTCGCCGTCTCCACCCATGGCCGAGCGCTTCCCTGGTGACTGCGCGGCGGCGAATGGCTTCGGCCGCCGCCATCTCCACGAAGACGAGGCTCGCCTCCTTTACGAGGCCGGGTACCCGGTCCCGCCAGACATGCGGGTGCCCGGCGCGTGGAGGATCAGCGCCGACGGCGTGCCGGTGCCACCACCACCTACCAGGGCGGCGCGGCGTGCGGAGATCGCACGCATCCGCGCGTCCCTACCGCGGCCGGCGAGGGAGGGGCCACGGTACGTCCCCGACAGCCCGCTCTGGGAGTCCTACTTCCGCCGCCGTCACGCCGAGCAGCTCGAGGCCACCAACGGCGTCGAGCCCTCCAGCAGGCTCAACTCCAACGGCCGGCGCCGGTGGTGGGGCGTGCCCGGGCGCATGTTGGAGGCCGTCCTCGAGTACATCGAGGGCGGCAACACGCCGTCCCTCGAGTACCCCGATCCCCCGTCCTTCTCACGCCGCCGGGGATGTTCCTGGACCCCGAGGTGCATGGAGACCGGGGGGTCCTCCTCGTCGTCCGACGGCTCGCCCTGCCTCCGCCCCGTCAAGCCGGAGCCCCAGGACACGCCGGTCAGTGCCCGCACGCGCAGCTCCGGCGTCCGCATCGGCGGCGCCAACGCCTCCCCACCCACCGGCCGCTTCGTCCTCGTCAAGCCCAAGCCGGAGCGCGGCCTCCCCGCGGAGTATGAGGAGATAGCCCGGCGCGGCATCTCCGACGAGGACGCCCTGCGCTGGGCGCGGGAAGACTACCTCCGCGACGAGATGGTCCGGCAGCGCCGGGCCCTGGAGGAGATCGCCGCCCGCAAGCGTGGGCGCGAGGACGAGCACGGCGTCGTGGTCCTCGATAGCGACGACGACGACGACGCCCCCGGACCGTCCAACCCGCTGCGCCAACCGGGGGAGGGATGCAGCAGGGGCGACGGAGGCGCAGGCGGGGGCGGCGGCGACGACGACGACGACGACGGCGACTACACGCGGTTCTACCGCCTCCTCGGCATGTAAACCGCGTGGGCGGACGGCGAGGCGGGCGGCGAGGGGGACGGCGGGGTAGCTCGCCGAAGTTTTTTTTCTTTTTTATAAAATATGTTTAAGTTTGAATGAACTCGCCGATATTTGCTTAAATTTCAGTCGTGTTTGCGCCATATTTGAATTTTTTTTAAAAACGTGGGGCGCCGCGACTGGAGGCATCACGCCCCCAATGCGCGGTTTAGCGCCGGCACGCCCTCAGAGGGCGATTTTTAGGCGTCCGAACGATTGGAGATGCCCTAACTGCCCATATACCAGTTGGCTTCGTCTGGATCCACAGGGGCACGCTGCTCTCTGCTGTTAGTGGAAGTGTGCAACATCCGGATGGTATCCGACGAGTTCATGAGGCCCTACCTTGTCGCGTCAAGCCACCGAATTGATATATCCAGCTCTGATGACATGTTGCTTTGCAGCATTAATCACCAACCGGCATCTTCACATTAGGCCTCTGGCACCACTTATTTACATTTTGATAGCTAGTTTTACTTCCTGGACTGATCTCTCAGCTGATGCGTATACTCTGGCTTTATTATAGTAATGGAACCCGGGAGAGCAGCGTTGTTATTCTAAAAAATATATCAATGTATGAATGTTTGCCAACGCATTTTCCAAAACAGGCACCTACGGAACCCCATGCTGTACTTATCAGCTAGTACTACTCATGGCTTGGGTGTACAGTGTCGTTCTATTTAATTATAACTAGTCTATATTTATCAAGAACGGTTATACCTATACACTCCGTTCCTCTATATAAGATGTATTTGTTTTTTGATAAAATTTCACAATGTAAGATGCATTTCTTCTAACGGAACTGCTCTACACACGATGAATTGCATGGACGACCACTGCACGATGGCTCATCGCGTGGTTGGCGTCTGTTTGTTGCCATGAATGAACGGCTTGAAAGGCTTGTCGTCCAAACATCGTTCGCAGACTGTCGTTTGCATAGCACTGCTCTTCTTCTAATTCCCCGTAATCCCGTTTTTGACCCTCTAGAAAAAGAAAATTATATCTCCCATGATTGCATGTATCACTGCTTGTTGAGAAAAATAGGAAAATATCTCTCTCTCTCCTGATTGCATGTATCTCTTTCTTTCCTTGCCTAAATGTTTTACTTGCCGCTAATAAATGAATTAGATAGGGGTAATCTGGTCCTAAATTATCTATAGTTACATGCCTTGATCACCGTGCTAGAAAAAATACACCTTACATAAAGAAATGGAGGGATGACCTACTAATAAAGTAAGGTGTGTTTCTTTGATTTTTCTTATCCGTTCACTCATATCTTATTTTTCTTCTACTAGAACAATGCCCGTGTGTTGCAACGGGATATAAATATTATATTCCCTCTGTTCCATAATATAAGAACATCACTTAAAAACATTCTTATATTATGGGACGGAGGGAGTAGTATGGTACCTTGTGATTTACCTGTCCATAATAATGCGATTGTGTAAATAAATATTCGTCAATTTCTGCCTGTGAATTACTTTATATTTTGATCAGAAGTTTGGTAAGTAAATTAAAGTGAAATTGGTTCTAAACCTAACTAAATTAAGTTGATTGATTATTATACAGGAAATGTTGGACGAAGGGGTGATGAAAAAAAAGGTGAAATAGAAACCTTACGTTCTTTTTAAGTGGTAGAGACTATCTGGGGTGGTAATAATTTTTTGGACGCGTCTAGGGAGTGGCCGACTGCTCCCTAGCGCTCCGAAGTGGCCTGCCAAAAAAATATATTTGGTCTCCTAATATATAAAAGGAAATAATTTGTCTCCTCTTATATTTATACAAGGAAAATTCCAATCCATACTAGGAAAGTATCATGTAAACAGAAAAAGGAGAAATAATTACAAAAGCTCTCATGTGAATAGATGTGAGTGCATTTTCTATAGATTTTCTTTTTTTATAAAAAGGCATAACTTTTAAACCGCGCGTCAAAATTAAGATCTGTTTCACCATTAGAATGCATGGGACGTGCTTTTTGAAACTAGATCCCGCATTGGTATGTTCTGACAAACTTGTTCTGTGTGCAATTTAGTGCCCGTTTGGTGCAATTCTCTAGAAGTCGATGTGCAACTGGCTGATAGTTATTGTGCAACTTTCTCTTCATTCGTGGACGTGCAGTTTATAGTCATACAAACATGTGTAATGTGTTAACGCACTTATTCGGGTTTCCAACTTTCTAAAAAATCATTACTTTTGGCTCGAACATAGGAATTAAGATCTGATTTCACCATAGGAATCCTTGCAACGTGCTCTTTGAAACTAGATCCCCGCATAGTTATTTTCGATGAACTTTTTGTGTGCAACTTAGTCACCGTTTGGTGCAACTGTCTAGCCGTTGACGTACAACTATCTGGCAGTCGATGTGCAAATTTCCCACAACCCATGTACATGTGGTAATCGCTGATGATGCCTCCACTCCAAACTATCGCATACTAGTGAGATGTACAACTTCGTTTGCTGCCCGGACCAACTGCCTGGTAGTCGCCGTGCACGTGCAACTCTACAACCGTTCGTGAGAAACTATCCGACGAGAGTGTGCAACTCTATGGTCCGTGCGTGAGCAACTATGTCGACCAGGGAGTGCAACTCCACAATTGTGCGTGAGCAACTACTCCCGCCCCCCCTCCCGTGTGTGTGCAGCTACCATAGTCGTGCGTGAGAAACTATGCCGACGAAAGCATGCAACTCCATGTCCGTGCTTGAGTCAACTATGCCATCGCGCGTGTGTAACTCCCACAGTCATGTGATACACTATGCTAACGGGAGTGTCCAACTCTGCAACCATCCGTGATAACCTATTGGAGAAGAGTGTGCAACTATGCAATCCGTGCATGAGCAACTATGTCGACCAGGGGTGTTCTCTACAATCGCTTGTAAGCAACTACTCCATCGCGCTTGTGCAACTCCCGCAGCCAACGAGAGTGGACACCTATGCGACCGATAGTATGCAATTCCATGGCCGTGCGTGCGCGACTATGTGGACGAGAGTGTGCAACTCCGCCGCCACACGTGTGCGACTATGTCGAAAAAAGTGTGCAGCTCCGTGGCTATGCGTGAGCTACTACGCCGACGAGAGTGTGCAAATCCTTGGTTGCGCGTGTGCGACTATGCCGCCGGCATAACTCTATGGCCGTGCATGAGCTAATACGCAGACGGGAGTGTGCAACTCTTCGGTCATGCGCATGCGACTATGTCGACGAGAGCATGCATCTCTGTGGTTGTGCGTGTGTGACTATGTCAATGAGAGTGTGCAACTCTACGAGTTGATATGTCTCCAACGTACTTATAATTTATGAAGTATTCATGCTATATTTACATGAGTTTTATATGGTTTTCGTGCACTCTTGTATTGTTTTTATGGACTAACTTATTGATCTAGTGCCCAGTGACAGTTCCTGTTTTTGCATATTTTTTGTTTCGCCGAAATACCCTACCAAACGAAGTCCAAATGCGATAAAAATTTTCTGAGATTTATTTGAAATATATGTGATTTTCTGGAGGAAGAATCAATGCAAGACGGTTCTCAAGCGCCCCATGAGGCACCAGGGTGGGCCCACCCCCCTAGGCGCGCCCAGATGGCTTGTGGGCACCTCGTAGGTCAGTTGATGCCCTTCTTTCGCTGCAAGAAAGACAATTTCCAGATAAAAATCCCCTCAAAATTTTAGCCCAATCAGAGTTAGGGATCTCCGGGAATATAAGAAACGGTTTTCTGCCAGAGACAGGGTTGTAGAAACAGAAGACAACAGAGAAATCCAATTTAGGGGAGAGCTCCATCTCCCCCCTGAGGGCCAAGGAAGAAGAAGGAGGACCCCCTGCCCCTCTCCTCCGGTGGCGACTGAACGCCGTGGGGGTCATCTCCTCCATCACCATCATTATCGACTTTTCCTCTATTCTCATTGTGATGTGTGAGTTGTGCACCCCCGATGCTGAGGGTATGTACTAGTATCCATGTGTTTGATCTTAACAATGGGGTTTTATTGCAAATGGTTACTTTGTGAGTCCTTTGGCCATTTGGGTGATCTTATGGTTTTCAGTTTCTACATTTTTCCGGTCACACTCATAAGGTGCTGCAAGCATGTAAAAGTTCTTGATTTATGGAGAATTGGAATCCTCTGACCAACCATGTCCTTCATTTAATAATAGTCATGGCATGGACCTATATATATCTGCAATATCTCAAGATACTACTACTGGCTAGTAGTAAGGTCGGTCGACCACTAGAGAGTGATTTCGGCTACTTTGTCCCACAGTCCTAGCAGTTGTGGTCAGTGGAAGCCATAGCTAAACTCCTTAAACACTAGATCAGAGAAGCAACTCACCTGTGAGTAGGAAGAGTGAAGGGAGATGTATACAGACGATGCTTACCTTGATGTATTTTCATTGGTACCGAGATAATATATTCACACAATGCGGAGGCACAAGTTGCAAGATTAGGAGTAGGAGGCATCAGGGATTGCAAGGCTACAACATGGACGTGTGTGCCATCCTGGTCACGCAGTTGGTGCTCCGGTGCAGCTTCGGCGCCTCCGGAGCTAACTGCCCCACGTACTATTTGGCTTGCTCTGCATGGACATGCTGTTCTCTGTCGTTAGTGGAAGTGTGGAACGCCTGGACGGTATCCGACTAGTTCATGATGCCCCACCTTGTCCCGCCAAGCCACCGGATGAACACATCCAGCTCTGATGACTTGTTGCTTTGCAGCATTAATCACCAACTGGTATCGTAGCATTAGGCCTTTGGCACCACTTATTTACATTTTGGTAGCTAGTTTTACTTCATGGACTGGTCTCTGAGCTGATGCGTATGCTTTGGCTTCATTCTAGTAACGGAGCCGGCTAGAGCAACACCGCTATTCTAAAAAAATTGTCTATCTGTGAATGTTTGCCTACGCGTTTCCAGAATTGGTACCTCCGAAACCCCATGCTGTACTTACGAGCTACCACCACTACAACACGTATGTCATTAGGAGGCATTTTTTTGTCAGCGTTTTTGCTAAACGCCTCAAAATCATGGTATTGACGGCACTTTTCAAAAGTGCCTCCGAAGCTCGCAGCCTTCAAGGGCAGTTTTAGAAAATGCCTTCTAAACAAGGGAAAACAAGGCGTTCTACAAAAATGCCGCGGAGCGTAGCCAGCGTTTTGGTGTGAAACAACCCTCCCCGCTGCGTAAAAAATAACAGAGGTCCTCCAAAAAAAAAACAGAGGAACACCTTGTCGTCGTCTTTGTTCCTGAAAAACAAAAAACAGAGGTTCTCTGCGGTGGGCGCCTCGTCGTCTTTGCCGCCGGCGCCTGCTCCGCCACCGACGCTCCACACCGGAGCCTCTGCATCCACCGCGACCTGCACCGCAATCCCCACTCCGTGCCTTCCCTCTCTCGTCCCCAATCTCGGGGTGGGATTCGTAGTGCGCGGTGAAGAAGAAGGGGAGATCCAAGCTCGGAGAGGAGGATGAAGATCAAGTGGCCCAGGCCACGAACTCATCAGCGGTGACCCCCCGCCCTCCAACCCACGCCAGAGAAGCCCATGCCAGGTTGCTGCTGATCTGACGCTCTGCTGCGCACAAGGTGTTCGAGGTAATGCCTCTTCATTTTTGTAGTTCATTTTTCTTCCAGTTTTTGTTGGTGCTAGACTTATGGATGAAGAATCATTATGCGATGACATCTAGGATTAACTTGTACTGTGTGTCATGTTCTTCTTGTAATTATACTAGGAGTGTGGCAACTTGTCCTGTTGAAATTGGAGCTTGTTTGTTGTTGCCTTGTGTGCATGGTGGCCTTCTGTTCATGTTAGAAAACTTCACACAAGGAGTAAGCTATATAGATAGACTGATAATTAAACTGCAGGTGCATTTGGCATTTCTATATAAAACATCCCTACTGTGTTACTTCTAATCTTGTTGCATCAGGTTTCAGCTAAACTGTTTTCTTGCTACACGTGAGGTCTTCTATATTGAACATCCCTTTGATTCCGCTAATAGTAAACTGATATTGCTTTTAGAAATTTCTCTTTGATGCATTCAAATATTTATTGTAGAATTTTATGTGGTCTCTGCTTTAACATGTCGTAGAACTTGGGTCTGTTCAGTTGAGAATGGATAAGAGTTGGATGCGAGCAGCAAAGTCTTCCGCTGAGTATTCTGAAGGAACTATCGACTTCATACAATTTGCTTTTTGTGAGTCAGCAAAAAATTGTAGGAGTAGGATTCTCTGCCCTTGCAAGATATGTGTAAACTCTCGTTGGTTAGGTGAGCATGAAGTCTATGATCATTTGATTTGTGATGGATTCATGTCCGGATACACCACATGGATTCACCATGGAGAAAGTATGCGGCCCTCCGAAGCAACTACTGGTCCTAGTTCATAGTTTGAAGAATATGCTGATAGTGATGAGATGGATGAGATGCTACTAGAAGGATTTGGAATGTACGATACTCGTACTTTAGGAGAGGAGCAAGAGTCTGAAGATGATTTGGACAATGATGCCGAGGCATACTATAGATTAGTTAATGATGGACGCCAAGAGTTGTACCCAGGTTGCAAAAGATTCTCGAAGCTGTAATTTTTGGTGAGGTTGCTTCATATCAAGAATATGAGGGGAATGAGCAATGTCTGCTTTGATGAGGTATTGACGCTAATTAAGGAGGCACTTCCAGAAGGTCAGGCGTTGCCCAAAAAATTTCATGGGGCCAAAAAGTTTGTGAGAGCCATTGGTATTGGATATGATAATATAGATGCATGCAAAAATGATTGCATTCTATTTAGGAAGGAACATGCTGATGCCATATCACGTCCAGTGTGTGGCACAAGTAGATGGAAGAGCGTAAATACTGGAGTTGATGGAAGGCGTGTCCACAAGGTGCCTCAAAAGGTGGTTCGTCATTTCCCGCTAAAGAAGAGACTCCAAAGGTTGTTCGCTTCTACAAAGACGTCATCATATATGAGGTGGCACAACGAAGGCCGCACAAAGGACGGCTTGATACGACACCCAGCTGGTTCACCTGCATGGAAACACTTTGATGCTATTCACAAAGACTTCAGTTCAGAAGTTTGCAATGTTAGATTTGGATTGAGAGTTGATGGTTTCAACCCTTTTGGAAATATGAATCTCTCATATAGCATATGGCCTATCGTCTTGATCCCCTACAACCTTCCTCCATGGATTTGTATGAAGCAATCAAACTTTATCCTCTTTGTCATCATTCCTGGTAAAAAATTTCCAGGGAAAGACATGGATGTTTACATGCAGCTGACCATAGATGATCTTCTGGAGCTTTGGAATGATGGAGTCTGGACTTATGATGCCTCTTGATCTAAGAAGTTTCTCTTACGTGTCGCACTACTATGGACAATAAGTGATTGGCCTGGGCGTGGATCTTCGTCTAGAGAAAATATAGTAGTTTGCTCCCATTGTCTATCATAGACATCCTCTCTTTGGTTAAAGAATGGACACAGGAAATGCTATATGGGACATCGCAGATTCTTGGAACCTAATCACGAGTTTCGATTTGATGCTGAGTCATTTGATTGTTTTGAGGAACATCGAGAGCCTCCCGTTCCCCTTTCATCACATGATATTTCAATATTGACAAAGGACATGAAAACTACGTATGGGAAACTGCAGCAGAAGAGCAGTAGGAAGCGACACCGTAATCAGGTAGATGAGAATGATACAAGCGTGCAGCAAGACACTTCAATATTCAGAAAGAGAAGTTGCTTCTTTCAGCTCCCATACTGGGAAACACTTCTATTGCGTCATAATCTGGATCCTATGCACATAGAGAAGAATGTGTTTGAGAATATTGCCCATACCCTTCTGAATGTTAGCAAAAGATCAAAGGATAATCTAAATGCACGTCTTGACCTACAACAATTGAATATACGCCAAGACCAACATCCAGATTTAACTGGGAGTAAACCATACCTACCTCCAGCATTATACTACTTGGATTCACACGGTGCTAAGATGTTTTGCCAGGTTCTAAAGGATGCTAGGTTTCCTGAGGGCTATGCATCCAACTTGCACAACAAAGTGGATATAGTGAGAAAGAGATTAAATGGACTAAAGAGCCATGACTGTCATATTATAATGCGTGATCTGTTGCCCTTAGCCATTAGGAGAACTTTGCCTGAAGATGTTTGTATTCCATTGATGCGTTTGTGCAACTACTTCAAGCAATTATACTCTAAGGTTATCAATGTGAGTGAGATACAAAAGTTGGAGGATGAGATTCCTGAAATCATGTGCCAATTGGAGAAAGTATTTCCTCCTGCCTTTTTTGACATCATGGAACACTTGACCATTCATCTTGCAACTGAAGTACGGATTGCTGGACCGGTGCATTACCGAAGCATGTGGGCTGTTGAGAGGTTTTTGGGCAAGCTAAAGAGTATGATCCATACGCTAAGTCACCCAGAGGGATCAATAGCAGAGGGATATGTTTTGGATGATACTCTTACATTTTGCTCAAGATATTTGCATGGTTGTCCAACCATATTCACTCAAACAGGACGACATAATGATTGTATTAGCCCCAATGACTCGACAAACCATCAACCATACTTGAGAATAGTCGGTCGTCCTTTATTTGGTCCTTGTGTTGAAGAACTAGACTACACGTCATGGATCCAAGCTCAAAGACATGTGTTGGTCAATTACCCCCACATTGCTCCATATGTCCAGTAAGTTTCTCACCACTTGTTCCACACTCTCCATACTCTCTGAACTAGTAGTAACCCTCTCTCATGTGCATGTAGACAACATCATGATATTCTATCAGCGGGTCAACGCAAAAGGATATGTGATGTAGAATGTGACCATCACAATAGTTTCCACACTTGGTTTGCTGACCATGTAAGTGCTATGATCTCACGTAGGGCTGGAAAAAAAGCTCGAAGCTCGCGAGCTAAACGAGTAGCTCGTGACTCGGCTCGAATCGACTCGAACTCGAAGACTAACGAGTCGAGCCGAGCTTTAGTTGAAGATCGTTTATAGACCAAGTTAAACGAGCCAATCTCACGAGTACTCGTGTAACTCGTTAGTCTCGGTACAAAAGATCATCCACTCTCAAGACAAAAAAAAAATCAGCCACTCAGCACCCTATGTTCTAGACGCACAACACAAGGCCAAGCCATTGAAGGCCCAACCGCCTAGGAGACTCATGTGTTACAAGGAAATTACTATTGCTTAGTGATATATATATGTTTATATACATAACCATTTTTTAATATTTGAGAGTTTTATGTTCATATATCTTTAACGAGTTTAACAAGCTAAACGAGCCAGCTCGCGAGTTATGCGAGTCGAGCCAATCTTGGATTTGAGCTCGTTATAATAACGAGTCGAGTCGAGCTAGCTCGTTAACGAAACAAGTCTAGCGAGTCGAGCCGAGCTAGCTCGACTCGGCTCGAATTCCAGCCCTAATCTCACGCTAAAATTCTTGAAGCGCTTCATGTGGTGATATTGCATTGACTATGTTATGTCTCTAGGTTCAATCATTGATTTCCAATAATGTTAAGATCCCTGAAGAAGTTAAAGTCTTAGCACAAAAGCCATATCGGATGGTGAGAAAGTACAATGCTTACTCTATAAAAGGATGCACTTTCCACACAAGGGGATATGGTGACGGAACAGAAGCGCAATGTGATGGAGTATCTATGATTGCAAAGACATCTAGTTTCTCAAGTGCTAAAGATAAGAATCCAGCTTTAGGAGATGTTGTTTATTATGGCCGAATCACTGAAATAGTTGAGCTGAATTATTCAAACAAAGGCAGCGTGGTTTTATTCAAGTGTGATTGGGTCGACAGTGTTCACCCTGATGCTGGGGTTCGAAAGGACCCATATGGAATAACTGAGGTGAATTTTAACCATTTGCTAAGCAGTGGCAGCGACATATTTGATGAGCCATTTATCCTCGCAACTCAAGCCACCCAAGTATATTATGTACAAGATTCTATAGAGAAGGATTGGTACGCTGTGGTTCATCCACCTACAAGAGACTTCTTTGATATGGAGGCTAGAATTGATGGGCATGAAGAATATTAGGCTAGGATTAGGTGAGAGCTATTGATTGTTTTTGGACTAAATTTCAAGTGTCGTTGATTGTTTTTATCTTAGTTTTGATACTGTATTTTCTAACCGAGTTTCAAATTGTACATGCCAGGAAATATGATGACTTCGGGATCAAGATCTGATGCATTCAATCAGTCCCATGTGTCTGACCATGAACGAAGACTGAATGAGCTGAAATATAAAGTCAGAGAAGTTAATCTACCACAAATGGAATGCATCAATGTTATGAAACAAATGAAAACAGAAGCTTCAAACTGGGATAAATTAAAACACTTCACTATGGTAAGCTCTTAAAATACTTGGTGAGCTCTTGTTTTTATTACTTCTGATGGTCTTGAGGAGCTCAACATGGATAACTTTGAAAACTTGTTTTTATTTCTCATCTTGTTTTCTTGTATTGATTTTGAAGAATTCCAGAGCTGAAGAAGATGTTGACTTAAGGAGCCATGAGGGAAGTGGTGAGGAAACTGAATCAGAAGATGGAGAAGATGGCGCTGAACATGGTGATGAAACTGAATCGGAAGATGAAGAAGGTGAGTCTAGACAAGAAGATGAACATGAAGAAGAAGAGGAAGTTCGACAAGAACAGGAGCAAACACATGGTTAGTTCTGAGGGCATAAAAGAATTTACATGTGCTTGTTTTGCATGGGCCTAATGGTAGTTCCTATCTGTTCACATACCAGAAGTTGTAGAGAAGACTAGAAGAGGACCTACTCACATGAGGCACTTCTGGAAAGAACATGATGTTGATAACAAGATTAATTTGAAGTTCAACAGATTTGGTCAGCCATGTGGTTTGAAGACTTGCAAGATGTCAAATTTTATTGGAACCCTAGTGAAAGGAAAAGAAATGTCCTTAGCTTCTCAAAACTGGAGCAAAGTACCAAAGTTGGAGAAAGAAAAGTTGTGGGGTTCTGTCCAGGTATGTCAACGCAATCTAACACATATATATTTGCATCTTCAACGAACAAGTCATTTTTTCCTTCAACGAACAAGTTGTCACAACTGTATTTTATAATAGCCTTTTTTCAACATTGATGAGTCATACAAAAGATGGGTGTTGAGATCAGCTAGTAAAAAATGGAAAGACTTCAAGGTTGTTTTAAAGAGAAAATACTACAAAGCTGATTTGTCACGTGCACGGAATATTCTTAATGGTTGTGATAATAGAATTCCAATTGGACAGTGGGAGTGGCTTGTAAAACACTAGAGAACAGAGAAAGGTAAGGTGAGTACACAATGGTGTAGTTTTGTATCCTATGCTAAATATGTGTTCCACATATAAGCTTGTAATGAGTTTCTTCACCATATTTTTGTGTCCAGGAAAAATCTGAGAGAAACAAAGCCACTCGGGCATCGCAACTCGAGGGATGCAACGGGACCCACACCGCTGGGTCACGAAGTTTTGCAGTTGTCCTTGATCAAATGGTAATCAATATTCCTTGTTTTATTTTACCCCATAATATTCATTTGCCATGTTCTTTGTGTCAACGGGACCCACACCGCTATGTCGAGGAAGGCTGACCTTACTTATTCTGCCTCTCATATGTACACAACTGAATTGTGGACAGATTGGCTATCTAGATCTGTTGCCTTAGTGTCTTTGTCCTTTTTAACTTGTGTAACTAGTGTATCAAAATTTCATCTCTGCTTCAGGAGATGGTAGAGGGTAGGGAAATTGGGCGTGCCGAGCTTTACGTGGTTACGCATACAAAAAACAATGGATATCCAGTCAACCAACAAAGCGGAGTAAAAATGGTATGTAGTTCACTTCATAGTGCTCTGTTCTATTATATTCCTAGTTAGCTTTCACTTGATATTGCTTTGTTCAGTGCTTCATAAAATTTATGCTTGCAATCCTACTTTTATATGAACCTTTCAGGATGAAATTCAAAAAAGGATTCGGGAAGATCCTTCTTTGATTGGTGAGGAGGCCCGTGACGGTGATCTTTATTCATCAATTTTCCCAAAAGGAAAGAAAGGAAGGCCAAGTGGCCTTGGTCTATTAGTAGGTGGAGTCGCTTCGAAGCGCCTTGCTCAAGTTGAAGCTGAACCACATGTTGCTAAACAAGAGAACATGGAGCTTCGGCATGTGGTGCATACTCTGGTGGCAAATCAAACTTCAATAATGGCCAAGAGTGAGAGAATGGCAGAACAGTACAATGAGCTAAAGAGTTTGATCATAGCTTCTAGGGGCTCTGTTGAAATGGGAGGAATTCTAGAAAAGGAGCTTCCAAATAAAGAACCTTCTAAGGTGATTCTTGTTTTCATCTCTTATATTCAGTCACATTATTTGAGCATTTACTACTAGCTAAATATGAGTTTCCACATACTAGGACTTGGAAATCATGAATGACGAAGAACAAGAAACTTCACTTTCATATACTACCAAGGCATCCGAGGCAATGACTGCTCCAAGGCAATGGCTACTCTAAGTTGGTGAAGGCATCCCAACTGGAATCAAAGAAAACAGAATCAGCACTACCAAGTCTTGCGCCTGTGCCAAAACCAAAGAAGACAAAGACAACTAAACATAAGAAACCAGGAATATTTCAAACACCGCTCCAAAAGGGGCCAAAGGTGATTTTTCTATATTTGTCTCAACTTATTAACCAACTAGCAAATTAGAAGGGTTACTTAATACTATTGCAACTTACAGGACGGATTAGAAGATACCATAAAGTGTGGCATGGAAGTTAGTTTGACGTCGCCAAACAATGCAGGTGTGGTGGCAATGGGAACAATTCAGAAAATTGATAGAAAAGCTAAAGCTACTGATGGCCAACCACTAGCTGATTGTGTTGAAGTTCTTGTCAACATCGTGCTCAAAGAAACAACTGAGCTGCCTCATGCACAAGGGAAAATAAACAAGATAGGAAATGCCCAAGCTAGGTGTATTCCATGGCCACGCAAAAATGTATGATACATGACACTTTGCTAACTCATTCTCCCTGTTCTTGTACATGCAACTATTCTGAACTCTTTTTTATGCAGATTATGCAAACAGACCGTACTACCGCGCTGCACTCTAAGGTACTGTCATAGCTCATAGTTGTTGTTTTGTGCTCATATTATATATAACTATACATGATTTTTGTTTTTACCCAATTGTAGGTTTCTAGTGTTTGTAGTCAGATGTCTTTCAACAATTGCGAGAATGTGGATCCCAATGAAACAACTACTGGAACTCAGGTGACCAATCATCAGACTGGTTGCTGTACTTCAGAAGGTGCAGTGAGGAATACACTGAAGAGAAAGAAAGTTTCTGAGACAACAAGAATGAAAAAAAGGTACTCAAGCAATCTCTGCTACAACCCGAAACAACATACTTTGGAATTCAGGCAGGGAAACATGAAAGATGGTCATAGGTGAGTTGTACATGCCTTTTCCTGTTGCTCTTGCATCAAGATTTTTCTGTGGATATATAATTTCCTAACCTGAACTTAGTAATCAGTTCATCTACTATCCTCTTCTCTGCAATCCTTGATAGTACAATATTGTGATCTAAGATGCTCATTTAAGTTGTGATAGTAGCTTTGGTCATTTCTGCATTTTTCAAGATATATTTCATTGCTGTACAATATTCAACAACAGTAGGTACTGTAAATGTGTAAAGTCTGTACAGTGGTTGCACCTTGAATTGATGGCTCCATGTTTCAGTTCTTAAAAATAGTGCTCGGTGTCTTAGTGTCGTGTGGAACCTGGACATTCTAATGGCTAGTGGTGCTTCTCCAAAATGACAAATCTAGTCATATGGTTCACGCGCAAGTAGGATCAGATGGAACAACAGGCATATGTTTCAGTTTATCCTTTTTTTGCTAGTACCAAGTTGATCATCTATTCAGTGATTCAATCCATGGAGGCAATGACCAATGGTCCAGATTTAAAGCAATACCTGACACCCCTTAATGATCTTTATAATTTACCAATTTTACATTTTACAGTGCTGTTTTTTACCTACTCGTGCATGTTGTTGCTGTTTGAATGATAGATTAAGTTTAATGGTGCAAACAAAAATATGTTTAAGTTTTAGTATTTACATCATTTTACATGCTTGTCTCTTTAACCCTGTTACAGTGCTAAGAACAGTCTTTGCTCTTGTAGATGCCATCCGAAAGTCAAAGTTGAAGGTGACACACAGTTGATTGGTTTCTGTACTTCTAATTGATTGCATCAAGCTGGAACGCTCTTTAATTACATTGTTTTTACAACAGTAGGCAGTGTACCTCTGTGTTACATTATTATCACAACAGTAGGCAGTGTACTTGTGTTACATTGTTGGCCCTGTGTTGCTGATTGATACTTTGATGTCGCTTTCGAATTTGTGAAGATGTTCTAATGCTTTACATTATTCGCTTGCACAATGGTACTTCTAGTCCATGCAAGCCTCTCAATCTTGTTCTACTATTGTATATATGTGTTTGTACAGTGGTTGCAAATTAGTGAGCTTGCCCTAACAGTGTTTTTAATTCATATTCTTATATGCCTGTGTAAAATTTCTGGCATTCTTATGTGCCTCAGAAACATTTTGGAGGCAAGTCAAAAGACGCCACAAAATGGTTTTCGAGGCGATATTAAGAAATGCCACAAAAATGTTTTGAAGGCAGTATGAGTTATGCCACACAATTTTTTTTGAGGCAGTATAAGAAATGCTACAAATACTCTTTGGAGGCATTCCTAAAGATGCCTCAAATTGAGCTTGCTGGCATTTTAAAAATGCCTCTGTGTTGATCTTTTGAGGCGTTCTAGAAAAGTTCCTTCAAAGACCTTTGCCTTCGTGACCATCTCTAGCATATTTTAAAAATGCCTTCTATTCTCTAGGTTGGCATTATATGGCCCTTTCGAGGCATTTTAAAGTGCCTCCTATTGATGTCCGTGGTGTAGTGCACTCGTGGCGTATGTGTACAATTGCATTTTATTTAATCACAAATAGTTCATGAAAAATGTGAAGAGCATGCTAGATTTGTGCTACTGCCACTACCGGGACAGGGCTCGTTGCCGACGGCCAAATGTATGCTGACGGCCCCCGTCGGCCTACTCCAAGCTATGCCGACAGCTGGGTCCAGGCTGTCGGCGCACAATGGCCGTCGGGGTATCCACGGCTACGCCGATGGCCCCCATCGGCAAAGAAAAGCCGTTGGCTTATCCCAGACTTCGCCTACAGCTGCCGTCGGCATATACTGGCCGACGGCATACATGCGGGCCCGCTGACCACGCTCGTGACGGGCGGCTAACGACGTCGGATCTATGCCGACGGCGGAGATGGGCGGTCGTCGACATAGATATGGGTGACATGTCATCGATCCAAACCGCACCGACCAAGACCTATGCCAACGGCTGCCGTCGGCACAGATGACACCTCATTGATCCGCGACGCGCCGTTCATCAGCCCTGGCCTAGGCTATGCCGATGGCTTTGCCGTCAGCATAGTTTTTTTCTTTGCATTTCTTATAGAATTATTTGTTCCTTTTACGTATTATTAGTTAATTTACTTACATGTAGCATGTGTTAATATAAGCAAAAATACCTTACTTTTTGAATCTATACGGAGGGGTGTGACCCCCCTCATGGACGGCGCCGGCGTCGGCGGCCGACACCTGGAGGGGGGAAATAGCCGCATCGGGTCTATATGGAGGGGACGTTGCTCCCAAGTGTTTAAATGGGATGACCTACCACAACCGTGTGGTGTGGTGGCATGTCAAACGCCCGGCATGCGTCTCCGGGGTGTGCCCTCCCTCACGGACGGCGCCGCCACCGGCACCTGGAGGGAGGAAACGGACTTGTCGGGTCTACACAGAGGGGATGTAGCTGTGTGTTTGGCCCTGAAGTTGCTCCCAGTGTCCCTCTAGGATGACCTAACACAACCAGGTGGAGAGGTCTACTGGTCAAAGCCCGTCCGTGGGAAGTCAAAGGGCTAGATCTCGTGGTCAACCGCTCGAGGGTTATGCGGGACGGGGGCCCTGGGGGGGGGGGGTTAGCCTCATACATGCGGGGTTGTGTTGTGGCATGTCTGAAGAGGCGGCACGCGTCTTGGGGGTGTGGCCCCCCACACGGACGGCGCTGCCGCTGGCGCTCGGAGGGGGGAAACAGACGCGTCGGGTCTACACAGAGGGGATGTATCTGTGGATTTGGCCCGGAAGTTGCTCCCAGGTGTCCCTCTGGGTTGACCTAACACAACCGGGTGGAGAGGTCCACAAGTCAAAGCCCGTCCGTGGGAAGCCAAAGGGCTAGACCTTGGTCAACCGCTCCAGGGTTAGGGGGACGGGGGCCCTGTGGGGGGGGGGGGGGTAGCAATGCGACCGGAGCATTGCACTGGCCCCTCATACATGCGGGGTGGTGTTGTGGCATGTCTGAAGAGGCAACGTGCATCTCCGGGGTGTGCCCCCCCTCACGGACAGCGCCGCTGCCGGCACCTGGAGGGGGGAAACGGACGCGTCGGGTCTACACGGAGGGGATGTAGCTGTGAGTTTGGACCGGAAGTTGCTCCCAGGTGTCCCTCTAGGCTGACCTAACAGAACCGGGTGGAGAGGTCCACTGGTCAAAGCCCCTCCGTGGGAAGTCAAAGGGCTAGATCTCGTGGTCAACCGCTCCAGGGTTAGGCGGGACGGGGGCCCTGGAGGTAGCCATGCCACCGGAACGTCGCATCGGCCCCTCATACATGCAGGGTGGTGTTGTGGCATGTCTGAAGAGGCGACACACATCTTTGGGGTGTGCCCTCCCTCACGGGCGGCGTCGCCGCCGGCACCTGGAGGGGGGAAACGGACACGTCAGGTCTACACGGAGGGGACGTAGCTGTGGGTTTGGCCCGGAAGTTGCTCGCAGGTGTCCCTCTGGGCTGAACTAACACAACCGGGTGGAGAGGTCCACTGGTCAAAGCTCGTCCGTGGGAAGTCAAAGGGCTAGATCTCATGGTCAACCACTCCAGGGTTAGGCGAGACGGGGGCCTTGGGGGGGGGGGGGTAGCAATCGCATTAGAGCGTCGCACCGGCCCCTCATACATGTGGGGTCGTGTTGTGGCATGTCTGAAGAGGCGGCACGCGTCTCGGGGGTGTGGGATGCAAAATTGACGTATCAACTCCCCCAAGCTTAGACCTCACTTGTCCTCAAGCGAAAGACGAAATCGAAAAATATGTCCACATGTTTAGAGATAGAGGTGTCGATGAAATAAAATACGGACATGAGGGCATCATGATCATTCTTAGAACAACAACATATATATATTTTGTCATATGATCTCTTATGCTAAAGTAACAATTCAATCACAATTTCATGTATGAATCATAAACTTTATTGAGAACCAACAAACTCTAATCTCGGTTATTGAGGCAATTGCAATTTATCATAACATAGGAAAGAGTCAATATAAGAGCTTTTCAGCAAGTCCACATACTCAACCATCTTTTAGTCTTTCACAATTGCTAACACTCACGCAATATTTATGGGTATGAAGTCTTAATCGGACACAGAGAAAGATATGGGCTTATAGTGTTGCCTCCCAATGTTTTACCTCAAGGGTGATGTCAACAATAATAGTTCATGAAAACTCACATCCAATTAGCTATATATATCTGGATCTTTCTGTAACACCCCGAGACCGACGCGTCAGGTGTCTTCCAGTTATTCGCCAACGTTGCCATGTCATTTGCTTGTGTGTTGCATTTTATCATATCATCATGTGCATTGCATCATCATGTTTTCAAGACTTGCATCCGTCCCGGTCTCCTCGTTCTTTCCGTTGTCCGTTCTGAGCCCAGACACACTTGCACACGCCCGCGGCACGTCCGAAATAGTATTTTATAAGTGGCCGGAAAATGTTCTCGGAATGAGATGAAAGTTGGCGTGCGGTGTTGTTTTGTTGTCAGTAGGCCGCCTGCCAAGTTTCAACGCATTCAGAGTTCGTTTGATGCCCCAATGGATAAATATAGCGACAATAGTAGTCGGTCAACCGTCGGACGTTTTCGTTCTTTGGAAACCTCGCCGGGCTGCATTTCCGTCTCTCTCTTCTCAGCCCGAGACCTCTCCTACACAGCCCACAAACCCAACCTAGTCCACCGCCGCGTCCGGAACCGTCCGATCGAGATCGGAGGGCTCCGAACGCTCCAGAAACCCCCTGACCGAAACCCTAGCAAAACCTGCTATATATAGACGCCCCCCTGTTATTTTTGGCCTCCTACCTACCCCCTCCTCAATTTCCGCACCACCCCAATCATCAGCCACTCGCTTCCCACCTCCCCTCATCATTTTCCATGCCTGCCCACTCCCCCGCTGCCACTTGTTGCCGCCCCAATCGCTGCGCCGCCACCGGAAACCACCTGAGCCGCCACTCCCCTCCAATCCTGTGCCTCCATGTCGCCCCTGACCTCCCCGCGCCGCCGCAGTCCGCGCGAGGCCCGCGAAACCCAGATCTGGGCCTGAGTGCCCCGCGCGCACCATCCGCTCGCTACCATTCCTCCCGATGTTCCGCCGCTCGACCCCGCCGCCGCAGCTCCGAGGAGCTCCTCCACCGACCAGTCGCCGCCGGTGAGCGTAGCCGCCGGAGCCCCCTCGCCGGAGATGAGTCCGCGCCTTCTCCTTCCTTCCTTTCCCCTTTATCCTCGTCTCACATCTCACTCTCTCTCTATGTGTTCTTCCCCGCAGGAGCTCAGGTGGGAGCACTCCGAGCAGCTGTGCCACCGGCGCGTTCTGCTCCAGATCCGGTTGACCTCCGCCGCCCTTGCCCGTTCTAGCCGGATCCCGCCGGCTGGCCCCGTCCCCGGCCACCGGTGCCCTCGTCGGAGAACCCCTGCTTCAGCCCACTACTGTCTGTTTCGTCCACAGGCGCACGCAGCCACACGACCAACCGCGTTGACCGCGTGTTCGGCCATCGCCTCGCTGGGCCGCTGCCAAGGCCCAGTCTGCTTTCCCCAAGAGCCAGCCTCCTCGTGCCCCGTGGGCCACATCCTGCAGCAAGGCCCAGCCCAAGACAGCCAGCCTCAGCCTCCGTCCTCACAAACGGGCTGAAGCCCATGGTTGAGCTGCCTCAGTGTCTGCTTTGTTCGGCCCTGTTCCAGATCCAGCCCGTGTAGGTTTTTTTAGGATCTACGATTTAGCTATTTTTCGGAGTTTGCCAGTTTTGCAGAAAAGTCCCTCTAGATCATGCATTTAATAACTCACAATTGGTGCGTCGGTTTAAAGTGTTTTATATATGAAAAATGCTTAGATTTTGTGTAGATGAATAATTTGCAACTTACATCCATGTTAAAAATGTTGAAACTTGTTGTTTGTTCATTTTGCTCCTATGCCATGCTAAAATGATTTAATTCATAACCAAATAACCGTAGCTCCAAACTTAAAAAAATTTATATGCAAATGGGGTAGAAAAATGCCTAGTTTAACATGGTGTACTTGCTTTGCAGGTTTAACAACTCTAAAATATGCTTTAGGATAGAACAGTACACAATCTAATATATGCTCATGAGGGTTTTTCCAGACTTGTTGCTTGTTGTTCCAGCCTCATTTAAACTTGCCTAGATAGGTAGTTTTCATTTGCTTCACCCCTTGCCATGTTAAGAACATTTAATATTGTTGGGTACATAAACGAGATGGAACTAAATAATCAAATGTGGTGTTCCGCAATATGCAACTCGTTGCATATTGAGCTCCACTTAACTTGTAGTTTTGTTTGTTGCACTTTGCCATGCCATGCCTCATTAAACCGGACATGCATCATACTTGGTTGTGCATCATGCCATGTTTATGTGAGGGTTGTTTACTATGTTGTTTGCTTCTTTCCGGGTTGCTTCTCTCATTTGCTTCGGTTCCGTTTCGGAGTTGTGAGGATCCGTTCGACTACGCCCGTTTGTCTTCTTCATGGACTCGTTCTTCTTCCTTGCGGGATCTCATGCAAGATGGCCATACACTCGAAATCACTTCTATCTTTGCTTGCTAGTTGATTGCTCTATTGCTATGCCGCGATACCTACCACTTGCTATATCATGCCTCCCATATTGCCATGTCAAGCCTCTAACCCACCTTTCCTAGCAAACCGTTGTTTGGCTATGTTACCGCTTTGCTCAGCCCCTCTTATAGCGTTGTTAGTTGCAGGTGAAGATGAAGTTTGTTCCATGTTGGAACATGGATATTGTTGGGATATCATTACTATCTCTTATTTATTTAATGCATCTATATACTTGGTAAAGGGTGGAAGGCTCGGCCTTATGCCTGGTGTTTTGTTCCGTCATACCGGTGTTATGTTCCTTGATTTTGCGTTCCTTACGCGGTTGGGTGTTATGGGAACCCCTTGACAGTTCGCTTTGAATAAAACTCCTCCAGCAAGGCCCAACCTTGGTTTTACCATTTGCCTCACCACCACCTACTTTTACCTTGGGAGTCATGCTCCTGAGGGTCGTCTTTATTTTAACCCCCCCGGGCTAGTTCTTTTCTAAGTGTTGGTCCAAACTGGGCAATGTCTGGCGCCCCCTGGGTAACCAGGGTCTATGCCAACCCGACGTCTTGCCCATCCCATGTGCCTCGAGAACGAGATATGTGCAGCTCCTATCGGGATTTGTCGGCACATTCAGGCGGCTTTGCTGGTGTTGTTTTACCATTGTCCAAATGTCTTGTAACTGGGATTTCGAGTCTGATCGGGTCTTCCTGGGAGAAGGAATATCCTTCATTGACCATGAGAGCTTGTGATGGGCTAAGTTGGGACACCCCTGCAGGGTTTGAACTTTCGAAAGCCGTGCCCACGGTTATGTGGCAGATCAGAATTTGTTAATGTCCGGTTGTAGAGAACTTGACACTTAACTTAATTAAAATGAATCAACCGCGTGTGTAGCCGTGATGATCTCTTTTTGGCGGAGTCTGGGAAGTGAACACGGTTCTTGTGTTATGCTTGAATGTAAGTAGTTTCATGATCACTTCTTGATCACTTTTAGCTTCTCGACCGTGCTTTGCTTCTCTTCTCGCTCTCATTTGTGTAAGTTAGCCACCATATATGCTAGTGCTTGCTGTAGCTCCACCTCACTACCCTTACCTACCCATAAGCTTAAATAGTCTTGATCTCACGGGTGTGAGATTGCTGAGTCCTCGTGACTCACAGATACTTCCAAACAGTTGTAGGTGCCGATGATACCAGTGCAGTTGAGGCAACCCAGCTCAAGTGGGAGCTCGATGAAGATCTTGATCGTTGTGTTTCTCGTTTCCTGTTGATCAGTAGTGGAGCCTAGTTGGGACGATCAGGGATCTAGCATTTGGGGTTGTCTTCTTTTATTTTGGTTCCCTAGTCGGACCTTGATTGTATTCTGGATGATGTATGTATAACTTGTATTTGTGTGAAGTGGCGATTGTAAGCCAACTCTTTATCCCATTCTTATTCAATATATGGGATTGTGTGAAGATTACCCCTCTTGCGACAAACCTACCTTGCGGCTATGCCTCTAAGTCGTGCCCCGACACGTGGGAGATGTAGCCGCATTGTGGGTGTTACACTTTCCAACACATTGTGCTTGCCAAAGGATAAAATGTAAAAAGGAAGGTGAATATCACCATGACTCTTTGCATGAAGTATAAGACAAGAATAAAAGATAAGCCCTTCGCAGAGGGAAGCAGAGGTTGTCATGCGCTTTTATGGTTGGATGCACGAAATCTTAATGCAAAAGAACGCTACTTTATATTTCCACTTCTAATATGGACCTTTATTATGCAATCCGTCGCTTTTATTTCTTCCATATCACAAGATCATATAAAGCTTATTTTCTCCGCATTAATAAGTCATACATATTTAGAGAGCAATTTTTATTGCTTGCACCAATGACAACTTACTTGAAGGATCTTACTCAATCCATAGGTAGATATGGTGGACTCTCATGGCAAAACTGGGTTTAGGGATGTTTGTAAGCACAAGTAGTATCTCTACTTGGTTCAAAGAAATTGGCTAGCATGATAGGGAAAGGCAAGCTCAATATGTTGGATGATGCATGACAATATAATTTATCTCAGAGGTAAGAAGACATAACCCATTACGTTGTCTTCCTTGTCCAACGTCAACTCTTAGCATGTCATACTTTAATGAGTGCTCACAATCATAAAAGATGTCCAAGATAGTATATTTATATGTGAACCTCTCTTTCTTTATTACTTCCTATTAATTGCAATGATGACCAAAACTACGTTTGTCAACTCTCAACAACTTATATTCATCGTACTCTTTATATGTGAGCTCATTACTCTCCATAAGATCCATATGATCTCTTTATTTCTTTTTATTATTTCTCTTTTATTTTATTCCCTCAAGATCATAGCAAAATAATCAAGCCCTTGACTCAACACTAATCTTTATTATATATAGCTCACGGACTCGATTACATAGGAAGATCATAAAGCAAAACTCACAACTAGATCATACTAAACTTTATTATACTAGATCAAGATATTATCAAAAGGGATCGAACTAAGAAAAACGGTAAATATAAAAGTGATGGTGATACGATACCGGGGCACTCCCCCAAGCTTGGCAGTTGCCAAGGGGAGTGCCCGTACCCGTGTGATTATGTCTCCTTCTTGAGGGGTGGTGATGTGATATTCTTGGCGATGATGCCCCTCAGGATACGATTCTCTTCCTCGAGATTATTGACTTGCTGCTTGAGGTTCATTATTTCCTTACGGAGCTTGCCAGTGACAGCTAAATCTCCTTTCTCCCAAGGATGTTGCATAGCTGCGGGAGGACAAGTAATGCTCTTTTTCACATTTTCATAAGAGAGAAATCTAACATTGGAAGGGATGACCGAGTTTGGAATAGCTGAGCTCTGTAGTTCCCCCATCGTGAATCCTGCCCGGAAACAAGAAGTAACTTCTTGATCTTCCTCCATGGCATCTATCCTTTTCAAGTCCGCTTCCATCTCTTCCTCCGTTGAGGGCCCAAAGTGATAGGCATCGCTGTTTTCCCCTAGACTTGGTGTCGGATGAGACACCTGACTCTCCCCGACTGATTCTTGAGAAGACATCTTGTTCTAATCTGTGGCAGAAACAACTCAAAACAAAGACAGGAGATATCTGCGTGATAGGGAGGTCAAAACCTTCGGGAGATTATATAATGAATTTTTATGGAGCAAAAGAAGTATCGTCCAAGAAAACAGAGTCCGGAGAGCGCACGAGGTGCCCATGAGGCAGGGGCGCGCCCCGGGGGGGGGGGGGGGGTAGGGCGCGCCCTCCACCCTCGTGGAAGCCTCGTATCCTTTCCGGTCTGCTTCTTATTTTCCTATTTTCTTAAATATTCCAAAGTGGATAAAAATTGCCATTAGAACTGTTTTGGAGTCAGTTTACTTACCATACCACGTACATATTCCTTTTCGGAGTATGAAACATTCCGGAAAGTGTCCCTTATGTATTCCTCTAGGGTTACAGTTTCAATAATATTGGTTTCAACATTTATGGGATTACCTGAGATATAATGTTTGATTCTTTGATCGTTCACCACCCTCGGATTTGTGCCTTCAAAGTTGTTGATTTTTATGGCACCGGAACAGTAGACCTCCTCGATGACGTAAGGGCCTTCCCATTTAGAGAGAAGTTTTCCTGCAAAAAATCTTAAACGAGAGTTGTATAGAAATACATAATCACCTACATTAAACTCACGCTTTTGTATTCTTTTGTCATGCCATCTTTTAACTTTTTCTTTAAATAGCATGGCATTCTCATAGGCTTGGGTTCTCCATTCATCAAGTGAGCTAATGTCAAAAAGCCTATTCTCATCGGCAAGTTTGAAGTCATAGTTGAGCTCTCTAATAGCCCAATATGCCTTATGTTCTAGTTCAAGAGGTAAGTGACATGCTTTACCATAAACCATTTTATACGGAGACATACCCATAGGATTTTTATATGCAGTTCTACAAGCCTATAATGCATCGTCAAATTTCTTGGACCAATTCTTTCTAGATCTATTAACAGTCTTTTGCAAAATTAATTTGAGCTCTCTGTTGCTAAGTTCTACTTGACCACTGGACTGTGGATGATAAGGAGATGCAATTCTATGATTAACATCATACTTAGCAAACATTTTACGAAAAGCACCATGAATAAAATGTGAACCACCATCAGTCATTAAATATCTAGGGACTCCAAACCTCAGGAAAATAACTTCTTTAAGCATCTTAATAGAGGTGTTATGATCAGCACTACTAGTTGGAATAGCTTCTACCCACTTAGTAACGTAATCAACATCAACTAAAATATGTGTATACCCATTAGAGGAAGGAAACATTCCCATATAATCAAAGCCCCAAACAACAAATGGTTCAATAACAAGTGAATAATTCATAGGCATTTCTTGACGTCTACTAATATTACCAATTCTTTGACATTCATCACAAGACAAGACAAACTTACGAGCATCCTTGAAGAGAGTAGGCCAATAAAAACTGGATTGCAATACCTTATGTGCAGTTCTATCTCCAGCGTGGTGTCCTACATAAGCCTCGTAGTGACACTTGCGTAGGATCTGTTCCTATTCATGCTCAGGTACACAACGTCTAATAACACCATCTACTCCTTTATAAAGATGTGGGTCATCCCGAAAGTAATGTCTCAAATCATAGAAGAACTTTTTCTTTTGCTGGTATGTGAAACTAGGTGGTATAAATATAGCAACAATATAATTAGCATAATTAGCATACTATGGAGCAGTTCGAGAAGCATTTTTGACATTTAATTGTTCATCAGGAAAGCTATCATCAATAGGTAGTGGGTCATCAAGAACATTCTCTAACCTAGACAAGTTGTTTGCAACGGGGTTCTCAGCTCCCTTTCTATCAATAATATGCAAATCAAATTCTTGTACCAAGAGAACCCATCTAATAAGTCTAGGTTTAGCATCTTTCTTTTCCATAAGATATTTAATAGCAGCATGATCAGTGTGAATAGTTACTTTAGAATCAACAATATAAGGTATGAACTTATCACAAGCAAATACGACTGCTAAAAGTTCTTTTTCATTAGTAGCATAATTTCTTTGGGCACTGTCTAGGGTTTCACTAGAATATTGAATAACATTTAATTTCTTATCAACTCCTTGCCCTAGTTCAACACCTACAACATAATCACTAGGATCGCACATAATTTCAAATGGTAAATTCCAATCAAGTGGCTGAACAATAGGTGCAGAAACCAAAGCTTTCTTAAGTATTTCAGATGCTTCTACACAGTCACCATCAAAGACAAAAGGAATATCTTTTTGTAATAGGTTAGTCAGAGGCCGAGAAATTTTTGAGAAGTCCTTAATGAACCTCCTATAAAAACCGGCATGACCAAGGAAACTTCTTATACCTTTGATGTCCTTGGGACACGACATCTTTTCAATAGCATCAACTTTAGCTTTATCAACTTCAATACTCTACAAAAAAATACACTTCCGTGATGATACGTGTTTGTCACAGTAGGTCGCATTTTTTGTGATGCATGTACATCCGTGACAAATTTATGACAGAATCAAGATAGTCATACCTGTGCTGTCGTAGAAGTGTTCCATGACATTACCAAAATTATCATCATGGAAGTGTCCACTTCCATGACAATAAATCGCGCATCACAGAAGTGCTTTCGTCAAGGGTGACCGACACGTGGCATCCATCGTAACGGAACGCCGTTAAGCTATCGGGTCGGGTTTTGGATCCGATAACCCGTTAACAGCCCCGACCAATGGGGATTTTCCACGTGTAAAATCATCATTGGCTAGAGGAAACACGTGTCGGCTCATTGTTGGGACAGATGTCATCCACTCACTTGACAAAAGGCGCCTATGATATGTCGACACGTGGCACGGCCTAACAGTGGCCCATTCCTGTGAAAAGGCCGGCCCATTTGACTTGGTCAAAAGCTCGCGAGCCGGCCCATTTATAGCCCGCTAACCCAAGGCCCGTTACGCCCTATCCGAATTAGGCCTAGTAGCGTCATCTGGGCCATCCAATATGATTCCATCCCGTTTTCACTTCTGGCCCATGTATAGCGCATGACGTCTTTCAGCCCATATGAGGCCCTTTGTAACTCTTGGCCCATTAGCGGCCCGTGCTGAAACTGGCCCGTAATGAACAGTGTATTACTTTACACCCATTAACGACCCGTGGTGAAACTGGCCTGTAATGAACAATGTATCACTTTATACCCATTAATGGCCCGTTATTCCGTTGGGCCGTTTCCAGCCCAAGTTAACTTTCAGCCTTCTTAGGGCCCATTTATTCTTGGGCTCATCTGCAGCATCCGGTTACTTACGGCCCGTTACTGTCATTTTCTGCTTGTGGGCCAAATTCAGCCCTTCGTTACAGTTGGCCGGTTTGTGGACCGTTAGTCTGTTGGGCCATTTTCATAGCATCACCAAATACTGCCTATTAACGGCCCGTTATGGTTAGCCCATAAAATGTATGATTTCCACTAAAGGCCCGTGTATGGCCCATTAAAGGCCCGTACAAGACCCATAAATGAGTCGGCGGCCCATGGATCCTACGAGACATAGAAGGCCCATGGATCCTACAAGACGTAGAAGGCCGATGGATCCTACGAGACGTACAAGGCCCATGGATCCTACGAGACGTAGAAGGCCCATGGATCCTACGAGACGTAGAAGGCCCATGGAATCTACACCTGTGAAGGGCCATGGTCGGGCGAGTTGGCCCCCGTTTGGACGATATAGCATATTCAAAGAATTATCCTACTCAATACTATCACCTCTAAAAAGCATACACCACTATAAAAAAAAGACACACCCGTGACATTTTGGGCCGAACGAATTTTTTTCTGTCATACATATGACACTTCTATGACGATAATTGTGACAAAACCCGGTATCATCATAGATGTGGTGGGCTCCTACTTCTATGACAAAAAATCATGACAGAAAATGGGCTTTTCGTCCTGGGCGGGCCGGAGACGCAGCTGCATGACATTCTTTGGGTCGTCCATGACAGAAAAAACCATGGTAGAAGCGAGGGCGAGGAAAATATCGGGGAGTTCCCGGTTACGGTGGGAGGTCGGGGGCCGAGCGATGCGGGTTTCTCTCGTACACGTACGCGCGTGTGTGCGAGGCATTGGCTCTATCTAAACCCGAGCAAGGCGTTGGGCTCTAACTGAACCCGAGTGATTGCACTGCAGGCTACGCATTACTGAACCCGAGCGATCGATCGATGGCTGTTAATTGAACCCGGTCGAGTGATTCCTTCGCTACTACTGCTAACTGAAGCCGATCGATGCTGCCTCTGGATGAACAGTGAGCGTTGCGAGGGGGGGGGGGTTGGATGAATAGTTCCCGGTGGGGGTGGATGAACAGGACCCCGTGGTGTTGCCTCTGGATGAACAGGACCCCGATCGATCGAGCCGGTTGGGGCTGGATGAACAGGACCCCGTGGAGGGCTAGATGAACAGGACCACCCCGTGAAGGGAAGGATGAACAGTAGATGGTGGAGGGCAGGATGAACAGTAGCCCGTGGAGGGGTGGTTGAACAGGAGCCCGTGGAGAGTGCTGGTTGAACAGTAGCCGGTGGAGTAGCGCGCGGTGGAGGCTGGATGAACAGGAGCCCGTGGATGAACAGTCGCAGGTGGAGGCTGGAGGAGGTCGACGGTGGATGAACAGTAGCTCGTGGAGGCTGGAGGGGTCGACGGTGGAGACGAACAGTATCCCGTGGAGTCCCGTTTTGCGGTACACCACACCCCTCCTGATGAACAGGACCCCCGTTTCGACCGTAGGAGGTCCGTTTCGTCCGTTTTGCGGTACGCCACACACTTCCTGATGAACAGGACCCCCGTTTCAATCGTAGGAGGTCCATTTCCACCGTTTTGCGGTACGCCAGACCCCTCCCGATCAACAGGACCCCGTTCCGAACGTAGTAGGTCCGTTTCCTCCGTTGTGCGGTATGCCAGGCCTCGTTTCCATTGCCTATTCCGTCCAAGCCCTCCAGATGAACACGACCACACATTCCGTTCCGACCCAGCCAGTTGGCTCCCATGCGTTCCGTTGCCTCCCGATGAACACGACGCATTCCGTTGCCTCCCTGTGAACACGACGCATTCCGTTGCCTCCCCATGAACACGACGACGATGCTATTTCTCCGTTCCAACCAAAACATGTCAATGAGCCCTCGCCGTACGTATGCGCGAGTATGCGTTCGAGACCCCGCCCATATGTACGCATACGTGGCCGTATTTTCTTTCTTGCACCCTGGCCGCCTCTACTACGACACGTGCACGCCTCTACATCCACCAGTATGTATGTACGTACACGTTCACGACCAGAATGACAACGCTACGTACGCTTCGACCAGGTGGGTACCGACTGTCAGGCACTTCCTTGCGTGCGAAGATGTAGCTAGTGGGTCCCAGCAGTCAGGGGGGCGAAATACGGTGGCCCGTCCGGTGGGTCCCTGCTGTCAGGTGGAGGAATATTTATTTTGCACGTAATAAGGAGGCACTTCTTTGCTGCGGCCGTGGACCTAGCTGTCAGTGTCTCCACATACAGTCCGTGTCCGATGGAAGCCGTTCCTTGACCACGTTGACCACGCCGCGCCGAGCGCACCAGGGCGGTGGACGACGGCGAGGCCTAGGAAGGGGACGACGCGGAGCCGGGGAAGACGCGGTAGTGGATGCCCATGCATAGAGGAGTACGAGGGCACTGGTTCGCTGCGGTGTGAGGTTGCCGTCGCCGTAGAGTAACAGGGGGTGTGGGTGAGTAGAGGGATGGCCTGGCGAGCTGTGGGAGTAGTAGGGGCGGTGAGGCCTCCGCCGCATCGCAGCCGGCCACGGGAGGCAGGAGCCCGAGGCACGACCGGCGGTGGTTTGGGCGGCTGGAGCAAGAAGACCAGAGGTTGAAGAAGCACTACGACTGTTGGATGGACATCATACGGTCACTGGAGCTAGAATCGTGCATATTGACTAAGTTGACAAAGCCCTCCGTCCCCGTCAACTTAGTAGGCCCACAAGTCAGCCTGCCACTATACTGGGTCCCAGCTAACAGGGGGAGTATTCATTTGTTGTGCGTAATAAGGAGGCACTTCCTTGCGTGCGAAGATATAGCTGCTGGGTCCGAGCTGTCAGCGGCGGTAATGTTTTTTTCGCAAAATACAGAGGCCCTTTCGGTGGGTCCCTGATGTCAGGTGGAGGAATCATTATTTTGCGCGTAATAAGGAGGCATTTCCTTGCGTGCGGCTGTGGACCCAGCTGTCAGCCTCTCCACGTACAGTACACTTCAGATGCATGTCGGTCGTTGACCATGTTGACCAGGCCGGGCCGAGAGCACCAGGGCGATGGACGACGGCGAGGACTAGGAAGGGAACGACACGGAGGTAGGGAAGACTCGGCAGTTGTTTCCCACGCGGAGGGGAGTACGACTGTACGAGGGTTTACTGGTTCGTCTGCCGTCGCCGGAGAATAACAGTAGGTGTGGGTGAGTAGAGGGATGGCTAGGCCAGCGATGGGAGTACGGTGGGGCGGTGAGGCCTGCACGGTAGCATAGCCGGCCGCGGGCAGGAGGGAGCAGGCAGTCCCGCTGGCGCTTGTTTGAGCGGCTGGAGCAGGAAGAGCAGAGATTGAAGAAGCACGACGGCCGTTGGATGGACATCCAACAGTCACTACTTGTGCGTCAGCCTCAAATCTGTGGAAAACATCATACAACCCATCTGCCATTATTTCTAATATTTTTCAGCCCATTTGCTAATTCTTATGTTTTTTGGAGCCCATATTCTTTTTGTTAGCATTACAACCCAAATTGTGGCCACGGTTAAAAAATTATACGAAATTTTGCATATTTCGGTGCGGTCTGAACTATTTTTAATCCCAAAATTTTGACTCACATTCAAGCTGATTTTAAAAATAAATGTATATCAATATAAAATCCAACAAATTCTCCACGCATAAAAATTAATGTAATTTAAAATCTTGAAATGAAAAAAAAGATATTTGAAACTAATTGCTGGTTTGATGTGTTTTAAAAATGTACAACCCATTTCTCATTACTGATGGGCCATTTTCTCGGCCAGCCGAATGAAAGCTCTCCTCGTCTTGAAAGATTTGCAGCCCAACAGGCCTGACAAAGCGACTTACTTGGCAAATCACAAAGCAACTGGGCTGTGGCCGTGGACCCAGCTGTCAGCCTCTCCACGTACAGTACTCTTTCGATGGAAGTCGTTCCTTGACCACGTTGACCACGCCGCGCTGAGAGCACCACGGCGGTGGACGACGGCGAGGCCTAGGAAGGGGACGATGCAAAGACGGGGAAGACGCGGTAGTGGAATCCTGCATGGAGAGGAGTACGAGGGTTCACTAGTTCGACTACAGTGTGAGGCTGCCATCGCCGTAGGGCCTGGCCAGCGCTGGGAATAGTAGGGGGCGGTGAGGCCTCCGCGGCAGCACAACCGGCCACGGGAGGCAGGAGCATGCGGCACGACCGGCGCTGCTTTGGGCGACTGGAGCAAGAAGACCAGAGGTTGAAGAAGCACTATGGCCGTTGGATGGACATTGTACGGTCACTGGAGCTAGAATCGTTCATATTGACTAAGTTGACAAAGCCCTCCGTCCCCGTCAACTTTGTTGGCCCACAAGTCATCCTCCCACTATGGTGGGTCCCAGCTAGCAGGGGGTATTCATTTTTTTGTGGGTAATAAGGAGGCACTTCCTTGCGTGCGAGGATATAGCTGGTGGGTCTGAGATGTCAGCGGGGGGAACGTTTTTTCGTGAAATACAGAGGCCCTTCCGGTGGGTCCCAGCTGTCAGGTGGAGGAATCATTAGTTTGCGCGTACAGTTCACGGCCGGTGGATGTCGTTCGTTGACCAAGTTGACCAGGCCGCATCGAGAGCACCATGGCGGTGGACGACGGCGAGGCCTAGGAAGGGAACGACACGGTGCCGGGGAAGACTCGGGAATGGGTGCCCACACGGTGGGGAGTACGAGGGTTTACTGGTCCGGCTGCCGTCGCCAGAAAATAACAGGAGGTGTGGGTGAGTAGAGGAATGGCCTGGCCATCAATGAAGTAGGGTGGGGCGGTGCGGCCTGTGCGGCAGCACAGACGGCCACGGGAGGCGGGAGCAGGCAGTCCCACCGGAGCTGGTTTGGGCGGCTGGAGCAAGAAGATCAGATATTGAATCCAACGGTCACTGCTGCTAGAATCGTTTGTGGACTGAGTTGACAAAGCCAAAGTACACGTCAACCTAGTAGACCCACAAGTCAGCCTCCAAATCTGTCCCAAACAACATACAACCCAAAATTTCTAGCCAGATTCAAATTAATTTTAAATCTAAATATACCTTAATTTAAATTCAATGAAATTTGACCCGCACAAAAACAATGAAATTTTAAATATCAAAATCCGAAAGAAAACAATATTTTGGAACTAATTCTCTGTTTGCTGTATTTTTTCATTTTACAGCCCATTTATTATTACTTATAGCCCATTTCATATTACTTATAGCCCATTTTCTAGGCAAAATGCATCCCTCCTCGTCTTGACAGATTTCCGGCCTAGCAGGGCGTAGAAAAGCAAGTAGGCCTGCGTTGGTTATTCTGGAAAAAACAAAATAGCTGGCTAGCAATTTTCAGAAAGGAAAAAAACAAACTGGGCTGGTCATGTGCTAAACATATGAAATAAAAGCCTGGGCTAGACGGGCCACGGGTCCCGCACAACCCAGTTGATACCCTTCTCCGTCCCGAAAAAACAAAATTACTGAGCGCGCTGCTGGGTCCCTACTGTCATCCTCACCATGTACAGTCATCTCCTTATTCCTCTCGGTTGTTGACCATGTTGACAACACTGGAGGGCGGTGCCGCGGCGAGCGAACCAAGGCAGGGGACGATGGTGAGGCCTCGGACGGGAACGGACAGGAGCCGGGGTAGATCACAGCCAGCCGTGGGAGGCGGGAGCAGGCGGTTCCGCCGGCGCTGGTTTGGCTTTGGCGGCTCGAGAAAGAAGAGACTGAAGAAACGCAACAGACGTTGAATGTCAATCCAACGGTCAAGGTTGGCACAATCGTTTGTTGACTATAAGTGGACACCAAGTAGCATACGTTTTTATATATAGGAAGAAAACTGCGAGGAAAATGCGTTCGTCTGCCGTCCTCCTCACAGGGAACGTTCGCCACATAAGTGACTAGCACCCTTGGTTTTCAACCGAGAGGTCTTGGGTTCGAGTCCCAAGAACTTTCAATTTTGTCCTCCTTCCTTCCTCGCAAAAAAGGGAAAGAAAACCAAAGACTTGGGAAGGCATACAGAACAAGCTAGTGTACCAGTAATGAGACGTTGCCGAGTTTAAGAAAAAAGAAACACGTGCTCCTATAGCTGGTTCGAATCCAAACCTAGACTATGACTATATATGGTGCTATGCTACTCTGCAAGTAATGAAACTGACATATCCAATGTTTGCTTCTCGTCTTCTCTACTTACTCTGCCTAGCATCAGAAGCTCTGGCCGCAGCAACCATGTCCACTGGCTGCTCGTTCACCTGCTCTTCAGCAGGCAACAACCAGATATGCGCCAAGTCGTAACCCGTACCATCGCCTGTGGGTCTCATCACACCCTCGTCGGCACGCGCACCGCAGCCGATTGCTCATCGCAACCCGCTGCCGTTGGTGTGGTGCCACTGCTGCAAATCACGCATAGTCATCCGTCGCGTCTCAACCACAATCCGCAACCCTGGCCGAGTCTTCTACAAATGCCCGAATCATGGGGTAATAATATGTTTAAGTGTTGTTCTGCTGCCTTCAGTTGCTGATTTTTTCAATAGTTTGGTTGATGATCTACCAATTTGATTCGTGTAGAAAAGGAAAGATTCGTGTGATTTGTATTTCTAGGAAGTTGCTGATATGGGGGAATGCAACTACGCTGATTATTTGGTTAGCCGAAGAATCTCAATACCAGCAGGTTGGGTTGTTGGACAAGTAACTGAAGGAACGACAGAAGAGGAAGATGCAGAGCAGAAGCTTAAAGATGCAGTTCCTCTGATCATGGCTAAGCAACAGCTGCTGAACGGCCTTGACAACAATGAGGAGATGAAAGAGCTTGTGAAGATAATGGGAAAAATCGATGTGCTCTGTAGGATGATTGTCTCTTTATTTGAAGTGTATGTAGCACTCGTGATGTACTCAGTGGCTACGACATGAGCACTTTGCTGAAACTAGTAATGAATGAAACTTGTGTAGCAGGCTGGGCATAGTGTTGTGAACATCTAATGATTTCTATTAACGGAAATCAGGGGGTATCCCCTTTTGCTCATATAAATAAATAAATAAATAAATAGCACAGGCCCTGTCGGGTCAGCTTTGCTCTCATTCGAAGACGTCGAGCAAATTGCAGTCCAACAACAAACTATGTCATCAAATTCAAGTTTCACAGCCAAATATGAGTACAACTAAACAACAATGTCATCATGTTTTAGTTATCATACAATCACCAAACACAAATCAGCATACATAACAAGTGATGTTCTCACAGCAAAATACTAAACAACATGTTCATCAGGTTTCAGTTGTCATAGCAAACACAATTTCACATAGTAGATAGAAAAACGTCTTCTAACAGGCAAATATGACAAAGCAATGTAATCATCATCCGCAGCAGCAGCATCAACATCTTCGCCATGTGTATCAGTCTGAATCATAATTCCCCACGGTGTCATCTTCTTCTTCGTCCTCAACGTCCTCGAACGTTGGCTTCTTCTTGATCAACTCTTGTATGTCCATAGCACGACAGACAATCTTTTCGCCGGCGTCATTGACGTGATGGTTCTCAAAGATATTAGGAACATCTCGGTTATCTTGTACATCATGAGCAGTGTAAGCATCATCTTGTTGTGCAACTTCATTAAACGAATTCCTGTGCTCAAACCTTTGCAATACTCTCCAGTCATCGCTACGTGCAAATGTGTCTTCCAAGAAAAATATCTGTGTTGCTTGATTTGCCAAAATAAAAGGCTCGTTGGTCTGGTACGCCGCCTTGACATTGATGGATTTGAAATAATCATCAGCTCTGGGTTTTGCGATCCTGGAAACAGGTTATACCAACGACAGCACAATAGAACCACACACCGATGATCCTCGAAACTGGAGATATACTGCAACTGAATAATGTCTGTTATGTTAGCATACATTTCCGTTATCTCTTTGTCATATGTATCTGTGCTCATGATGACACTGTTTTGTGTCTTCCTGCCTTCGTCTCGTGCAAGGGTGTTGTAGCGCACATCTCCAACAACGCAAGATTCATAATGTCTTACCCGAGTATCAGGACCCATTGCTAGTGAGTAAAGGGCATCCTCAACTGCTTGCCCATCCTCCCGCATCTTCTTAACCTATGGTTAGAAAATAGACAAGCTGATCATCTTATGTACTCAATATATTAAAAAAACTGGCAGTGCACTTCAAAAGCTTACATGGTTCTTGAACCACTTCGGAAATCCTGCCATAACCAGTTTGTCAATGTTTCATGGATTTTGCGGCAGTAACTCCTCTTTGTAGATGCTGCACAACATAGTGATCGCGTCAAACATCTAAATATATAAGAATGTGCTGCAAGTTTAGTAGATTACGATGTATAAGCTGCAATACTACACTTACTTGATATAAGGTAGTATCCCAGGACAGTTATTCAACACATACCAAACCATTTTGTCCAAATCTTTAGGTTTTCCCTCTTGTCGACTCTTCCCTATAACTCGAACAGAATAATCGAAAACATTGAGCCCGGGATTGTCTTCACCCACCTCTTTGCTAAGCTGATCAACTGTTTCAATGTATTTTGAGCAGAATGTCAACGCTTCTGTAGCAATGTAGGCCTCTGCAATGGAACCCTCGGGTCTAGCTGTGTTCCTAACATAGCCCTTGAAAGTGCATAGCTGCCTTTCAATAGGGTACATCCAGCCATACTATACTGGACCTCTAAGTAGTGCCTCATCAGGTAGATGAATAGCCAGATGCACCATCACAGCAAAGAAGGCTGGAGGATATATCTTCTCAAGGTCGCATAGGATAGTTGGTATCTTGTCTCTTAGACGCTCCAAAGCATCTATCCTGATATTCCTACTGCAGAGTTCCCTGAAGAATTGTCCCAACTCTGCAACTGCTCTGTATAAGTCAGGGCGGCCCAATCCTCTAAGGATAACAGGTAAAACCCTTTGAAGTAGGACGTGGCAGTCATGAGTTTTCAACCCTTGTACCTTGTTTCCATCTGCACTGATTGTCCTTTCAGGGTTGGAAGCAAATCCATGTGGGAATCTCACACGTGATAGGACCTCGCAGAATTCTTTTCTTTTTACCTTGTCCAAGATGTACACAGCTGGTGCCATATCCCGTGGTTTACCTTCATATTGCACCTGCAAATCCTTTCTGATACCCAGGTATGTCAAATCAATCCTAGATTTTAAGGTATCTTTCGTCTTGCCTTCAATATTAAGAAGTGTGCCGATAATGTTGTCACATATATTTTTCTCGATGTGCATCACATCAAGATTATGCCGCAGATCCAAATCTTTCCAATACTCCAAGTCCCACAAAGTGGACCTGCGGGTAAACAATAATCTCTCTTCTACCCTGCCATGCTTCCTTTTCCCGCTACCATTACCACAATGGTTTCCTGGTGTAATATGCCTGACCTTCTCTAATTCCACTTGCAACTCATCGGCGGTGAGCCTCTTTGGCGCATCACGATTTTCATGCTTTGCATTGAACACATGTCTTCGATATTTTCTAGGATGCGGCTTGTCCTTGGGAAGGAAACAGCGGTGTCCAATGTAACAGATCTTGCCATGTATTGCGTATGACAGCGGATTCCTATCATAGCGAACACATGCATTATAACCATGTGTCATTCGCTCTGACATAGTGCCCAAAGCCGGATAATCATGGATGCACCAAATTATAACAGCACGCAGAAAGAAATCAGCTGGTGGGCTGCTATATAGGTCTCGAGTGAGAACACCCTTCCATAGCTGTTGAAGTTCCTCCACAAGAGGCTTCATGAACAAATCAAAATCCTTTCCAGGACTTTTTGGACCTGGGATGAGCAAGGCCATCATGTACTTTGATTCTTTGGTGCAGACATTTGGAGGCATGTTGTAAGGGATAACAAGCACTGGCCACATGCTATATGTGGCGCTCTGGTGGCCAAATGGGTTAAATCCATCTGAAGCTAATCCAAGTATAATGTTTCTCGGGTCAGCAACAAACTCTTTGTGTTTATCATTGAAGCTTTTCCACTCACTACCATGAGATGGATGGCTCATTACATTCTGATCTCTGTACTCCTAGTTCCTTGAATGCCACAATACATCCTCTCTTCTTTCAGCATCATGAAACAACCTCTGCAATCTTGGTGTAATTGGAAAATGTCTCAGAACATTATGAGGAATCCTCTTCACAACATCGCCATCTTTCCATCTTGATGATTTGCATTTCGGGCATTCACTTAAGTTGGCATAATCCTTCCGGAACAGAACACAATTATTCTTAGAAACATGGATCATATCATATCCAATGCCAACTGCACGAAGGAAATTCTTCATTTTACTGTAGGTTTGTGGCAGCTTAGACGCATCTGGGAAAGATTCGCGGAAAGCAGCCAACATCGCATCGAATGATTCGTTGGTCATCCACTCAGATGTCTTCACCTGAAGAAAGGTGACTATAGCTGAGAATACTGACAGCTTATTTCCTGGGGTGACAACAACGTTGCATTGTTCCAACATGCGGGCCCACCGTTTTTCTTCTACAGGTGAAAGTTCACGGAATGCACGAGCATTTCGTAGCATTATTTCAATGTTGGTCAAACTCACTGGCTCCGCCACCACCAGCACCTCCTCCGCTTCCACCTGAGCATGAGGCAGATCAAGATGGTGATCTGCTGCTTCTACGTAGTCAATAACATTGACGTTCATAGCTTCACCATGATGAACCCACCTACTATATGTGACCAACATCCCATACAAGTGTAGATGATTTTGCACAGTTGACTGGGGTCTTGTAACTGAATTCATACAACTGCTACACGGGCAGAGCACATCTGGTTTCGGACCACCGTACTCAGCTCTGATAAAGTTCATGAAGTTTTCAACCCCCTCAACATATGCAGCTTCGAGCAGAAGATATCCAAGTCATGTCCATCTGTTAGACATACAAATTAGTTCTTCTACTAGATATTATAGGAAAAACATATATGCTTTTTTATGAAGTCCAGAAAAAAATACCTAGGTCGATGTCTAAATCTATGGCAAGATATTTGGACAAGCAGATCTAAGTAACGAAATATACGTAAAGCTAATTCAGCAAACAGATTTGAGTGCCAAATTATGACAGGCTGTTTCAGCAGTCAATGAGGCCGAGCACACAGCCATCGAACTATCGAAGGCCATCGCAGCAACAAAGATCGAGTATAAAACAGTGTAGAGCTATTTCTGCTAACAGATTGGCTACTAGAACATGGCAATCTACGTCACAATAAATATATGGCAGGATATTTTAGCAACTAATCGGCCTTGGCATGCCATCTCAGCTATGATTGAGTGGAGAACAGGGCAAGGAAGCTTCTTAAGCAGAGCATATTGACAGTAAACTAATTCGGCAAACAGTGAGATTAACAGCGCCTATCAGCTAACATTCAGCGCTACACCGACATGAACGGGGCCTCAGTATAGAATGCACGTACGGTGTGAGAAGCTGACCGCCGTGCGTCTCCACACGAACATCGCCAGCGGTGGCAGCGCTGACCGCCGTGCGCCTCCACAAGAACATAGCCAGAGGTGGCGGCGCGGCTAAAGGACGGCAGTCTACGAGAGCGTACTATGGGAGCGAGAGGATCGCCGAACCGCGGCGCCGACGTATCGGCGCGGCGGGGAGGGTGGCTTTGGCAGAGCGAATGGAGTGGAGGGGGACAGGGGGAGGGGGGTTTGGGGAATATTATTGTCTAGTTGGCCGAAGGGCGGTTGAATCGGATTTGGGGGGAATTTTTGGGTGTGGGGGGGGGGGGGGAAGGATTTTCGCGCAGTGGGCGGGGGGAGTTTGGCGCATGGTCGGTTTCTCCAAGTGCAGTCCCACGTGTCAGTGAAGAGGCAAGCCGAAGCGCGTTCCGTTTGCGTGAGCCGTGTGCAGGACCGAACGTGTGTGGTGTGCAATGCGACCGCGACAGGAGTGCTGTGAGTGTACCACATTTTTTCCTTTTAAACTAGG